>OW584239.1:46353826-47553826 GCA_939192795.1 Bombylius discolor
TGTTGAAAGTCTTTTTCTTGTTAAAAAAAAATAATAATAATAAGAAAAGAAAATAAAAGAAAAAAAAAATGTAATTACTGATTCTGGATATATTCAAATTAAAAATCGGTTTTGCTTACATTTCGTACGACAATGAACGCATATGTGTTAAGATTATATACATTTTTAAATGCAAAAATGTTCTTTATTTTTAAAGATTTTAATTATATTTGAAAGGTACTTCTTAAAAAATTTGATCTTAAAAATTCTTGTTTGATAACAAACCATTCTGAATGCTTATACACAATAATTTAATTGTATCACTATAATAAATTAATGAAAATCAATAGATTACAAATGATTACATTGTTTTACATTACAAAAAATCTTAAAAAAGTTAGGAAGAAAAAAAACTATATGGTAAATATCTAAAGCAATAACAAATGAAATATATATTATATTTATATACATATATTGTATAGTACATATGTACATATATGTATGTATCATTAGGCCTTCAACTGGTATCTCTAGGAAACTAGTCAACCTCAGCAGGAAAGAATTAAGGACAATTGCGGGACTTATCACTGGGCACTGTCCGCTCAACTACCACTTGAGTAAGATGGGGCTCAAAGAGGATGACAAATGCAGATTTTGCAAAGAAGCCAAGAAAACCTCGAAGCACATCCTATGTGAATGTAAGGCATTGGCTTCTAAAAGAGTGCAACATATGCATCAACTTTTTCTAAAACCAGAAGAAGTTTGGTGTGCACCTTCTCATAGAACTTTAGGATTCATTAAAAGCCTTAACCTATGAGAAGCACGGGCTGTACAAAAGATCTATAAAGGTCGAAGTGCAACTATAGCCCCTAAGTATCTAATCTAATCTAATATATGTATGTATATATTATATATTATATGAATATATAATCTCTAACCTTCATCCAAAAAATATTTGTATCTGAAAATAAGGAGAAAAAAAAAACCAAAAATAACAACAATATCAAAACACATAAGGAGAAAAAGAATATTAATTCATTATTTCATATACATAGATGCATTTATCATATTCATAATAAATTTTTCTAAATCGTAAATATGTATGTATGTACTTATTTATTTTATATAATGAATTATGCAAAAACAAAACAAATTATCGTCCTTGAAAAGGGTGGCTCTTCTGATTGTTATTTTTGATTATAAATTCAATTTTTATTAATATTTATTTTTTGTTTGTAACTTCTTTTTTATATCAATGTATAATCGAATATAAAATTTCAAACTGAAAATTTTCTCGTTTCATGAAGAACAATTTACACTTGACAACCGACTTTGATGTGTTAATTTATAGAAAAATATAAATGAATGCAAAACTAAGTGCCATAAAATTTTAATCTATGCATTTGAAAAAAAAATAATAAGAACAGGACGTACTAATAATCAATTTTGGTTAATAAATAAATAAATTTTGGCATATCTTTGAGTGAGAAAACTATTTGCATAATTGATTTTTTTTTTCACAATAATCAAAGCATTCCGGATTTTGGTTATTTAATTTGAAAAGCTGAGTTTCGTTGTAGGATTTAATATTCAAAGGATTACAATACGTATTTTCCTTGATAAAATTTAATCTCTATAAAAATTAAAAAAGAACTGGATTTTATAAAAAGCTGTCTTTTAAAGTATGTAAGTACTTCGAAAAATTGCATGAGTATAATTTAATATTACTTTTGTAAAATAAATATGGTTTATGCCTATGGCTTTCAACATAATTTAATTTACCCTTGAAATTAAAACAAATTAAAATAATTCAAAGATATTTTTTGTTTATTTGTTTCCCAACTCTTTAATATAAAAACGCACTTTTCCCATGTCATTGAACCTGAATTGTGAAGTGCCTACCTCTGTGTATATTATTTAAATGTAGAAGTAAAGATGCATTACTTACAGAGAAAAAAAAGGCCCTGAAAATAATATAATTATAGGTCTTTTCCGTATTTTTTAAGCATTAGGCGGCAAGTATCTTTCATAAAATGCACAAGTTTTTTTTATATGTGAGATAACTGTGATTTTAAGTGAAGGTATATATCACTGTTATATTGTAAAGAAAAGCACACGTATCTAACGACGTATATACATATGTGTATGTAAACCAATTGTTTTGTATTTTGTTTTTTCTCTGGAACAAAAATGACAATGAAATTCATAAACTTTTTTTTTCCAAAGAAAATTAAGTATATGTATATGTATGTAGGTACATAAGAGAAAAAAAAAAAACAAAATAAAAAAGAATTATGAAGTACATACATATTAGAAAAAATAAGTTTTTGTTGTACATTTCGGTGATGCGTACCAATTCCAAATTGTTAAAAAAAAAGAACAAAGCAAATGAAAACCCAGGTGAGGAAGTAATTTTCTTGTTATTTTTCAATTCTTTTTTTTTTTTCTTCAATTGTTTCATTTGAATTTCGTTCTATTAAATTTTTTCTTATATTTGCATTTATTTTTTTATTAAGAGGATGTATGCAAGATTAGCATTATTTTCCACTTTGCTCTTATAATTATAGAAAAATGTGTGATTATAAATGTAAAAACAAAGAAAACCAAGATTTGGTAAAAAGATTAAAAGTCCTTGAAAAATGCAAATTAAAAATTTTTAAGATTTAAGTTTGCAACGAAATTATCTTATTTAAAGTTATTATCAACTGTAAATAAACGAAATAAAACATTTTACATACTTATGTTTATAAATAACCATATATTTTCCTGCAGAAAGAAAAAAAATTAAATAAATCCTATTAGAGCCTTTTTTTTTTTGTTTCAATTTCTATTTTGTCGTCTTGGTACTTTTATTTTTTTTTTTTTTTTTATTTCAAACTACTTTAAGTTTTTTCAAGAAATTTTCCTGACGCCTTCCGTTTATGTTTTATTTTTAACATTTAAGCAAAATAAAAAAATATGTTCTTGATATAAAAACAAAAATTGCGAAAGTTAAAAAAAAATGTTAAAAACAAAATAAAAAAAATTCAAACATAAAAAAATCAATGCCTAGAAGAAAATGACAACATTTTTTTTTCTGAGAAAAATCTTTTGCATCAGATTTGTAAGGCGCCACAATTCTTTTTTTTAGGAACCTTAAGGATATTCAGCTACTCTTTATTACGCCTTTTTGTTTCTATACACAATAACTATATACATATATGTACATACATACATACACACATAGATTTTTTCGGCTTGTATTATAACTTATTTGATTTGACATCAAGTTATGTCGTATTTTACTTTTCACTTCATTCGGCTTTTATTTATTTAACATTTTTACTGAAAGTTGAAATTTTGGTAAAGTAACCTCCATTTTGGATTCAACTGAATTAAATTTTTTGTTCTTACTTGGATTAAGTTTGTTGTGATTTTATCGTCATTATTTATTTATTTATTTATTGTGGATAATACTTTGAGCATGAAATTTTCAAAATTAAAAAAAATTGTGTTTTCAAATTCAAATTAAATTAACCACTTGATCAGGGATCATAAACTTGCTTAAAATTCACTACCACAATTCGGTTTTGCAACATCCTACTTAGAAAATGGATTCTGTTTCAACAATCACATAAAATTTTTCTAATAATATTATGGTGTCTGGAAAAAAGAGCAATTTCTTATTATCGGACACAGGTGTCCGGTATTGGCCCTCCAGCAATTCATTTATCGGACACATATCTACTATTATCCTTATTTTTATGTTCGATTTTTGCCTATTTTTCAGAAAATTTTAAAAATGGAAAGAAAAAAACAAAACTATACCGAAGCCAATTTACAAAAAGCTGTTTTTGATATAACAGAGATAAAAATGAAGAAGAACTACAAAATTTAGGATGCGAATCTTGTCCTCGCTGGTATCATTTAAAATGTACTCATTTCAAAACCTATTTCCAGGCATCTGTAGAGGTAGTTTTAAGTGCTTAATTTGAAGGAACAAGACCTATATATATTTAATTTTTTATTAGTTTTATAATCAATATTATAGGTCCTTTTTTATTTTAAGAATGAATCCTACTTTTTGTTAATTTAAATTTTAGGGCCCTATTGTGGTTATCGATCGAAATTCAATCGAATCGAATGAATATTCAAAATATTTTGTGTTATTATAAAAAAATATGCTATTATTTACATTAGGGTGTTTCTTAATTTGTACGGCAAAATTTTTTTTTTCTAAACCAACCTCTTACCCCCTAAATTTGTTGTATTTGATGATGTGAATTTAAAAGCTCTAGAAAATCATTTACCCGTGCCGCCAAAGGGTTCTTTTTACCTAAGGAAATGTACTAAATAAAAGTTCGCGATTAATAGATAGGTATTAGATGTATTGGGTTTTATTTTTTTGTTTTTTCAATTTACATTTTATTTTTCTGATTTCTTAACTAATTTAAACAAAAATCTTTTCTAGTGTCTGGAAACAGTCTTCCGTGCTCTTGTACACAGCTTAAAACTAATTCTTTTTGTGCATCATCTCTTACTAGTGCTCCGTGGTACCTCTTTGAATTCGAGGGTATGCTAGGTACTAAAGTTGTTAGAATATTAATATTTGAAAAAATAGGAAACTAATTTAATAAATAAATTAAAATGATTCAATATTGTGTTTTAAAAACAGAAAATACATAATTACAATTAATAGTTATAAGGATGAGTTAAATATAAACAAGTTGAACTTTATAGGTACCTTAAAATTCAAAGTGATTGCGGCACGGGTAAACATAATGTTTTTAACCTGTTTTTTGGAATTTTTAGGTTTTTTGCAAAAAGGAAAAAAATGAAGAGGTGAGACATTGAGAATCTGAAAGTTGAAAAATAAGGAGCACCCTAATGTACATACATGCTATATGAACTTCATTTAAATCATTTAATCTATGATTTTTATTGTTTTATTCGATTGCAATCGAAAATTATTTCGATGTCTTTTTTCTGATCGAATGAAATTGTTAAACAAATATTTAAAATCATAGATCACTAGATTTCTTAAATGAAATTCATACAGCGTATATTAGCATTTGTTTGAGAATGACATAAAATATTGTGAATATTCATTCGATTCGGTTGAATTTCGATCGAGTTACACAATACAGACCTATAAATGTTTAAATGTAATTTCATAGATAGCTGAACATAGGAAGAAATAACAAGTGATACTATTAAAAATTGTTTCACAAAAGACAACCTTTCGAAAAATACTTTTTGAGAAAAGCATTTCGACGAGGAAAATAATTTGCATCTATCTTTAATTAGAAATTTGTATATTGCAATATATCTTCCACAAGCTCTGAAAATTTAAGAGAGCCCTGTAAAAATGCAAAAAAAAAAAAAAAAAAAAAACCGGTAACAATTGAGAATGCACCAATACCCCCACTTCTTTTCCGAACAATTTTTTTGATTTCTCGTTGAGATCTATCACTCTGATTAGTTTGGCACACGCTCCGCCAAACACCATTTATACGTCATATTGCCTTCTTACAATAAAACAAAACAAAAAAACTAAGAATTTATTATCTTAAATAACACTCACACTTTATTTACCAGAAATTACACAATTTTCTATTCAAGTGCATCTTTGAATAAAATTTTAATTTAGTCATGAATTGTTAAAATAAAATTAACTTTATACAATTAAAAAGTCGAAAAGCTGTTGTGTATGATATCATTTTCCGCGCTTATAGAATTAATTACATTCAAATGTAAACTATAGAAAACATTTTCAAAAAATTCAAATTGTTTTTCTGTGGTAAGGACACTAATAATGACCTTGAAAATATATTAATAGAACTACATCATCTTTCTCAATATATTCATATTATAAGCTTGAATAAAAAACTTAAAAAAAAAGCTGAATAACTATATACACAGGTAAATATCTAAAAAAAACAACAAAAAATGAAGCAAATTAGAAAAACAATAGATTGTTTTTATTTCTCATTTATATGTTTGCAAGTAAGTATGTATGTATGTATGTATACCTTAAAAAATAGAAACCAAACAAAATTTTAGTAAATAACTTGCATTTACGTAAGTTCTGTTTAAAATTCAACTGATATTTTTCTACTTTGTAGTGTCTACATACCTATTTTGATTTATAAAAATGTCCTTGAACTATACAATTTACACACATTTAATTTAAAATTTATTTATTCTCTCTATCATAAAAATTCTGTTAGAAAAATAGAAAACCAAAATTCTTCTGTACTAGCGTAATTTTCCAGTTAAAAAGCAAAAAAAAAATAAATGTTTATATTAGAGACTAAAAACAAATTTATACATATGTAAATATTTACGTATATGTATATGTACATTCTCGTATATGTATTAGAGAGATTATATATATAGCACCTATAGGTATATATTTAAAAAAAGTATACTAACGAAAAACAAAAAGATATATAGGTACCTATAGTTACATGTATGGATATGTAAGTGTATATATATATAGTTAGATGTGTGACATCATACTATCTAAGTACATATATATAAAATATAAAATAATAATAAATAAATAAATAAATAAATAAAAAGTATGTATATAATAGGTGGGTAAATGAAAGTTGAATATCTAAAATGGCATTCACGACTAGAATGGTTTTTTCTTAATGTCATAAAGTGCGTACATTAAAATGAAAATAAAAAATCAAATGTTTTAGGTAGAATGAATTATAATATGTACATATAATAGGTATATGCCTAACTAATTAATGTCCAAAAGTCATTTGCACACGCATAATCCAACGTAATATAATAATAATTTGCATATATGGGAGTAACCGGTCATATAACCGCGAAATCGAAAAGCTTCATATTTTATTTTTCTATAAAACATACGAAAATTTCTGCTTTTTTATGAGATAATTTTTTACAAATTGCCTATGTATTCTATGTTCTATTCCTATAGTTACGATTTCATGTTTTGTTTTTTAAGACTGTTTTTCTAACTGGATTCAATGTATATACATACATAAAAACAAGCAATAAAATTTTAGCATAGGGTGTCGGTCAATGTTTAATAAATAAATTATGTACTATAAAATATATTTTTTTTTTTTCACAAAAAACAAGAAACAAAAAAAAACACCAAATATGTTATAATTACATAGAAGACCTTTAAAAACATATGTACATTTATTATAAGGAATATGAATTAATATATAGGTATGTATAAGTAAAACCTATATGATTAATATGAGGTACCTATACATACATATATGTATATAAGAAATATGACTATTTGCTGAAAACTAAAAATATGAAATGAAAAGCAATGTAAAAGAATGAATAAAACTAGAAAAAAATATGCCATAGAGAAAAAATATACATGTATATATTTTAATAAGATTTTTATTTTCATTTTGAAATACACTGAGCAAAAAGTAATTTAGTCTCATAGAATTTTACCCAGAATATTTTAGTTCAGTTTTAAAAAACACAATATTGAGAGGGAAATTTATGAAATTTTGAAATTATGATGGCAATTACTTATTATACTTTATATGAACCTATTCGAGATTTCACTACTATGAACTATGTATTGTAATTCGTGAAAAGTTATATGTATGTACATATGTATATCAAAACAATTTGCGTGCCATTTCCTTTTAAATTTTCATTTTTCTTCTTCTTTTCCGATGACGCTACAATTTGCTGAGACTATAATTTTGGCCTCCCGAATTCCTATTTTCCAGATGACTCTTTTGCTGAAGTGTAATCTAAATCCCATCAGAGTTTCCGCATTCGTTTTAACATTGTCGTCTTCCTATCTTAATATTGACTTGCCTACTATTTCGAGTCTACTTGGGTCCGTGGATAGTACTTTTTTTTGGAATGCGTGCTACGTTCATTTTTTTTTACATGTTTTGACATGACTGCAGTTTTGAGTGTTCCATGTCACCTCTTCTTTTACTTTTTTAAATTTCTAAGTATTTTTCAATCGGTCAACAATTTTTAAATGTTGAATAAATTGTTTATAAGTTGCGCCTAATATTAAAATACATATAAACTTCGTTATTTCTCACCAGATTTAAATACTACTTTATGGTTTTATACATGTTGGCTATGAATAAGTGCAATGAAATGGTATAGTCTGAATTTTAAGAGTTCAGGTTTTTTTGCGCATGTTTTGCATGTCGTAGTGATCTTTTTTGTGTAGATATACGAAAAAAGAAACGTGTTACAACAACAAAAACGCATGTATGTAAGTATCTTTTTTTCTGCGCATGTTTTTCTAGTATAATACGAAACCTCAACTTTTAAAATTCAGACTATATATGCGCTAATCTATTTTGTCTTACGATGTTATGACAAATCAAAAATAAAAATACGAGCATTTTAACCAAACTATCGTCAATTTTAATAAGTCTCAAGCTGAATTATTGTAAATGATGGACATGTGGTATTTTTTTTTTAAATTTTTTAAATGCAGTAAGAGAAATTTGTTGTTAAGTGTATTGAAATAATGAACAAAAATTCGTAAAAAAAACAACAAAATATTGAATTAGTTAAAAGATTATGATATGCATTCTTTATTTTAATTAGCTATAGGAAAACGGAAAGCAAAGTAAATAAAAAATTTACTAAAAAAGAAAATAAAAATAATAAGGGTAACAAAAAGTGAGAACAAAGGCATTTTTGGAATTTTTGTACAACAAAAGAGAAAGGGTGTGGATTTGACCGATTTAGGTGGTTTAAAAATTAGGTACCTACATGCATGAAAATTATCTTTATTTATTCTTAAAATAAAAAAATACAAATATACACATACCTACACAAAATATTATAAACTTTTATATTTTTTTTTATTACATTTGTGCGTTTTAAGATGCCATTTTGATGAGGTAAACATTCTCTTTTATATAACATATTTTCCGGTTGCATGGTTTAAGAACACGCAAAAAATTTATTTTTTCTTTCTTTTATTTTTATGTAGAAATGTAATATAGAAGTTATTATTTACAAAAAAAAAAAAATTAAAAACGCAGATCATATAAAATATAGGTATGTAAAATAAGAAATATTTAAAAAGAATATTATACAAAACAAAAATCTCCCTTTTCGAAGTAATGGATATATGTAAAATGTAAATGTATACATATTGTAGTCATAAACTTTCATTTAATTTTCCTATTCAGTTTTAAGAAAGCGGTCAGTTTTTTTTTCTTATATGTATGTATGTACATATATATGTATAGTATAAAAGTATCAAATATAATCCTTATTATTTTGGTGGAAAGTCGAATTTTCACATTTCACAAAATCTGCTTAAAAAGATTGTGTTGGGAAAAATTCCTTTTTTATTAAACTTTTTCAATTGTCGTAAATAATATGTATGCGGTGTTATATGTGTACTCGTATATACATATGAGTATAAAATTTTCGTTGTAATAATTATAATAAAGTCAGTGAAAAAAGTAATATAAATATCAGACCACGTTAATTGAGCTGGTTGACCTAGAAAATAAAATTAAAAAAAAAAAAACATTGAGAAAATAAAATAAAACATAAAAAAAAAAAAAAAACATAAAAATTATGATAATTATTTAAGTATAATATAAAGATTGAATTATAATTATGTAATGTAGACAAACTGTTGACTTATTCATCATTATTATATGGATTTGTATATGTACATACCTAGATAAGATTTTATTGTCATTTTTCTCTATGGGTAATTATTATTACAAAAAGAATAAAGAATTTGCGATATATGGGAATAAAAAGAAAAAAATATTTATTAAGGGAAATATACATATAGGAACATATTCTGAAACGAAGCAGACGCGAGAGGTAATTAGGATATATGTACATATCTACATACATAGGTAATTTTCATTGATGAAGTTGATAGTTTTAAATTTAATAAGTACATATTGTTCTAAAGTATTAAAAACAATACCTTATTATATATAAATAGGAACATATTTGTTTTTATAACAATATACATAGGTATGTATGTAATCTTTTTATTGTAAGTTATTTTTTTCTAATAAACTTTCAAGCCAAAAATAGCTAGATTCTAAAATTTGTGAGTACTGCATACATTTTATGTACCTACATACCTATGTAGGTATTTTCAAAAAATGGTCGACTTGGTTTTTTTTTTCTATACCTATACCTATTTGTTATAAAATTAGTGGAAAGCTAGTCGCAATTATTAAATAGTTAGATATATGTAGGTACAGATTACATACATAGGTGGTACTAACATACATGTATTTACCTACCTATATATGCATTTTCGTCCACCCTGCTACATATGTATGTATGTACATCCCTCCATTTTTTTTTTTTTGCTTTGTTTTCCTCTTAACAACTCGAAAGCAGCCATTTAGTAATCATTTTCTAAGAATTCTTTATGCCACTTCAGTCAAATTGCAAAAAAATATTAGAAAAACAAGAAAGAAATGGCATATACATACATACGTAGTAGAGTAGGTACTTACTCAAAGTTACAAAGAAAAAAAGTAGTTTCTATGTTTCTATCAAGTTATCAAGTTAAAAATTAAATAAAGCCGACAGGGAGTGGAATCATCGATAAAAAACATAATAAATAAAAAATGAAAAAAAAAAATTATAACCAGCTGAGAATAGAAAAAGTATAATAAGGAATTCACCAGCTCACTTACATCACAGTATGTATAGCTATTTCTTCTAGTTGCGTTTCTGCTTAGTTGAAAAAAAATTCCAATTCTGCGTCCCACCATCCACCGCTCAAAAATACACGTATTTATTTTCTAATTTTTCAAAATTATCTTGTTCTTCTCCCTTTATCAACCACATTTTTAAATTATCTATTTTACTCCTTCTATTTTAGTGAATACATATATTCTTATTATACTTGCCTCAAAGTAATTATACACACGCACAAATTACACACTATTGCAAAGCTTTTCTGCAAATCCAAAAATCAAACAACAAAGCCAAGCAATATCATCATCGCCAAACCAACCAAATTTTATTGTGTATTTCTCCTACCTCACCATACCCTGTTCCTAAAAATGCGTTATAAATACTAAAGCAATTACAAATCAAAAAATGCGTTCGAAAATGTGATACGAATCTCCTACTTATTCGTTATTCGTTCACATATAGTGCGTATAAATGCGTGGTAAGAATAAAAAACACACAACTTTTTTATAAACACAATCCAAACGATATCATACTGTTAATGTGTTAGTCACACAAAGAAAAATGAAAAACCTTGAACGAAAGCAAATCGGCAAACAACCGAATTCTGCAATGACCGGTTTGTATTTTCACTGGAAATTCACGCAACGCACGCAATTGAAGCAATTCAGTAAGTATTTAGATTTACGAGTTGGTTACAAGGTAACTACTACATTCACATTAAATGAGACAAAATAATATGTACATACGTATTTGTTCTATCATTCTATTTTTTATAGGTACATGGAATAATTGCACATTTGCGCGCGAATATAGCAAAATAGCGCACACAGGTAAAACTTTAAAAATTTTCTTGCGTATAACAATTCGGATTGAGCTTTTGAATGTGTGTGTTGCGTAAAGAAAAAATTTTAAAAGCGATGGTTGGGCAGAAATATTGGGTGTAGTTAAAGCTTTTTTTTTCTATTTCCTAATGAGAAAATTATGCCTACGCACGCACTTTTATTTTCTCTTTTTCGTTTTTAGATTTGAAATAACAAATACTATGATGGTCCGCGTCCCAGGTCCGTGATAGAGATGAATTATGGAAATGGTGAATTTTTTTGTTGGTTTTCAATTGGATTATGAAAAAAAAAATAATTTAAAATTTCTCTTCTTTTCTGTTATAATAATATTCTCTTCACTTATTTTTACACAACACATACACAATATTTTCATGCAAGGTTTTTCGTATTTTTTTTTATGTGCGTGTTGCTGCGCGATTCATTAAATCATGAATTTATTTTTTACTTTTTGCTATTTTCAATTCCTCATACCGTATGCGTTTTGTAGAAACGCACTATGGTAATATTTTTTTTAATAGTCAAGAACTTTTGTTAAATTTATAAGTGCCGAAAAATTCCACCAATCTTAAAATAAAAAGAAACAATTGCGTGTTTATTGAAGCATGTGTGTTCTCGAAAGATTTTTTTTTGTCACATTTTTGCCCACATTTGATGATGCACAACGCACTTTTTCCGAAATTATAATGAGCTATTCTAGTTGCTAAGCCTTTATTTTCGTAAGTTCTAGATTGTATAATGTTGATTAGATGGGAGATTTATTGCGGATAGAATATTATTATAATTTTTAGAGATTTGTAATTTACTTGAGTAGGTAAGTAGGTATTTTTTTTAGGTTTATACTATTTGCTGTGCTTTTATTTTCCAACAATCACATGTAAATTAATTGAAGATATAATTAGCTGTATAAGTGGTTATTCAGGCACATGTACATACATATATGAATGTGAAATTATTAATTTTTTTCCGTTAAAGTGTGAAAAAATAAATAACAGCATAACTCGATTTGTCGAAGTTTTCACTATGAAGTATTAATGACATATAGGCAAACAATGTATATTATACCTACATAACATACATATTATATGTATATATTCTGAGTTTGTTATTATGCTATTAACAATGCCACAGAATTCATGTCTCATTCATGATTACCTACATATCTCTACTGTACGTACTACGTGTACTGTACATCTTTTGTTTAAAAAAAAGTGACAAGAGTTCAGTATGTCTTAATAAATTTCATTTTACTTCTATGTTGGTACCCTTTTTAAATTAGTTTTTATGGACAGTAGTACCAACTGAAAAAGGCTAAAAACACAAAAAAATTATATGAAATAAGTATGTAGGTATGTATCTACTTAATCAATAAATTATAGATCAAATTTTATGGATTCAACTATATTCAAATATTTTAGGTATAAACACATGAATAGGTATAGTATACCTATTATAATTTAGAATCTTAACCGTTGTGTTTTGTTGACAGCTAGTTTCAGGAATAGGTAGTAAATTACTTATGTAAATCTTTAGAATTTAAAATGTTTAGCTTAAAATAAAAATTGCTAAGAGGTTACTTTAGTTTCTATTATTTTTCAAATACATACCTACATATGTATGTACATACATACATATCATGAATTCAGAAATCAGAACAGAAGGCACAATGAAAATTTATCGGGAGAATATTAAAGATTTTGTTGTTGTTTTTATTGAAATATTATGCAATTACTTTTTCTCTCGACATTAACTGGAAAAAATTAGGTTATCGTTATTATGTTCAATTTCTTTATCGTTCCTATTTACTCAATGTTTAAATTTTGTTTTGAAACAATATAGAAAAAAGAGCAGTATATACATACATATAGTATATGTTATGTGTATGAAACGAAACTAACTAAAGAGTGAAAGTCGAAATTTAAGAGAAAGAGAAAAATATTTTATTTAAAGAGAATGTTGAAATGAAACTATTAAAGCTTTTTCTTTAGAAAAAGATTTCTTTTATCAACCTATCATTTTTGTACACAGTGCGAAATTCAAATATAAAATTTACATTTACGAATTTTGCAATCTATTTTATTATATTCATCGTGACTTGTGGAATATAATTCGCATTACAACAATTTTAATAGGAGTATTATTTTTAAATTAAAGACATTTCATTCGCTCTTCACTTTAAGATATACTATAGAACATAACCAATTGTATATATGTACATACGTATGTATACATATATCACGATTCACGAAACTGCGTAAAAAAATGTTACACAACATAGTGCATGCATTCATATTTAAATTCTTTTTGCATGAATTTAGATTGTATAAGAAATGTAAATGTGTTGCTTATGAAAAATATATGTATGTAATATAGAAAAAAAAGGATAAGGGACAAATACCGTAATAAACAAAGCAAATTTCAACTTCCCCACTTGAAAATGTGGGAATACATGAAATCTACCATGATGTCATTTTTACAAGGCGAGAAATTTTGAAATTTTATCCCCTTTTTCTGGATAAGTTACATAGTTTTGTAGGAATAGAACAAAGAACGAGGATTATGATTCGAATAAGATTCTTGCTCTAAAGGTGTATATTATATATGTATGCACATGTACCTATGTATGTATGTTGATTAAAATTGATTATATAATTTCATGGAAATTATATACGAGTATAACACGCGCATGAGAGGTAACAGGGGAAAAACTGCAAGGGTGTGTGATAAAATCGCATAAAGATAGTGAGGGGAGAAGCAGAAAATTTATCTGTGTTTGTGATGAATATACCGAAATTGAAATTTTTGGCATTGAACTTCTTTTTATTTATTAGGCGACCCTTTACTTTTCACGTTCTTCTCGTGTTCTTATAAACAGATCGTTTACACTGTGAATGTGTTGTACTTTTTTTTATATACACGCATTACAGTAAAAAAAATGAATCTTTATATTATTTTCTCATGCTTGCTTTATGCTTTTCTGTTTTTTCTCTATTAATTCTTCCTGTTTGATTTTTTAGTTTAAGATATGTTTCATTCGAGTTTTAAAGCAATTCCGCTGAATTCGGAAATTTTTATAAGAAAAAGTTCCAAATTTTTGTTTTAAAAGCAAGTATTTATTATTTATAAAACAATAAACAAAACGCTTGTTATACGTATCATGTACTTTCTTCTCTTGTACTTTTATAGCGCGTAATTCCATTTTTTTTTATATTTCCTAGTTTTGTAATTACGAGCACTAGATTGCGTATGCATTTTATACTGTGCGTGAGTTTTATTTTATACAGAATTTAATTTACTACGCATCAAAACGCAGAAGGCGTAAAAAATCCTTTGAAAATTTTTGTCTCATCCCAATTTAAAATGCAGGATAGTGTTAGATCTCTCCCTTCCTGTTTGTATAGTTGTATTATATTGAAATTGCGAAGTGAGTGTACCTGCTGCTACTATATACATACATATGTATCTACATACAACATGTATGTTCTGAGAATACACAATAATCAAACTCAACGTATAAAAGTAAGGAAAAGAATATAAAGTAATTCAAGTTTTTCTTTTAATTGCAAAAACAGATTAGAAATTTATAGAAATAATGTTAAATTTAGATATAGATGTGTACTGTACCTTCTCATGTACATATTTATATTTTCCGCAGAAATATCCTTTTATGCCGGTGTGAAAGCGCATTTTACTTATTTTCAAGTAAATAAGCAATAGGCACAGTGTTTGAATGACGTCTGATATTGATAATGATGAGCAAAATTTTGGTTATAAAGTACACTACACTGGTATATTTGCTTCAGTTCAAAGAGCTTTTTTCTAACACAGTGAAGATATGTACATATATGTATGAATATATATTTTCAAGGCAAGGAATGTTTGTAAAGATTTTGTTTTTTTTTTTGTTGAAAAGTTGTTTACTACATTTTCGGCAATTTAAAATATTAGTGGTGTGTATGATGATTTTTTTGTAATATGTTTGTAGATATTCACCACTGCATAAAAACACATTCAAAAAGTTTTTGGTGTAGTTGATTGGGTTAGTATAAAATTTAAATGGTTAAACGATGGGAAAAAGAGTAGCATATTAGCAAAAGTTTGTATCTGACAATGAAATGAATTTGAATTTTAAGCTATACATAAATTCATATGCCTAGTACGTTTTTACTTCGCTATAACTATATGTATATTTTGTATTGCCGAAAAATATCCACCACTAGCAAACAAATTTTTATACTTTAAATAAAAAATAAAAGAAAAAAAGTTTTGAGTATTTGTTGGAAAAGACATATACTTTTATCTATATCTATAGATACTTTTATGAAGAATTGTATAAAAGCAGCAGAGAACTAGCATTATAATAATAAAAATAAAAACCCACAATATGAACGTGTGTATACATTGTACGTTAAAATAACGTGTATACATACGTGTGCACAATATATTTTTCATCATTCACACGCATTTTATGCTATCGCCCCATCTTAGTCTATCGCATTTTTGGCAGTATACCGCTGGGCCAAAAACGCAGCTCACAAAATTCATATTTGTCTATTCGGCCCTAGGTTTTGGAGGTGCTTGGAGCGTGCACTTGAAACACATTTTTTTTAGAAAAAAAAAAAAAGAATTTTTTGTTTTAATTTTTGGAAGAAAAAAGGAAAAGCATTAGAATTTTTTCAATAATTTTTGTTCGAAAATAAATACATATATTAAAAAATTTTGTTTTTGTTTTTTCTATAATTAATTTTTCGTTTATAACAAAACAAAACAGTGACGAAAAAAATTCAATAAATAAAAGTAGTTTTATGGTTTTTACTTTCAATTTTTTCTTATAAATAAAAAAGTGCGAAAACGATTTTTTAATGATAGTTGCTAATTTATGCAATTCAATAATTCAGTGTTATGTTCATAATTTTCCTGGGTTCAACAAAATAACTTATTAAAACATCATTTGCAAATTGTACGAGTGGTAATTTTATTTTTTGTTATTAAATTTTAACTCAAATATAAACCTATTTCAAATTTTTAATAAAAAAAGAATAAAGTTGTAAGTAAATAAACGCTAAATGACGATTTTTTGTAAAGAGTTATAATTAATTTTTTTTTCTTATAATAAAAAAAAAGTGATTTATTTATAGAGTTTAGAAAAATATAATTTCAATGTTGCCTAATTTTATATCCTGTATTTAAAAAAAAATATAGATGGACTGTATTTTTTTTTTTTAAAAAGTGATACAGAAATGTTTAGGAAAAAAAGTTAAAAACTATATTTTAACGAAAAAAAAAAAAGAAAAAAAAAATTAGAAAAACACATGTCAAAATTGTTAAAGTGATGAAAAAAGTGATAATTTTATCTGAATCATAAAAAAAAAAAAATAAAAGAGAAAAATAAAACGCCGCATTGATTTTGTGAATTAATGATGAAAAAGGATAAAAACTGTTTATTTTTTTTTTATTAAAATAAGAAGAAGAAGGGAATTTGCTTAGAAAAATACAAAATTTACTCTGAATTTGTTTTTGAATTGCTGATGATTTTCATTTTATTGCATTATTTACCTAACTGAGATAATTTGTTTGTCCTAATAAACTAATTTTATTACTTCTGGAACCTAATCGAAAATAATTTTTTCATTTTTTATTAAATAAACTTGGTTACTTTCCATATTTTTAGTTATTTGAATAGGTGAAATAATTTTTTTGTTACACAGTTTTTAATAATAGGTATGTATTTCTTTTTAAATTATTCACAATAATATAGATTTCAAGGACTATGAGTGAGTAATTAAAGTATCTTCACATTCGTATGCGAAAGATACCTACCTATTTTCAAAAAGTCCATGATTTTGTTTTAGAATTATGTATAATGTAGGTACCTATCTATATTTAACTAAGTTTTTCAATTTAGCTTTTAAAAATAAAAGTTTTTTCCTAAACTATCTGACTGAAATATGTAATAATTTAAAAATATTAAAAAATCTAGGTAGAGAAGACGGTTTGGAATAATTTTTCTCATCGAAGTAATATTGTCCTTTTAATTCTTCATTCATTTGATGAGTAGGTAACGTAGATATACGTACAATAGTATAAATTTTAAGTGCAATTTTGGAATCTCTGTTCATATAGTTACATAGCGCAAAACCATTGACAATTTTCAATTCTTCAATTAAAAATTATGAGGGTAATCTTTAAGGTACAAACATACATATATATATGTATGTATGTATATATGTACATACATACGTGGGTACTTACTAATTTGGCAATGTTGCAACGGTCCCTAAAATACACTCGTTTTTATTTTTATTTTGTTTATTACATTATTTTAAATTCGTAATGCAAAAGCAGAACATAAAAAATTTACAATCAATCTACCAACTTATAATTTTTTCCATACTTATTCCACTCTAATAGTATTCAAATGTGTTAGAGATAAATGTATATATGTACTTACACAATACACATAATAAATATAGTTATATATGTATAGTATTTTTGATATAATTATGTTATTACAATAAAGAAAAAATATACATATAAAAAAATGTAAATATTGTATGTACATACATATATATACATATATATATGTACATATATATTATATAATGAGCTTTATGAGCTTTTTTTTATAGTTACAGTCATGCATTACATTGTATATTTTGACTAAAGTAGTTCGTATTAATTTTATGATTTCAATAAGCTTTTTTACTAACTGTGTAATTTACCTTTTGAAAAACATTATTAGGTTTGATGATAAATTACCAAAATTTCTAGGTAAACAAATTCAGAGTAAAAATTATCCCTTCATTCTAAATGAAAAATTTTTAATCCTTTTTTCTTGTAAATTCACAAAAATTTATATTTATTTAAATCGAATAAATAAAATTAAATCGATTTTTCATTTTATTTTCTTTCTGTTATTTTATATTTCTAGGTCAAAGAAGATGTTTACAAAATGATTTTAAATTTTTATAAACTGAAATTATACGAGAACAAATATTTCCAAAACAATTATTTTATTAACTGTACTACCTACATATATACAATTTAAATAAAATTAAAAATAAAAACAAAAGTAAAAAATTTTCACATTTATATAAAAATTAATAAAACAAATGAAAAAATCAACAAAAAAATGAACACTTGATAAATTAAAGTAAGCATTAAAAAAAAAAAAAATAAAAAAAAAATCAAACAAATTTTGTAAAGATGAATGAAAAACAAAAATACAATTCAATTTTAATTTGTGTAAATTTATTTAATTTGTTTAAATTCAATATAAAAGTGCATCATAATATTATATAATTTTTATAAATGTTAGTAATAAATAAAATAAAAACATTTAAAAAAATAATAAACTTAATTTATTAAAAAACATTTGTAAAAAAAATGGATTGAAACTAATAATAAAAAACATTATCAAATGTCTTGAAAATAATTAAGTTTTTTCCTATTTAACCAAAATTTTTCTTTCGAAATTAATAAAAAAAAAGGTGATTGTTTTAGGCTTGACACAAAAAATTAATTAACAAACAAGAAATTGAATAAAATTTGATTTTCGATATTCTTGACTACGAACAAAATTTGTACATTTTGAGAATATATATTTATAAAAAAAAAATAAATAAATAAATAAGTTTCACGACAATTTAAAAAGAAAAAAATTTAATCACCTTTGAACAAAATTACAATTTTGGATAATTATAATTACTTAGGTATACAAACACACAAAAAAGTATGTTTATTTCGTATTCTTAATATTAATCAACTTTTAAAATATTTAAAAATATAAAATAAAATTAAATATAAACAATAATAATAAAATAATCCGTTAATAATAATTTTTATAAATTGTAAAAAATAATTAAATGATAAAAAAATAAATAAATTAAAAATTTTAAAAAGTGAAAAATTATTCATGAAAATTTAACAAAAAAAAAGAAAAACTTTTTCAAAATTCTTGGTTTGGATAGTATATACTTTTTGTTTTTATTTTCTTAAATTCTTCTCTTAATTATTTAAAATATTTAAGTAGTGACAAAAAAAAAATTCACGTTTCGATGATTAAAACTTTTGTACAAATAATTTTACTTATTGAAAAAAATAATTAAAAAACATATAAAACGAATAAATAAAAATAAATAAAATATATTTGGATAAATAATTTTATTTTACATTTTGTGTACAGTAAAAAACAAAAACAATATATTAAAAATATTGATATATAACTTAAGATTTAACGAAAAACAAAATTTATAATTTGTATATTGAAAAAAATTGATAATATTCAAAGAAGATTTTGAAACAAGTCGTGCTAAAAATTTAGGCATAAATAAAAGGAAGTGAACAAAATTTGTAAATTTACGGTAAAATATTAAGAGGAACAAAAAGAAATACATATACTATAAACAAAAACTTATTTCTGAGAAAAAAAAGTTTTTTTTTAAATAAGGATAAAAAAAAAGTTTTGAATACAAGAAAGGTAAGTCATTTTTTATAAGTACTTCAATTAATTAAAATATAGTTTATAATACTTGATAATGTTCATGTAATGTTGTAATGTTCTAATGTACATTACAACACTGTCTTCGCACGGAATTGATTTTACAAAATAACAAAAAAATACGCAAATGCTTTTTTATTCATTCTTTATGTGAAATACTTATAGATATTCGTTTTTCAGTAAGCATAGGAAAGGTCCTTGATAAATAGGACAATGAATTGAACACACTTAATTTAATAAAGTATGTATTTTATTTTAACACTTTGAGGCGGGAGACTGTGATCATAGTTCGGAAAACAACTATTTAATTATTATTCTATAAAATATATGTTTTATTTCTACAAAAATGAAAAAAAAAAATAGGTAGATAGTTTAGCTAATTTTCCTCTTTTATGTTTCTTCAAATAAATAACATTCATAAATTATCAAGTTGATTAATATGTGCAATAACTGGATTTACACGTTAAAAAATGAAAAATCGCGCCCGTCTGCAAAGTGTTAATTTAAAATTGTTAGGAATTTGATGTTTTATAAATAGAAAAAAAGTATAATTTTGAAAATTTTTATTAAATACATACCTACATATATTCTGAATGCATGTAATAAATTTAAAGATACAGCATGGACAAAATTACATAATAAACATTATTTGTGCTACATAAATTCAAAATGCATTAATTTAAAATAAATTTAATTGAAATTATTAATCGCTCATGAAGTCATATATACGCATAGTTTCCAATGAATTAGAATTCGCAATTTGATTTTTAAGAAAAAGCTATGGTTTGTACAAAAAAAAAACAACAATTATTTCTTATTAGAACATTTTATATTTAAAATTAAAATAGTTATGTAAATATTGAAGTAGAAAACAAAAAAAAAAATTAGATTCAAAAGAAAAATTGTATACACTAGGTATATGCCTTAAAAAAATTTTAATCTGATTTTTGGTACATTATTATACACATATGTATGTATGTATGTGTATATAAAAAAACTCATTGAATATTTGGTGGAAAAATAGCCGACATTTTTAAAAAAATTTGGGAAAAAAATCGCCACATTACGTCATGTCATATATACATACATTATTAAACTTTATATTTTATGTATATTACATGTATCATACATATGTAAAACAAAGATACTTTTTTTTTTATTTATATTTAGTTATATATTAGAATAAATAACCAAGAAGAGTTCAGATAGATAATCGCATAGAAATATATTCTAAAATATATATATATATATGTATATAAATAATATATATAGAATGCGTAATATTATATTGTATATCTTATTTAAAATAATATGTTTATTATATATTAAAAATTTAAGGCAGAAAAAGCTTACGCACTTTTTCTATCTCTTTTAAATACTGAAAAATATATTTCGCCTTCTTTCTCTTAATTTTTTATTAAAGATATTTTTTATTTCAATTTTTGTTTTGCATATTAAATTAATGTTCAGATATTTTTTCGTTTGAATTTATAATGTAAAATTAAATAGAAGTATCTAGAAAATTGCAAAACAGCCATAATAATTTTTTTATTGGTCATGATGTCAGATACACAAATATTCTACCTAAATTTTATATTTTCCGTAATATCATGTTAAAAATTACCTAGCTATAGGTATATACATATTTTTATTTTGAAATGCGTAAGTATAATTGCTATGCATATCATACACATTTATAATACTAATCATTATATGATATTCCAGATATTATGTACATATTTACGCACACGAATTATATTAAAGGCACATCTTCATTGTACAAACATGTTCGTATGTACAAAATATTTATAACAACAACAAAATTGTGTTCTGCATATCATGTGCGTATAAATAAAAAATAAAATTTAGTGTGATCAATTGTGGTATAATATATAATGTATATACATACTCGTACATATGTATGTAACATACATATAATTTATTCATGATATCTTTTTATCTTTACAAAAAAATTTGTAATCACAGTGAGCAACATTAAGAAAAAAAGTGCGTCTTTTTCTTAAGATATCATTGATCATCTACATAGTTTAATCACAAGTTTATAAAATATCTCAAATTTCTGAAATGATTGTTTTTGTTATCCTTGTTATGAGATCATTCATTATTTAAAAGACACAAACAATATATTATAATTCAACCATCTAATCAATAAACATACTTTTTGTAAACAAATATAATTTCAAATTTGAATATCTTTGTATTTTGTGAATAATTCAAAATTCACGCAGGATATTCTTGTGGTAAGTTTCTGCAAAACTGACTTGCTTTAACACATAATTTTAAGTGGAAATATGTAATTTGTCAATTTTGCGTAATTATGTTTCGGACTGTGTTGCATCAAGGTATGTACATGAAAAAAGGTATGTACATACATACTAAATTAGAAACTATCTAATAATGTACTTCAAAAATTTCATTTAACCTACTTCAGTGTTCTCTCCATTCTAAAACTTTGACCTGACTCCTGAATCAGCGGAATTAACTTTGTTCTTGCTTCTACGACAAAATACTTTTCTCAAGGAAAGAAAAATGCGAGAGATTTAATAAAATGTTCCACATCTAAAAAGTAAATTTTCCAATACAATGTAATGTTTTCATTTGTATGTATGAATAGCACACTCAGTATAATGCGAAATACATGGAAAACTGCACCCCTCCATTACCTACAATCTGATCAACAACACAACATAACACGTTTAATAACGTGATTACAATTACCTATAATTATTACAATATTTTGTACATAGAATAAAAAATAATAATTCGTGTTGTTTTGATATAAAATAAAATATAATACATACTAATTTTTGTTAAGATAAAAAACAATTAATCGTATGTAGCTATTTAATTATATACAGTTCTAATTTTTGCAATCATATTACAGATAACATTTCTCTGGAGTTTAAAAGCGTGTTCAAAAAATAAAAAAAGATCCTCATAAGTTTTTTTCAATTCTGATTAAACAATATTATCTGAAAAAATTAATCCAGGAATCAATTTTATGTTTTTAAACAAATATATGAGTTAATTATTTTATCTATTCTATCTTCAAACATAAATTGAAATTTTTTGTTCAGTAAAAAATGTTCCGAAATATGTATGAAATATTAATACATTAAATAATTGTAAAACATATTGTATAGGCATTACATTAGGTAGGTACTTGTTTAAATTATTAAATAAAGGTAAAAGTTTTCATTAAAACTACTTTTTGTAAGCAAAAAAGTGCGTATCGATATATATATATACCTAATATATACATATAGACATATATATACATTTATATCTAATTATATCTTGTATAAAAATTTTATATATAAATTTAATGAATAAAAATGATCTCATTTTAAAGAATTTTACCTATATGAAAAAAATTTAAACTGATGTTCATGTCTAAAATTTTTACTCAAGACATTTATAAAATTGCTCATTCAACCACATCTAAGTAGTTATACATGTAATTTGTTTTTGTGTTTTATCTTTAAGGCCTATGTATATCTAAATAGTAAAAAATATTTTCCAAAGATATGCGAAATTTATCAGATAAAAAATATAAAAAATTAATATTAGCACTCACTTGAATTATAATTACATGTTTGAGATGTATGTATGTATTTTTACTTTTATTATTTTATATTTTACAATATTATGATCACATATTTTTTTTGGAGTTTTTCTCTTCACATCATCTTTTTTTTTTTTTCATTAAGATATAGGTAGTATGTTTTTTTTTTTTTAAATATGGGTAATTAATGAATCATAGACATTGTACTATAATATACACCTACCACACAAAATACAAATCATTGTAAAAAAACTTTTTCTAAATATTTTTAGTTTGAATTTTTTTTTGTTGTTTTTTTTTTTTTTACTTTTTTAATTCTGAGGTTTGTGACCTATTATTTTTGCAAGAAGAAAACGTTAAAAAAAAAATGCTACACGTGCCAGGAAAAAAAAAAAGAATTAAAAATTTGTATTTTGCACATGCAATATAATTTTTATTTGAATGAAATAAATAAGAAAAATTATTTAGCACACACCATTGTCGAGATTGATACACATTATAAAATAATTTTGAAAATTGAAGATTCTTCTTCTTTCAAATTTAACATGTGCTATTTTTTGTGATGTTTGCAAAACGAAAATAATAAATTTTCTTTTTTAAGGCTAAAATTCTTCTTTTTTTTTTTTAAAAAAAAAAATAAGCTTAAATTGAACATTACATATTGCATAATATGAAGCTATAATCTTTTATTTATTTTTCTCTTTTCTTTTTATTTATTTTATCAAATAAAAAGAACATTTTTTTAAATCAATGCAAGGTAATGTTATATTGGTGCATTCTTTCAAAAATAATTATCTTGGAAAATTTTCTCTTTATTCAAATTAATACAATCACAAAAATTTTATAATGTAATGTCAAAAAACTATTAATTATAATTAAAAAAAAATTACTTTGCATATTCACCGAAAAATACAGTTACAAAAAAAAAAATATACATACATATAAGTATGTATGTATATCTACATATTATATTTGTATGTGTTTTTTTTTCATACTTACTATCTGACAAGTTTAAAATTTCAAATCTAATAATTACATTTCCCGGAAATGTAAATAGAATTAACTCTATAATTTCAGATACTTGAAGAAATTAACGAAAAAAAAAAATACCTATATTACCTAGATATGTATGCACATATGTATATGTATATAATTCTAAAAAGTTTTCATATATACACTTACTGTACTGATCTACTGTAGTTATCTACTTTATGCCACTGCTGTTAATCAGTGAAACATAAAATTCAAATACAAATTCATTTTGCCGAAAAATGCATACAATTTTATGGTAGAGTGATTTAACATTTGAAAATTTTCTATTTTTTTTTTTCCGTCGTCAAAAAGAAAGTCATCTAATGTATATATTTTTTATTTATTTAAAAAGGAAAAATAAAAACATAACAAACAAAGAATATAAAATACTTTTGCAAGAGAATAATCAAATCGAAAAAATTCAAATTTTTGATGAGTAAAAAAAGAAGGGGTCTCTTGTACTCTTTTCTAACCATTGTGCTGTTACATATTATTTTTATTATTGTATTCACATACATATATGTGTATTCTAATATACAAAAAAAAAAAAAAAATCACCGAAATGTCAGGTTTAGTTAAATTCATTTTTAAAAACATCAAATATATATATATACATATGTATGTACATACATAAAATTTCAATATACAACAGTTACAAATTTGCTTCTAGCAATTTTCGAAGGTAATTTCTTGCTTTGTCTTGAAAAACATCACTCTAACCCTATACTAAAGTTTATATTTTGTTTGAATTTTTCGTTTTATATATTTTTTTTTTCTTACAATAAAAAAATGAAAATCCAAGCGCAACAAAACAAAGTACACAAGCATATAGCATCCGACCTTTCTTCTACCAAAATATGCTTTTCCTTAAAATACATACATACCTTCAAAGACTATCTAACAAAATATAATATTTCCTCTTCATCATCATCTTCTTATTTTTTATATTTTGTAAGGCCTAAAATTTTGTGCATTTCATTTCAAAAATAAAAATCACTGAGTTGTATCAGATTGCATGATGTTATTGTACATATTTACCATTTTGAATTTTCTAGTATCTCATAGATTAGAGTACTTTTGTGTACATCAAAGATATACATTTTTAAAAAGTACATTTTATATGCAACGTATCTTTTTCATTGACTATAAGTATTACTATTTAATAAGTATGTAAGCATGTATCTATCTTTTGGGTACATATAAAAGCAAAATACTAATTGCATTGCGTTCACGTTCATACAAATGAAACAACGATACTTATAAAAAGGTATACGAGTACGTGGCAATTTTATTTTTTCAATTCTTTTCACCTGTAGAATCTAATTACAATTTCGGAATGAAAAGAACGAAGAGAAAAGAAAATTTTTGTCGAAGCAAAAAAAAAAAAAGTGTATAAACCAAAATAAAAAGAAATTTTGAAAAGTAATTTCAGTGGAAAAATAAAAGCGGACTCGTTTGAAAAAAAAGTTTCATTTCTAAGACTAATGTTAGGTTGCTGAGTTCAATGTTTATCATCAGAAGCATCGTCGTCATCATCATACATAGCTAAAAAATTAAGAAAGTTTTTGAATAACGATGATTATATTCTCTTCTGTAGATGCTGTTTTGGTTGCTATTTTTTTTTTTCTTCTTTTGCATGATACTTGAGGTGGTATATACTGCCGGCACTAATGCCATTTTTTGTTATTCAAAATTCATTTTGTTAAGGAAATTAAAAAAAAAAAAACGATGATGACAATGAAAATTATGATGATCATGAAAAACAATCCAATCTTTATTTTTTATTGTTTTTGTTTTGTTGAAAATTTCATTTAAAAAGTGTATGATAGATTTTTGAAAGGGTAAATTTATTGTTGTATACCGTAAAAACTACATAGACATAGAAAGCAAATATGCACTTGAATTTTTTGAATTTTCAAGTTGAAGGCACATAAATATAAATTTTATATAAATTCAAATAAAAAATAATAAATGAAATATTGTCGAATAGAGATGTTTTTAAGTTACACAGTAGATCAAGAACAGTAAAATTAATTTATAAAAGAAACGAACAAAAAAAAGATAAAAAAATAAAAAAATCTGAAAAAGTAAGTAAATTAGAATTGCACACGCCAGTAAATTTTTCTAACAAAGTAATAAAATATTTTTTATGTGGTTTATTTTGGTATAGAAAGATTGCAGTTGTACAAAATGTATTTAAAAAAATGTCTAGAAAGAAAGAGGGCATTGTGGTCTGAATAGATTATTCCACACTCTTCATAACCATTCTATTGTATATGATTTTCATTATTAAATGAATGTAATTGAAAGATTTGTCGAATGTAATAAACCAATTTTAATAAATTTTAGTGAAGCGTATCTAATGCTTATACATATCTTTGCTTCTAGATATCTAATTCAAATTTTAAAAACCTTTCTTGAGAAAAATACCATTGGTTTTTTTTTATGTAGATATTTCTCATTCATCCACAAATGATACACAGCGTATAACGCTTTTATCATCGTGAAAAATATCACAAAGAATACAACACTGTAAAATTGAAAGAGCAATAGAAATTAAATCTAATACCTATGACATTTTGGGCAAAGTACGTACATATTATGTAGATTGTAGGTACATAAACTGTAGTTCTTTTTTTTGTATATATGTAATTTATTAATTAAAGACAGGGGAAAGTAACAGAACAAACGACCTATAGTAAAATATGCTTGTGCAGGTATTTGAAGCGTTAAGAAGAAAGTTTGTTTTACATTTAGTGTTTCAATGAGGTAATTGCATTCCCATCAACTTGCACCAGCGATACAAAACAGAAAACCGACAAAATAACAAAACAGTTCATCATTAGTCTTTGATTTTTTCATGATGGGGATACACTTGTAGTACGTACATACTTAACGGCACTTTAGTGTTTACCTTTTCGTTTTTTGATTCTGTATTTTTTTGTTGTTCATTTCTATTTTTGTTTTCTTTAATCGTCAGCTTTCGATGTGAGTTTTAATACATACCTATGTATATGAGCAGATAAAAACATTTTTATGCGTTTACATGGAAAAAAATGATCTTAAATTGAAATATGAAGGAAGTTAAAAAAAGTATGTATATGTTTTGGGTTAGATATCCATTTTCACATTTTCAAATAGAAAATTTAAAACTTGAACTTAACTTTTTTGTATTAGAGACAGATGAAAGGTAAATTTTAATTGTGAAATTATCTTGCGAAGATCAAAAGATACTTTTTTTTTAAATGTACACGAACATAAAAAATAATGCAATTTACTTAAATTTTTGACGTAGATAAATTGAAATCTACTTTTCAAGTAGAAAATACAAAAAAAAATAATATCTTTACAATACCGAAGAATAAAAGATGTACCTACATATATTCAATATAAATATTTTGTTCATGATTATGCAAAAGATACAAAATAGCCCTTTAATGTAATCTAATTGGTTTAGTGAATTTTATATTCGTTTATTATTTTGGTTTTTTATTTTGTGCATGTTGAACTTTTCCTTTTTTATAAATTTAAAATTTTATTTTCTCTACAGTAAATTACAGTTTTGAAGTTTCTCGGTATTCTTGTATTCTTTTCCACTTTAAATTGATTTTATTGAAATTGTAAGGATGGGTTAAATTTTAGTGCATCTTAGTGAGTTATTTAGTCATATATAATTTATTTTTCAAATTTTTTCACTACAATTAGAACTTACAAAATATGTATAGGTGTGTACATATTGATAGATAAAAATCGACTTAAATTTAACACACGTTTTTTAGGCATCAACTTTAAAATAAAATGAAACATTGGAATGCGAAATGTCTAATTTTAATTTTCTTTTATTTTTCTGAAAAACTTCACATCGAATAGTCATTCATTTTTATTTTTATTAAATGTGAAAATAATTTTATTGAGATTTCAATAAGTTTGAACTCAACCATTGATCAAAAAAAGGTTAAAAAAAATTTCGATTATGAATCATCTGAATTATAATTTTCCATTCTGTTAATGTACTGATTTTTATATTTTGAAATCTGATGATAATACAAAAATTTCCTTACATATATTTTCGTTAAAAAAAAATTAATATATAGATTTTTTTTATAGAAGTTTTTTTACCAAGAAAATGTCAATGGCGCAAATGTGTAATTTTTGTTTAATATAAGAATGAAAACAACAAATTAGAAGTTTACATACATGTACATATAATACATACTTGTAGCAGTACCAAATATTCCAATGAATATATACACTTTTTAATCTGGAATTCTTATTCTACTCTCATCATACTTAGAGCTTTTCATTAAATATAATTTTAAAAAAAGTATAAAGAAAAACAACGAAAAAAAAAGGTAAATAATCAACTAGCCTATACTCTTAAAAAAAAGTGCAATAAATATATTCGATAAGACTTATTTAAACAAGAAATAAAAAAATACATACTACATATGTATATACATAGTATACCTACTTAGTATTTTTGTATTTGCTTTTGAAAAATAAAACAAATCACATCAAAATACACATACATACATACATATACATAATCAGATAAATGAAAGAAGAAGAAAATTTATTTTTTTACATACTGTATGTTGTTTATAGAAAATATTAATATGATATTTTTGAAACAAAAAACTGTGTCAGTTGGTTAAAAGCATGTTTTTCGCATAATTTTTGTCGTCACATTTTTTCTGATAAAAAAAAAAAATATAACACCCAGCGCAACAGTCAAATTGAAATTTTATCTATTTTTATTTTTGTTGATTGATTTGTTTATCTGATTTCAATAAAATTTGAATATGTTATCATCATGTGTTTTCGGTATAAAAATAAAATTTTATGTTTTTTTTTTCAAGTGATTCTTACTTAATTTTTAAATTTTTATTTTTTGGCAAAAACTCTAAATTTTCAAAAAGAAAAAAAAAATTAATAATAATGATAATTCTGCATTCATGTATTTTTTGTTCAATTTCTGCATTCCCATTGATTGCACCCTCATCAGTCATTCATTCATTCTTGCATGTTGTAAAAAACGAAAATATTGTTTTATTTTTTTCTATTCTATGAAGTCATAGAAAATTGCTACAGTTCCATCAGACTATAAAGTATGTTCTTTATTTCATTTTAAAAGAGGGTTAAACCAACCCTCTTCAATATTTTCATTATTTCGTATGTTTTTTGCTTTGGATTATGTTCCTTATGTATGTATATAGTATACGTTACTGTATTTAAAAAAAAAATTAATTTCATACAGTATGTAGTTTTAATATCTGTATTTTCCCTTCAATATAAAAAAAAACGTTAAAAAATACAAGCGCATTATATAGTATGTATGGAAAATTAATGCGTCATTCATATCAAATACGGCGACGACGTTATAAATGAAAACGAAAGTATTGAGAAAATTGAACTAAAATACATATGAACGACCACCCCTTGTTTGTCCTTGTTATCATCACCCACTAAATTCAACATGCAATGTTGTTATTTTTCTATTTTAGTTTTTTTTTTTTCGTCTTTGAATTAGTGTGTATGATAGTGCAGTGTAGCATGATTGTTGTCAGAATTAATAATTTTAGTTTAGAAGTCGAATGAAATATGTACAATAGATGGAAATCTATATGAAACCGGAAGGAGTCTGTTAGTTTTGAAAACAGCACATTCTCGGAAAAATAGAAAATGTTACATACTACTCATTCTATCATTGTTTTAATTCATCCTTATTTTTCTTTTTATATCTTTTTTTAAAGCTAAAACTGAATGATCAATTACATCCCATACATACATACATACATATTATATAAAACTTTTAATGTTTTAATCGTAAAGGTGCAATGTCGACGTTGAGAAAAAAGTTTAGTTAGTTTTGGTTATTTCTATAACACTGCGGAAAACTCTCTTCTTTAATTTTAAACAAATTTTACATAAAACTTTTCAGTAATGGCAATTACAACAACAGTACAAACGAAAGCTTAGCTAATAGAATGTAAGAAGTATAGAGGCAAAAATAAAACATTGGTCTGGACTTACATATAATGGAGATGTGATGATGATGATGGGTCGGTGGGTCTATGCACATCGAATAGACAAGAGGAAAGAGAAAATATCTGATTAAAATATAATATACATAGAATCTAAATAGAATAAAAAGTATATTTAGTTAGTTGCTGTGCCGTATTAATAGTCTAGTATGGTCTATCCGTGTTGAAGCTATGTATTATAAATATTTTTCAATAGGAGCAACATATTTCCCTATAACAGCACCGGTATTATACAAATTGGGTGGATAAATGGGTGGTTGATATTAACAATGGAATGAGTTTACCATTATGCATATAGTAGCAGCATAACAGAAGCATAAAAATCCAAAAATTTTATGCGCATAAGGATACGAACTAAACCACCGATATTATTTCAGCAGTAAAAAACACGCTCCATAAGAAAATATACCTTGCTCTCTATCGATTTATACAAAGCACAAATATATTATATATACTCACAATATGCCTATACTTTAAAATATAAAATATAGAAATATTCAAGCTTAGAAATAAAATAATGACTGCAAAATTTCTATATAACACAACAGAGTACTTTTTGTGAGGTTGGTGTTGCAAATGAATTTTAGAGGACGCAATATTATAAGAAAATGAGGAAAAAATAACATGTATAAGACATTTATATATTGGAATGAGAAATAGGGATGATGACTGTTTTATAATCCTGCATCATACGTTTTTGTTATTATATTCTTGTATCTATATGTATAATATACAGACTTTGCAATTGACATTATACATACATACATATATGTATGTACATATGTATACACTTATATATATGTTGCTAGAAAAATTTGTTTTTAAGTTAAACATGAGGGATATATTTAAAAAAAAAGAAAGTACACATATATGTATGTATGTATGTATGTATATAAATAAAAGTAAATGTGAGTGTAAAAGTGTAGAATGAAGTCTAAAGTGGGCGGTTGGGATGATAAAAATCACATGATGTTTCTTTTGGTTGCAGTAGAATGTTTTTTCTTGTTCCTTTTTTACTGTAATATAAAAGTTTTTCTTTAAGCGGCATTCTGGTGATTTTTCTAGCTTTTTTTTGTCGTTTTTCGTTTTTTTTTTTTTTTTTTTTTTTTTTGTGATTATGACCGGCAATTGAAAGTGAAAACATAGGGATTTTGGAGTAGAAAAAGGATTTAACTTATAACTGGAAAAAATATTGAAATGCGGATATTTTAAAATTTTTGCGTGCTTATATTATATGCTTCAAAGGCTTGAAGTTTTCGTTTTCGTGTTTTATTTTATTATTATTATTATTTTTTTTTTTTTTTGTATGAGAGTTTTTACTTCAAAACGACGAGTATCAAACATCATCATTTTCACTACCTCCATCAACCATCATTTTCACTATACCTAATCCTTTTGTTTATTATTATTCATATAAGAAGAAAAGGTTTTTATTCATTTTTTACTTCCAGTTTTTTAAGTCTAGTCTAACGATGATTTCTTTCCCCCGTTCTTTTTTTCTTTGTTGTATTGTATTTTGAATTTTTGCCCAGAAGGATCGACTTTGATTGAACGAAATGTACTACAGCAATGTGTGTACCACATAGGATATCGCTAAGATTATGAAAGTATAACAAAAAAAAGTCTACTTTCTTTTTAATGTAGAAGTTGCTAGCATGCAGTCATGAAAATTCGAGAAAAATTAAAAAGACTATCCTTATGCTATTAGATTTTCTGTATATCTTGTACACAAAAATAATGAAAAGATACATATTTTCGGCAAACTCACATTTTTCTTCATGGGTATTAAGAAAGAATCTTTTGCCCGAACATTTTTTAGACCAATTTAAATCAATTCTTTATGGCTTTTTTTAAGTAATTATTTTTTTTAAATATCTTAAATAATATATAGAATATACGAGTATGTACTATAAATGTGAAAAAATAAAAAAAGTATTGTAAAAAGTAGAACATTTTATAAATTCAAAACAGACAACAATTATATTTCTTGTTTATTCATTGTTGCTTCTTTTGCCTCGAGTAATATTTAATTCTTGTATGATTAAAAAGAAAAAATTTGTGATTCGTTAAAATGCATAGCAAAACTGCGCTAAGATATGTTCATGTTGTTGTTTCTGTTTGTCATTAAACTACATATGACTTCATCACGCTGTTATGGGATTCCTAGAACTTGAACTTGAAATGTTTTTGATATCTGCTTTTTATTGTTGTTTTTGTTTTGTTGCTTTTAATTCACAAAAAAAATTTATATATATTTTCAAAAATATATATACATATGTACACATATATACATACACATATCTTCTTCTCCTTTCGTCTGCATACACGCCAATATCTAGAACTTAATTCAAATCCTGTCTCGTCTTGTATATTTATTTTTTAGTATTTTTGCTTTCTTAAATTTTTATTTTTTATATTACATATTTGTTTATATAGCCCGGTTGCATATTTTCACTTTTTATCTTGGCATGTGCAACATTTCTTGTATAAATATAAAAAGTGCGAATTTTTTTTAAATTTTTTTGAGCTTTTCCTTTTTCAATTTATTTTTTTTTTTTTTTTAAATGACTTCTTTTAACCATTGTATGGGGTATAATATTATGATATCTCTGACGTAAATGAGTAATCAAAAGTTTTCTTTGGTTGCCAGTACCTACATATGTACATAATATGACAGTATGTATTATAATAACTTGAATTATAATTTACCCTGTTATATTGTATTTTCTTTTTAAACACTTTATTCATTTGAAAAAAAAAATCTTATTATACTTGTTGCTTCAAATAATATCCCTTTTGTTATTGCAAAGATACTTTTTTTTTGTTAATTTTTGCTACTGCAAAAATTTTTGATTGCAATTTTTTAGTATGTACATATAGGTACTCACTTTCTATATATAATTGTGATAATTTATCATTTATATTGTTTGTTGTATTTTTGTAAATTGATGAAATAAATTTTGTTTCTTTAAATAAACTTAAGTAAAGAAAAATTACAGACAGAGTGTAAAAATATATACATATGTACCTAGATACCCGAATTATGAAAATGTAGTAAAAAAAAAAGATTACTGTTGCGTTTTTTTTTTTTTTAAATAAATAAATAAGTAAATACATTATAGGTACATTGATATTTATGAATTTTTATCTTTTGATAAAATATCATAAATAATTTTTAATGGTGACTTCACCACCATTAGCAAATGGTATGTCGAAATATTAATATATCTAGGTATAAATGAAATGAAAAAAGGGCAGATAAAGGTAAAAACAATGTCATATTTAAGGTGATAAATACACAACAATTACAGCATTGTGTAAAATGCATTTATTGTTGTTTATAAATAATATAAAATTATAAAGATACTGCGTATACAATGAATAACTGTTATTTCGTAATTAATCATATGGATTGAAAAGTTAGAAAAGTTAACAATTTGATACAGGGTGTTTAAAACCAAGGTGCGTGTAAGTCAAAACGTTGATTAAATTGGTAATTAATAAGTTAATTCGTTCGGTGTTGTATTTAAAAGTGTTAAGGTAATTCGAGTTTATACTCCTAGGAGAACACAGTTTTTTGAAGGAAAGAAAAATTTGTTTACAAAATACAAATATAGGTAGATAAGAATTGATTCGCGCAAATAAAAATAAGTTCTGATTTTTTTTTCAAAATAGAAATTTTCAGTACTAATTTAAAAAGAAAAAAAAACCATTATTTAATTACTTTTTATGAACTTTGCATGATATTCATGTATATATATGTACATAGGTACGTATAACACACGTACTGTTTATAAATATGTGTAGGTACATCCACAGATACATATATGTATCTACGTTGTTTTCAAAAGTCACCCATTAAAATTGTTTTTTACATCATAAATTTTATAAAATTTAAAATTACAAAAAGAGAAAAAACACCTATATGAAACAAAATAAATTGAAAAGCTCTTACCCAGACGCTTTTTGACCTTGGAACTACATTAATAACAATCGTAATCGCGTAAATATGTATTTTCTGGTTTTTTCATTTCATTCATCTTTCCTCTTTCTTTTTAAAATATCTATATCCATAATGCATGATGCATGCATTAATTTCTTATTTAAATTTAAATCGTTTTTAATACATATGTAATGTACATATATGATATGTATCTATACACATACATATGTGTATCAAGTAAAAGATAATATTATAAGCTTCCAATTATACCATGAGACAGAAAAAATTCAACACTGCTATATAACTGCATTACTAAAGCACAACGAAGAATGCAAAAAGAAAATTTAAATTGGAATTTGAAAAAAAGAAACTTGAAAATTTATAAACAAGTTAGTGATAACAATATAAAAAAAATAAATCTCTTTTCCGCGAAAAATAAACAAAAAATCAATTAGTCGCACGTATACCGAATGTCGGTCGAGTTTATATTTTGGTTGTTGCATTATATTATTGCCGTTTCATTGTTGTTTCTATATTTAGATGAAGTATCTGAGCTGAGACCTGCTTTGTTAAATTAAAAAATAAAAATAAAATTTGAAAAACCTACGTGACATTGAAATGTTTTTTTTTTTTTTCAATTTAAATTTGTTGCATTATTTTTGCTGTTAGCCGTTATTGAAACCTTGTTAAATAACATATGATTGTATTTGTAAAAGTATATCTATATATATGTATATTGACTGTAAAATACATATAAAAAAAGAGTAGGAAAAAATAGATACATACCTAGATTCAAGCAGAATTCTGAAGCATTTTGAATACAGATATATGTATGTACATGGGAATTTATAAAATTAGTTCTCTATATGATTGTACATAAAAATAAACCATTGAAAATTTTTTTGAAATTATTATGAATATAAAGTAAGCGGAACAGATGAAGAACTGTATTTCTAATTCTGCACTAAAAGCAACGCGTATCTAATTCTTTTGTACCCTATAAAAGCTATCTCTTTCTTAAGAATTACAACAAATACGAAATGTTGTGATTGTGTAGTTTTTGTTCAAGTACATTAGATTCACGTTTTTGTAATTGCAATTTACCTTCACCACCGTTATATCATTCTATTAATCACAATAAATCTTTAATATATGTACTCAACTACTCGTAGTCGTATGTTATACATATTTCTTAACTTTTATTTGTACGTGGGGTTTATTCAGTTTATTGTGAATTTATAAGTATTTATCGTATTTATTCGTCTACATTCGATGCATCTCGATATTTATCCGGCTTTTTACAGAATATGGAAAATTTTAAATTCAAATGCATGACTGCATGATGTGATATGCAGAAAAAAAAAATATTCGGAGTATTCGGAAAACGATGCCACCTCAAATTCAAGCCAAAACCAAAATATCTTCGTGTGCATAAATTCCAAAGATAAAAAAAAATACAAGGCAGAAGACATGTATGTATCAACGCAGGCTCAGATTTTTAAAATAAAACTTTAAAAACCAGTAGACAGACAATTAAAGATGCAATGAAATTGCAAATACACCACCACTTATCATCCACCAGTCCATTGGTAGTTGGTACTCTATGCCAATAACATTATTACGATATAATGCAAGTGTAAGGAGAAATAAAAACCAGTATAATGATTATTGCCCTTGAAGAATTAAGGTGAAATAGAAGTCGTCTCTTACTCATGTTTGTATTAAAAAAAAAAAAAAAAAAAAAAAAAAAAAAAAAAAAAAAAAAAAAAAAAAAAAAAAAAAAAAAAAAAAAATAAGTAAAACCTTAAATATGCACACAATAATGCCGCCACCTACCTTACCGCAACAAATTGTATGCACACAAACGACGAAATTCCATTAAGAATAAAACAAAATCAACTTGGTAGTAGGGGTTTGAATTGCTAATTTATACAATATGCAATATTCACACGACTCACATCAAAATCAAATGAAATGTTCCCCAATACTGCAATAGCAGCATCCAATATGTAGCTTAGCCTGTTTCTAAAAATGCAGCAGTTCAATCTTTAATCTTCTCTCATTTATTGCACTCTTTCAAACATATTTGTGTTGTGAATGATACTAAGGATGCCCTGCTCCATCAACTCCATTATTATATAGAATGGGATCGCTATATAAAATATCTTTAATTGAAATGATGAATAATTTTTGCCGGTACTATGATTGTAAAAAGGAAACGCCTCCATTACACGTTTTGTTTATTTTTAGTATATTAATTTTGCAAAAAAAAAAAAAAAAAGACTATGTGGATAATTTCGGACTGGGGAATATGTGTAGTTTTTACAAGCTCAAAGTTATTCATATGTGTATATGTAGGTACATGGTACATATGTACCTATATGTACATTAAAATTTAGAACTTTTATTTTTTTTGTTAAAAAATTTTCAAGTTCTTCCTCATTTCATGCAAGAAACAATAAACAATAAAAAATTGTTCTGCTTCTCACGCTGTTACATAATTTTTGCATATACATAGACATGTAGGTACATATATGTATATATGTTCCTATGAAAACTTTTTAAGTACATATGTGTGTAAAAATTAAATAAACAAAATATGTAAATAAATAAATAATGAAAAATATAAATAAAGTAGCATGCTTTTATTGAGTTGAATATTTTATTTTATTCTTTTTCTTTTTACAATAAATTATTGTTAATGCCGGTTTCTCGATATGTGTTTTTTATTTAGTAGGGAATTGATGAGATACATACATACAGGTATACATATGTAGGTATGTACATATAATTGAGAAACACTCGATAAATTTATTTTTATTTTGATTTTTATTGATTTTTAATAACTTTGTAAAACAGACTAGAATTTTAATTTAATAATAGTAACAGCGGTATTTATGCATTTTAAAGTTGAAAAAATTATTGTGGTTCAAGTATTTCTTTCTAATGAATGTGACTTCGTCAGAAATATTTACATATGTATGTATAGTATGTATGTATGTATGTATGTATGTACATATATTAACTTCACTTTATAGAAACTTGACGGTAAAACAGATATTCTCCTGCCATTTTGTCAGCTGTTCTACTGATTAACATTTTCGATATTATTTCTTCATCCCATTCTGATTAAAATTATATGTACATACATAAAATAAAATGTTAAACGAAAAAAAAAAACAATGTACATTTTTCCTTTTTTCCTATTTTCTTCTTCGTTTTATACGCTAATTAAGCACTTTTCCCAGATAAAATATCTGTGCTTCTTGATTTTTGTTTTTGTCATATTGTTTGTTTTTCCTTTCCCATTGGACTTTTAGGTTTCCGATAAGGATATTCAACAAAGTACGAGTTTTGATAACTTCTTTCCTCATTATAAATAATAATACCATGACAATTTTTTTAATTTTAATTTTATATACGCAGCAACTATGGAACACAATTTAAAATTGAATGCAACTCATTGAGACTTTATAATATGTACATACATATAATAAATATTTCGGGTATACGCACATGTCGCAATAGTATTACAACCCCTTTTATTTTATTCTGTATATGTATGTACATATAAATAAATAAAGTTCTTTTTTATTCACCCTTTTTGCGTAAAATAAATTTTGTGTATATTATTATCAAAGAAAAAGATAAATAATAAAGGACCTTAAATATAGTGCACCAGCATGTTTCATGAACAATGTGCAGTTTTTTAGGGATAAAAGTATTACTGACTGGCTTGTTACAGGATGTGCCAGCAACAGCAACATTATTGATCCACAAAATAAAAATCTTTACATTCATTTTTACACTCAACACTCCGTTCACCCTTAAATTTTATATACGCGCATCAATATTGAAGAAATTTTTGTAAACCTTTTCGTTTCTTTAAAAAAGTATGTTCACAGAGGATTATGAAGCTGAAATTTGGCCAGGATGTTCCTTGAAAAGTTCCTTGAAAGATTATAGAGAGAAAGAAATCTTATGTAATATAAAAATGTGTCATACAAAAATTTTTGTTCTGGGGTTTTAACATTGGAACCCCATTATTGAAATAGCTTAGAAAGTACATCGGTGTTTTGAAGAAAGCTTTTACTTCCTTGCTTCTCTTACCGTACTGTTCTATCTATAGTCTAATGACTCTAATGTAACAATTTAGAGTTTTAGTCGATACTACATAAGACTTCTTTCTGGCTCTAATTTCTTTAATTGAATGTATAATTTCTCTCGATCGTGATAATAACGAGCGATTTTTTGTTGTTTTTATTTTTAATTTATTTTTCATTTTTGACGGTTTAATATTTATTAAGAGGCTAAAATTTTTGGTATTTATTACTAAATTTCCTTAAGCAATTAACATTTTAATCATGCATTCTAATGTCCTCTATACACATTATAGTTATCAAATAAATACTTACATATGTATATTTATTGAAGCAAATTAAAATTTCTCACAGATACAAAGAAATGAAAAAAAAATTAGTTTACACAGCTACACAGCTATCATATTAGACTACATTTTCTTGCGCGTTGTCATCATCATCATTGTATCCTTCTACTTTACACATCATGCGAATTTTCTGGGAAATGCGTATCCTCTAATACGCCATTGTCGTCATCATCATTATCAAAAATACTCACCCTTATACAAAATTCCAATTTCATTTTTTCTACATCTCTCACACTTGTTCATTCCAAAAATTTTCAAAATATATATGTACATATGTATATATATTGATGTGTGTAGAACAAAGTTGGTATATATAATTATTGTATACAAATACGAAAACATCCACATCATCGTATGAGTGTAAAATGATTATGCCGTTTTCATATATATAAATAATGCCATACATACATACATACGTTTAAGGATAATTAATAATAGAATACGTACTTTATGATTGTGTGTTGATTTTATCCACATAAATTTATTAGAATGTGTGTCAGACAGCCTGCAATGTTGATGCTGCTGTTAACTATAGCTTTATTATTTATCACCACCCACTACAAATACTGACATATTTACATTATATGTTATTTTAATTTTAAAAAATTATTTAAAAAAAAAAATTTTAAGTATGAAAAAAAAAATTAAAATATGAGAAGAATTTAAAAACTTTGTATGTGCGTGCACTAGGATTTTCCGAGCTAACCCAGAAAACATTTTTTATTTGTATACAAGTTGTTATTTTCCTTTGGAAAATGATGATGAAAAATAGAAAATATGCAAAAGGATATAAATAGGAATAAAAGAAGCAAAAACCATACTAAAAATGTAAAACTATATACATAGAGTAGAATCCTTTAAGCACAAATTTGCTCGATCTGCTTCTATCAACTTTTACGCATTATGTGATGATGATTTTAATTTTAGATAGTTTAGTTTCAAACGAGATAATATGATGCCATTGCCTACATATTTATTTTATTTTCTGTTCCACATTCTAAACATTCCTTTCATACGAATCAAAGAATATACATACATATAATAAGGATTTGAGGGCTTTGAGGCTAGAAGGTGGTATGTGGTATGGTTGTCACGGAAAAAAAAACATAATATGAAGATGAAAATATACTAAAAATGGTTGAAATTTCTCTTTAAATTATCTGAGTTTATTATGTCTTTGGAAATTCATACTGAATTTTCTAGTTTAAAGTTCAAAATATTTTTCATTTATTAATAAATGAAAATTAGATTATGGATATAAAATATAAATGTGTAACTTTTTGTTCTAATTTTAAATTGCTTAGTATCTATAGAATTTGAATGAGAACTTACGTAAAAAGATAAATTATACTCAAAAAGTGAAGAAAAAAATTGTAAGTTCAATATGATGAAACCTGACTTTGTATTCTATAACATTTTGAAAATTTTAAAAAAACATTCCAATTTGAAACACTGGAAAATGAAAATTTTTACAACAAAATAAAAATACTATTTATATACCGTATAACTATGATATTGTATTTTTAAAATAGAAAAGTACCTACGTATGATAAATTTAATTCACATGAATTTTTATTTCTATGAATTTTTCTATCATTTTTCTATTTTCTATTAACTATCGTTTTTGAACTTTCAGGAATTCTTTCTTCCTTTTTATAAATATAAAAAGTGTTTTCACTTACCTTAGCCTTCTTTATATATATACTAAGTGCATAAGCACATTCCTACATATGTATGTAAATGTGTGTAAATTTTTCATTAAAATAATACTCATATAGGTATATAGTGAATGGTCATACAATGCATTGATTTTATTTTTTTTAATTTTCGTTTTCAAAATACAAATTCTGTTTGACAAAACAGCACATGCAAATTTTGTATATAATATAATCATAATAATCTAATATGTATTGCTGACTGCTGTATATGCCATTGACATTACCACATGCTCAAGGAGTCTCAAGGAAATTTTTAATCTATACCTACATAATTCATATTGCTAGGCTACCAAGTGAAAGTTCGTTGTCAGTTTAATTATTACATTTTTTTTTAAATTTTTCTGTTATAAAAAAAATGATACTTGTACATAGGGGAAAATATCTAAATTATTAATGAATTATTGAATTTCTGGATACTCATCTTATTATTAAACGAAAGAAAGTAATTGGAATGAAGGAAATAAAACTTTTATTCATATATTTTGTCCGCTCAGATTTTTTATTTAAGTTTTATGATGAAATATTCTTTTAACCACTTCTACTGTAATTCTGTACTTAATTATAATAATTAATTATTTTTTACTTAGGGCGTGTGCGAATATTACCTAAATTGGGTGTGTGCGAATACTATCTACCTAAATTGAACCTAAACTAAATTTTTTGGAATATCGGATCCTTTTCATTGCGCAAGTATTATATAAAAAAATTAATTTTAAAAATAATATATGTAGCTGCAATTTCGTTGTCACTAATATCCATAATAATTGTTTATAATAATAATTAACTTTAATTTTTTTGAAAAAATAAAGAAAAATTTTTAAAAAATATTTAATCGCTGCTGTCAAATATCTAATGTGAAATATTTAGGATGAATTACAATTCACACAGCACAAACATACTAAATTTTAAAATTTGAAATTTGCTGGAAGCAATTCAGGATTTTGGAAATTTAGGTTCAATTTAGGTAGTATTCGCACACACTTTTAATAAATACAAAATTTTATAGTTTTGGGAAAAAAATTTACTTCTTTAGTTCGCCGCATGTTATGATAATTTTTATTTGGCCAAGTAAATTTTTTATTCAAAACTTCAGTAAATATGTAGGTATGTGTAGTAATAACACAGAAAAACGTTGCCTTATCAAAACATAACAAAAGGATTAACAAAATTGAATGTATGTATTTTCTATAAAAGAAATTAAAATTGGAGACTTGTTACTGTGATCTTGACTCATTGCTGATAATGCTTCCTTACGGATTGTTAAACAAAATTGTCATTTCTGTTTATTATTGCTCGCAATTTAGTTTGTCATGTATGATTTCATATAGAATCTAGGTATAATGCATAATAAATAATAAAATTCTTTCTATTTTTTTTTTATTGAAGCAATTCATCCTTTCATCGATTCTGTTTATCGCATTCAATGCGTTTTTTTTTCGATATCCTTGACAAAAACTTTCACTACTTTTATACATAAATTATGTTAATGCTCTTTGAAAATACATTTATGTATTTGAGAAAAAAATAAGTGAGATGGCTATACACAAACACATTAAAGTGAAAGTATATGTATATATGTAAATATGTATGTATACCTATACGCAATAGTATAATTATAGTGTCATCATCAGCGATTCTTGCACATTGCTGTTGCGCAGGCTTTTCTTCTATATTATTATATTATTATAAATATGTACACATATATTTTCCTAGATATAATACATACATATTTAATTTTTAAATGTATTTGTTATGTGATTGAAATTGTATTTAATTTTTATTTAAATGGAAAAAAAGGAGACAAATTTAATTTTAAAATTAAAAGAGAAGAAACTATTGAAAATGGTTTGATTTACAAAATGATGTAGTTAAAGTTTTATATATTTTGTTATTTATTTCCATACAATAAGCATTTACGTATGTAAATGTCCTTTCTCCAACACGTTCTAATACGATGCGACAATTATTTATAATGAATTTTTGCTTCTTCATTTCATTTTTTTCCAATAATCAACTACTAGTACCAATATCATATTCACTTACAGTTTTGTTATTGTTATTGGTTTTTTATGGTTCTGAAAGCCTAAAATAACCATCACCATCTTTAAAATATACGACGACGCGACCATTAAATTTTGCACAGTCAGGACTCAGGGTATGGGATTGTATGCACATAGAATATTTCCTACAGCGTTGATGTCATTTATTTTCAGGTTTATATCATAGAAAATATTGGACTTTCGATTCCAAACTAAACTACTCATCCTCCTTCTGGTTAACGTTAAGTCTTGTTTTCCTTTTATTGCAAATGGAATGAAGAGCAAAAAAATAAAAACAAAACATATCTACCCTCTACCCAAAAATCTTATCTATATCATTCCGTCACAATCCCAAAATAATAAATGATATGGATATATGTATGTATGTAGGTATAAGTTACTTGAATTTAGTCAGAATTCAGAATACTATTCTTCTAGCTATTATAACACTGAATTTTCTGTCATGTATTTTTTTTACCATACAAAAATAAAATGTACCCTGTTGGTTATTACATATATAGTATAGAATATATATATACATATATACATATACACATAGACATATGTATAGGTATATCATATATTCATGTACAAAATTGTGTATTGTATATTGTACTGTGAGTATAACTTTGCCATACGGTTTTTGCTTACATGGTTTTTTTTTCATCCCAATTGTTTTGAAATAAAATTCATTCTAAACTAATACAACGAACGAACTTCCTTTTTTTGCCTTTATATGTATGTACATATACATATGTATATAGGAAAACCAAGAAGTATTACAGGTATTGTATTTTAATAAATACATATCTACATATTATAGATATATATTTGGTAATTTTCCTTGTTGTAAAGTAGCCTCGAATAAAATTGAAATTCTATATAAAATATGAACCACCAAATAAGAAAAAACAGGGAATAATAAAAAGAAGAAAAAACTGTCAAATAACAACCAGGTAGAAATGTAGAAGGATCGGGTTGGATGCTGTGTTGATTATTTTATTGGAGAATGAGCAAATACTTATATTATATAGGTATATTGGAGGAAACTGAAAATAGCTATCTATTGATTTTGATAATTTCTATATTATTGTTATTGTATTTGTTTTTAGTTTAGGCTTCTCGTTTTCTATACATATATTAACATATTTTTCTACACATATACATATAGGATACAGGGTGTTTCGTTTGGTTTCATTTGAAATGATACCATTGATAGGTCTCATCGAGACGAACAAAAAATCGTATTGGTGGGGGGGAATCCCAACGGTTTGACCGCTAGAGGGCGTTGAAGTTTTTCGAATTGAAAAATATAAACATAATAAGATGTATGAGCTGTTGCAGAATTAACAAGAATTAAGAAGACTATCCTCATTCCTCATGTTAGGTATATGTTGTTTTCACGAACATTATGAACTGATATCGTAAAGTTTATGGAAAATTCATCGAGAAAAATTCGAGACAGCAACAGTTTGAGAAAGGAAGATTTTCTTCACATTTTATTTGGTACTCTGTTTTAATCTACATATTGATAATGATGTTTTAAAATAATTTTCTAAAACTTCGGTTTTTTTTCCTCACTTTTTTCTTTTGTATTTTTAAAGCTTTGATTATTAAAAAAATTAATAAAATCAAAATGACAGGAAAAAAATCACGTTGTTTTTTCTGGTGTTTTTAACCAAATATGACGAAAAAAGGAGGAAAAAATAAAAATTTTTGTAAAGTTAAATTTTTCGATTCTTGAATTCTCCTAAAAGTTTTGTATTGTATACATATGCACTATATATATTTTTATTCTTTAAAATAAAAATAAGGTTTTTATTGCAAAAATAATGAAGGCGAAATATGTATATTAATTGATATGATATATGTATATGTACATATATCTTTAAGTAATAAGACATGCGCTTATATTTACATATCGTATGTATGTATAACATATTTACATACATATGTATGTATCTACGGGAAAATCGTGTGGACCTAAAACACACTGTATTATACTGTCTCTTTAAATTTCAATTATTAACATTGAAATGGAGTGTTATGTGATGTGATAGGCTTGATAAGTACTCAAAGGAATTAATTCTCTTTTGTTTTTTTTTTTGTCAAATGATTTTTTTTTTTCAGCTTTAATTTTTGTTCTATAAAATTTAACACCTAAATGTTTGTAAAATACTCGATAAGCAAATACATAATATTAAATCTTTCATATGTTAATCAAAATGATAATTTTAAGAATGTTAATTTAGATTGAAGTTGAATAAAATATTGAATTTGAAAAAATAAAAAAGGAGATAATTAAAAATATGGAATGTACTGTGGTCTTGAAACAAAAAAATAAACCTGAAATAATAAATTAATAGCCTAGATATTATCGAAAAATCCTAGTATACCTATGTACGTAAAATTGTACATATGATAAATAGTAAGGGAAGTTAAGATATTTTAGCTAATTTTTTTCAATTATGAGTCACGACGTATCTTTACACCCTTAATGCATGATAATTCAAACTTTTAACTTTAACAAATTGAAAAAAAAAAACCAAATTTTCTGCAATTTTTTGTACAACGTTTCCACCCCATGTACATATTTCCACTCTCTTATAATCTTCAGAAGTTTAAATGTGGTATACATCAACACTTTCTTTCTTTTCCTCCTTAACTTCTTCCATTAACTTTCTACCTTCATGTACCACTGCTGTGCAGTGTGCATATGAAAAGTGCAGTAAAAAGTCGTGGCTCATTTATATAAAATAAAAATTAAAAAAATAAAAAGAAAAAACAAACCTAAGTATGTACTGAATACTCGTATTTCTAACTGTATGAGTATATGTATATACAGAAGGGAGAAGTTTATTTAGTTTTAACTGGTAAAAAGTGCAAATAAATTAAACTAACATTTTTTTGCACTTGCGCTTTTAAAAGCTATGATTGGCAGATTTTTCTCTCATAAAACATTTTTTTTAAATGTATTTTCAAAAAAGAAAAAGATATGTAATCGTTTATATATAATTTCGGTGAAAATAAATATAACATAATTAGTGTTCAAAAAAGAAAGTAGCAATTTACTGTCATATCATAAAAGATTATTATTCATTAAAAATTGAAAAAAAAAAAAAAACTCATAATACTATTTCATACGTAATATGTATCTTTTATTTAAAAAAAGTTTTAAGCAAAAAATTAAAAATACTTAAGATTTTTAATTAACACATAAATATATCATAAACAAAGGACAAAAAGTGTTGATTAATACCTATAACTATATACTATATATTAGTATTAGTACTTCATTTTTATTAATAATATACAATATAAGTACATACATGTATTTTAATATGTATTTTTTCAAATAATATTTTGAATTTTCTTTATCTTTTTATTAAAATAGCTAATTGAGAAAATTCACAATTTTTTCTACTGAATTTTTTTGTCTCTTGTATACCTGATAACTTTTTTCAGTTTTTTATTTTAATATGTATATTACTCGTATATGTTTTTAATTTATTCATGTAAAATTTTTCTGCAAAATTGACATACCATCGTACTGTGTCATTCCATTTAAAAAAATAAGCCATCCCTCAACCGATTAGAATCGATTTAAATTTAATGTGTTTCACATGACGGAACAAAATTCTATTCCATCTTCCGTGTTTTTTTTTAACTATTTTATAGGCACTATTTACTTCAGTTGGCTATTGCTAAAGGATAATAAGTTCCCGTTCGTCATATGATTACATTACGATGAACACAATAGACTTACAGAGTTTGAGAATGTAAACCCTTATATTGTTGTGTTAGGGGTAGTTCGCATTCAATTCAAAATTACTTTTGTGGAAAAAAAAAAACATAACAGAACCCTCCTTGTGGAACAGTAGAAATCAGAAAAACAAAATATAGTGGTTAGAGAAAAACTGTCTGTCAAATGAATATATTTTTTTTATTATTATAAATTTTGAGTATGAGAAAGTATGTACAATATTATGTGTATATAGAGAAGAAAATTGTCAAAAAACTCACCTTGCTTCAATAATTGATGTCGGTGGGTCAAGCATCAATTTTTTTAAAATGTTTTTACTTTTTATTATATATTTTTGTTTGACATGAAATAAATAAAAAAAGCTAAAATCAGGAGCTTCCTTTGTATATACGATATTTGAAATGATTGTGATTGCCAATGGATGAACACATTCCTATCTTTTGACATTTGATTGAGATTTGTTATCGAATTGTCAATAATAAAATGTGTAGGAATGTATTATGTGCGCGTTTTATTAGGCTTTAACATATATGTATTATAACATAAATGTCGAGACCCTAAACCTAAGCTTGATTACTTTAGTAAAACTAAAGAATAAAACTTTTTTTTGAGGATTTTTCAAGCAGAAAAGTAGATAAAAGGTAATTTTTTGTGTAATCAAAAATGTCTGCACCAGTCATTTTGTTATTGTTTTGCGCCTCTCTAGTAAAATAATATGTCACATTTTGATTGAAATTTTGTTTTTTTTATTTTTATTATGAATTTTTAATTCAATTTTCATTAAAAATTTGTGATTGTTTTAAATCAATAGAGTGGATTAATAGAAAACTCAAACATCGCATCGTAATGAAAATAATAATCACATGAAATATTTTTGTTTACAGTTAAGATTATTATGTATTTTTTCATTTCTAATTAAACAAAATTCTCTTATGATACACGTATTGAATTCATTTTAGATTCTTTAACCTAATAGAACGGACTTTTCGTACACAAATATATGTACATATATTATATACATATATTCAATCTCGACTTTAAACGTTATTTTTAAACATGATTTTTTGAGGTACGTGTTCTTAAAACGCGTTATCAATTCCTCCATTGAAAAGTGCCACACTTCCACCTTTTTCCAAGAATTCTAGCTCGAAGTCAGAACAAAGTATTCATTTTTCGAAAAAAAATTTCTTTTTTTATTTTGAAAACAAAATGACTTCAACACTATTTTGGTCAAAAAATGATTGTGTTTAGTCCTCAGGATGCTGAAATACAACTTTAAAAAAGTTTTAAATTTCCATATAAAATGTATGTAGGTATTTGAAATTTAAAGATTTTCATTTCTTCTTTTCCTTCCCAAAATTTCATATTTCCATAACTACATACCACTAAAATTAAATTCACTCTAAAATATTGTCCTACTTTCATTTTTCACATTACAATAAAAACGAAAAAAAAAATGTTTTTCCCAGTAGAAAATTTTTTCCTTTTTTCTGTTCAACTTTCTTAATATTTCCTTATTTTCTTCTTTACAATTTTCACTTTTATTTTATTTTGTCGTACATCTAAAACTCATCATCTTATATCCTCAACCTTCATCGTATACGAATCTTTTTTAACTTCAACTTTTCTTATTTTTTCTACAAATCGTTGTTGTATGCGAATCTAAAGAACATCTCCCTCTATTTTATTTTACTTTCTTTACATTGTATTTATATGTATGTATATTTTATACGTCTTACTTTCCTTCACACTTCACACATCTTTTCATTTTATTTTCATTCACATTTTTAGACAGTTCTTGATATTTTTGATATAGATCCTTTTCCTTTTCAGTGTTAGTGACGAGAAGAAAGTGCTTTGCTTTCTTATAATACATATTTTTCAATGCTGACGGGTATACATTTTTCACACATCATAACTAAATTGCCATCCCATTTTCCATTTTCACCCACTCTAAATGTTTTACCATAACCCTATCATCATTTCGCCTGAAAAATTTCTATAATAATGCTATAACGTAACGCACGAACAACAACAATACAAATTTTGTAAGAAAGTATTTATGTATATGTTATGTAATACATATGTATGTATATTATCTTACTTTACTGAAGGAATAAACAAGAAATAAGTCCTTATAAAAAACTTTTACTTTTACTTTGAACTTACGTAATTCTTATGTACATACATATACATAATATACTTTCGCATTTTATTCGCATGGAATGATGAGAAAAACCTAGTTTTCTTGGAAATGTTTCATAAGACATCAGTATATAAGTAGAATAAGGGAATGAGAGATGCAGCATAAACGATCGATATTTTTTCTTGTAGTAGAATTGTGGGTGTTTTGTTGATCTGATTTTATCTTCTCTTTTCTTTATATTTCGATGTGTAAATATGAACTTGTAAGTAGTAATATGAACTAAAGGATAATATTTTAAAGAGAATGGGATTCTGAGGGTTAAAATCCTGTAATTCTTGCATTATATTCATATGTATATACGGTAAAGAAACATTTTCTAAACGCATCCTTGACGAATTTCTTTTCCCTTTATTCATTTTTTTGTGCTTTTTCTTTTGATGGATTTTTTCTGGGTTAGTTGTTTTTTGTGATGTGTATACGCAAATAAAGAAAAAAAAATATAAATAAAAAATAAAGAAAATTGTGAAATGAGATTTTTTCGCATCAATGAAATTTTTTCCTTTTGAAAAGAGATTTAAAGTTGACATCTTAGAAAAAATGAGAATTTTGAATTAATGTTAAAAAGAGAAAAAAAATAAAATAAAGTGAAATTAAATTTTAAGTTGTTTTTCATACAGATACATAGATATAGTTAATACGTCAAAATGTAAAAAATCTGAAAAATTATTTGTAGGTTATGTATATTGAAAACAATGAACTAAGAATGAAGTTTTGCTACATACGTATAATAGTTTTTTTATTATTACTAAGAAACACTTTCTAATTTTTAAATCATTTTATTATAATTTTTAGATATTATTTAGGTTCATTTTCACATTCACATACGCTTTAACACACGATGAAAAAAATTCCTTGAAGGATCCTTTCTTTTGTTCTCAAACAATAATTAATTAAATACGAAGAAAATAATAAATGATATTGTTCTATTTGATACGTTTCACTTTTAATTTTTAAAAGTATATTACGCATTCGTTATATCATTCATTAGAAAATGATTGTAAGAATTTGCAGTGATATGTACAAATGTACAAACATACATATGTACATATGTATATACTGGAAATAGACCTTAGTTTTCAGCATCGAATATTTATTGTACTTTTTTGAATAGGAATTGTTAACACAATTTTAATTCACAATTTATTTTACCGTATTTTAATTGTGGCTCAACATTATCATATCATCATAATTATTATGTTTGTTACAATGAAATAAAGGATAGCTTACAATTATTGCACGGTAGGACTATGAGAAGAGAATAATATTGGTGAAGAATAAGTTTACTAGTATTAGGAGAGAAGTATGGATATAGCGTTTTCATGAAAATAAAAAAATAACTTAACGTCAGCATATAGGTAAAATAATAAAAGTTGAGGTTTCGTATTATACTAGAAAAACATGCGCATAAAAAGAGATACTTACACACATGCGTTTTTGTTGTTGTAACAGGTTTCTTCTTTCGTATATGTACACAAAAAAGATCACTACGCCATGTAAACCATGCGCGAAAAAACCTCAACTTTTATTATTTTATTACTTATTATACAAAGTAAAGATGTACACACTTATTCTGTAAGAAGGAAAAGCTGGTACAGAGGGTGAACAAGTTTGAAAAAACAAGTGCACAAAAATGTATTATGTATAAAGGAGTAGATTTAAAATGAAAAATGGACGAAAAATTAATATATTTAAGACTAAATAAAAAGAATATATTAAATTAATTAGTATGTAATAGTAATTTGCTTTTTAGTTTTCTTTTATGTTATTGAATTGTTGAAAAAATAGGAAATTGAAATTGGTCAGCATAATCTTTTAAGAGTTTTCTTATCAACAAATTTTGAATGGTAGAAATTCGTCCACTAGGTTAAAATTGTAACTCCCTTCTTAAAAAGTGTATGCATCATAATTCTTAGAATATTTGCTGATCTAGTGATCAAATTGGTGCTTTACTGGCCAAGATATAAAAGTTAAAAGTTGTGTCATTATATTCCTAGTTTTTTTTTGCGCTCTGTAATTCATGTCCTTTTGCAATGATTTTTTTCATGTCAAAGAGAATTTTGTAGGAAATGATGAGATGAATATGATGCATAAATTTTAAATTACGAAAAAGTCGTAAAATTAATTCGAGTGTTAATGATATGAATAAAATGAATAAAAATATATACATACATGAAAAACTTACTATGAAAAAATAGGTATGTTTTTTTACCTACATTTATTTTTTCTAATGTTAAATCGAAACGTGTTATAGGTACTAAATTCTAATTTCTTATACATCATCTACATCGAGATAGCTGTAGGTACGTAGATATATTACCTATTATACATCTACTTTATATTTTTATTTTTCGGTTTACAATCTTCTGTAATAAATAACGGCGGGATAGATCACCCGAATATTCAAGATTTTCCAGCATTACATAAAAATACATGCATACATGTACACAGTATATAAAACAATAAAATAAATTCACGAACAATCGAAAATGCAAGAAAAATAAACGCAAGATAGCGGTACTATATAGCGTTGATGATAGCGTCATTATATCTATGTAGTTTTTTTATTAAATCATGGGTGAATACCTTTACCTTTTCATTTTACACTTTTTTTCTTTTTAAATAAAGGCTTTGTATAATAGCATTAAAAGCAACGATTCGGTTTGAGAATCAAAACAAAGAAATAAAAAGTCCAAGAAATCACATCTAAAGGTGAAGTACTTTGTCCTATTAAATGCTATTTTTTAATGTATTTTTCTCTTTCTAATTTCTTTTACCTGTTTTACTTGTACATTGTCATATGCAAGTACAAGTTCTTAAAAGTATTTGATCGTTTATTACTTTCGAACTTTCCTCCTCATTCACATGAAGAAAATGATAATAATAATAATAATGATGTGGTTATATTTTTTTTTTTACATTCATTCTATCTTTTACTTATACTATGCAATTAATTTAATTCCCTTTCCTCTTTTTTCGACAAAAGATTTTAAATACCGTTAGATTATATAGTCAAAATCAAAATGCAACAAAAAAAGAAATATGTAGGTATACATGTATCGTACATATGTATGTATGTATAAAATTATTATTAGATACTGTACTGTACTTTTATTTTTTAACAATTTACATGCAATAAATTTTTTAAAGCTCAAAATATACATAACATAACATAGCGACTTTGTCGAATAATGAGAAAAGACGTTAGAAACTCTCTCGAATTCAGGTAGTAAATTTTTGCTAATAAAAAAATTGCATTATGATGAATATGTATGTATGTATAAGAAAAGAAGTAAAATAAGAGTATGTACAATATATACATATCTAAATGTGTGTACAAAGGTAGGTACATATGTATATAATATACGTACATATGTGTTTATTTTGTTCTTGAACCAGGAAGAACAAAAAAACAATAACAGGAACAGAAAGATGAATAACGATAGAGTTGAAAATCAAGTTCTTATAAATTAATGAAAAATGACTGTGTAGTGTGTGTTGCAATAAAGAAAAACATTATAAATTGGGCTTGGCTTTTCTAAATCTATATAAAGCTTCACCTTCTACTGTATAGTGCATGCATACTACTTTTTGTCTTCTGATACTTCTTCTTAGCATTTAATGCACTTCATATATTTTAGTTACACGTTTTTGTGTAAATTATTTATAATTAATAAGTACATTAATTGTCAAATCAACGAATCCACAATTCGTACTCGTGTAAGTCAACTAGAAATTTAAAAAAAAAAATCATTTATGAGTGTTCTTACTCATAGGGAGTTTTCTATTATTTAAAAAATATATACATAACATACATATGTACATATACTTACATACATAAGTATAATTTGATATCTTCCAAAAGAGTATATAAAAAACGAAAATCCAAGATACATATGTTAATGTAACATGATGCAAAAAAATGGTCACAACCACATCACAACAACGCAACGGTCGATTCAATAACATTGGCTTAGAATTTTCTTGCCTTTTTTTGCATTATGTATATGTAAAATGTTTATTACTTGTTGAAGATCATGTAATAAGAAAATTATTTTAAAATTTGTGATAAAAATTAAATTATAAAGCATGTGTTGACATAAACAATCCACTTTCTGAGTGTATCTATATATCAGACCGTTTTCTTTTTTATTTCGAAAAAATTTTCAAGTTTATTTTTATGTTTTGTATAGGAAGGAAGGTCTACTACAGCAGCATAAAAGATATGTTAATGAATTATTTTTATATTATACCTGCATAGGTATGTACATACTTTACATTCATGATTTGTTTTTTTATTAAAAAAATATGAATGTTTTGTATTGACTGTGCATAAGTCCGAAATCAGACAGTAATATGTACCTGTATGTTTCATTTTTACGGTATTATAAATTTTTTAAACAGGGTGCGTAGAATTTATTTTAATAATTTTTTTTCCTTGCATTGAAAAAAATATAGTCCTATTCAAGTACAGTTGAACAACTGATAATGACAATAATTTATAGCTTTTTATTTTACTCAAATCGGTTCCGCCCAAAATATGAGCGTTAAGAAGTTAGCAGTCCTGAATTATTCCATACAAAATTCTAATTGTTTTTATCCATTTTTTAACATCTCACTTTTTTAGTTCCACGGAAACAGACTCTTTTAAAGGAAAGAAAACATATGTATATACAAGAATTGATTGATGTTGTTTTTTCTTTAACATCAAGAATTGTAGGGAATGACAAAAAAAAACACTTGACATAAATTTCAAATATGTAATTCAGATTACAGGATTCGAAAATATTCAAAATTAAAATTGTTTTCGTCTATATATTTCATACGGTAGTGGATTTGAGTGTTGAAAAAATATTGAAAAATATCGGAGATAATAACGGATTTGAAAATGCAAATTCTTAATTTTAGTATATTTTTTTCTACATTTTTTTCTTGTTTTTTACTTTGAATGAAGAATTTATATTATCTACATATATTCCAAAGTTTACCAAAAACGGTTAACAAATTACGGAAATATGTACTTGCAAATTTCGAAGCTAAGGTATGTAAATGTTTTAATTATTAATTTTCAAATTATGTAATTAAACATACAAATACTGTGCTAGTATTATAAAAAAACACTTGTGTCAATAAATTCAAAGTTTTTTTTTTTTGCTTTTTTTCTTAGTAAGTTGCGTCAGGTTGTGTACTATAAAATATTTTGTATCTTGTAGCATATGGGCACGTTGAATAAAAATGATCGTGTTGCGTAATCGTAAAACGTTTACAATATAACATGGAAATGATGTTAGTACCTACATTGTTTCAGAATCTCAATAATTTTTTAAATATTTTTTCCTTATAATCACCCTGTACACATAACTAAACTGAATACATAATTTATTATTAATATACAATTCATTGTTTTTCCGATTCTTTCTGTATTCCTCCCTCATTCAAAAAATTAAAATGTATTCGTAAATTATCAAATTTAAATCACATACGTATCGTAATTTGTTCTTCTATTATTACCACCATTCATTTTTTTAATTTTTAATGGGACAGTTGCGTTATAATACTATTCATTGTTGCTGATATGGAGAAGTGCAGTTGAAAAACGCGTTTTTTGTTATTATTTTTCGTCATACACCAATTCTGTTTTTAGGTCAAGTATATTCTGTTTGACTTTTACGAAATTACTAAAAAACTATGAAAAAAAAAGTATGTAAACTAGAACTACAAGTTACAACTAATAAATAAAAATGAGTGTATAGATGAGTACTACATGAACTGGCCAATACAATCTATGATATATAGAAAAAATAACCTAAGGAATAATATTAAATAAATAATTTATACCACTTGCTTTAATTTTCAACTTAACTCACGCGGGTCCGTGTGTGTCTACATTTTTAGATTTCCTTTGAAAACATCAGCAATGTCAGCATTTATAAAGTGCTCAAAAAATTTGATTTTTTCTACTTTTCTACTGCGAAGTCCATAATTCTCCAATATCTGCGCTTAAGTCGAAGTCATGATAGGGTATTTTTTTATCGAAATCTCTGAGTAAATAAGCGCAATACAAGGGTAGAAAAAGAAAATCAGCAAGTAAACTTCTCAAAGAATGACCTATGAAAATATGTATGTACACATATGACGTATATATATTTGTCTACAAAGTGTACGAAAATTGACGCGAGTGATGAGGAACTGATTAGGTCTGACTATCTTTTTGGGTGATTTATTTTGTGTTGACGCACATACTCTCCTCAACTTTTATTTATCTTTAAAAAATATATTTACTATCAGAATTAGCTATTTGTAATTGTAAAATATGTGTGAATGTATGAACTATGAAGTAGACAAAATGTTTATATATATTATAAATTGAGATTCTTTTTCTTACATCTGAATAGTTCTATTGAAGTAATCACATGTTATATACAAGATATTTTCATGCGTTAAAAACTAAAAATTCAATTTTACGGAAAATTTGAAGTATTTTCCATTTGTCCTCAATTTTATAAAAATTTATTATTTTTGTCCTTCAGTAGATATATGTACATAGATATAACTATCATCATACATAAAACTTTTGTTTCTAATACTTTGATATTATACCTATACCTACCTATATACTTACAATTTTTATAGTAAGAAAATGATGATTTCATATGAGTACATATTTGAGTATTCAAAAACCCCAAATAATATCTGATGATATTTCTACACCAAAAAAACTAACTGTAAAATTTACAATGAAATAAATTATAGTGGGCATTTTTAACTACATTTTAAAAAAATAAAGTAAAGCAAAATTTCAAACTTATATTTAAGGTATTTGGTGATGTGTATTTGCTTCCCGGTTGCGAAGATCAATAAAAAATAAAAATATTATTAATTTTTTTCACCTTGAATTGATTTTTGATTCTCTTTAATCATAAAAGAAAAAAACATTAGACAACAAACAAACATTTCGCATATATACCGATCGACTGGTTGTTCAATAAAATTTACGTAATCGACTTAACATAGGGCGTTTTATTATTAACGCACATGAATGTAAAATAAAATCTTCCTGTATCTATATATACATATGTATGTAGGTGCAGAAAATTTATGCCCTATACAGACAAATACATATCTACTTTATTTTTGGCATTTATTTATTTAGTTTAGTTATGTATTTCTAGTTATTAATTTATTTTAAATATGCAGTCAATTATATTTTTAACTGTACAAAAAAACTGCTTTTAGTGATGATGGAAAAAAAGCGGATATTGATTGATTCAAAACGTAGGTAAAATGAAACATACCAATTTTAATGAAATTTTTGTTGAATGATGATGATCTTAGATTCGGCGGCACTGACATTGTCATTTTCCGATTTTATGGAATGACAATACCAAAAATGCATTTTATCGTATTTAAAAATACTCTATGGACAATTTATAATCTGAACCTAATAATATGTATATTTCTATTAGTTTTTCGAAGTACCTATATCTTTAGCTAATATATCTCTCAGTTTGTAGTTTTATAAATATAACAAGGAAAAATAACTGGTTTTTATACTGTGCGTTTATGTTGCGAAATAGAAGAAAAATATATTTACAATAAAAACAAAAAAGATAACAGAAAAACGCGTTTTTTATGAACATTTTTATATTGAAGGTCATTATGGTAATAATTTTGATTATGATTATATGTATATGAATATTATATTATAGCCGGTTTCTGAATTATTGATGGAAGATGAATTGTTTAGAATTAGATTAAAAAGAAAAATAAAACAAAAAACAAACTGTGGGTATTTGAAAACTAAATTGATTAGATTGCTGAATAAACTTTATTTGAGTATTACCACAATTGAAATATTATAGATAGATACATACATATATCTATGTTATTTATGGTATTACTTTGTATAATATTTATTGTTTCTTTTGTTTAGGTAGGTAAAAGAAACTGATGTTGAATAATTTCAGCAACTAAAAACTTAAAAATGCAAAAATCTTCAATGGTGTTTTATTTTTTATTTTTTATAGGAAATAGGTATCTAAAAACTGTTTTTATTTTATGTTAAAATTTAAGGAAATAATAAAAATTCAATATTAATTCCTTATGTACTTAGAGATAAGTTATATATCAGATATGATATGATATTCAAAATACCATAAATTCAGATCATTTCAAGGTGAAAAGGTCTTAATAAAATAAATTTCCGGTCTTTAAAAAGTAAAATGTATTTTTTACGGTGATTTGCATATAAGATGGTTAAAGAAGGAACATTTCAAGAGGTAATAAATATGTCATTTAAGAGTCATTTGAATTTTTCTATTTACTGTAGTTTCTAAACTATTTCAAAAGAATACCTACATATGTATATACTTATTTTTTAGTTTTTTTTGTGAACATAAAACTTTTAGTATTTAGTTTTGGACGGGTGCTTGTAGTTGATAAAAGCACACAAAAAAAATTACCATTAAAATTAAAAAAAATAATCGTATAAAGAACGTGTGATGCAATAAATACAAAAAATATATAAAAATAATTAGAAAGCTTAATTATGTATATTTTAGGAATTGGGAATAATGGAACATTAATAGAAAATTGCAAAAAAAAAAAAAAGGTATCAGTCTAGTACCTAGTATATAGGAAATTTGAAAAAAGAGAAAAAACAACATGTAACAGAGTTAAATTAGTTGAATTGTTATATTTTAAGTCTTCAAATTTGATTGACTGATTAATTCTGAATTCTTAAATAAAGATAGTAATCAGTGGTTATTTTTTTTATTAATATTCCACCCTATTTCGCACTCTTCTTAAAGTTGTTGAAACCTGCTTTTGCCAATATTCTTGTTTAACCTTTTAGCTGTGAAAGTTTCAAAAATATGGTATATCGAAATTAAAATTCTGTTTTGCAAAAAAAAAAGTGTGATTATTGAAAATGCCATTTAGCAAAAAAAGTTTTTCTAATTACACATTTGAGATTAAGGCACCTACTTCAAAATAAAAATAATAGAAAAAATTTTAAATTTATAAACTAATGCTATAGAATGTTTATATACAGAAATTTAAAAAGATGATGTCTTAATAAAGAAATTAAAATAGCAGATACTTATCTAATTCTAATTTTAATTTTTTAGATACACAATAATATATGTATATATACATATATATCTACATATATATGTATATACATATACTATATATATACGTATATACACATCACTATATGTACATACATATATCATGCTCGTTCTCTTTTCCGATTAAATGCATCACAGAACACTTTCATTAATTCTCAGAAATCATTGTGAAATCTGAACTTCTAACCAGACAATTATGTTCCTTTAAAAAAGCATCTATTGCATATTTGAAAAAAAAACCTTTAAAAATGGAGAGATAAAAGTACAAAATAAAATAGATGAGAACATTTTGAATGTATTGATCAAGAATTACACACTTTCAAAAGGTGTATCTTAAAAATAATAAAAAAAAACGAAAAAAAAAATAAGAAAAATCACACAAAATATTGAGAGAAAAAATACATCAGTTTATTTTGAAAGTGATTTAAGTCCACTTCATGTGGTTTTGAGACTTTTTAATTCATTTTATATAGGTACAACATATTATATTGTCTTAAAAAGAAGATTACATGTCTTTGACTTCGAAATTCACAACTATTTCTGATATTTAACGGCCTATTTTAATGAAATTTGAGGATGTAAAAATAATTGTGTAAATAAATTTGAATAGTAAATAAATGCGTGTAACGTTTCCAGGGCAGCGCTAAAACTGAAAACTTGCATGTTCAATGAATACCCTTTTTTTTCTTTCAATCAGCTATCAATTTGTGTAATTGGTTTTTTGTACTTGCTTGTTTCGCACATTTTTTTATTATCCTTTTTTTCAATTTCTTCGTTTTTTTGATCAGCTTTTACAAAAAAAATCCGTAAATGTGCTTGGAAGTTAAACATGTTTAGAGTAAAATAAAATATTTAAAGCAACTTTCTTTCTCGAGAAGTACAAAATTTATAAAATAATGTACTATATGTATAAAACATCTCGCCAAAGAATTCGTTGATATTAAAAGAATTTCGATTAATAGTTGTTGAAATAAAACATATGTATGTATATTTTTTACGGTTACAAATATTTGAAACAACACATCAATATTTTTCTGTTTTAAACTTCAATTTATTTTTTTATAAAAGTGGACTTGAATCACTTCCAAAATAAACGGCCTATGTTTATGTACACATAATATTAAAGTTGATAACTTTTTTCCCAAGAACTGTCGAATTGAAATAGCTCATCCTTAATCAAGAAATATAAAAGCATCAAATTATAAAATTCTTCTTTCTCTTGATTAGTCAAATTCTAAGAAAACGCATCCTTTGGGCCAATTTGTGCATGTACCGTTGTTGGCAAATGTTTAACGGCGCGGTAATCTTCCATGGCTTTTATATGTACCTACATACATATGTATATAAAAAATGAAAGAAAATAAAAAAATAAATATACACGATACGTGTGTTAGAATAGGCACCATAACATCACAAACTTTAAAAAATTACAAAAACTTGCAAAATTGTTCTTTATAATAGGAACCTACATGCTATAAAAATGCATGATAAATCTTTAGTTTTTTAGTAATAAATATTAGTGTATACATATATATATAAGTTTTAAGATAAAATTTTAAGTAACAAATTTGCATATTTTTTTAAATTAACTATAACTTTTAACGAAACAATAAAATGTTTTCATATTTTCGAATAAAATAGTTGCATATAACTTGAAATATTGTAAACGTTTTAATGAAATAATTACTAGTTTAAAATAAATAATTCAAAAATAATTAGAATTTTTTTTTATATTTTCAGAGGTGTTTTATCTTTAGATTTCAACTAGAAAAGTGTGAGGAAGAAAAACAAACAAAAAATTCATGTTTCGAACCAATAAGAAAGAAACTTCAAAAAATTACATTTTAAAATTATAAATTTTTCGTAAAAATTTGCTTTTGGAAGGATATAATATTCACTTTAACAAAAATGGACCCGCAACAACAGTTCTGTTTAAAATGGAATAGTTATTCATCGAATTTGGCGATGACATTTTCCAATTTGTTCAAATCAGATTTATTGGCTGATGTCACATTGTCTTGTAATGGTAAGTAAAACAAAAAAGCATATATATTTTACTCTTTTTTTTATTCTTAAATATGTACAATTAGGCATGATTTATTTATAGAGGCAGTCAATTTGAAAAGCTTCTTTGTACTTTAATGGTCCGCGGAAATCTTACTTTTCCTATCTTTATCTAAAATAAGTGAAAATAAACTATACCTACATATATAGTATGTATGACGCCCTCTAGCGGTTAAATGGTTGAAATTGGTCATTCGCAAACCGCTATATCATTTTTTGTTTCTTGTAGTGAAAACGCATAAAGTAGTACAAGGACTATACTATTGTATAATAACTTTAAAAGAGGTTAAACTAAGGGTATAAGAAAATGTTGATGTAGTCTAATAAAAAATAACTATTGGTTGATATTGTAAATAATCAAAGGAATTTTGTTTGCTTGAAAACTCTTTATGAGTGGGTTCACGCTGACTGCTCTTAAACATTTACGAAAGGTTGGTAATTGATATATATATCCTTTTTCATATTTTTTTCTTGGTCGAAAATAACACACTTACTTTGCAAAAAAAAAAAACAGATTCGTAAAAAGAAGTTCAAGACTGGGTACAGTCATTTTTTGTTTCAGATTTTAAAAAACTGTAAAAAACAAAATAAAACCCTTTTTTACAATGTGCTTTTTCAAAATTTATTCAGGTACACAATATTAAACTTAAAACAACATTATAAAGGCAGTAATTTTACAAAAACTATGTACATATGTAACTATGTACGAGTATGTATGTATGTATAATACATAACTAATTTAAAAGTTCAACAAATTAACCATACTAACTTTAAACTAATAATTTTGTTTTTATGTCCTTCTAGTAATATAAAGATAAAAAGAAACATACACAATGTAGGTATATTTAAATAATTGTCAATATTAACTTTCAGTCCTTCCTTTAATATTTTTTTATAATAATTTTTGATTTGGTCTTTTTTTTTTAATACATATCATAAATTATTAAAATATGTAATTTTACCTGAAAATATTAAGATTACTTTCATTACATATTTGACTTTCAACTACCATTATGCTAATTTAAGAAGAAAGACAAGAAGAAAAAAGGACTATATTATTCTTGTATACATTTTTTTCCCTATATAATATTCACTTTTAAATCCGGAGTTAATTATTAAAATATCTGCTTCTAATTTTTCTGTCATTTAATCTCATAAGAATATATTATTATAAATATTCTGTTCTTGTTCAGTTTTAATACTGAATCTTTTTCATTTCTTCTTCAAATCCTTCTTTATCTGTATTCTCTTTATTCTGAAACAAAAATTGTCTATTTTCTACTTTTTTGCTATATACATATATGTATGTATGTATATAATCTTTTGACTATGATTAATATAAAATTTTATAGATGTGATGCCCCAACCCACTTTTTACATTCCGTTGTGTTAAAATATAAACAATTAACATCGTCAGGAACACTTTGATACACATAGATGAGTACAGTTATAATACATACATAATTATAAAATTTTTTTTTATGATTTATATTAATGTATGTACTGCAAAGTATGTACCTATGTACATATTTATATTTAATGAAAAGATTCGTATACAGGCTCCAATTTGGCCAGATTCACACCCATATTTTGTCGTATATTACTTTCACTTTTCGTTATACAAATTTCAATCTTTTTAGTTGTGCATATTCATCACCTACAAAAGCATTAGAATAGATTTTAGAGAAAAAAGCTATAAAAATCTTTAGAATTAAGAATTATCCTTTTTCGAGTCTTTATGTTACATACATGTATGTATATATAAATTTCTCTGTATTATGTACATATTATTTTACACAATTATAATAAAATGCGTGTGTGTTATGAATGAGATAAGAAAATCTTTTTTTCTACATTTAGTTTTTAGTTCATTTAAATTTTTAATGCTTTTATTTGATACTTTGTGCGTATTTTATCTTACAAACAGGAAAAATATATATGAGAATTCCACGCAAATCGACCACTTTTTTCCTTAAAATTAATATTAATAAAGCTGGTAGAGATAGGTATATATCAATTTTTGGTGTATCTAGTATTAAATTATTTACGATATCACGATGAAGAACAGTATTAAAAACAAAATGTTTCCTACTTATCAGTAGAAATTCGTTTCGCTGTCACACCCGTTACAAAATATGTCACACCCGTTACATTTCTTTTTTTTAATTATGAAAAAAGTATTGCATTGTTCCTCGTCAAATTTTTCCAAAAGATTCTTTCAAGTTTCTACAGTATAATTAAAAATAATTTTTAGAATTATTTATATGAAAATTTTATGATATTCAGTGAAATAGACGAAAATCCGTGAAATTCAAAATCTTCAGCGTCACACCCGTTACGCTACTAAAATGACGATTCTGATTAAGAATATTTGAATTTTTCTGTTTTATCGTAGCCGTCGCTTGCTTTCACTAGAGGGCATATTAGGAACATTCAAGTTTAATCAGAGTGCAATTGCTCTACGAGTTTTCAATATTTAAGAGTCAGCATGTCACACCCGTTACAAAATGGAATTCCCCATATACATATATTTATATATGGTACATAGTACATTTGATACTAATTTAACATTCCGATCTTGTTTAAATTTTACATACGCGCATAATTTTTAAAGTTAAAAGTGTAGACATATTTTGTTTCCTTATATACATACATATATTTCCGGAACAGTAGGAAATTTAAATTGCCCATGATATTCCTTGATGAGCTTACTACTAAGAAAATTTGGAAAGTTATAGGGTAGAATGCACAGAAAATTCAGATTTTCTAGAAACATTTTTTGTCCCCTCGATTATCCTTGAAGTATTTGATCATTCAGTGTCTCTTGTTTGAATCAAAGTTAGCAGGTCAAAAATCCCTTGATAATCCTTCAAAGAATATTTCCTTCAAATTTAAATCTTCTATCCCTTCGGAAATATACTTTTTTTTAAGGGAAACAAAATATAGTATACATACATATGTCGACATTTCTAACTTTAAAATTGATAGACATACATATGTATCCCAATCAATCCGATCAAAGAGTCCCGAGATTTTCGAAAAATGCATAGTTTTCGAGATATGTATTTGTACATGAAAAAACTGAAAATTAGCATTTCTAGCACCTATTTTCAATTTATACTGTAATAAAAGCACATTGAAACCATGAATTTCAAAGATTTGTCTTTTTCAGTTTTTTCAAGTGCAAATATCTTGAAAACTATGCATTTTTCGAAAAAAAGCGATGCAAAATCAATTGAACTTTCATTTCTTCCAATAAAAAGTGGAGGTTAATTTAAGATTTTTTTGAGCAAAACAGGGTTATACACAAAAATGTGGGAAAAATTCGCAAAATTTTGAATTTGAACGCGTCTAACTTTTGTAGGGTTCAGGGTAGAGGGACAAGGGTTAAGGGTGCTTCATATTTTTTCTGAACACAAAGTGACCCTGGAAAGACGCTTTAGAAAGTTATGGGGTGTTTTGTGGAAAAAGTGCAAAAAAACTTCAACGCCCTCTAGCGGCAAAACCGTTGAAATTACCCCCCTACCAATACGATTTTTTGCTTGTCTCGATGAGACCTATCAATGGTATCATTTCAAACGAAACACCTTGTATATATACATTATGTGCGTATGTATGAATGCGTAAATATTTGAAAAACAGATTATAATTTCGTATTTAGGGATTGTTAAAGATTATTAAAGTTAATTGATATCGTAGTGTGGAATAGTTTATAAACATTTATTACCTATTTGAAAACAAACTGCCAGTACAGATTTTTATAATTTTATTTTTAGTTTCACTTAAGTTTTTTCATTATTTTCTGTATTTAATTACATTTTTGTGAACTATGGAGATGTTGAATAAAGTTATGTAATAAGGCGAAAAAGGCAGACAAATCGGAAAATATTCGAAAAATTTTTAATAAAAACCCACCTACAGTTTGTAGTAGGTGTTCTCATATTTGTATTGTAAAATATAGTCAAATAAAAAGCCATATAAGAAGGATCTTTGAAAAACTTTTAGAAATAATGAGGAAAAAATTAGACATAAATTTTAAATAATTGGATTACTGCAGGGCCCGAAGATATTCGGATTTGAAATCGATTTTGTCTACAAAGCATACTATAATGAACCGAAATGCTGAGCTAAGTAACTCTATGTTCTTATACATATTATACCAATTTTAGCACAAATTTCTCGTAGATTTTTACTTTTTCTGTTGTTTTGGTTTTGTTTTATTTTATTTACTTTTTTTTGAAAAGATTAATATGGAAAATAAATATACCTTTTTAATAATTAAAAAAATGATATTAATGTAATCTGAATTTTTCTCACACTACCTAAAAATTTCTTATTGAATACATTTCCTTTTTGCTGAATTGTATGATATGGCAATTTTTTTTATGATTTGTTGTACATATGCATATAGACAGCATAGATAAAGTTAGACAGAAAAGAATATAAACATGTGTGGGTATAGGGTATAATATGGAAAGACAATTTATGTATTGGATACTAAAAAATTCAGTCACATCTCTTTCCTCTTTGACATCTTTTCTATCATTATACTCATCCTTTTTCAAAAACTTCCGTGATATCAATCCCAATTCTTTGTTTTTTTTTTTTTATTTATAGTAAAAGAATGTACCGTTGTATAACTCATCCTCTTTTTCAATAATAAAAAAACCTTGCACTTTGACGGATTAAAATAAAATGTGGTACAGGAGAGAATTTTTGAAAATATCATGAAACAACAACATGGATGTTGTGTAATAGAAGTTCTATACCTTTATCTTTTTTATATATTTTTTCCATTATTTTAAAGAAAAAACAGTTTGTTAAAAAAAAAAATTCCGTGTATGTATGTATGTATTTGTACATTTCCTTTGTATACATACATATATCCTATGTAAGAAATATTCACAAGATGAGTATATTTCAAAAAACAAAATACAAGAAGGAAAAAAAAGAATTTTTTTGTTATTTGAAAATACTTTTTAGATTATCACATCCTTCCACCTACACAAACTCTTCATTCATATAACGGGTTTCAAGTAGATGTATGAATGTGTATAATGTATGTATGTACCTACTTTTTATGTATATTTTGGATAACGAAGATTGAAAAGGATTGAAATAGTATATGTTATAGATTAATTTTAAATGGAATATACTATAGATATATGTGTATACATAAAAGTTATCAGGATGAAATCGAATTTTTTAAAAAAAAAATAAATGGTAGGAAAAACGAATGATTGCCGCCATCGTTCCGTAGAACGCAAAATAAAAAATAAAAAAATGTAGATATGGAAAATATGTACGTACGTATGACGTTTATTTAAAATTATAGTAGATAAATCGAATGTAGTATATGGTATGAGGGGGTTGACGGTCATATGAAAAAAATATAACGTACATACATAGGTACATTATAATAATATCAAAATATCCGTAAACATTCATACAAACCACATATATGGTACATATATAAATATTCTTTTTTTTTTTTGAATATAAAACAAATATATCTAGTAAGGTAGTTCAGCATCTCAGCTACATTTTATATGTATCATAGCTATATAAACACATAAATCCAGTGGCGTCCATAAAGTGGAACTTTTTCATGTTTACGACGATGATGATAGATGGAGGTTGTTTTTGATATAAATACATATGGGGAATTCCATTTTGTAACGGGTGTGACAGCCAAACGAATTTCTACTGATAAGTAGCAAACATTTTGTTTTTAATACTGTTCTTCACCGTGATATCGTATATAATTTAATACTAGATACACCAAAAATTGATATATACCTATCTCTACCAGCTTTATTAATATTAATTTTAAGGAAAAAAGTGGTCGATTTGCGTGGAATTCTCCATATCTAAAAAGTAAAAGTTTAGCAATAATACAAAAAATGTTTATACATACATATATGATACTTACAGATACTTTTTCTTTATACAAAATATACAATTGAAACAGTCAAAAGTTGTTCGTTTTAATGGATATTCTCACATCGAATTGATTTTGGTATATAGGTATGTATTCTTTTTTTACTACGCAGATATAATACATACACATGTATACGAGTACATATATAACAATGAAAACATTTTTTTTTATGTATATCTTCAAGTTTTATTCATGTTACATATTATTCTAACTTCTAACAATAAAAATGAAAACAAAAAATTTTGAATGATATTTAAGAGACTTTTTTTATGAAGAATAATAGGATGAAATGGGATGATCAAGGTGCAGTCAGATGGATGATGCGTGCGACATCGGAATGGAAAAAAATATAAATTCACTAAATAAAAAAAAGAAAAGAAATGGAAGACTGAAAGCATAGTAGTAAAAAAAAATTGTGGAAAAATAAAAAAATAATTTTTTTCTTATCCTCTTGCTTCGCTACCTCACACATGAATAAAAAAAACTTACATACCTACATATGTATATGATATATAGAAATTTTTTTTTTTTCTGTAAATAAAGTTTTAGTTTTTTAGTTTAGTTTTATTTAACACTCCTATCAATTTTAAATTTTACCTACGCCAATCAATTTTAAGTATCAAAATGTTACATATTTTGACTCCTTATAAAAGTATGTTCCAAGTATGTGACTTTCCAACTTTGAACTCTTATATCTCGGGCTATAATGCACCGATTTGAGTCAAATAAAATGCAATAGGTCAGAAAATAGTTTAAGAATTAAAATGCTTTCTTTTTTTGAGGGTCATGGTACGAAATTTTTAAGGCCCCATATAAGGGAAAAAAAAGTTTTTTTTCGAAAAATGACTTTTTTTGTATTTTACCCTATAACTTTTGCCCTAGTAAACGGATCTTCACCGTTTAAAATTCACATAAAACTAGAGGCTTCAAGGAATATGCTGGCCAAATTTCATCTCCCTAGTCCCACGGGAACATACCTTTATAAGGAGTCAAAATATGTAACATTTTGATACTTAAAATTGATTGGCGTGACTTTTTTATTTAGCACCCTGTAACTCGCGCCCTGTTGCAGGGATTTTTTTGGTACCAAAGAGAGTTTTGTAGAAAATGACGAGCCTAACACTGTGCAGAAATTTCAAGTCAATCGGACCACAGGGTCCCGAGATATTCAACTTTGAAAACCGATTTTTGACTAAAACGGTCCAGAATTGATAGGAGTGTTAAACGCAAATAAAATAGGTATAATCGTGAATTTTAACGAAGCAACAAAATTTGATCAAAAAACTGTAATCTTTATTACAATATAGGTAGTTTTCCTATTTCAAAATAGAAAATGCGAACTAATATGTATAATGAATATATGTATGTATGCACACACATTCACATTTATGCATATATATGTATATATAGGTACATATAAATATATGTATGTATTCATTTTTTGGAAAAGGTTGAGTTTTAATGTTATTTGATACGGCCACTTTTTTTTTTTTTTAAATGGATAAATCATGTTCTAATTGAAGTGTATTGTATATCCCAGGATTAAATGGCGGGTTCAATCCTTTTTTAATAATTGAAACTTTGAATACGAGTACACAAAAACAAAAGCTGTTTATAAATATATGTATGTAGGTACGTACTTATTAAAATTTAAAAAATATAATGAAAAACTGTTGTTACTTCAGTATATTGTCTTGCTTTAACTTAGAAACTATGCAAGATAGAGCCACTATGTAAAAAATATAAATAATTGTTTCTAATTAGTAGAACTTATGCTAAAGGTCCGGTTGACGGAATAGGAGGCAAAAAATATCAGAAACAAGGGAACTGGGAAGTTGTGATTAACGAGGAGAATATGTTGTATTTTATTTTCTGAACTATAGTCTTTTCAACTAAATAACAACTTATATTATGTAAATGTCAAATTTCTTATCATGGTTCGAAATACGACATTCCCATGAATACAAGATATTTTTTTACCCCTTTAACTTTCTCCAAACCATTTTTTCATGCCCTAACACTGTACTAACAAAAGTGCAGTAATAGGATATGCTTACGTTGTGGTTCATCAAAAGGAAAAAGAAAAAAAAGAAAAAGGATTGATCTCAGTGTTTTGTTTTCTTTTTAGAATTAATTTTTATTACTTATTAAACAAATACCTATTATATACTCGGCGCACTGTCATTTTTCTTTTATTTAAACAAATCCGCTAACTTTTTTTTTTCCAATAGAAAAATATTTAAAATTTTTTGTAAAAAAAACTTTTTAAAAAATTTTTTACACTATCTTTTTTAAAACATATTGGAGGTTAATTATGTATGTAAAATATTACCGTGTGAAGAGAGACCTAAATGTACCTTTTATATCAAACAAAATTATAAATACAAAACAAAAATAATGTTGTTATACCAACATAACGCTATCATAATAACAGTCGTGTGTAATATTATATAAATGTTGATTGTATAATAATATTGAGAAGGTCCGGGAAAAAATCATCAAGATGAAATATTTTTTTTATTTTGCTTATGGGTTGTTTTTTTTCTTTTATTTGATGAAAATCATAACACATAGTGAAAAACAATCTAAGAAATAAAAAAGCACCTTACTCTCTACACCTTCTTATATATCGCTAACATTTATTATATCCTTATATTTTTACTTGTATTTCTGTGTTATATATCTGTTACTTTTATAACTTCATTCGAATTAATGATTCTTCTTCTATTTTTCCTTTATATTCCCTGTCTCTTTTAAAGAAATGCGACATCATTTTTTTTGTGTATATTTTTCTCAAGGAAAAATAAAAATCCAACAAGAATATAATCATAAACATTTATATATAAGTTATTAAGGGACCTTGTCATGTTTGAATGTATTTTTAAGAATAGTATATACATACATATATACATGTATGTGTACATATATGTATATGTATATATATATACTAAAGAAAAGAAGAAAAAAATAAAAGTAAAACATGCAAAAAAATAGAAATTGTTGGTGACTAAAAGTATAAAAATGTGAATATAATGATGAAATATTTAAGAAAAACATACAAACAAAAAAAAAAACAAGTATAACAATAAAATGAGAAGAAGTTAATATAAGGGATGAAGAAAAATAAAAAAAAAAGAGCAACACAATAACGATAAAAGAAAAATACAAACGTTTTTCTTTTTTCATTCTTTGATTTTATACATACATATTTATTTTTCAAACTTTGTTTTTTTTTTTCATCTTGTGTGTGGAAAAATATCGTAAAATGAATGAATGGATTATCACGAAACATACTAACCTTATTTTTTCTTTAATTTTATTTTCATATCACCTCCCTTCGAAAACAATCTATGTATTCTTTTCTGTTTCTTGTTATTTTATATTTCTTTTATATTCATAAGAATATGTGTACATTATAAAGAGGGTGGAGGGTTGATTGGTTACAGACAATCAAATATAATAATAAATAATCGTTATTCATTTTATATTGGGATGTAAATTTATGTATACGTACATATGTTTTTATTATAAAATTATCATCAAATATTTATAAAAAGGATATAAAGGATACTTTAACATAACAAGTTTCGAAGTGAACTTGTATGTCTTCTAGGAAATGTTAAATATTTTAGAAGAATAAAAAACATTACTATACAAAGTAGTCCTTTTTTCTGTTATGTGTTACAATATTTGAAAGCGTGAGAATTTTACGATATGTTAAAAAAAAGAATGTACTAAATCAATGTACATAATTTAATATTGTATGTACATATGATATATTTAAAAAAAAAAAAAAGATATATAATGTTATATAGTATGTGTCAAGGTCATAAATTTTATTTAAAATAATAAAAAAATTTTAAAAAGAAAATTATTGTATAAAGTGTGTGTTGTATGTAGAAATTATGAAGCATAAAAACAATTTGAAAACAATTTATTTTCTAAAAACATTTTTCCTTTCATAATATCGAAAATAGAATTAACAATAAATTTCAGTTACCATCAAAACAATACATTAATTGGTTTTGAATACATATTTTAAGCAAATAAATTTTTAAAAACTAATCTTGTCAACTTCCACATTTTTTTGTTTTGTTTTTCAAGCTGAAATGTTTTAAATTATACATAGGTAAAAGAATTTTAGCAATTCTTTTTTCGAAGCTAATTTTCTCATGATGACTAAAAAATATTTTATGTGTTTTGGAAATGATGTATCCTATATATAGTATAAGTCGACTTTTGATAACAAATTAGAATAACATACATATGTATGTAAATATCAGGTAAAGGTTAACCTGTCTTGTTAATGATTTATAACATATAAATACATATAATCATATACCTCAATGAATTAGTTTATATATAAATTAAGCCTTCTTGTAAATACAGCATCGTAATTAAAATCGAAAACCTTAAGTATTTTGGAACAATATGTATGGATTTATATCACTTTGAAAATAAATAACTTAAAAATAAATACCAATATAGTTGAAGACTGTACAAGTGTATGTACATCTACATAATAATGAACTGTTTTGTATCCAAATCCATCCAATTCCATACAGCTTTGAATAAATATCGATTCATTTAAAATTGGGTATAAGTGCTCGGTACTGAAGTAGTTTATGACTCTACAAAATACAATTTTTTAATTTTAGATACAAACTTTTTATAACAGGTGGAAAAATGAATATTAAACAAACTAATTTTCTATTGAATTAATTACGTTTTAATTGTAATTACTTAATTAAATGTTTGTAAAATTTTGTATAAGGACATTGATTTTACATCTCTTATTCTATCCTAATATCAGTAAAATACTCAGTTAGAAAAAAAGCTAAATATCTTGACTTATTTCATTTATTTTTTTTTTTATAAATTAATAAATAAATATCTAAAATTCATATTTAATAGTTCTAAATTTATTTTTATTTATAGGATCACTATAGAATTCTGTATTAAAAAACATTCATTTTATTACAATAACAATTAAAAATAAAGAAGTGATGCGCATGAACACAATAAGTATTTAAAATGTTTATATAGTTGCAAGGTGCGTCGTAACATAAATATATACTTTTTCTTTAAATTTTATTAAAAAATATAGGTCAAATCTCAAAAAATATTATCATGATGGTATGAAAAAAATACTATATCAACAGTAGCTAAGCTAAATGTATCATTTCAATAAATATATACATAGGTACATAAATATGTATGTACATTATAACAACAAATAGTATCGTTTTTTATATAAATACCTATGTATTATATATGTATATACATAATAAAAATACTAATTAAAATAAAAAATTAATACTAAAAATGTTTTTAATGAATTAATATCATGAAAAAAAAACAATAAAAACTTAAATAATACCTACAAAATACAAAACATTTTCTATTGTACACATTTTTGATAAGTTTCCATGTGTCTTTTTTTAATACATATTTTCAAAAGTAAAAGTTCAACTCATATATGTAGAACAAGTAATTCATAAACATACATACAAAGCAAAAAGTTATATATTAAGTCTTATAATTTCTGAACGGCTGAGATTTACCCTCCTCAGCTTCTTAAGTATGTGAGGTGCTAAATATAAAAATTGGATTAAATTGTATGAACTAGTAGAATGTTCTTTTTTGTTCAGAAATGGTACTAACTTTATATATAGTTTTTTTATGTTCAATTAGTATTTAACTACGTTTAAACCGTTTTCTTATCAAAGCTAACTTGAAGGACCCAAGAAAGGTGCCATTATTAAATAGCACACGCATTCAATTTGTAAACGAGCAAAAAATTAGACCGTTTTCGATAAAATTTCACAAAATATTTAAAAATATTCTCACAAAAATCTTGATTTAGCCAAAGTTTAACAAAAAGTTCTTTTAATTGCAATTCGTAATCAATATATTATATATGTATATACTAGGTCATTCAGAAAGTTCGTGGCCTAACATATAGATGGCGCTGCTAGAAGCAAAATGATATCGTTGTTGGAACTTCCGTCCTTCACATGAACACGCCATAAATTTCAAATCGATCTGTTGAATACTTTTGTTTTGTTAGCTGATTAAATTTGAAGTGTTTACTTTGTTTTAAAAAATGGAAAACTTAAAAAATCGTGCAGTGATTGAATATTTATTGAAAAAATGTGTGAATGTGTTAAGAGACAGTGCTCTATCATATACAATGGTAAAAAAATGAATTGCTCTATTCAAACATGGCCATACGGATATTAATGATGATCCACGTTCGGGACGTTCAAGAACTACAACCACTCCAGAAATGATTGATTGTGTCCATGATTTGGTTTTAGAAGACCACCGATTAACTTTGGCTAATTTAGCTGAGGCCACAAGCATCTCAACTGGGTCAGTACATGTGATCTTAATTAATGAATTAGGTATGAAAAAGCTATTGACAAAATGGGTGCCGCATTCGTTAAATTCGGATCAAAAACGCATTCGAATGAATTTTTCTCAACAACATTTGGATTGTTTTCAAAAGAATAAAACTGACTTTGTGCGTCAGTTTGTAACTACGGATGAGACTTGGGTTTACCATTATGATCCTGAGTTGCTACAACAAACCGCAGAGTGGCCTGAGCCCGGATAATCAGCTCCAAAGCAGCCAAAGTGGTCAAAATCATCAAAAAAGGTGATGGCGTCAGTTTTTTGGGATGCAAAAGGAAAAACAATAACAGGAGAGTATTATTCAAACCTTTTAGATCAATTGGATAAAAAATTTACAGAGAAAAGACCTGGCTTTGCGAAGAAAAAGATCATCTTTCACCAAGACAATGCACCAGCTCACAAAGGTGTCTTTGCAATGTCAAAATTGAAGGAATTACAATTCGAGTTATTGGAACATCCACCGTACTCACCAGATCTGGCCCACTCTGACTTTCATCTGTTCCCAAACCTTTTTCATCAAATGAAGAAGCTATAGCAGCCGTAGATGAGTACTTTAGAGGGCTTGAAGAAAATCACTTCAGAGATGGGGTTAATAATGAATTAGAAAATCGATGGAAAAAATGTATTGAGCTTAAAAGAGAATATACTGAAGAATAAATGTATGTTAACTTATTCATTCATGTTGTTTCATTGTTAGGCCGCGAACTTTCTGAATGACCTAGGATATAATATATATGTATGTATCTTTATCCTTAATGAAACTATTCCTTACAGTAATTCTCTTTTTTTTTCTAATTTTTAGTTTTTTGCTTTTTACATACAATACATGAAAGCAATAAATCCCTTTGAATTATCAATATAATTTAGATGAAACTATTATTTTTTTTCTTTTAATTTTGCTTTTTCTAAAGAGTCTTTTCGTTTAATTGTCATCATTATATTCCTCTTTTTGACTTTATCCTTATGTTTATTCATTAAATAAATGAATAAGGTATGCAATTCCTAAAACACAATATAGCAAAGTTAAGAGGGTGTTTTATACACACATACATATACCTATGTATACTTGTGGTAGGTGTGATATAATAAAGTAGTAAAAATTCCAACAACTATGTATATTATATTCTCTATGAAAAATAAACATTATATATGTATATATATAATATACATTATAAATACATATGTATGTACTTATATATGTACATAAATATATACTTTTTTTTTTGACAGAATAAAATATATTATATTGCTTTTTACATATAATATTTTCTTCCTGATAAATATTTAAGAAAAAAAAAACATAAAAAAAAGACCTTGAACAGGATTACTCATGTCATATATGTATGTGTTTCATCTGAATTTATTAAAAGAATGAATAATGAGAATAACAGAGAAAAAATATGCATTTTTTTAGGTATTTCACAAAATTTTTGTAGTGAGGTAGGTTGTCAACAGTAACCTTATTGTAAAATAATAAGAAAAATTTTTTATTCTTCTTATAGGACATTGATGGAAAAAATTTGAATTTTAATATATAAAGTAATTGTATAAAAAAACATGAAAAAAGTAATAAATTTTGTTTGATGATATCCTTTACGGAATCTCTTATTAAAAAAACTAAAACAAATGATCAACCAACGAATATGGTTAATTTTACACGTTCTTATTGTAATAATCTGAGACTTAAAAAAAGACGTCAGATTGTATTCGTAAATAGGTAATATTCAAAATTTCAGTTGAATAGAAATTTTAAAAAAATATATACGAGTATATTCTACACTGTTTTAGTCAGTATTTTTTAATTTGGGTTCTTATTATTTATTTTCATACATATTTTTTTTATTGATAAAAAAAAATGTCAGAGTTCTTAAAACTTAGAAAGTTTTAATTTTTTTCAAAATTACATACATATTAATTTACATATTTTTTTTTTTTATTTTTTTTTTTTTTCAAAATATAATTTTTTGTGTAAATTATCATGAGTTCCACGTAAAAATTAAATTACTCAATTAGATATCTAATACATACATACATACATACATAGGAATATTATATTTGCACAAACCAATTGAAATTTTTGTTTCATAATACTTATATGAATATAAATTCTTTATATACTTCCTTTAATTTAATGCCATTTAATTTATGACAATAAAATATGCGTGTACATTATTTTTTATTTTAAAAGATCATGATTGAATCTGATAAAATACGTAAGAATGTAAGGGATTTACCTGTTCAAAATAAAAATAAAATTGAATATACATACCTTTAAATGAATTATTATCAAAGCTATATAAAAAACACTTAAATGAATAAATAAATGAAAACTGTATAAAAATACATAAATACAATTTATACTTATATACATATGTACTTAATATTTGTCGTATAGCTAATTATAATGCTAATATGCAGTCTCAATGTGACCATGAACACATATGATATGAAACGTGCCACTTTTTTTTTTTCTATTATTTATGTAGGTATATTCATGATTAAATAATTTTAAATGTGTATATCTATGAACAAAAATCTAAAAGAACATTTAAATGATGCTCGTAATTATGAAACATTCAAAATCATGCATAACGTTCACGAAGAGCGAAGAAGCTTTTAATTTGATTTTAATCAATGCAGTATAACAAGAGATATAAGTGTTAAAAATCGGAAATTCCTAAATTTTTCTACTATATATATACATATGTATTATACATGTACACATATTTGTCATAAAAAAACATAAAAAATGTGTATAGTTTAAAATAATGAAAGTTACCTATTAGAAATAAAATTGAAAAAAAAAAAAATATAAGTGCAAACCTTTTAAACAAAATAAGGACATTGTTATGAGAGCAAATTGATGGAATTATTTATTAGATTAAAAATCATATTTTAAAAAAGATGCAAGTGATTATAATGTGAAATGAACTATTAAAGAAAATCAACATTTTTTGTTGTAGAATGTTACAATAGTATCATAGTTAAAAAACTAAAATTGTAAGCACTCTTAGTACAATATTTTTGTTATAAAAATTCAAAAAATAAATGGTCGTTAATACAAATATACATACATACAATATACGTACATATATGTATTGTGCATTTACATATGTATGTAAGTACATATTTTGCTTTGTAAAATTTATTATTATTATTCTTATTAATCCAAAATTTCAATATTCACATTTATTTAATATTTACTAATGTATTTTTCTATTGAAATAAATAATTTTTGAATATGTATTATACAATTATGTCATTATAAACAAAATAAAAACGAAAACTAAAAATTATGAGCATCAGATATATTAAAAAACATTGATATATACGAATAAATACACTCAAAAAATACAATTACATATATATTTATGTTGTAATAATAATGTATCATACATACATATGTAAAAACTAAAAAGTATATTTAACTGTTATTTATATTATTAACATTATGTTATTCAAAAATTCATAAGTCATCTGAAATAGCGTGACTTTGTAAATACAAATTGACGAATATTTATTCACGAGTACATAATATATACATTCATATACTATTTTATATGTATATTTTTTTTTTTTTTTTTGGCAAACTAAAAGCATCTAAAAGCTTGAAAATGAATGCAAACCTTTGTTATCAGAAGAAGAGAAATGAAAATTAGTTAAAATTTAACAAAGTTGAAAAAATTATCACAATGCATTTTTAATGATTTTTCTGATTCACTTATTAGAATTTTCGACTTGCTTTTTGGACTCATAAATACAAAGGTTGATATCGTGTGAATAATCAGAATATATGATACAAATGTCAGTATGAAAAAAAATTTTCTTTTTTATATTTAAAAAAAAAAAAAAGAAATTTATAAGAATGAATTAGTCATTTGCTTATATCTTAAAAAAAATTTAAATTGAAATAGTCTACCTACCATTTAGATTTTTGATGAAAGATTTTTTAATATGTGGCAGAAATCAAATGTGATGATTGTATAGAAGTTTGTTTTTTTTGAATTCATTATTTACAATTTCATATATACATAGGTATATATAAATTTAACTATTCAAGAAATTTGAATAAAATTTCCCCATGCTAATAAAACTTTTTTTAAAATAGTTTTTGAATTCTTTTGGAAATAAAACTTATTTGTTTAGTGTAATAAAAATCCGAGGTGTAGCTTTGCAAAGTTTAATTTTTTTTAGCTCCTATTAATTATTAAAGTAACTTTATTTCAATTTAAATGAAATTTTTTTCCAACTAAAAAAATTTAAATTTTATTTCGAGAGTTAATTTTTATTTCTCTATATTCCTTTTTACAGGAACAGTATTTAAGGCACATAAACTTATTTTGGCAGCATGCTCGAAAAAATTTGCCGAACTTTTCGAAACAGCACCAACAAATGGACAATGTGTTGTAATTTTGGAAGCAACATCCCCAGAAAATATGTCTGCTTTATTAGAATTTATGTACAAAGGTGAAGTTCATGTATCACAAGAGGCTCTAAATAGTTTTTTAAAATCAGCGGAAAACTTACAGGTTTGTAATAAATTAGGTTTTAAAAAGTTTCTGATAAATGTTTAGTTATCAATTTTTTTATATTCTAGGTGAAAGGTTTGTCAACAGAACATGGTCGGTTAGCAGCAGCTCAGTCACAGTCTCACGAATCACAGGTTGATTCACCACCACCAGGACGAGGAAGACAACAACGAAATAGTTTAACAGGTGGAAATTCATTGAGTGGGTCGGGAAACGCGGCTGGTCATTTAGGCTTAAGCAGTTTAAAACAAGAATGTGACTCACTAATGCATCCAAGTAGTTCTGGGCTAGGTGGAATATCCCCATACCTTCCACCAATGTATCGACCATTAACATTTGATCCACCACGAAAAAGACATCTTCGAAGTCCATTCACCGAGCAGGAAGCCCGTGGTAGTGTATTAAGAGATGGATCAAAGGGTAGTGCAGAAAGTGCGAGTCCCATAAACAAAGCATACAGGTATTTCAAGTTTCCTTACAAGATATTAGAAAGAAATTTTAAACTATGTTTCACTTGTTAGACCTTCAAGCAGTGCGTCATCAACAGCTCCAACGGAAGCAGATACAATGCAATCGGAAAGAGCTTCACCTCAGTCAAGGTAACTTTACTTTCTTAACTTTTTATATTTGTTACTTAGGTATTTAAAATTTTATAAATTAATTTTTCCAGTAGGTACGAAAATCATAGCCCACCAACAACAACAGCAAATACAGGAAATGGTAATCAACAAGAACGACCTGCAGAACGAACAGAGCGTAACAATGGCAGTACAAATGAGGCCAATGATGAGGACAAAGATGAAAGAGAATCAAATGATGTAAGGATATCAAGTGAATGCAGTACAAAAAGTTTTGCGCCTAAGGTATTTTTAATTTTAATTTTTAGTTTTTTCTTCATTGTTTCACATTTTCGCTTCTTTTTTTTTACTTTTAATTAGTTATTAGTTTAATTACATTTTTATTGTACTTTTTGACTTTATATTTTAATTTTTATTATAATATCTATATAAACCCTTTGAACTCCTATGCCAAGCGTGACTTACATTTTGAAATTATCAGTCTAAATATTTCACTATAAATTTGTTCTTTTACTAATTAAACATTTTCAGTTTACAAACAATTTTTATTATTCAACAATTCAAAGAAAATTATTAGAAAGGAAATAGTGAAAAAAAAATAGGAGTACAAAGGGTTGAACTTTCTTCAATATTAAGTAGAAAAATATTAAGGTTAAAAAGCAATATTTAACTTGTTTCATAATTTACAGGATAGCTTTATTTCAAAACCAAGTTCATTTCTATTGAAATTTCAAATTTTAAAAATTCTTCAACCTTGGATCTTCAGTGGAAAGTAGGACCTTTCTTTTTATCATCTATAAAACAACGCAATCGTTTGTATTAGCTTTTCATCATCAAGCAAAATTCCAATTGTAGTTGAAATAAAAATTTTCTTGAAGAACACGAATACTTTCTGGATCTTAAAAAAGATTATTCATTTTGAATTTTATTGAGAAGTTTTAAATAGTGGATGGAAGGAAATTTAGTTGAAAAATTTCATTTTGAATCGAAAATTGAAATTTTTTTTATAAATGCTTTATAATTTTATATCACTATAGAAGTAAAGCTGAACTAAAATTTGTATAATCTTAAATTAATTTTTGCAAATTATGAAATGAATATTGCTTTTGATACTTTAAAATTTCATTCAATATAGCTATTATATATTATTTAGAAAATAGTACTAATTAGTGGAGTTTAACTTAATTTAATTTTATACAAAATTTCTTATTGAATTCATTTTTTAAATTAATCATGATCCATAAATTAAATTGAACTCCACAATTTAATTTTTTATCACTATATATAATTATGTATATTGTATTTTTTAAATTTTTCATGTATATATTTTTTTTCTTTTTATAGCTAAAATTATATTTTGGTAGAAACAAAATTTGGCAAAATTATTATTTGTTATGAAATCAAAAATTTAAAAAAACTTTTTGGCGCAAAACTTTTAAAATTCAAAATTTTATTTTTCAAAATTGTAGAAAAAAGAAAAAAAAAACACAGTTTGTTGATTTTATATTTAATTTTTATATACATATATATTTGTTTTGAAATTTTAATTGATTTTTTAACTTTTTTTTTTCCTCATTTTCTTTTTTTCTCCCCCTTCCCTTTCTTAAATAATCTTTCAATGTGATATATCAAAAAGACTGGAGCTGAAGACTTAAGAGTTAAAATGGAAGTGGATTATTCATCTCAGCCACCAGCATCAAATACAGCCCCGCCGACACCGACAACAATTGATTTTAAAAATGCTGATGCTGGTACATTAGCAGCCTCAATAGCACCAGCTGATATGTTAAATGTATGGAATGCAACAAAAATGAATAATAAAAATAGCGGAACAGTGAATACAGCAGATGGTAGTAATGAGAATACAAAAAAATTAAAAGTTTTATGAATTTTGATTTAATAAATTGTTTTTTTTCTCTCTAATAATTTTAGGAAAAAAATTAAAGTGCCTGTACTGTGATCGATTATACGGATATGAAACAAATTTACGTGCCCACATAAGACAAAGGCATCAAGGTATACGAGTACCTTGCCCATTTTGTTCACGAACATTCACACGTAATAACACAGTGCGACGACATATTGCACGTGAACATAAACATGAAATTGGTATAAATCAATTGCAGGGACAAAATCATAGCCAATAGAAAAATTCTACATTATTTTATTTGAATTCATATGAAAAAAAAAAAACAAAGAGAAAAAATTAAAAAAGCAGTGACATTTGTGATTATTCAAAAAGAAAATAAAACAGAAAATAGTTGAAGATAAGTAAAAACAAAAATGCAATAAAAAATTAATTTCACTTTATGTGTGTAAGAAAAAGGAAGAATAAAAATCACTAAAAAACAATCCTCAATACAAAAAAAAAAAAGTATAAAAATAATAAATTAAGTTCATGTATGCATTAAAATCACAAACTAAGGAATATGAATGAGAAATAGGATATACAAATGTGTTGAAATTATATCCTTTTTTTCTTTTTCAGAAAAAAAGCACAAAGGATAAAATTTTAAAATAAATTGCACTGTTTTTGTTACCATTGTCAATAGTAAAGATGAAAGTTAAAAAAATATAAAAAATCATTTATAAAAATGAAATTAAAAAAGAAATGACAACGTAATAGTACAGGGTGAAATCTAGCAAAATCAATACAATTTTTTAAAATAATTTAACAAAAAGAAAGAATTTAATTAAAAACAAAAATAGAAGAAAAGAAAAAACATAGCCATATTGTTGAGTTTTTATTTTTTATTTTATAAATGAAACACAAAACAAAATAAAAAAGGTGATATAATAATAAATTGATAAAATTTCTTTAAATAGGAATTATTATATTTTATTTTAATTTTTCCATAATTTCTTTTTAAATTTAAAATTAGACAACTGCAGATATATAATTAAATGAGAAATCAAACAAATACAAATATAAAAAGAAATAATAGAAAAAAATGAATAAATAAATATAATAGCCTTATCCTTTCCGATTGCAAATAAAACAAAATGAATTTAAAGAAACAAAATAGTTTTTAAATAACAGGGTGCTATTTATAAATAATAAAACTTTTTTGTTCTTCAATTTACTAATTAAATTTTTCAATATCCATACAAACAAACAAACAGAAATGGTTTTTTTTTTTTTTTTTTTTTTTTTTTTGTAAAGAGAATCAGATAATATTATTATAAGAAACAAAACATTTTCCTTTATATTTTTTAAAGATGAGAATAAGTAAAAAAAATGGAGTAAAAAAAAAGTTTTTTTTTTTTTAGAAAATAAAACTTTATTGTACAGACAAATAGCGTAAGAGCGCATTTATTTTATTAAATGAGAATACTGTGAACGTTTTTGACTGGTTATTCAATAGATTACTTTTAGTTACTAATAAATTTTCCCTATAATTTTCTTTGTACTTGTTATTTCAATTACTGCTTTACAAATAATTGTAGAGTTTTTAAGTAATTTTCTACCATTTTTAATACGCACAAAACAAACTTTTCATTTCATTTTTTTTTCGCCAAATTTTTATTTTCACATATTTAAATTATCAATCAGCATTTACATACCTTCAAGTGTCATTACAGAAAAATAATTAAAAAAAAAATAAAAATAAAAAATAATAAAAATAAATTACTTATTTTCTAGTTGAAAATTTAAAATTTCTTTTGTTTTTGTTTATTATATAAAAAAAAAAACCTATTTTCAATTTAAATAAATAATTCACTGTTTTATAATGTGAAATATTATTGTATTGAAAATAACCAAAAAAAGAAGACAAGTCACAATTAAATAAATTTATATATAGTTCCAAGTACCTGCAATAATTATAAAAAATAAAATAAAAACATAGTAAAAAACGCTTAAAAAAATGAATAATTGTAAAAATACATAATTAATAAATAATGAAAATTTAATTAAATAAAAAGATGATGATAGTAAGTGATAAAATAATTTATTTAAAATAATAATTTAAAAAAATAAACATAATATGTAATTCTAAAAATTGTATATAACTGTTATATTTGAAAACGAAAAAAAAAAAAAAAAAAAAAAAGCATATAAAAATAAAAGAAAATACCTTTTTAAATAAATCTATAATAAATAACAAACAAACTTAAAAACAAAAACAATGCTCTGCTTAAAAGAGATAAATAAATAATTAATGAATTTTTTATAATAATTAACTATCACGTACAAAATATCAAGTGCTTTTTTATGAAAAATAAAATAAAATATATATCACACGTACATAAAATATTCTATACATTTAATTAATTATTTAAAAAATTTTCATTTCAATTTTTATAACTGAATAATTCGGATAAATATTTTTAAATTTAATATGAATATTACATTACAATTATTTAAAAGGATCAGCAGAAAAAAGACAGTAAAATGTTGAGTGTAAAACTTACCAGTCGACATTCAAGTGATTATCACAAAAGAGACAATTTTCTGTCGTACTACACAACTTGATTCATATTGAATTTTCTTAATGATTGTTTTTAAACTAAACAATAAGGAATTTTTTGCAATTGATGGGTTTATTTAAACAATATACTCGAAAATATACAATTTAATTATTTCTATTAGGTATATTATAAAAAACTTCTGATCAAGGAGCTTCCTATAAATTTTTGGTTCTAAAAAGATTCTCAATTTTATTTTTAAAAAAATTACGTATCCAAAAATTAAAAAAAAATGTTGATTACAAAACTATTACGTTTGTAGATTTCTGATCAAAATAAAGTTTAATATGAATTTTCATATGAGTGTTTTAGTTAACATCAACCGTTTTTAATTATAATCTAGAAAAAAATTAATACGAAGTAAGATAACTCTGACAAACGAAACCACAAGCTTTTTCAAGATTGAAGTACGACATTAATCCAGCTTATTTTTACTTTAAAAATTTGTTCTGAATTCAACTTTGATCTTAAAAATAAAATTAGAATTTTCTTTTCAGTTTTTTTTTTCCACCAATGATTTTTATTATTTACAATATGTCAATATACAAAACCGGGTGCCTATATACGCATATTTTTCATATTTAAAAAAAAAAAAAAGATATATAGTATAATTTATAAATAAATGAATATATACATTACAATAAAAATAATAAAACAAAGTAATATAATAAATAGATAAATAACATAAATGCAATCAAACCACTATCATCCCTATAAAACAAGCTTGAACCAATCAAAAACGTTCAAATAATAACAGTATACATGCACAATTTTATTCATGATTATTTTATATTTTGTTCGGTTTTTATAATAAAATTGTTTAGGCACAAAATTCAAAATAGACAATAACAAGAAATTCTTTTAATAATTTATCTTTTTGGAAATGAGAAAGTAAGAACAATTCAATTATTTATATTAAAAAAAATAAAAAAAATTCATGTTTAATTTCCGGTTAACAAAAACAAAAAAAAAAAAAAATGTGTAAGTACTGTAAAGATGAAAATAATGATGAAAATATTTGCAAGCTAGCTTGAAAATTAAATGAATTTGTAAAATACAAATGTTTAAAAAAAGACAACATAAAAACAAAAACAAAGCAAAATTGATAAAAATATCAATGATACTTTACAAGATAAAAAAGGAGAAGAAAATATATTTAAAAAAAAAAAAAAATTAGTAAATATATACAACGAAGAAAATATATGTATGTTCGATAATTAGAATTATGCAATACTGAAAACAAGAAAGAAAAAAAATAATAAAGTTGAAAAAAAAAAAAAAAAGAATTTCACAGTTTGAAATTGTTGTAAGAAGAACAAAAAATTCTTTATTATCGATTTTAAAATATAAATATTATTTTTTTTTTCCGTATATTTTCCGAAAACAGAAAATAAAAACTCAAAACAAAAAGTAGCTTAGGGAAAAAAAGAGAGCTTTCCAATAAATAATATGAATAAACATAAAACAAAATGAAAAAGTAACTGAAAAAATGATTCAAAAAAAAATATAAAAAGTAATCTACATAATATTTTGTTTTAAAGAATAAAACAAAAAAAAAAATGAATTATTGATATATAATTTTTCTTTACAATAGAGAACATATTTTACATGATTTTTTTTTTTTTTTTTTTGAATACACACAGTGGTACCTTTATACCATTCTTATCAAAATAATATTAGTAGTTAACACAATAGAAACATGAATATAGAAAATAATAATATTTTACAAATAATTAAAAAAGAAGTAAACAAATATTTTTATTTATTTTGTTTTTTTTTTTTTATTATTATTATTTTTCACATAGGACATATTTAAAAAGTAAAAGTGAATATTGGCAATAGTTATTAATATATTTTGTATTTATTTAACAGAACACAAATATACAATATAGATTTTTTATATAATTAAAAACAAAATAAATAAATCAGATTTTATAATTATTAACAGAAAAAAAAAAAATAAATAAATAAATATTTTTATCATATTTTATTTACACCGTTAAAAATATCAATTAATAGAGTAAAATAATTATTTTTTTATATTCTCAAAATACAAACATTCATATACATATGTATGTATTACAAAAATTCACATCAATACGTATAATCATTGTTTATTTTTTTACAGTAGTTGTATTACATTATTATTATTTTTTAGATTTGTTTCTACTATTTGGAATTCGAAATTGTAAACAAAGTTGAAAATGAAAAATGAAAAAATGAAAAATTTATGAAAAAATCATAAAAAAATTAAAAGCCTTTGAAAAGTTACAACCAAATTCATATAAAGAAAAAAGTCATGTTCATACACTAAGCATCGACCACCGTTCATTGAAAATAAAATAATGGAAAACAATTATGTTTCGTTTCATTTTGAATTTGAATTTTTAATTATATTTTCAAAATGGATTTAGAATATTTAAGAATGAAAACGACATGACAAATTTTCAGTAATCATCTTTATTATTAATTTGTGTCAATATATATTTTTTTTCCTTCAAAATTCTTCGCCATTAAGTTAATTTTGATAGTAATTGGAAGATCATGACTATTTCTGATTTTTGATTTTCTTTAAAAGAAAATCATCTAATGTTTCCAAATGTAGCCGAAGTTTTGGTTAACATATAAAATATTAAATTCTTATTCTACTGAAAAGAAGTTGAAGTTGAAAATTATAAAACATTTGTGTTCTATATTTTTACAGACGACAATTTAAAAGTGATTTTATGCATTTCAAAGGTATTTAATTTAAATTCGCGTTTATGAAAAGTTAAACTATATTTTTCACGAATTTTTCATTTTAAAAATTTTCAAATTTATTTCCAAGAAGCAAAATGAATAAACAAAAACAAAAAAAAAAAAAAAAAACATATTCAAACTATATCTGAACTTCAAACGGTGATATCAATATCAAAATAATTAAATAAAATTTAAAAAAAAAAAACTAAAAAAATAGTAATTAAATCCTGCTCAAAACACACCACAAATAAAAGAAAAAATTTAAAAAAAAAAAAAAAACAAAAACAAAACAATAAAAACTGTAGATTATAATTGTAAAGATAGAAAAATAAATAAATAAAGAAATAAAAAACAGTTGCTATATTTATAAATGAAACTCAACCACTTTTTCAAATAAGTTAAAAATAAAATGAAATATAAAATATATTAAGATAATATTATATCTTAAACACACCTTAATAATATTATAATGGTTTTGTATTATATATAATTAATAATTGTATTTTATTCAAAAATAATAGTAATAGTTAAAAAAATAGAAAATTAACCTCAATATAAATTTAAAATAAAATCAACCCAGTTTTTCTCTGTGATCAGTGTAATGGAAAATTTAATGATCAAAAACCAAGCAGAAAATAAAAATCAATTAACAAAAATGATGTCAAACATCTTTTTTTGTTTTTAATTTTTCTCTTAATCGTAAATTTTTGTTTTTCATTTTTGATTTATTAAATTTCCTTACACACATTTTTTTTTTTTTTTATATAATAATTTATTAAATTTAAAGAAAATAAAATAATAGTAATTTTAAATATAATGTAAAAAAAAAAAAAAAAACATTTTGTAAAATAGTTAAATTTAGAAACAAAGAAAAAACAACAACAAAAACAAATTAATTAAAAGCTATTATTTTTCTTGATTAATTACTTTTTACTTTTTCCACATTGTTTCAAAATCAATTTTGTTTATGACTGAAAATAATAGCATATTATTTTATTTGTATAAACAATTTATTAATATCAAATAGCAACAAAATGCATGAAAAATAATACCATTAAAACAAAACAAAGAAAGAAAAAAAAAAAAAAAAGAAAAAAGAAAAAATATTGATTAAATCACAAACACTGTGTAAACAATTTGTTTAAGTTTATTATTTTTTTTTTTTATATAAGTATTGTTTTCGTATTAAGGAAACCTATTTTATTTTATTAATTATTATTAATTATTTTCAACTATTACTACAAAAAAAATAATTTTGTTTTCTTTGTCGTGTTTAGTTTATGTTTATTTGTTTAAACTTTCTGACTGAAGAAGAAAAAGGAACAGTTTTAATTAATTTAAAGAAGATAAAATAAAAAAAACACTAATGTAAGAAAAATTATCTCATATTTAATTAATTTTTTAAATATCAACACTAGTGACAAAAATAATAAAATAAAAAAAAAAAAAAAAAAAGAACATAAATTATGAATAAACCTTAAACAAAAGCTCTATTTGGAGAGTCTGAATTACAATTTAATTATTTTTAATTTGAGCTTTTGTTTAAAGTTTTCAATAGTTACAATAAAAGCTCAATAGCTTTAACAGAAGAAAAAAAAAACAAGCAATAGTAGATTTTTCATATCAAAATAAAAAATATAAAACAAATACAGTCAATAAATATACTATAAAATACCTCATAATTTCATTTTTGTAACACAAAAATTTTTAAGATTTTCTAGAAATTTTTATGAACTAAAAGACAAAGAAAAAAAAAAAAATGAACTGCAATAGTAAACAAACTACCTCAAACTTTTATATCAAAGCATTTTTTTTACAACTTTTTTTTTTTTTTTTTAAAAAATAATTAACTTTTAATTTTTATGAAAATAACATAGAAAATAGTTTTCTTATGGAACTGAACTTAAAAAGATTTTTAAAGAGTGTAACATTTTTTAACATTTAAAAAAAACTTTAAAAAAAAAAAAAATATAAAAACACATAAAAGGAATTTTTTTCTCAAAAGAGAAAAATGAAAAGCATATTTACTTTTCAATTACATAGCATTTGATATATTTTGAGAATTATTTAAGAAGCAAAACATGGTTTTTAGAAATATGAAAAAAAAAAAATTACAACTTTTATATTTCAAACTTTGAATAATTTGGAATATGTTTCCTTCAACTATCTTCATTTAATTTTGCGAAATATAACAATGAACAAGTTTGTTTTGACAGTCATGTAAAATTAATAGTTAAAATTGCTTGAATAAAGTAAATATTTTAAATGATAATATTTCGTGAAAGAAATTATTTTGAAAAATGCCAATTTCCAGTTGTCGAAAAATAACGTTTTAAAAAAGATTAGACCGGGTCAAAAAGTGTGAAAAGAAGAGAAAAAAAACACTTTTTCAGTATTATCAAATTCTAAGAGATACCGATTGTCTCTTTTATCTCTAAATATGTTTTTTATAAGCATAAATTGAGTATATTTATCTGAAATGATATTTAATTTTTATATTTTTCGAGATTATGATGTAAAAATAAAAACACTGTCGCTTCAAGAAATAATTCTCAAGAATAACAATATTAAATAAAAATAATAAAGTAAATACATATATATATATATATATACATATATGTTTCTTAACTGCCATGTTTATATATACTGAAAAGAAATAACAAAAAACATTTTCTCTAGAGAATCCACTCAGTATGAATTCTTCGCAAAAAAATATGAAAAAATAAAATAAATCCAACTCTAATATTAAAATTTTAAAAATTTTTTTAAATAAACGTTTAATATTTAAAATTAAAATTAAGAAAAAAAAAAAACAAAAACAAAAAATTCATAAATAATCACATTATGACTCAAAATTTTACACGTAAAGTGGTGACAAATGCAAAAATAAAATAAATAATTAATATACATATAAGAAAATAAAAATTAAAAAAAAAAAAAAAAACAAAAAGAAACAAATAAAAATCGTCTTTTTTGTAAATATATTAAAAAAATATATACATACATATATAAATTTTAGGCCAGATATAATCTACAAATTAATCTTTAGAATTATTTTGAAAAAATAAATGAATAAATAAATAATTAAAAACAAAAACAAAATAAGATTAAAATAAAAATTTAAGTAAAACACATTTAGGCTATTCTTTAAAAGTTATTTTAGAAAAAAACAAAAAAAAAAAAAACAAAAAAACAAAAAAAAAATTTATTATTTGGATATACGATATATAAATAAACACAAGTAATAATATTTTTGTCTTCATTTAAATTTTGAGTATAAGTAAAATAAAATTATTGTAAAAATTTAAGGGGAAAAAATAATAAACAAAAAATTTTTAAGTACAGAAGACACAATTTTAAAAAATTCTTGAAATTTTGACAAAAAATATTAAAAAAAAAATTAGATAGGATTTTGTAAATATTCAAAAACAAAACAGATATTTAAAATGTATACATTTCGTTAAAATGTTTGGAATAGATAAAATTAAAATTTTTTTGCTACAGTCTTAAAAAATACACAAAAAACAAGTGTAGATCAATGTGAGAAAAAAAAAAAAAAGTTAAATTTCAAAAAAAAGCTTTCATTACAAGTTTTTTAACTTTTTGCGTTGGTTATTTTTTGTTCCCTTTTTTTCAAAAACTTTAAATTTATATTTAGAAAAGTGCATACACTTTTTTTCTTGAATAAAGAAATAAATACAAGAAAAACAATGATTTTGTGATTCAAAATTTAAAATTAAAAATAAGTATAAATTTAAAAAATAAAAATAAAATTTCAAAAAAAAAAAAAACAAATAAAAAAAAAATATTAACTCACTGGGATTATCTAAAAATGATAAAAACATTTTAACAAATTAAAACAAAGAAGAAAATATTTATTTTTTTTTTTGGCTTTTTAAGTATGTTTCCCTTTTTACTTTTTTTGGAATATAAAGTTCTTTTTTTTTTTTTTACTTTTTAATTAAAAATTGAAAATTTAGGAATAGTTAATACAAAATTTAAAATTTTTTAGACAAATAATGTGTAAAAACAAAATTTTAGAAAGTTTAGGATATTAAAAAACAAAAAAACAAAAAAACAAAAAAAAATCAGGTATACAATTAATTTCAAAATTTAAATTTAAGAAAATTAAAAAAAAAAAAAAACGATTAAATGTTTAACAAAAATTATTGTAGAACTTTTAATTAAAAAATAAGTTTAGATAAATTAAAATTTAAAAAATAAGGCAAATGAAAATAATTATTTTGGAATTTTGAAAAAAAATTAAATATATAGGTATATATGTATATATAGTTACATATAGTATCCTTTTTTTTTTTTTTTTTTTTTTTGGCAAATATAAATTCATTGTTTTTCTTTTCTCATACTTAAAATTAAAACAAAAATTAAATTTTTACCAGTTTATTATAACTTATTTGTAAGAAAAAAATAAGATTACTTGTGAAAAAATTAAAAGTGAAAAAAAAAAAAAAAATTAAATGATTAATTAGAAATTTTGACAAACATATAATGTATAAGAGAAAATTTAAAAAAAAAAAATATATATATATATAAATATTTTCTACATAAAATGTCGCCATTTTGCATTTACAATACGAAAAAATAACAAATATTTAGAAAAAAATTTTTCATAAAATACAAAAACTTTAAGGATATAAATAATAATAAAAAAATAAATAAAAAAAAAAAAAAAAACAAATTTAAAACTGAAAGAAAATTGATAAAATAAAAAAAATAAAAAAATTGGAAAAAAATATTTTTAGATTTATAAAAACACGTTGGATTAAACAATAATTGTGTATATTTACACATATACGTACGTATACAAAGCGTATACACATTTACATTAATAAGTATATAAAATTATTGAAAACATTTATAAATTTAGTTCTTTTGTTTTTTATTATAATTTTTAAAAAAATTATTAATTTTTATTTTTAAAAAAAGTTGATATAATTTTTTTTTCACAACTTAATTTCTTTTCCTTTTTTTTAAACGTTTTTAAAACGTGTTAAAATTCTTTTCTTTTGTTATGATAATGATAATTTAATTATTATTATTATTACTATTTCAATTATTATTATTATTATTTTTATTATCAATATTAAAGAATATTATTTAAAAAATAAATAATATGATGATAATAATAATAATAATAATAAAGAGAAAAATAAAACAAGAATTAATACTAATAATAATTAATTTCTTAAAGAATAAGTTAAGTGTTAATAATGTATAAAGGAAGAAAAAAGAGAAAATTTTTCTTTTTTTTTTTTTTTTTTTTAATTTTCTATTTTAACAATTAATTTTTGTTTTCCACAATTTTTTTTAATAAGTTCCTTCAAATTTTTTTTTTTTTTCAATGTGAGAGACAAAAAAAGGGTTTAAATCATTGAATCGTTTTTTTTTTTGTTATTTATTTCAATTTTTTTGTGAAATACTGCTTGTTAAAGTATAACTTTTGAAATTTTTTGTTCGTTAAATTTTTAACAGCAGTAATCAGTTTAAATCTATAATTAAACCTAATAGAAATTCAACAAAAATTACAAATGTATGTTTAAAAATTTAATAAATAAAATTATCCTTTTTCTTAAATCAATTTAAAACATTAAAACAAAAAATACATATGAACTTCTAAGGGCAATATTCACCAATGATTTTTATCCGATTTTTAAATTTATAATTAGCTGTCAGTTTTTACAGTTAAAATTTATTTTCGCAATTCATTCGCAATCTTATTTCTCCATATTTTTGTAATAAAGACATTAAATTCATTAATTAAGTTATAAAGATATTCTCGAAATTTTATTATCATTATTTTATTTTTTTTGCCAAATAAAAATATGGCATTTCAAAAATATCAAAGTGGTCAAAAAAAAAATAAATAAAAATTACCACCATGGTGAATAAAAAACTTCGCTATTTAGTTAAACTCCTACGGAGAAAATTTGAAACTTGTTAGTGAATACGAGCCCAAATCATTTAAATAATATCATATAAAGATACTTATGTATAACATTAAATAAATCACTTTCAATATTGTTTTTCTTTAGCTTTATTATTGCTCAAGTTAATTTTTTTAAAGTATATTTTTCAAGAATACTTCTTCGCAACAAAACGTAATATTAAATAAAAATTGTAAACAAAAGAAACTTAAATTTAATAAACAAAAAGTGTTGGAACATTTTTTGAATGTTGTAAAAAAATAAATAAACACACAAAAAAAAAAAAAAAAACATAAAATTAGGAAAGATGGTTAGAAAAAAACTCAACTAGTCAGATGTGCAACACACACTCAGGTACAATAAATATAATAAATTTTATATATAAAAAATAGAAACTAAAATAAAGAACATAAAATTAAATTTTTTTTTTTTTTTTTGGTTTATTTTAAGACACTTTAATTTTTGATAGATATTTTTATTTTGCATACTTTTATTTTATTACCTTTTTTTTTTCTTAAGTGTAAAACACTACAAATAATACATATATACATATATGAAAAAAAACAAAAACAAGCAAATACTACAGCGTTATTAAGTTCAGTTCAAAACTGTTATAAAGAAATAATTTCTTTGTTTATTTAACTGTGAATTTTATTAATGTGTATAATAAGGTTAAAAAAAAAAAAAAAAAGAAATATTTCAGAAATTAATTGTTTCCTTATATATTAAAAAATAATCATTTGTAAATTATGATTTTGTTTTTAAGTTTATGTCCTACCTCTTTTTTATGTTATAAACAATTTTAAAGTAAAGAGAAAAAAAAAATACAAATTACATTAAAAATGTGAACATAATGATTTATTAATTATTATTAATTTTTTTTTTTTTTAAATTCTGTTTCTTTTATGTTAATATATTTTTAAAAATAAAAAAAAAAAAAGTAAAAGAAAAGAAAAAAGAAAATAAAGAATTAAATGTTAAAAAAAAAAGTTTTAATTTATTTTTTATTTTAATTTTGATTTTTATTCATCCCTTTTTTTTTTTTGTTCATTTTTCATTTTGATCTGATGTTGTTTAAATTTTTTCAAACAATCATAATTTTCACATACATACATATTTAGATAATATTTTCAAAAGGATTCTACATTTATTTTATTTATTTATTTTTGTATCGGACAATAAACACTAATGTGTCATTCAGGATTCTTTTCAGTACCTACCTATCGAATAAATCTTTCGCCTTTTACTAAAAGGATTATTTAAAAAATATTATTATTATTAATGTTATTACCAATTTTATTACTAAAATATTATGGCTATTGAGACAAATACAAATTTAAATAATTCAACCATTAGCATCCATAGCAAATTTTATTTTCAATGATACTTCGATGTGATTTAAACTTGGAACATATCTAATTATATATTTAACGTTTAAGAAAAATATAAAATTTATTCTACTATGCTTGTCAGCACATGCATATAATATTGCGATTTTGTAAATACCATATGAAAACGCTAATTACATGATTGTATTTATCCTCTGAAAAAATATATTCTTTCCTAAGGGTTATGATATAAAAGAAATATTTTTTTTCGACATCACTTACCTTGTATATGCACAAAGATTAAAACGTATTAACGATAAAACGTTTTAAACATCGTTTTGAGATAATACATTTTGATTGGTGTTTATGCGTAGTACAACATTTCGTTTTCACTTAAAACGTTTTGAGTAATAAACTAACACTACTCTAAAAGTTCATATTGATGTTTACCAACAACGTCAAATATTCACTTAAATTCACAATTCACTTAAAATGAAGAAAGTGTATATGCACATTTTAAAAACGCATTAAAATTTTAAATGCGGATTTAATAGTGTATTAACTCAAAATGAAATAAAGTTTCAATGCGTTTTAAAATTTGGTTTATGCATCCGTATTAAGTCAAAACGGCGTGAGTTAATGCGAAGTAAAGCTTCGCATAAACAAGGTAACTGTCTGACCAGGCACCAGAAGAAAAATAAATACATACATATTCGTATATTATACATACTGAAAAATATTACAAAACACAAATATTAAATAAATTTATTGAAATATTATATATTAACAAGATAGTGTGGTATAAATGGGGTAATGATTTTTCTTTCTTTTTTAATTGGAGTTTACTAACAAATACTTGAAAACTTAAAAAAAAAATTATCTAAAAAAAAACACATGAATCGTGACAAAAACTATCTCAGGGAAAAAAACAACAGAACACTTTTTTTACGTATGTATTTTTAATTATTATAAGATTAAAAAAATTTTATGCAATAGTAAGACTAATTTTACAAGATTAAAAAATATAAATGCCTACTTCAGTAATTATTTATAAGGAGATTTTACCTTAAATCAGGATAAAAAGTTTTCAAGCATTTGTAATTATTTTCAACTAAACAATTTATTAATAATATTAATTATTTTTTAAAGTAAAATTGAATGAAATAGCAGTGTACAAAATTTCAAAACGACAATAAATTCAACCCCTTCAATATTATTTTTTTCACTTACATAATTTCAACATTCAATAGCAATTAAAATAAATAAATAAATAAATTGAATCCTTTATACTCGTAAGATTATTCTACCAGCAACGGAGCAGATTCGAAGGATAAAATATAACAATAATACTAGTGAATAAGAACAGATAAAAAACAAAAAAACAAAAAAATTTCATATAATGTGTACGATCGTTGAATGTTGTGTGATTAATTATTATCAATTGTAGGTCAAGTGAAACAACTTATTGGAGGATAGATTTACATTCATAAAAAGGAAGATTTTATTTTTCTTCTATTTAATGTATCACATGTCTCACTCGAAAGCTAAGAAAATTTTTTTTTAAATTTTCATTTGCAAAAAAAAAGGTATATAGACTAATTTTAGAACTTCAAAAGATATCGTCAGTATATTTCTAGTTTGTATTTTATAAATCTTTCTTTTTTTTTTACAAGAATTAAACATTATCTGAATTACAATTATTGAACAAGCATAATTAATGAAATAATTTCTATTAGGTTTATTTTTTTTTTTGTTTTTTGTTAAACTTAGATAAAGTTAATTATTTTACAAAATAATGAAAAACAAAAAAAATGTCCTTGATCGTCCATAACTCTCACTAAATTTGTTTTAAAACGATTTTTGTTTTTTTTTTTTGGTTTTAATTTGCTTTTTTATTTTTCTAATGTTGTTCGTTTATTAAAATTATTAATAATTGGTATAAAAAGTGAAAAAAAAAATTAATCTATTTAAGAAAATTCAAAAATACGTATACTTGAATTTGAAAAAAAAAAGGAATAAAAATTTAATTCTCTTTTTTTTTGTAAATAAAGAAAAATTATGAAAAATTTAAAATGAATTGAAAATTTTTAGAATAATTGATTTGTAAGTTTAATTTACTACTTTTCGTTTAGTAAATAAGAAGGTATACAAAATTAAAAGAAGAAAAAACAAAAAGAATAAAAAATGTTTAAAATAAAAAAAAAACCTAAAATTAAACGAATAATAATACACAAGTACACATAAACACAGTTCAGAACATGATATCTAAAATTTTGAAAAAAACAGAAAACATATTTAAAAATTCTAAATTAAAAAAAAAAAAAAAAAAAATAGACAGTGTCAAATGTGGTAATTTCTTAACATAAAAAAGCTTCATATATTTTTTCTATAAATCAATTTTTTTTTCATTTCATTTTTAAATTCAATTTTATCTAAAAATTATTTACGTTGTAATATTTAAAATACATTGTTTACGTTTATACTCGTTATTAAAAAAACAAGAATTTTTAAAACACTATACAAATGTACAATATTAAAATGTGCAATAAAATTACATAATATAATAAATATATATGTACAAGTACCCCTATTTTTTTTTTTTTTAAATTTTTGATTTTTTATTTTATAACCTATTTATGATTAAAAAATTTTTGTTTTCACTTTCAATCAAATTTTGATAATTTCCCTTTGTTACAGATTTTATAGACTTTATATATAAATATATAAATCTCATTAAATATCTTCTGGAAAAATATAAAAAACGCACATTAAATTAATATTACACATTTTATATATTAATGAATTTTCTAATTACACAAAATTAACGAAAATCGTTTTTAAAATAAAAATTCATTTAAAATAATTTTTAGAAAAAAAAAAAAAAAGACACAAAATTAAAATGAATAATATTGTTCAATAATTATAAAATAAATACATACATACATATATCGCAATTATGCTTCGGAACACCATCAAAAAAAGTACAAATTAAAAATTAAGAATCATAAGTTAAAAAAAATCGAACACTAATTTAACAAAAAAGAAATACATATATGTTGTGAAAATTTAAAAAGAAATTATTGATTAATAATAAAAAAAAAAAAATCAGAGAAAAAATCATAATTAATATTAATGGTATTTTGACAAAATTCAAGGATGAAAAAAAAAAAATTTATAAGAAAAATATTTATGTGGAATGTGTGTACTTTAAAAATTTACCATAACAAAAAGAAGTAAAAAAAAATTAAATCAATAAATTTATAAAATGAGAAAATAATATAATTACCTTATTTGAAGTACAAAAATTCAGGGTTTTATAAATAAAAAAAAAATTAATTAAAAAATTATAAGAAAAGTGAAAATTGCAAAGAATAATTAAAAACTGAAACACATTTTCGATATTACAATTAAAAGTGATTTTCTTTTTTTATAATAAAGTATTTTAGGAAACCAAAAATTACAAAATAATTTTCATTTCAAAAAGAAAATATAAAAAAAAAACTAAATTAAATTAAATTTAAAAAAAAAAAACAAATAATAGTTATAATGAACGAAAAAAAAAAAATAAATAAATAATGAAAAACTAATAAAAAAAAAAATACACATGAAAATTTATATTCACATAAGAAACTTTAAAAGAGAAACAGTTTAACGAGATAAAATTTAAGCATAAAAATTAGGTATATTGAAAAAAAAAAATTGAATACGTAAAATTTAGAAAAATGTCAATCAATGTTAAGAGAAGAAAATAAACTATGATATAAAATAATAACACAATAGAATTAATAATAATAATTGAAATAAAAATTATTTATTTTCTGGTGTTTTTTTGTGCAATAAAATGTTTGCTTTAAAAGAAAGACAAAATTATTATTAAAAAATGGATTCTAATGGAAATTTATAAAAAAAAAAAAAAAAAACAATTAATTAAAAAAAATAATAATTAACGATAAAAATAATTAATTATTTATAATTATTTATAATTAATTATTAATATAATTAAATTATGTGTCACAAAAAATATATGTGTTTAAATTAAATTGTATACAAAGAGTATACATAATAATTTTGTTAATTTAATTGCAATTATTTGTATTTCATATTTATTAAAATTTTTGTTTTAAAATTTCAATTTTTATTTTTATTTTATTATGGACAGTAGAGAAGTAAACAAGAAGAAAAAATCAAGAAAAAGCTGTTCTGAACTGAATTAATAAGAATTTAAAGAAAAATAAAAAGGAAAAGAAGATACATAAGTTCAAATATTTAGAAAAACAAGAATCATATGAAATCTTCATTGAAAAAAAAAAAAGAATACGTAGAAATTGATAAAAAAAAAAAGTCAAGTAGAAAGATTTTTTTTTTTATTACGTGAATAATAAATTGTAGCTTTTCCTTTTTTGAAATTAAAATATTATTTTGTAGTACTTAAAAAAAAAATAAAAATAAAGGAATTTTTTTCGAAACGAAAACCATAAAAATATGAAAAACAAAAAAAAAAAAAAAATTATTTAATGAAATTTTAGTTTAGATTTTAAGATTTTAATTTTGGAATTATACCTAATAAAAATATGAAAAAAAGATAAAACAAGAAAATTCAAAAAAATGGTAAATTAAAAAAGATCGATTATGTTGTTTAGAATTATTATTCTTATTTAAGTTATTATTTTTGTAAACATCTGATTGTTTTTGTTTATATAAATAAAAAATAGAGAAAAACATTTTAAAAATTAAAATGACAAATTGTGTATGTTTTTCCAATCGTCAATCTAAATCATCAATCATCATATACAAATAGACCACTCTTGCAATTACCGACGACCTTTAGAATCTGCATTACCTTTATATAATTCTCTCTCCGTCTTAAACAATTTCTCACATCCATATTCCATTCCAATTCTTTCTCTCTCTGTTTCTGACAGCGTCCTCTATTAGTCATATTTTTAAAAAGCGTTTTATTGGAACTGAGGATGTGATATATAATCACTTCAATTTTGCTCAGATCACATATCTTCTTCTTGAGAATAGGCTCACTTTAATTATCAAAAAAAAACATATTAAAAAAAGAAATTACATATTTGAAGAAATTTCCATAGAAAGGAAATTTATGGGAGAACTACCAACACTGTCATCCGCTGTCAACTGAATTTTGTAAGCAAAACAAACCTCAAACAATTGTGGATATTTAATTTGGAATGGAGGCGATGGATTTTTTCTTTTTGAAATTTTTTATAATAAAATTTACTTTGAATTTGTGAACCTTAAATGTGATAATTTTAAAAGTTTAGATCGCAATATAATACAAATATTATTTTTTTGAGAAACTAGCTTTTGTTCGCATTAAACATTACCAACCAAGGCCGACACGTCAATCTCATTAGTGTGATAAAAATTTCCATAACAGTAAATACATAAATATTAATTTGAAAAATCAGTTCAGCTCAACTTTACAATTAATTGATGGAAGTCTTAATTTAAAGTGTAATCAAATTGACAGAAATTTATAAGTTTATAAAAGTTTCATATTCCCTCCATTCCAAAAAATTATAAAAAGAACGACGGTGTAGAATTTTTTAATCAATTTGTTCAAATAAGAAAAAATTAATTGAGAATTAAAACAACAAAATAGTTTATCTATTTTGTTTTGGAGAATTTTGTGTTATTTGTTAATGGTAACAGCACAGTTTTCTTGTTCATTCTTCTATGATCTTCTCATTCAGAGTCAGCAAAATTTTCTACAGTTATTTAGTGAATTTTCACTTATCGATAGACAGCATATATTTCGTGCCCTTACAGCTATGTCTACAGCATTTCTAACAGCAATTGCAGTCATCCTCTGTATTCTATTTAGAATACTTAATGTTAATAGTCAACCATTAAAACCTAGTGTTTGGTGTATTGATGAAACATTCTTGGATTGTATTTACAAAATTGCTCCACTTTTACGGGAACCGTAAGTATGCTTTTTTTTATTTACAATAATTTTTTTTCTTTTTTAAATAAGAAGAAAGCTGTAGTTACACCTAATAATTAGACCACACTTGATGATTACATAACTATTCATTTTTCATGAGTTATTCATTGATTATAATAAGTTACAATCATCTTATCATTTGAAAATCACTCTTCGGAAAAGTGGAAAGAAAAAAAGATACTTACATATATGTATGTATGTATGTATGAATCTAGCTATATGAAATATTAATGATGTATTCATTTGTTCCAGGAATATCAAATAACTTCCGTATCTACCTTTAGTTCACTCCTTTTTTGTTTCGAAATGTCTTGTTTACTAATTCTCATTTATTTTTCAATTCATTATCATCATGATTTTATTATTTTTATTTAGCTAGCATCTCTTCATTATACATATGTAGCATACCGATAGTAAGAACTTTTTATACTTTTTATTTTACACATGTAATAGAAAATAAAATTTTTTCTTAATAAATTTGTGCTGTAACAATGTGTAAAAAGGCTTTATGATTAAAAAAAAGGCATTTTGTCTATAGAAAAAGAGAATACAAAATAACAAAACACAAAACAAGCACCGAAATTCATAACTATGTACACATGTTGTATATGAGGGATTCCTCTGGCAAAAAGTCAAAGTATTGACAATATTCGTACATTTTGTAGACAAATTCTGTTTCGAATGCGAATACAGTAATACAGAAAAATATTAAACTCAAAAAAATAGTTATATTAAAATTAATTTAAATTTAAATTTACATTTAAATATAAAATGTTGATTTATTTATTTATACTTAAAAATCTTACACATTACATAGTACTTAATTTGTTTGTCGCGAAAATATTTGGTCGTAAGTAAGTACATACATAATATGTATATCTTGGCGGAAACTGTTTAATTGTTTTATTAAGTTTTTTAATTTGAAAATTTTCTTTTATTTGTTAGATAGAAGATTTGAATTATTATATGATTGATACATACAATTGCATAACGTCTTCAGTTCAAAGAAAGTACATATCTAATACAGACTACACTGTGTTAACTCATTTTTCTAGGATTTTCTTTCTGACAAAATATAAAAGATATCCTATCTATTAAACAGAAATTTTAAAGCATAAGTATATCAGAATTAAAGAGTTTAAGAAATTTATATTTCTGTTCTGTTATTTAAATATGTACATAAGTCTAAAATGTCTTACTGTTCTGCTTAATGAGCGTTTTATTTTACGTAATTAAATACGAATAACTACTATAAATTTCTTATCTTTTGAATCTACTTAAGATAAGCCTTTTATTTAATCAATTTCTTTTTGTTGATTCAATAAATAAACTAAATTGATATTCTTAACTTAACTTTATTGAAAAGAAAACTATAATATGTACCTATGTAGATAGTATGGAAAAATTTTCTCCGAATTAGTAATGTGTATTATATTGTATAATATTGTAAAAAGTTCGTGTTACGCAAAAAATTTTTTGGATTCATTACTGTTTTTGCAAATACCTACATACAAACATACTTAGTTTATTGCCTTTTGTCGGTTATTAATTTTTCTTGGCAAATATATTTTATTAAAAAAATAAAAAAATTTATCGATGGTTCATGACTCATTAACGATCATATAAGAGTCATACATAACAATTTATGCGTAAACATACACTTTGATTATTGCTCATACATATATGTACATATGTATGTAAATATATTATTATCATAGATATACTTATTTATACTTATGTATACTATACATATATCAAGAATGAAATCACTTGTTATTTTGATTATTATCGAAAAAATTTGACGCGATATTTTTATTTACTCAATCATAAATGATTTCAATTTTAAAAATTGTTTCTAATTAAAAAAAAAAATAAATATTTTTGAAGTTCAAATAATTTCTTATTTCATTACCTTTTTTCTTTTATTAATTTCATAGACTTGTTATGCAAATATTACTCGTACACAATGAAAATATAAAAGTCTTTCTTTGTGCAAATTTGAAACAATAAATGTCCTGTTAAATTTTTTTTTTTTAGTATTTTAATAAAACAAAATAATATACCTACGATACATACGCCATTATATTTCTTCACGAGGTTTTTCATATCAATTTTCATTCAACTTATGTATATTTAAAATAAAAACAATTATTTTTTTATTGTCTATCATTTTTTCTTTTGTTATTGAATAATGAATGAGACTTGAAATATGTAATTTGGTATACAAGGATAACAACATAACTATACAAAATTTATGTACATAGTTATATAACTAAATATATAATTGAAAAATTGAGGAGAAACAAAAAAAAAAGACTTTAAATTAAATGATTATTTGGTTTACGTAATTATGTACGTCGTTAGACGTTGTTCTTCAATTCAATGATCGTAAATTTTCATTTCTAGAAAAATAAAATGTATTGATTTTCACTTAAAAGATTGAATTTACAAAAATTACAAAAATATGAAAATTTCGATATATGTATGTACATAAGTATTCGTACATTTTTATGTCGAGTTTTGTAATTTGTTGCTTTGCAAATACATATTGATAACGATTATTATACCACTTAATTCAGGTTTTAACACATAATTTACTAATAGAGTTTAATAAATGTTTTGCAATGGTTGTCATAGATATTTCAATTGCAATACAAATATGACTTTTTTTTTATTTAAATAGTATTTAAGCATTTTAGTTATTGTTTTGCACTGAAGAAGATAAAAGGGCGCATTTTCAATATTCTAGAATACTTTATTTGCATTTTATATAAAATAAACTTTTTAATTTATTTCAAATTTATTTAAATAAATGTTGAAAAAAAGGATCAAAAGGAAAAAAAGAATCATATTGTGATTTTTTAAGAAAATAAAGTTATTTTTTTCTCCTTTTTTAATTTTGACACACATTCAAATCACACAAAATTGAATACTGCAACACTGTGTGTCTGTGTGTAAATGTACTGTACATCCATTCAACAGTATTTAATTTAATTATAAATTTCTTTACTTTTGAAAAATTTCTTTAAATAGTCATGTTGTTAAAAATAATAATTTTACATTCATAATAATGCTAAAAATATCAAATATCGACTTGTAAATATTATACTTTTTCCAACAAATTGTCACGTGTGAAAGCACAAGTTCAACATGTAACAGAATTGAATCACTTAAGCACGTGTGGATTTTTTTTCAAAAGAGATATATGTATGTACTTGGCTTAATACGAAAACAAACAAAAATTAAAGACAAAAATGAGAAGAGAAAAAACATTATGTTTGTTTAATTCGTTCTGGTTGATGATTTTAATTTGGAATATACATTTTTCTAGTAAATACATATTTATTAATTAACTCTGTCGTGTAATCTCGTCAGTGTGTCTACCCGAAAATAGAACTTGCTTTCATTTATTCAACAGAAAGAGAATGAATAAAATCATATACTTATGAGTATTTTAAGTTACATGTACATATATTAAATTTTATTCCTTTTCAATTGGCAGTATTATGTGTTTTATTTTCTACAAAGGCATTTGAGTTTTTAGAGTTTTAGAGAATTGTAAGTAATTTGCAATTTTTGTATTGAAAATTCTTATATTCGATTAATTAGACAATTTTTATGGTTGAAAATGTTGTTTATGTTTTCTAGCATTTTTCTAGCATAGGTACACAACTTCCGTATTAAGAAATAAAATCTTACAAAATTTATTTTTCTATTACCTACTGATTTTCATAAAATTATATTTTATTTTTCTTAATATTTTCTTGTGTGTGAAAATAAGATGAACATTCTCTTGCATCTAGTCCTTTTGATGCATAATTATTTCAAAAGTTTTGTAGGTATATAGATTTTATAAAATTTAAAATATCACAGTTCAAATTCGATGTAAGAAAAATTAATGACAAAATTTATCATTCAAAAAACATTTGTTTTGTATAACTTAATAAAGTTCATTGCGTTTTGCGAGTATATTCTATGTATATTAAATACCAAATTCTAGAAAAATAAAACAATGAATAAATAATTGAGTTTAATCATGTTTAATTGAATTTTAGTATGTATGTATGTCATTCTTCCTTTGAAATTCAATAAGGAAAATTGAATGGTGAAGTGATATTTTGAATTTTAACTTTCTTTTTAGAATAAAACTGCTTTCAGGATATAGAAAATTACATTATATGTACATATACAGGGTGTTCTGTATGTTTGTAGTGTTTGTTGTTCAATTATACTTCCTTTTTAATCAATAAAAGTACGCATACGTATATAAAACATGTATACATGGCTACATTTATATTTATATACATATACATACATATATGTATATTTATAATTAGACATTATGTATGTATTTGTTTAAAATTCTTGTACACCTGGAAATGTAAAATATCTATTCTACATATTATTCTAGTATTCTAAATAATAAATTAAAAAATAAAAATAAAATAAAAGTAAAATGAGCCAAGAAAATTACGAAATACCCTTTTTTGCCTACTTTTCAAACTATGCATATGTGACAAGGTTATTCTTAATAAAAGTGAAGTATTTTTTAAAAAGAAGTGTATGCATACAAAGAAATTAGCTCATAAAAAACTCAAAAAAAATATGTAAAAAATTTTTGAATTGATGATATTTATATTGCATCGGCCGGGAATCGAACCCGGGCCGCCCGCGTGGCAGGCGAGCATTCTACCACTGAACCACCGATGCTTACATAATTTTTATTTTAAACTTTAAAACACTGATAGAATGTGTGAAAAAAATAAATACATGGAATGATTTAAAAAAAGAATAAATTTTCTTACTTGAGTAATATTCTCCTTTTTTGTTTTTTTACAGATACGTTCCAACACGTCTGTGGGGTTTTAGTGGTCATGTTCAAACTGTTATTCATAGCATTGTGGGACGAGTAAAATGTCCTTGGCCATTAGGTGAAAGAGTGTATCTGTCATTACCAGATGGTTCAACATTAACGTATGATCTTTACCAGCCTATTAATGAGCATGAAGGTAAGTTTTCGAAACAATTATCTAACTATGTTTTCCTAATACATAATTTAATTTAAAAAAGTGAATTTACAACTATCAGGTAATACACAATAATTTAATAAACTATAATTTATTTCAAATACATACATATGAATATAATTACATATTACTATTATTGATTGGAAAATTATGATATTATTTTATTATTTAAATAAATTTGTGTTTTATTTTTTTTTTTAAAGTCGAAAGAAAAAAGTAAAATATCGTATAGAATATGATACAATTATGTTTCAGTGATATATAGACTATATTATAGTACATACGCGTATACATATGCAGTAGTTTATGAACATTTAAGAATATTTAATATAGGGTTAAAGAACAGAAACTAAACAAAGGTCCTTCGTGAAAGTCGGTTCTGTTAAACTTTTTACCATATAATTCAGGTTTCAGTGAACATATTTTAGTCAAAGTGGGCTTATTTTTTGGATAAGTATGTAAAGAATAATGTGTAAAAATTTCAATATCCTGCTCCTTTTTAGGGAAAAAATGTATCTATCATTTCCAAAGCTCGATTTTACATAGTATTATGATCATTCAGTCCAAACTAGAACAACAAAAATTTGGTAAAAAAATATACATCCTTAATTTAAGTACATAATAGGAATTATTTATATATAAAAATTAAGAAAAAAAAAACCCTTTTTCTGCATCGGCCGGGAATCGAACCCGGGCCGCCCGCGTGGCAGGCGAGCATTCTACCACTGAACCACCGATGCTGTGTTTGGGATGTGTTAAAGTTTGTATAAATATTAAAAACATTTAGGTCTCTATTGTGTAAGTCGATCGAAATTTAATCGAATCGAATGAATATTCACAGTTTTTTTTGTATCATTCTCAAACAAATGCTAATAATACGCTATATCAATTTCATTTAAAATAACTAGTAAACTATGCTTTTTAATGTTTTATTCGATTGCAACCGAAAATTATTTCAATATCTTTATTCTGATCGAATGAAATTGTTAAATAAAAATTAGATATTTTAAATGAAATTCATATAGCGTATTATTAGCATTTGTTTGAGAATGACACAAAATATTGTGAATATTCATTTGAATCAATTGAATTTCGATAGACTTACACTATATGACCCTTAATATGTATTTAACCGACTGGTCCTTAATGGAAAAAATTTTCGTTTGAAGTCGACAATTCTACTCTAATCAAAAATAACCCGGAATTATTCATTTACTTAGAGCGCCAAAGTCGAATGGGTTTGTCTTTTTTGTTTTGACATTAGTACATCATCTATTGATATTTTTAGCTTAATTTGTCAATTAGTTATTTTTATAGAGCACTTTATTAAATTCAAATGACAAACAATTTGATAATTCACATACTAAGCGATCGCAAAACTAAATTTTGAGACATTTTATAAAATTAAAATTGATATCACTCTTTGTTTCTTTTTTTTTCAGATGACATAACAGTTGCAATATGTCCAGGTATTGGAAATTCATCAGAAAGTGTTTATATTCGGACATTTGTTCATTATGCTCAATGCCATGGTTATCGATGTGCAGTACTCAATCATATTGGTGCTTTATCAAGCGTTCAAGTAACATCATCAAGAATTTTTACTTACGGTATGTTCGACTTATTCATTTTCTATATATTTACATATGTATGTACATATACACTTCCCGACACTTGATTAAGAACGCCTTTTTTTCTTGCTTGTATTTCTACCTGTATGGGGTGATCCTAAAAATTATTGATATTTTGTTTAGAGTATTCAATAAGCAAATAAGGTAACTATGGAAATTCCCTTAATTAATAAAAATTCAGGATACTTTTCTCAAAAAGGTATATAAATAGCGCGACACATGTTTAAGAACAGGTGACGAAAAATAGATAAAACAGTAATATAATCGTATTTTTAAAATATTTTTTTTATTAATAGTGTGTATGTTTACCATTGTTACTAATCAATTCAAAAATTCTATTCTGCAGCGACTGGTACAGGGTGGTTATTAAATCTTGTGGAATAGAGTTGTGCTATTTTAAAAGTGTCGGGGAGTGTATGTATAAGGAACTTAAAAGGGGTGAAATAAATAGGAAATATCGTACATGCCATTGAATTGAAATTTGAGAAGGATCATATGGTCATAAAAAAAATAAAGATGATCTAAGAAATTAAAAATTTCCTTTAGACGTCTGTTAAAAAAAAAAAAAAAAAAAAATAAAAAAAAAAAAAAAAAAAAAAAAAATGCATGGTATGCGAGAAAATATAAGAACGGTTTTAGATGGAAACAATAAGAAATTTGAACAATTCCAATGAAAGTCCGACTTACCAGAATTCTAATAATGTACACTTAACGTTTTATTAACTATAATGAAAATACAAATTTTATAGAACTGAATTCATACAGAGATTCTAGAATTAAACTATTATTAAGCATACATTAAGAATATATGTATATGAATTTTTTCTTAAATATTTTACAGGACATACTGATGATTTTTCGGAGATGACTTCTAATTTAGCTAGAAAATATCCGTCCAGTAACATTGTAACAGTTGGTTTTAGCTTGGGTGGTAACCTAGTCACAAAATACATAGGTGAAAAAAGTGAAAAATTACCAAATAATTTAATTGGTGGAATATCAATATGTCAAGGATATAATGCTGTAGAGTAAGAAATAGTATTAGCTACAATAATAAGACCAAAAAAAAATGTAATTTCACTTTTATGTTTTTTTTTTTCTACAGAGGCACAAAATGGTTACTTAATTGGCATAATTTTAGAAGATTTTATTTATATGTAATGACAGAAAACGTTAAAAATATAATTATGAAACATCGTCGTACATTATTATGTGATGATGTTAAAACTAAATTTAATATAAATGAAAGAGATATTGCATCAGCAGCAACATTATTAGAATTAGATGAAGCATATACAAGAAAAGTACATAATTTTCAATCGGTTAATGAATTATATAAATGGAGCTCATCAATTCATTATCTAGATGGTATTAAAAAACCAATGATATTTATAAATTCTAAAGATGATCCACTCGTACCTGAAGCATTATTACCACCGATTAAAGAATTTGCAAGTAAGTTTTATTATACATAATTTGTTTTTTTTTTTTAGAAAATAACAAAACTTCATTTTTGTAGCCCTTGATTTTACTAATTTCTTGTTTCCATTCATTGTTAAAAATTTTTTTTTTTAATTTACAAAAATATTACTGTCTAACATTACTTTGATTTCAAAAACACTAGAAAAGTTTGAAAATATTTTAATCAAAAATAACGATACAATAATACATTTTAAATGCATATTTTACAATTATTACACCTTACTTATTTATTTTTTTTTACATAAATATAATTTCAGCATTAAAACATAATGTTGCTTATATTGAAGTCGCTCATGGTGGACATTTAGGATTCTATGAAGGTGGGTTAATATATCCAAATCCAGTCACATGGTTAGACAGAGCCCTTGTAGCATTAATTGGTGCTATTGTTTTATCTAATAGTGATCAAGCACAAAAAAAAGATCTCAAATTATAATTATTTTTTGTAATTTGTAAGTAAATTATTGTGTGAATATCAAAAAACAATTACATCAATCAAAAAAAAGACAAACAATAACAATTCCCATAATAAATGAAAAATAAAATCATAAGTGTTCAAAAAACAAAAAACAAAAATGAATGTTTAAAAATAAATTCAGTGGTGGAAAATGTTGAAAATTTGATTTTAATTAAAGATAATTAATATGTATTTTCTAATATGCAAAAAAATGACAAAAGTTCAATATGTCTCTACAAATGTTTTAGTCTCTTTCAGTTGGTACTACTGTCCATAAAAATTAATGTATAAGGCGTACCAATACATCTGTCGAGACATATTGAGCTTTGATCAAAAAATTAAATAAACATCAAATATATACATACATATAAAGAAAAATTTAAAAAAGAATACATAATATATATGTTTTAGGCTTTAACTTAATTTAGAGGATATTTCAGAATTCCAGATTATACTTTGTACTATAAATTGATTTTAGAAAATAATAGAAATATTAAAAGATTGTCAAAACACACATGATAATTGAATGCGCAAAATTGTAATCATAATTAAATATTTTATTGTAATGTTGCATTTATAACTAATCTACTTCATTTACTTACAAAGGTGATTTTAAAGTAGAACTTTGACTGATTTTGGTTTTTAAAACTTTCAAGTTGCTCACTAAAAATTTTAATTTAAAAATGAAAAAAAAAAAAAAATTAAATTTATAAACTAGCATGAAGTATTGAAGAGTAATAAAGTTTCACTTCAAATATTGACTTTTTTATCACATCTTCAAAACTTTCTCCGGGGTGAAACGCGTTTGAATAAAATTCTGAAGAAAGTCAGGAGCAGGACTCCATTCGAATAGACATACCAGAAAAACACAATATTTTCTTGGAACATTGTTTTGAAATTTGTAGAAAAAAAATTACTTATTTAGCAGAAATCAGTTTTAAGAAAATTTCTTTTGTTTTGCTATTTATTTCTATACATATAAAAATCGTCTTGATGGAATTCCATCAACTTTTTTTTTCATGTATTCTAAATGGAATCCGTATGTTTAAATGAAATAAAATTGAACTAGATTTCTTAAATATACAACATGCTTTGCTTTTTTTTAGAACATTATAAAATTTAATTAGAATATCCGTATATACAAATTATTGAATTTTGATCTGTGTTGCTTCACCAAAGGAGAAATATATAATTATTAAAAAGTTAAAATCCATATTAAATACCTTAAGCTTAAATGAAAATTAATGTTTAATTGCAAATTATTATAAAACTTATCATAACTCGTTACTGTACATTCCAAATTTATAGACTTCTTTTTTGAACAAACCTTTTAAAAGGAAAATTAATGGAGTAAACTTTACTTTGAACTACTATGTCTTTATTTTATTATTTTTTTAAAGTCATTTAAAGCAAACATGAGTGAAACTGTTATTAGTAATTTAATAATCTCTCTTTAATTATCTTTTGTATGTAGAATTGATATTTAAAAAAACCATGAATATTGAAAAAGATTCTTATTAAAAATGTTACCAATAAATCCTAATAACATTCACTTTGAAGTTTAGTTCTTTGTTTTTAACAACAATAATTACTTGTACGTAGTGCAAAGTTTAAAATAGGATTCTGATATCCTCTTGGTATGTTATTACTTTAATAGGAATAAAATAATTACGCTTAAAGCGTTTAAAATAAATTATGAAACTTTTTTTTTAAATTAACATTTTTATAAATAATAATTAAAGGTTGACTAACACATATTCTATCCGGCTTTGATCCGTCCAATCAGTTTCAAGTATTTTGACATGTTTATATTGTGGCCAGAATCGGGCCAGATGTGTTTGAATAGATACATTTAAATCACACACAAACATGTAAAAATGTCTGAACGACTAATTGATCGGAGGGGAACCGAATCGGATGTGTGAATCGACTTTAATTAAAAAACAAAAAAATTATAATAATAATCATTAAATAAATTTCAAATCATAAAATGAAAACAATAAAAAACTTTTTGCATTTTAAATAATAATTTTAATTAAAAAATATGTATTATTTTTAATAAGAAAATTGAAATAATTTTCATTTATTTAACATTTTGTTTTTTAAATTATTCAAAAAAATAAAATGAAAATAAAAAGAAGAAATCATTTTTAATATAAAAACATGCATTTTATGCAAACTCCTTTAACTTATTGTTATCGCATTAACTTAACTTTCTTTTTTTTTTAAATGTTAATAGTTCATATTAAAAAAAATTGATCAAAAAGTAATTTTTCTGAATAAATAATCAAATTTTTTTGAAGACTTAGGACTTTTTGTTAATTATCTTAAAATACTTACAACGAGACATTCTAGAAATTATAAAAAAAAAACTACACAAATATGATTTTAATAAAACAGAACAAAAAAATTAAGAAAAAACTTAAAAACTAGTAAAAAAGATGATTTTTTCTCATATGAAGAAAAAAACGTTAACTTTAAAATTTTGTGAATTTAGACTATTTAGTTGTAGTATACACGAGAAAACCAAAAAAAAAAAATATTCTTTTAAGTCGATTATAGTCGATAGTGGTTTTCTGGAATGTACAAAAAAAAAATAACATAATAGTTTGAATACATAATGTAAGACTACAATACATATTAGCTGAACTGAAGGAAGCTACAGCCAAATATTCTATTTCATATTTACACCTCTATTGTATACTTTGATCGAATACGTTACTACATTGGCAATTCCTGTTAAAAAGCAGATGGTTCGAAGGGAATAAATTTTCGATCGCAATCTACAATAAAGGTGTTAATTTGATCTCCGTTACTTATTATATGCATATTTCAAGACAATTAATATATAGGTACATTTTCTTAAAATTGTTAAAAACAAACCTGATTGTGAATTCTTTTAAATTTAATAAAAATCAAAAAGACGTAAAAAAATATAACAAAGACAATGATCTAGATAAAATTCTGACATTTTTTGTTCATGATAAATTTAGTTACCAAAATTTTATAAGGTACAATTTGGTATAAAAATTTGCTTGTAATTTAATTTAAAAAAATAAAATCGCAATTTCCTTATTTTTTTTTATTTTTTATTTTTTTGTTGTTCTAAAACACATTTTATACAAAAATCTATTTATTTATTTTTTTTTAAATTTAGAAATTAAAAAGTACATTCATTGTACATATATACATATATATTATATATTTGTTTGCTGCATTCCTTCTATTTAATGAATATTTAAAAAATAAATATAAAAAAAGTCATTAAAAGTACTTTAATTGCAAAAAAAAAAAAAAAAGTTCGAAAATCTATGATTTAATGTTTTTGATAAATTTCATATTTTTTAATGTAGCTTCTACTTTGTACAAAGTTGTGTATATATAGTATACGAGTACATATTATTAAAAATTAATTTTATTTATTGCTCAAAATTAAAATGTAAGTGTTTCTTATGTTAAAGCAAAAAATATATAGACAGAAAGAATTCTTATGTAGTATCGACTAAAAGTTGTAATTATTAAATTAGACTATAGAACAGTACGGTAAGAGAAGGAAGGAAGTGAAAGCTTTTTTAACTATGCTTTAAAGCGCTTTGAAATTTAAGTTTTGTTTTTAACATGATCAAGATGAATGATAAATAAAAAACATTGTACTCTTGTGTGTTAAATAGAATATAAAAAAAAATTCAAATGGTGAAACATATGTGAATAAAATGAGTCACACCGACACCATCAATTACCTTGTTTATGCGAAGCTTTAATTCGCATTAACTCACGCCGTTTTGACTAAATACGGATGCATAAACCAAATTTTAAAACGCATTGAAACTTTATTTCGTTTTGAGTGAATACACTATAAAATCCGAATTTAAAATTTCAATGCGTTTTTAAAATGTGCATGTACACTTTCTTCGTTTTAAATGAATTGTCATATTTGACCTTTCAAAATGGTGTTGGTAACATAATAAACATCAATATGAACTTTTAGAGTAGTATTAGTTTATTACTCGAAACGTTTTAACTGAGAATGAAATGTTGTACTACGCATAAACACCAATTAAAATGTATTATCTCAAAACTATGTTCAAAACGTTTTATCGTTAATACGTTTTAATTTTTGTGCATAAACAAGGTAATTGTCGTATTCGCATGTACATATGTATTTCTATGCAGAAGTAAAAGCTTTTTTAACAACACTGAAATATACTGATGTACATTCAAAGCTATTTCACTAATGGGGTTCCAATGTTGGAACCCCAGAACAAAAATTTTTGTATGAGACATTTTTATACTACATAAGAATTCTTTCTGTCTATATATTTTTTGGTTAAAGTTACACTTACCATGTTTATACTTACACTTTATACCGTTATAAGTATATCGGTTTGTAAATACATCATATCGATTTGACTCATACCGATACGTTCGGTTTAGCATAAATACATCGTTTTCAAATAAATCAATAATAACGGTATGAAGTGTAAATATAAACATGATAAATGCTGAATTTTTTGTATAATTTTCGATTGAAGTGAAAAGACTCTAAATCGATTTATAATCATTAGTGATATATGTGAATAAATCCTGATGAATTTATTTATTGTAAGGCTTTAAAATATTTTTAACATGAATTTTTCATATTAATCTGTTTCTACTTATCTTGTTTTATTTTTTATTTTTTTTTTCTAATTTACAAAACTGTTTTATGTGAAAATTTATGATAGAAAATATAAAATATTACTACAAATTTTTTTTTATTTTCTTCTTTTTTTTAACATTTTCTATTTTTTTTCTAATTCAATATGTTATAATTTTTGTAAAAGCTAATGATCAATCGGAACACAATGTAATATTAAAAATAATCATAAAAAGTATTTAAAAACCAAATATTTATTAATTTAAGTCTAAAATAATTCCAAATATTAATAAAAAAAAAGAAACAAAGCATTTTAAATGAAAAGTAAAAATGAATAAGAGAAAGCGTAGAGAATTTTTTTGTTACAATTTATATGGGTACTGCTAAAACAATTAATGAAGAATAAATGATAAAAATAATATTGAGAAATAATGTTAAGTTGCACTTTGCCTTTTTTGTATTATTTATTTAGCATGAAATAAAGTTATTAAAAGAAATTTTGAAAAAAAAAATGAAAACTATTGTTTACAAAATTAATATAAGAATGTTCCTTCAGGTTTTATTTATTTATTTAGCATTATGTATGGTTTGCAAATAATTGTGTATTTTCACTGTTCACCAACTTCTCTCCTCCTACTAGAGAATAGAGATTGTGAACGCGGATTGACTCTTGCCACCCTTGTGGCTTGTAGTTGAAAATAAGGAAACACCTCACACTTGGACTTTTCTATTTTCTGTTCTAGGCAGAGGGGCGCATTCTCAATGGTTTCCAAGATATTAAAGATAAAGGAAATTTTTTTATTCGAACAGTAACCAGTTTCACTTTTTGCAACATAACTATACTCAGTTTATAAATCGAAGTCAGTACAGGCAACATAGGGGCATACTTTTCTATATTCTTTTACATTGCGTTGTATAAATCTGTCTCTTGTGTGAGGTGATCAGATCTCAATTTCAGTTTATAATTTATCAAAAACATTTATATTTTAAATTATCAGAAACTAATCGGGTACTGCCCCCATAAGCACATTACTGACTTCGATTTATAAACCAAGTATAGTTAAGAATCATAATTAAGAGCAATTCCTTCGAAATCAGTAAAATACAATCAATGAATTTATTTGACTTTTTTATTTTTTTAAATCGAATAATACACTTTTATTTTGACTTTTTACATCTTAGGTTTAAAATTTTCGGAATAACTTTAATTATTTTTTTTAAATCTTAATTGCCTCCATTATCCTTGTTAAAACACAACAATTTTATATAAATACAAAAAATTTTGTTAAATGTGGTATATTTATATACTTGTTTGCTTTTAACCAACAATTAATGTTCCATCATCAGGGAATTCATAATATGGTACTTCCAAATTAAGAGGTGCTGGTCCTTTTCTGATACGTCCTGAAGCATCATAATGAGAACCATGGCATGGACAGTAATATCCACCAAAATCACCAGCATTTGCAATTGGTACACAACCTAAATGAGTGCAAACACCGATAACAACAAGCCATTCAGGATTTTTAACTCGTACCTAAAAAATAAAATATGATAATTAAAACTGACAAAATTCCATGAAATTGATTTTTGTTTTTACCTCATCGGGTTGTGGATCACGAAGTGTTGATACAGCAACTGAGCGTTCAGTTGAAATCTCAGCACCAGTTCGATGGCGAATAAATAAAGGTTTACCTCTCCATTTGAATGTCATTGATTTACCCTCTGGTATATCAGCAAGTTTAATTTCAATTTTGGCTAAAGCCAATACATCAGCTGATGCACTCATTGAACTAACAAAGTGTGTAACTAACGATTTAGCTGCATATGCACTACCAACAGCACCAGCACCAACAAGAGCATACGTAAAAGATTTACGTTCTTCAGCGGTATCATTTTTTCTTGACGGTCTTTGAACTGATTCTCGACGATAGGGTGAAAAATCTGGGACTTGAAGATCTGTATGTGCACATCTAACTTGTGTTGATGCTAAAATAAAAAGATACAAAATTTTAACATAAACAATTCAGTAGCTGACGACACAAAATAACCTTAAATTTTTTATACAATTACATAACTCAAGTGAATTTTATTATGCAATTTAACGTAGTAAAATAGTAATTATTGATTAAAAAAATTATTTTAACTTACATGTTAGACCAGTTGAAACTCTGACTGGACCTTTTGGTATTGATTGCTCTAATGGTTTGCTAGCAATTACTTTTTTTTTTTGTGAAACACCAATTACAGCAGGTTTTAGAGAATTGGATACCACTTGACTGGTAGCTCTAATTAATGAACGTGATGCAACGTTAATCATTCTTTGGAAAAAGTAAAAAAATTAATTATTCTAAAGAATATTCAAGTTTTTATGACGATAAAATTACTTTTCAAGTTATTTATATAAAAATCAATTACAGTTGAAATCCACTTTACTTTCGTCGCACTATGATCTCGATTGTCGACAGATGTGAGACGACAGCTCAAAATCGATACTCGTTTTTAGTAGCAACGTCAAAATGTTTTAGTTCTTTCTTACCCCACATATGACAGCTGTCAATATCAATTGTCTATTGCCACCAATCTGCCTGTACACATTAGGTAGGTAAACCGGTTATTTTGCGCTGGTTGTAACAATAATGGTATAATTTTTTCCAACTTCGTATAATAAGAATCATCCAAAATAATTTTAGCTTTACGGGTGTAACTGTAATACACTCTCACTCTTGTTATAACCGGTTTGCGTCCGTTGTTATAACCATCTAATATGTTCATGCCCAATATCCATTGAGTACTTTTACACGATTCTTTCCCAACGACCGTATTTTTGTCATTTTTACTTTTACACCATTAGTGCTAACCTTACACCTTTTGTAAAACTTAACAAACTCGAAAAGTTACAGATTTTCACTGGAAGGTTAAGTTTCTATACGACAACATGGTTTCTCTATTGGTATTGAGTAACCATACAGACTTTTCAAAACTTTTCGCTGACTTTTGAAGGTTTGAAACTAGATAATGAAAAAAAAGAAGAAATGAAAAAAATGAAAAGTAACATGTAAAAAAAAACAAATATTTTTCTTAAAAAAAATTATATATTTTGTGTTTTATTTATAGAAAAATGCAATAGGTCGATTCTCTAAAAAGTTAAGATTTCAGATATATATTACAATTGTAAAATAAATTCATACATTCATATTTTTATGATGTAAAATAATTTTCTATTATCGTCCGTCGTGTATTATTATCTTTACCAGAGAATGGAGTGTATATGGAATCATTCACATCTTGGGTATTATCTGTAAATTCCAAATCTACAACAGGAGGGTCTTCTTCTGCATAACTCTTTGCGAAATTATGCTACTGCAGTTGCCACAATAACATCCATTACTGTTTACATCAATATTTAATCGCATTCCCATACTTAAAACTGGAAACCGACGTTTCCAAACGCCAAAAAAACGTTCAATTACATTTCTGGTTCTAATATGGCTTTCGTTATAGCGATTTTCTTCTGGTGATGAAGTATCCAGAATTGGTGTGAGCAAGTATGATTTAAGAGGATATCCTCTATCTCCTAATAAAATACCATTGTCGTATTTATTTTCACCAAATTCTCTGCACAAATGGCTATTAGAAAATATTGTTGAGTCATGAACAGATCCTGGCCAACGTGCAACAATGTTTAATGCTCTTAAATTTGAATCACACACACCTTGGACATTTAGTGAGAAATATCCTTTTCGATTTCTAAAACTTTCAGCGTTGTCTCCTCCTTCAAAATAAATACAATTTATGTTGATAATATATAATATCGTATACGAATTCAAAATTACCTGGAGATTGAATCCTAACATGGGTGCAATCAATGCAACCCACAATTCTTGGAAATCCATACATTAAATAGAATTTCAGTTGCTTGTCTTTAATTTCTTATGAGTTCCTGGCATTTATATCGTCTCTTGATATAAAGAAGCAATTGCTGCTGACACTTTTTTTATCGTTCTACAAGATGTAGAAACACTTACACCAGAGAAATCTCCACAAACTCGGTGGAAACTTGCAGTTGCATAAAACCTTAAGGTTAATAACTGGTTTATTGGTGATAAAGACCGTGATCTATTAAAAAACATATAATATCAAAGTAATAATCGAGAAAAAAAATCAAAATCGTCTCAAAACTCAAAATGATTTATTTTTGGTCTCAATAAATATGGCCTTCTTTCAGGTTCATCATCTTCATCAAAATCCAACAAGCTACTATTAAGCAAAATTGAATCGAATAATATATCATCCATTTCGATATAAATTTTATTTTAAAACACCAAAAAGCTTTATTTTCACACAAAATATTTAAAAACCAATTTCGTTTACAACTTTATTCAAAAACAAAATGTAAACATTTCAATGTCATTGTCACTTTATTTTGACATAGATAATGACTTTTTCTTGGAGCAGACTGCGCTACTATCGAGTTAGGTAGCACCTAAATAAATAATCAGTACTTCAACTGCCAACTAAATTTAGGTGGCAGCTAAGTGCTAATCAGAGGTGAAGAAATTATTATCTTTCTGCTAAAGTTAGCTAGAAGATAGTTGAGACTGAAGAAATCCGGCATAAGTTACATAGCACGTTTCGCTTTCTTTCGCTTCGCTTCGCTGTGCTGAAAATACCCTCCCACTGGTACAATGTATGCTTCGCTTCGCATTGTGTTTGACGTTAAACTGAATATCCTTTTCAAAAAATATTTGTTTAAAAACAAGATTTGAAATTTTTGTATATATTGAATAGAAAAAGTGTTTTTGTTTTAAACTTTTAAATTTATTATGAACAAATTGAAGAACTTCAAACTTAAAGTCTTCTATTTGTTCCTCGCTGATTTTTTCTAAATACTGTTCAATTGCCTCCATAAATTTATCAATTTTTCCTAAAGCATTAGAAAAATGGTCGAACACTTCTAGTTCATTCTTTTTTAGAGGCGGTTCCTGGAACAGGCCTGACGTTGATGGAGATGGTGAAGCAGGTGATAATGGTGAAGCAGATGGTGATGTTGCAATCAGTTCTTGTACTAACGAAGAACCACCAGAAAAAGTTGTACTGGATGAACTGCTATTATCCAATTCACTAGCTTCAACGTTTGTTATGATCCTGAAAAAATTATAAATTGTTATTACATTAATCTACATTTAATGAAGATCGAGGATTACTTACTTCCGTGGTGCGACAAGGTCTTTTAGAAATAACATGGAGGAATAAAATGGCCATGTCGTTTCTCTATCGTCATCTGCTGCACTCCCACTCGGTTTTTTTGTAATGAGATGAACGAATTTATCTTTCAAGGACTTCCATCTCTTCTTGTAAATGTCTTCTGTAAAAATGTATATTTTTTACTATTAAAATTTCTAATTTCAATAACTAATCAAAAATGCTTACCTGAACTCCCTGTATTTTCCACGATTACCTGCTATGCCTTCTCTTTGATGAATTTATTTCTGTATGAGAAGCACTTCTTATCATACAAGCAATATATAAAATATGTATATATTAAACACATATATATAATTTATATTAATGGCCCTTATTCTGATGCGAATCACTTGCGTATCGAAGCGAGCTCACATGTATGGTATTCTCACTTGCGAATAAAGTGATGAATATCGAAAAAAGTGATAACTGTCACTTTTTTGGTATTCTGATATTCGTGTGAAGCTGTTACTTATCGTGTTTTTGTGATACTTTCATCACGTAAAAATTATAGGTGATAGTACTTTGAAAATGGAATTAAACAAAAGGTATGTAAAATATAATTAATTATATAATTTTGTATTGTTTTTTATTACTTTTTAAATAATTTTTATCTTTATAAATTATTATTGAATTGAAATATACAACAAAAATTATTCTTCCTAAAACGTTTTCATTTGAATTTATTAAACGTCAAATGGAAGTATTACCGTTTTTAGTTCATAATTCTATCACTTCGTATCTCATCGTATCACGTGAATCTCAGAATACCATTTTTAAATCGAAGTGATCACTACATGTACATTCGCTTCGATACGCAAGTGAATCGCTTGTCAGAATAAGCACCATTAGTCTGTTTATAGATTTAAAAAACGTGTATTGGAATTAGAATATGAATTTCCGTGGTAAAGATCCTGGGGCAGTTCAGTATGGAAATTTTATCAATTATTATCAATTTAATTCGGCAGAAGAACGATTACATCTATTACCTAAAGGTTATTTATGGAAAACTATAAATACAGAAGGGTATCAAAATGATACACCTTATGTCGTCCTTGATATTGGATGTAATTCTGGTGCTGTCACTCAACTTGTTTACACATTCCTTAAAAATGAACTACAAACAAATATTAAAATTCTTGGTATTGATATAGATCCAACATTGATAGAAAGAGCCAAAGATGCCAACAAATTCGAAGATGATATTAAATACGAAAGTTTAGATATGATGGATATGAAAAATTCAACAAAAATTTTGCAAGAATTTCTTAATTCTTACAATAAAACAAAATTTAATGCAATTTTTTGCTTATCAATTACAATGTGGATTCATTTAAATCATCAAGATGAAGGATTGCAAAATTTTCTTCGTCTATGTTCAAATTTCACTCAGTTATTTGTTATTGAACCACAACCATGGAAATGTTATCAAACGGCTATTCGACGATTAAGACGAGCAAATGATGCTTTTCCAAACTTTCATAAATTAAAATGGAGATCGAAAATTGAACAAGACATAGAGAACTATTTGGAGCAATCTTTAGGTTTACAAAAAATTTATGAATCTGAACCAACAAAATGGAAAAGAAAAATTTGTATTTATCGAAATGACTAATGTTACTTATGTTTTATGTACATATGTATATACTATATGCAAATATTTGTAGTCATCTCACATATCGAAAAATTACAAATTATCGTTAGAAATAATGCATATTAATGCTTTACACAGTTTCTTCAAATTAAAAAAAAAGAAATGGACTATTTTTCACATAGAAGATTTAAAAGCAGACCACTTACTATTGCTATACACTTTCAAAAGACGTATTTCGCAAATTTTACACATTTATTTTTTATTATTTACAGTTTAAAATTATGTTGTTTTTTTACATTAAATGTATTTTCAATATTTTTAAAATGTTTTTGTACAAATAAGGATATAATAAATTTTTTTACTCATCTTCTTTTTATTATGTATGTATTTAATTATTGCCGATTTAATGACAAGATGTTGTGTTATTTTCTTATTAATCATTTTTTTTTTAAATTTTGGCTTTTGAAATATTTTTTTTTATCGTCAATCTTAAAAATAAAAATCGTCATCAATAATTTCATTTCACCCAGCCACTTCTTCACCAGCAAACTCTAACTTTACTTCAGTCGCTAAACCTTCAACATCAACTTCATGTCCTTGTGTGTTTAGACGATTCAATGTCATTTCTGGCGATTTACCACCCATTAAGCCTGGAGCAGCAGCAGGATCACTAGTAATAACAACTGTTGTTTGTTGTTCATTTTTATTTGTTTGTTGTTGTTGTTGCTGTTGTACTACGGTTGCAATAGACGTAGGAATCTGTTGAATTGTTTGAACGATTGTTTGTTGCGATTGCTGCTGAATTTGTTGCACCTGTACTGGCACTTGTTTTACTGGAATGCCAGCATCTTCAAAAGCCTTCTTCTTAAGAGTTTGTCTTATTTGTGAACTAAAAATTAAAAAAAGAAGTGGTAAAAAATGAATATTAAAAAAATTGAAATTTACAAGAACAGATGAAGAAACTTACACAGTTCGACTTTTTATTCTTAAACTAATTTTATTAAGATCATCAGCAAACCGATTTATTGATGCCTGTAACATTTCAATTTCTTCATCTGTCCATTTGCTCCTTTGGAAAGAAATTGTTAACAAACCATTTAAACATGTTTTTGTAGAAATAAAAAAAAAAAAATTTGTGAATTTAAGTTGACACTCACCCTGACGGAGAATCTGCTGTAGGATGTAATTGCATTGTAAGTTCACCTAAACGATTGAATGCTTGTCCAGCTGCTGTAAATATTTCACCAACCTATAAAAAGAGAACATAAATAATAAAACGAATTAAACTGCAAAAAAAATATATTCGGGCTAGTACTTTCAATCGATTACAAATTTAAATTTTATTTACTGAACAACTGATCTACATATTTATTTACTTATAAAACTAAATTGTTTTACCTTTGTTGCGGAATTCATTTTTATTTAATTTGATTTGCGTTTGCTTCTTTATTCCTTAAAAACTAAAGTATTAAGTAATAAACTATTAAACTAATAAAGCAACCAGCAACCGCAAGCACACAGCAAATAGAATGCATTGCTTGTCAAAATTTTGTTTGGGTTTTTTTCTTCTTCAAAAAATAATGGGGAAATTTTGTAGCTGTCAAATTTTAAGTACTACCATATTGCGGTAAAATTTCCAAGCTATTCGTACCACACGTCAACCATATGCATCATTAAATTAGTTGAATTAGATGGATATAACTAAAAAGTTGGACAAATAATCATCTGAGGCAAGAATTTCCTGAAATTGAGCCTGTATACATTAGGTTGTTGTAACAACGACGAAAACCGGTTATAAAACCTGTTTTTACAACTACATCTGAAGGTGGCACGCGCATGACCAGTTGTAACGAGAGTGAGAATGTATTACAGTTACACCCGTGAAGCTAAAATTTTTTTAGATGATTTCTTATTATATCAAGTTGGAAAAAATTATACCATTATTGTTACAACCAGCGCAAACTAACCGGTTTAATCACCTAATGTGCAAACAGTGATTCAGATGTGTCTAAATTTTCAGTATTTTCACCACTATTTTGGACAAGATTGCGATAATCTGGCGAATTTGAAAATACATACATTGCGAATTCGGATTATTGCTTCTGATTCTACTACTTCAGCATATGAATTAGTACTAGTATTTTACTTCTCAGAAGTTGCACGAACATCACCGTGGTTGGTCCGAGGTGTTTCCTTGTTTCCAAAACAAAGTGGGACTAGTTCCGGTGGCGGATTCAGCCCATTAGTAAGGTCGCAAAAAAATAAGGAGACACGTCGTCAGTGTCACAACTTGATACAACATAGATAAACTTTGTTTGTAACTCCGTGTCTAAACCTGCCATGAGTTATGGCAAGACATAATTTATGTCTTGACATAAATTTTTAAACTTGGGCTTATCATGGCAAGACGTTTCGAGTATATATGTACCGAGTAATTAACTGCAATCCGACTTCAATTCAGCCAATTCATTTTATTTGTGGTTTTTAATATAGTTATAGTGTAAAATGTCTTCCCAAAAGAAAAATGCTATTAAAGCATTAAATGCTTTAAAAATATTAGAAAATTTAGAAAACATGGAAAATAAAGAAGGAAAAAAAACAGTACGAAGAATGTGGGTGAATCCATTCTTAGAAAAACGAGAAAAGTTTAATATCGAACATAATTTATTAAAAGATATTTTGTGGGAAAATGGTTCGGACTATCAAAATTTTTGTAGAATGGATGTAACAAAATTCGAGGAAATTTTAACTTTGGTAGGTATTTTTGTTATTCTTTTTTGTCTTGTTTTTTTGTAATTAATAATATTGGAAATTATTTATTTGCTACAGATAGAACCATTTATAAAAAAACAAAGTACCCCGATGCGTGAACCAGTCAGTCCAAGAGTTCGTTTGGCTATTGCATTAAGATACATAGCAACGGGTGATTCTTATAGATCACTTGAGTTTTTAACTCGTGTTTCTAGAAAAACAATAAGCCATTTTTTAATTAAACTTAATAAAAAACATTTACACTAACTACTTTATTATTTTTCTTTTTATAAATTATTTTAGTTTAAAAAAATCCGAAGTACGCCAGTAAAATAGAATTCAATTTTGAAAACAATATATTTATGTACGTATAGATAAACTTAATTCACTTTTTTGAAATCGAGTTCAATTGATTCGAAAGTGAATTAATAAATTTTGACAATTTATTGCCGCATTTATGTCTGCCATTGATGGCAAGACATATGTCTTGCCATGAAAATGCAACAACAACAATGAACATTTATCAGACATAAATTATGTCTTGCCATAACTCATGGCAGGTTTAGACATTAAGTAACTTACACCAAGCAAAACACATTTAGCTTGTAATTCCCTGAAATATCTGAGTGAATTTCTTTTTCTCTACTGATTATTTCAAATTCGAGGACTGTTTATTCTGCACTATGTACATACATAATATAATCTTTATAGTCAGAATTTTAAAAGTTGAAAAAAAGATACTTACACACATGCGTTTTTGTTGTTGTAACACGTTTCCTCGTATATCTACACAAAAAAGATCACAAAGCCATGTAAAACATGCGCGAAAAAACCTCAACTTTTAAAATTCAGACTATAGTTCCGATTATATGTACATATACTAAGTTGTTTCTAAAGTAATAAGTAATTGCAAAGAAAAAAAAGAGAATATTGGAGGAGAGATAGCGATTGATAATTGCAAAGTAAAAAAAAAAAGTCTAAATATTTTAGGAGAGATAGCGATTGATAATTTTATTGGGAAGTTATTTTTTTAATTTCTTTTATAAAATGTGAATATGTACATATGTATTATTCAAAAGAAAAATAAGCCATAAAATTCAGCAAAACATGAGTAAAAACAAATTGTTTTACCCGATAAACCACATGTGCATAATAACGATTTTAACACGTGATTGTTTTCGAAGAGAAAAAAAAAACATAAATTCATACATGCAAGAACAATTTTTTTTATTTTATTTTTTTGAAATAGAAAAATCACTTTCCATTCAAATTGAAAAAAATTTAGCATGTAATTGAAAAAGTTTTTTATTTCCTTTTTTTGTAGTTTGATCTTTAGATCTTGATCTTCAAAAATAAGAAGCGTAAAGATATCACACAGGGCTCTGTTTTTGGTTCCCTATTATTTTGATATAAAAAAATTTACCATATACAATATTATACACCAATGCATATTTTATTTGTATGCCAATAATTTTCAAATAATACTCCTAAACGTTGAAAACTTAATAGTTGCGTAGATCATTGGTAGAAAAATTTTATAGGTACATCATTTTATTATTATTAAATTATTTTGGATTTCTACAATTTTCTATCATTTGCTTTATTTCTAATTTTACGATTAATTTTTATATTAATTTTATTTGTTACATTCATTAATAGTTTTTATTATTATACACAAAGAGGCGTCCTGTTCTTGCTTGGAATATTTGTAAAGAATTAATAGTAAAATACACCTAATAAATTCATGATTATGGTTTTGATAAATTATTATTTTAATAAATTTATTTTTGTTTTTATGATTTCTATTTTTACTTTAGCAATAAATTACCTAAATAAAGTTGTTATTTTCGAACTTTATTTATAAATTAAAAACACATTATGAATTTTTTATTAATGCATTTGAATCCCGAATATACATATTAAATTTATTTTTCTTAAGATTATTGAAAGTTAATTTGATGAAATTTGATAAAATGGCAATAATAGGTAATATACATACATACATATAAGGCACATCATAATCTTGAATTAATTCAGTAGAACATATTTTTTGTAACAAGTCGGATGGTACCTACAAAACATAATAATTCTAGTGGATTAATAATTAAATATTGAACGTGCAGCGTATTTTAATTTAGTTTTTGCAATAGGTCATTTTTGAATCCTTTTTGCAAAGATGACCGCGGTATCAAATTTGGATTTAACAGCAATACTAACAGGATTAATAATCACATCAATTGCAGCATCACTTCCAGATAAATCATGGCTTGAAACTCCAGAATTTTCGGTTTTACAAAAAGTGTATGATGATTGTCAAGATAAAAATGATTTTACAGGATGTTTGAAGGATAAAGCTGTAGTAGCGATAACAAAAGCAATTGATCAGGTGCGCGATAATTAATTTTTCTGATTTTCGAAAAGAAACGTGGTATTTAATATTGTAATTTTTTGTACCTTTCTTATTGTGTTTAGGATAATGTGAAAATTGTTGATGGCTTGTATTTCCAACGACAAAATGAAACAGAAAAAGAAAGTATTATGGAAATATCAGGTGCAAGATCATGGAATGATTTGTCAACTATTGATCGTGGATTATTTGAAAAGCTGGATAAATTCTTAAGATCACATGTGATAAAAGTTGATATGAGTGAAGGTCGAGATGGAGATTTTGGTGATGGTTGTGAGGAAAGTAGAAAGAAAAAGAAAAAGAAAAGACTTACTGTTGCAGCCGCGGCTAGTGTTGCTGAAGGCATTAATGAGGGGATATTGGCAGCCAGTCTTGCTGGTGGTAGAGGTAAAAAAGGTGAAAAGGATAAGAAAGAGGAAATGTTAAAATATTTTTTGGTCTCAATGATGGCAACTGCAGGAGTTCTTGGACCAATTTTATTTAAACTGCTAGCTGCAATTGCTGGTCATGCTTTAGTTACTAGTAAAGTTGCAGTGACAATTGCTACAATAATTGCCTTGAGAAATGTGTTTGTACATGACCACTATGAGAAAACTGTTTTCAGAGTATATGCATCAGAGAAACATAACAGGTAAAGTTGGTTAAAATTTAAAAAAATATTACCTATAACATTTTTATTTTTCCAAACAGACGCAACACATATGTAGTACATCCAATTGAAGTGGATGTAAAATTAGAGGATCCGCATCAATATTATTATGAATATGATGTGAAAAGTTAATTTGAAAAAAGTAAATTAAACAATTTTTTTTGTACACAAATTAAACATTAAAAAGTAGCAATTAAAAAAATATGGAAAAAAGCATATAAATTAAACTAATTCTTGGTTTTTGACAATTTTCAAAAATATTTAATAATAAAGCTATTTACTTATATGACTAGGTAAAAAAACACCAAAATTGTTTTGTTGTTAAACATTTCATAATAAAATTTTTTTTTTTTAACTTTAAACAAGCAAAGAAATACTTTCGGTTTTTTGTTTTGTTTCATATTCTACTTTTCAAGAACTAAGCACTTTACGCACTTATTTTGTTTGTTTCAAATTGAAGACTAATAAAATATGCAATCTTTTAAATGATATATAAAAATACAGTTTTTCATTTTTATTATTATTAATATTCCGTTTAAAAAATGTTGATTATTATTATTATCTCGTAAAATATTTGTACAATGTACTCTTGTTAACAAAAAAAAAAAAAAAAAATTTATAAAAGAAACAAAAAAATATGTTTCACCCACTGCACCAGATGTGCATCATAACATTAAAAATAAAACAATGTTAAATGTTTTTATTTTTATTTTCAAATATCTCTTAAATTGCACGCAACTGAAATTAAAATACATTACACACACAAGAAAAACATAACAATTTTCAAGTAAAGAAAAAAACAACAACATGTGATAAGATTAGATTAAACTATAATCAATGGATAATAATGTTTCAAGAAAAGAATAGATTCTCTTTCTGATGTAATGTGGTATGTAGGTACATACTATCCATAAACGGTGTGCAATATGATTATTGTTTAATTAATGTGAACAGAGTTACAGCATTATTTTGCACACGGAAGTGCAGCACAAATTAGATATACAGATATGTATGTATGTATAAACTCTGAAAAAGTTTAAGAAATATGTATGATATTTGTGGCGAAAAAAACAAAATAAATAAATCTAGAAAAATTAAGTTAAGTCAACCACTTATGACTTGTTATTCAAAAGCATTTACTTAATGTAAAAATTTTAGTATATAGACTGAATTTTAAGAGTTGAGGTTTTTTCGCGCATGTTTTACATGGTTTTGTGATCTTTTTTGTGTAGATATACGAAAGAAGAAACGTGTTACAACAACAAAAACGCATGTGTGTAAGTATCTTTTTTTCTGCGCATGTTTTTCTAGTATAATACGAAACCTCAACTTTTAAAATTCTGACTATACCTGATCTATTGAAAGCCCCTGGTTGGGAAACTTTCAAAATTGGGACAATTTTTAAAATTAGCTCATTATCATAACAAACAGCAATCCTTCATATTGCACATTTTGTAATTGGACGAAAATTTCTTAATTGGAACATTTGACAAAAAAACAAACAAAAAATAAAGGATATATGTACATTTACTACACTTGATGTATGCCACTTTTAAATTCCTGAAGGTTATAAAAGAGGAAAAACACAATTTGAGAGTTCTACTAATAAAAGATTGACATGTTTCAGTGTACGCTTGGGTTCAACTGGAGTATCTTCTATTTCGTGGAAATACATATTTCTAATTAAACCGGATCTCGCTGGAGCACCAACCATGGTATATCATTGGAGTATATGTATGTAAGAAAGGACTACAGAGTCCTTCTGTGATGTTGCAGTGATATACTCGTAGAACTGAATATCGTCACTAAGGCATTCATTGATTAGTTTCATATGTAGCTTTGTTTTGAACTTGATTAAACATGGAAAGTGGCGTCTATAGGTATATACCCAGGAATGTGAATTATATTCTAGACGGGGGCGAATGTTGTTTTTGTCGTTGGTGATGAGGTCAGAAGATGAAAAATGTTTTCTACTCAGTTTAGTGTTTAACGAGAAAAAATACTACAGAAGAAAAAGATTCTTATTTGGAAAAATGTACAGAATTGTACAAAATTGAACGTTAAAAAGTAATATAAGTATTATAATATATTGTACTTGATTTCATTTATAGAAGTAGTATAAGTGGACAATCTACATATTATATATATAAATATTCAAATGTTTAAATAAATTTTTAGTGAAAAATAAAAAAATGTGAAAATTTCTTTTTCAATAAAACTTAAACTTTTCACTTTATTAATGATATTCTTTTAATTTCACCAGCTTATAGCCTTAATCTTTGTAATTTTCTTTTTATAATTTTTATTTATAAATCAAAAAATACAATTTTAGATTTTTACTGATGCGTTAAATTGCATGCAGTAATAATTTTGACATGAAAAATATACAAATTTTCATTTATTTATTTTTTCTTCTTTTTGTAAATGGTGGTGATGTTGTCTATCCATGTTTAGTCCAGTCGGAGTGTAAATAACAAAATTAATGGAAAATATAGCAAAAAATACATTTTTAATTTGTATACATCATATTACACTTGTACTTTTCACTCACGTAAAAGAAATAGGAGCATCACAAAATATTCTCTATTTCATAATTATATTATATTATAGTAGAAAGTTTTCCTTGAGATACAGGTGTTTGTTTAATTATTAGCAAAAGGGTTAAAAATCTTTAAGGGTTTTTAAAAAATTTTCTGGACATGATTTAAGATTAATTTTAGCGATGTTGTAGGATTATATGAAATTTTATCATGTACTCGCATTTTTTTTTATTGATATTCATGAAAATTAATAAAAATTTTCAATAATAAAAGCATAAAAAAATTTTATTTTTTTAAAACGATGTTAATTTTGAAATTTTAATTAACATTTCAATTTCTTATTTCGTATTCTTTATGAATGATATCTTTGAGTTTAATTTTGATATTATTTCCAATGCAATTGATTATTTTAAAGTATATTTTTATGACAGAACACATATGCATGTACATAGGTACTCGAATGTGTATTGAACAAGGTTAATGTTAATCAATTTCATTTGGAACAACAACCTTGTAATAAATATTTTATTGTAGAAAATATGATGCGAGAATGTATTTATTTCATATTCTTATTAAAAAATAGAAAAAGAAAAATTATAACATGAAATATTACTGCAGTCTGCAGATACAAAAGAAAAAGAAAATTTCTAATTTTTTTTATATTATTAATTTAACAAAAAAAAAAAAAAATAATAATAAATAAATCAGTTATCACGCTAAAACTTTCCATAAGACTGATCTCAGAAGATTCATCATAAGTGCATTAATAAAAAAAAATATTCATATAATTGCACTGTAGTTAAATACAATATATTTAATGAAAATTAAAAGTTAAGCAGAGCATTAAAAGGTGCTTATAAGGCACACCATAATCTTGAATTGATTCAGTAGAACATATTTTTTGTAACAAGTCGGATGGTACCTACAAAACATAATAATTCTAGTGGATTAATAATTAAATATTGAACGTGCAGCGTATTTTAATTTAGTTTTTGCAATAGGTCATTTTTGAATCCTTTTTGCAAAGATGACCGCAGTATCAAATTTGGATTTAACAGCAATACTAACAGGATTAATAATCACATCAATTGCAGCATCACTTCCAGATAAATCATGGCTTGAAACTCCAGAATTTTCGGTTTTACAAAAAGTGTATGATGATTGTCAAGATAAAAATGATTTTACAGGATGTTTGAAGGATAAAGCTGTAGTAGCGATAACAAAAGCAATTGATCAGGTGCGCGATAATTAATTTTTTTGATTTTCGAAAAGAAACGTGGTAATTAATATTGAAATTTTTTGTACCTTTCTTATTGTGTTTAGGATAATGTGAAAATTGTTGATGGCTTGTATTTCCAACGACAAAATGAAACAGAAAAAGAAAGTATTATGGAAATATCAGGTGCAAGATCATGGAATGATTTGTCAACTATTGATCGTGGATTATTTGAAAAGCTGGATAAATTCTTAAGATCACATGTGATAAAAGTTGATATGAGTGAAGGTCGAGATGGAAATGATGGCGGTAAGTATGGTGGTTACGGAGGTGGTGGCGGTGGCGGTGGTGGGGGCGGTGGTGGTGGAAAGAAGAAGAAGGGCGGAAAGGGCGGTGGCGAAATGATTAAATATGTTGTTGCCGCGATGATGACAGCCGCTGGAATTGCTGGACCACTCGCTTTGAAAGTTTTAGCTGCTATTGCTGGAAAAGCTTTGATTATAAGTAAAGTTGCATTAACAATTGCTGGAATTATTGCATTAAAAAAACTTTTCTCGCATGATCACAATGAGGAGGCTAGTTTTCAAGTTCATGCAGCCGAACATAATAGGTAATTTAATAAAACAATACTTTCAAATTAAATTGAAATTGTAATGAAATTTGGTTTGTATATTTGTTTTTTTTTTAGACGGAATACATTTGTAGTACGTCCAGTTAAACAAAGTCCAGCATCAGTTGATCCGTATCGGTATTATTATGAATATGGTGCTCATCAGTAAAAAGAATAAGAAATTAGAGGTTTAATTTTTAAAACAATATAAGAATAATTTTAATGGAATACAAAACGTCGAGTTATGGAGAAAAAATACAGCTGAAAAAACCAAAGAAAATTGAATTATTTTGTTTTTGTAATAGAAAAGAGATAAAAAAAATAAATATTTCGTTTTGTTTTCACTTTTTTCAAATGTACTTTATTTTTCTATGTAATTTATAAGATTAAGTAGGAAATGTTAGAAGAAGAATAAAATTAAATATAAATATGATATTTAAATTAAATAAAAACATTGTAAAATAAATTATGAAGTATGAAAAGTAATGAGTTATTTCTAATCATTATGTATGTTTAAAAAAATGTTTTTTTTATTAATGATTTATTCAATTATTATTTGTTTAAAAAGAAAACAAAATTCAATTATTTATTTTAAAAAAATGTAATGAAAATGTATTAAAGCTCAATATTTTTTTGTCTAATCGTTTTTAATAACTATTCGTTAATTGATATATTAAAAGGAGAAAATAGTTAACTCTTATTACAAAATAAGTATAGTTTGGTTCAGTCATGAAAATAAATGGATGATTGTAATCAGATTTTTGAAGATTTTTAGAAAGTAAAAATTTTAACTCACACTTTTTGTATAGGCAAGATTCCAAATAAGTTGTCTTAGAATATTTTTCTGTCATGCATGCAACTAAGTGGAATGCAAAGCACTAATTTTGAATTTATTTGTATATCAGGGACAGCATCGATATTTTTGTACTTGTTTTTATTATCAATTTTAAATGAAGTATGATATGACATATGTATGTACAAATGTATACACAAATTTTTTATAAAGTATCAATAATAAATCATTAAAATAATTTGTTAAAAATCCATAATTCATTGACTGACATAAACACCACACCCAGATTTCATTCCCAAAAATTAGCCATAATAGCATTTGAAATTATTCAATCAGAAAATCTTTTCAATTATTCTGAACAAAAATCATTCTGGTGATGTGATATCGTATTATTATATGACCTTGCTATAAGTGTAAAAAATGAATAAGGGATATTAAATAAAATATTAAGTATTCACCACCTAGTACCATCACGAAAAGAATACAAATAACTACAAACTTCATGTGTGATTTTTGGTATCTATTTCACTTAATAATTTTCATTGTTTGTACCCATATGTCATCTTTCAGTTGAAATAAATATGAATTGAGAAATTCACTTGTTTGTACTTAATATATCTAAATATTCTTCTTTATAAAATTGAATGCATATCCAATTTGTAAATAGACAATAGATTCAATAATACTGTGTGGGTAATTTCACCCTATCCTAAAATATGCGATGTGGCTGTATGGTTTTGGATTTACTATCGTTTTATTTTTTATTATTGAAGAGACAGAAGATATATTTAAAATTTATATCATGTTATGGAAAAGAAGAAATACATAAATTTCTTTTGTATGAATGAATTAAATTGATAATAAATTTCAATCTCTCTTCTACGCATATTTTATATCATTATGATGACACTTTATTTTGTATTTTATTTTTATATAGTTTGATTATAAAAAGTAATTTACTGGCTGAATGTAAAAAAGTACATACATACATATATTTTAAGATACTTTCTTTTCTTTCTTTTAGTACGAGTATCATGAATTGAACAGATTTTTTAGATGTTTTTCATAAAGTAATGCATGCGGTCATAAATTCAATTTATGGAATTTCTTTATATTGAAAAAGATTACGTAGATCCTTTTTTCAATTGCAAAGTGTGAAATTTAGGTTGATTTTTTGGGGGTTTCTCATGATACAATCATTGTTTTTATATGTATACATATTAGGCACCCTATATATACGAGTACATATATATACATATATAACAAACTCAGTACCATCCTTTAATACTTATAGTTTTTATTCTTTATAAGTAAGATACGCTTTTTTAAATAGTTAACGTGATTTTGTGTGCACTGTGTGAAAGAGGAATGATATTTTTCAAGTAGGTATTTGATTACAAAGTACTAAGGAAAAAAAGGAGGAATTTTATTGTTAACATATTAAAGCAAAAACAAATTATAAAATAGAAAAATTACCGTTAACAAAAAATAGAAAAAAACCTTTTTTAATTTTTTTACATTATTAATTTAGTTACGAAACAGATTTTTCTAACAAGTGGAACTGAGAAATATAAAAGGAGTACTAAGTATAATTTTTAAATACCTATGTATGTACGTACTCATTCATACAATTCCAAAATTATAAATTGTTTTTCGCCTAAAAGTGGGCTACCCTTATACAATTAAGTTTTTATTATACAGTGTGGAAAAAAAGGAAAGAAACTTTTTTTTTGTTATTTCAAAAGTTATTCTACTTCAAAACAATTTTCCTATTTTAAATTTAATTATTTTACTTTTATTGTAATTGAAATTACAATTATAATTCAAAATTTTATTTAAATTTGCGTTTTTTTTTTGAATAGAACTAATTTTATGTTTTATTTAAAATTTTTCATTTACTTGTGATGATTGTGTAATTTGTGTTTATGTGTGTATGCATAGGTGATGATTGTGACATTATAATTTTTATTCCTTTTGATATAACGAAATCAAATTAAATTTAAATTGCGACAGTTATAAACATTTTAAACAAGTGAAGTTTATGTAAACTTACTTTACAACAAAATAATAAACAAATGTCCGATACTCTTGTATTTTAAAATGTACATATGTACATATGTATATACATATTTTCTTTTTTAATATTCTTTTTCATTCTCAATTGTATTTTCACTTTGTAATGTAAACTCTTCTTATCAAAAAAATTTTAAAATAAATTTCCTTCTTTGTTCGTATGCATATAGGGATTATGTTTGCTAGATTTTGTATAAATACATACATACATATGTATAGTATATGTATCTTTTCGATTCTCTACATAAACTAGTTTATTTCGCTACACATATGTTGTGTTTGTATATTTATTGTCTTCGCAGATGTACTTGACAAAATAAATATTTCTAACGAAACTTGACCATTGAATAAATTTAAACATTAAAAAAAATTATCTTTTGTGTTTGAAAAACTAAAGTGTGAAAAATAAATATTGGTTAGAATGTAAAAAAAAATAATTCAAATTTATATATGCTTGAAGCCAGCGTTATGTAGGATATATTATACTTTTTAAAATTATATTGACTTAATAAAAGATTTCTGTTATTTGCTTTACGTGTTTGACATTAATAATAATTATAATTATCCCAACAATTTACCGATGTAATTAAAAATTCCATTATAAATACATAGTATGTATCAATGTACATATGTATGTATGTATGTATATTAACTTAATTAAATATTGCGTACTAGGTTCTAGGTGTGTTAAATTTATTTGTGAGTTTTTTCTCATATGAACAACGCTTTAAAAAAATAAATAATACTAATATTTAATGAAAAAAAGAAAATAACCATTTTTTTAATTAAAAGAAGGCCAAACTAAAAACGAAATGAACACAAATGTTCAGAGCAAAAATATTTTCGCAGTTATCAGATGGATAGCTTAAGAAGAAAAAAAAAACACATTTAAGATTTCTTTTGCTTATACCTATGTACATATACGAAATAAAATTGTTTTTCACATTATGAAAGGAATTTGAGATTTTTGAGTATATTATGAACCTTATATTGTTAGTATGTATGGTACATATATATTTTTAATAACAAAAATGTTGTTAGTATATTGGTGAATTCAGTTTTTACAATTTTCGTATAATTGTGTGTTCTTACAATTATTCATGTTTATCCTGTGTCCACCCACTTTTATAATAAACGAAGGGCTACAATAACATACTGTATAGGTATGCTTATCTACATACTTAAGTAAAGAATATTATTGTTTTTCGTGTCCTTTCTAATTTTATATACACAATGTTTGTATGAACTATAAAATAACAGAAAGGAAAAAAAACTATAGTCGTCAAAAATATCAAACATTTAATCATCGATATTCATCCTCAATACCTGATCAGAGGTAGTCAAGAATAAGAAAATATACATAATATAGAAAGTGGGTTGAATCAGAAAATCAGCTAGCACTCATCCAATAAGTATGTGTAATATATCTCGTCTTAAATCCTAAGTGAAGACTATATATGTATATACATACATATATGTACATGTAAGTATTTATATGTACATGTCCATTAGATATTTATGTAACAATATCCTTATGGTACATATTATGAAATGGGTGGGTTTGTTGGTTGTTTAAATCGTTTTATATCGGAACATAGTATAATATAACATTGCAGAAAACTATACAAAAAAATAAGAAAAAGATGATGATGATGGTAAGGAATTATAAAGAACTATAGTTTCTTTTTTTTGTTATTTTGTTACGAATATATGAAGAGAAATTTCATATATGTATAATGTTAAACAGAAAAGGTGGAAGAGGTGGAAATATGGTAAAGTAAGTTTTTATTTTTTTCTTTTATAGAAAATAAGGGAAATTAAGAAAAAATATCGTAAATTTATTTTCTTTATGTATAAAGCAAAAGTTTATTGCTTGTCGTAAAATATATTTATTTGTTATATGAATTTTTATGTACTTAACATTTATTTTTTTTCATATGTATGTATGAGAAGCATATAAGTTTCATATTGAATTGTTTTATATGAAATAGAAATAGCCATTGTATTTAAAAGTTACGAGTATATAGTGTGAGCTCATATGTATAATATATGTACATACATACCTATGTATGTTTTACCAGTTCATATATGTATATAAGAGAATATTAACTTTTTATAAAATTTTGTTGTAGGTGTATCGTGTATTTTTAAGTTTTTTTTTCCTATAATGTTTTATTAGTCTCCTTTTTTTTGTAATTTACCCAAACAAGTGTGTCTATAAATATATATAAAAATATATGTATTGTGTATCTATATATAGTAAGAAAGGATATAAATTACTTTTATAGTTTTCGATTTTTATGTTATATTGCCATAAAATGTTATAACCAACAAATAATGTACACCTTGATTTTCCCTTTTGTAGATACTTTTTATACGTGTGTATGTAAATATCTATGTAACATTCGCATATTTTTTTATATATGTATTATTCTTATAAGTATATTTATTTTCTGTTTTAACGATGATTTCGATAAATTGTTTCAGGACATAGTATTATATATACATATGTATTTCGTTTTGTTGTTTTTTAATTTATACATATTGACCGTATCAAATCATTTAGGAATGATTTTTAATTTTATCGTGTTTTCTAAAAATTAGATTTCATAGAACGTAAACAAGAATAACAAAAATTATATTTAGTTTTATTGATTTTATATATCAAAATATATACTTATATTTTAGGGCATTTTCTGTGTTTTTAGAAACAATAAATTTTAATTACAATTTTTTAAATTAAAATTGTAATTTTTTATTGGAATTTATTGATAATATATAGTTCGTGTTTTAATAAATATACGAGTATATATGTATATATACAGAAAAGTTTTAAAATTAATCAGATGAATAAGAGTTTTTGTAACATGAAAAATTAGATGAATAAAAATTTTTATTTTTTAGTAAATTTAAGCAGGAAAAATTAATACAATCTCAAATTCTTCTTTTTTATAATTTTAGAGGTTCGAATGTGGGATCTTCTAACACTTTCTTTTTTTTTCTCATTGTGCCAACCAAAGTTCAATAAAGCGATATTCCAATACGATTAAATCTAAATTTTAAGATTAATTGTTAAACTTCTTTAGATTTCTTATAAAAAATCATGTGTTTTAGATACGAGTATGATGTATATAGTATTTACAAAGAGTAGATGATTAAAAAAGGCCAATAACCAAAATTATGGTAAAAAACATTCTATTAAAGTCAGAATATACCAATAGCAGAAAAATTTTAGAAAATATTTCAAAACCAACTCAAAAATATACATATGTATGTACATGTTTGTACATATGTTTTAATAAATATGTTCAAAAAATGAAAAATAAAAAAAAATTAAAATACATTCTTAAAAAATACAATTAAAGTATGAGAAATGTTTCTTAAGTTGAAAATTCTCTAAAAAGTTTATAAAATCGTTTTGTGTTCATTTATAACGAATGAAAGAAAATTGTTTAAAAACTAAAAATCTAGAAAAGTTCTTTTCTATCTTTTTTATAATTTTTTCATAATAAAAGTATAAAAAAAATTGAAAAGTTCTTTCCAATGAGGTTGATTGTAGAATTTCAAGAGTTCTTATTATTTGCTGAAATAATTTTAGAAAATTATATCGAAAACAAAAATTGAAAAAGGTGAAATTTTCAAAAACAAGAGAAGAAAACCTAAAAAATTCTTAAATTTGAGATAAATTCAAAAAGTCAAACGTGGTTAGATTTAATGTTATCATATGTACATATGTATAATACATACATATACTGTCGTTTAATTTTAGAAATGGAATGAAAAATATTTTTTTATATAAGTTGATGAAAATTCTTGAATTCTTTAGTAAATTTCTTTTTCCTTCTGAGACACATAATAAAAGAATGTTTTAATGATATTAGTTTTAAATTAAAGATTGTTTGCGATTGCGGATTCAGTTTGTGGAATTTAGGATTATGTTTAACGATGAGTTTTTCAAAAGTGGCTCAAAGTGTTTCGTGTACTTATACATGATCATTATAATCATATTTATGTATCGATGGTACATATTGTACTTTTCTGTTCAATTTTTCCAAACTATTTACGCTTTTTATGTTTTTAAAGAAAAAAAAAATTACATTTCATACAAAGATCATATTACACTAGAGTACCTATACATACTTACATATATGCAATTCTATCTTGTAATTTACGAAACCATTACAGGAGTTATTTCGTACAATATTCATTCATTTCTAAATTTACATTTTTTTAGGATTATTTGATTATGGTGTGGTGTGTATGTGCGTGTATATATTTGTTTGTTTCAAATATATTTACATTGTAATAAATAAATTCTGATAATATAAATAAAAGCATCACATGTAAAACCTAAACAAAAAGAAGTAAATCTATACATATGTACATATTATTAATTCTGTTTTTATACCTACATACATTATACATATACATACATTTATGAAAGTTTTAAGTACTTTATACCTATAATAATATCTCCGATACTTTTTCTCATTTACCTACATATTATATTATAACATTTGAGATTTTAGAAAATTTTATAGTTTAAGTTATGTGCACAAAAAACCTTTTGAACTTTAGGCAATCTATATTCAAACAAAATTCTAAAACATTTTCCAAAAATATATTACTTATATAGAAAAGATACTGCTTATATGTATTCATATGCATATTACACATATACAGTATTTATATTTAGAATGAAAAAAGAGAACGATATGGGTATTCGAATGGTATATTTTGGCTATATAATATTCCTTTATGACCCAAAGTGGACATGCCGAGATTACAGGGAATAATAGATGAATGTTCAAATAAATTCTAGATTTGTTTTAAAACAATCCTATCATATAAAATCTGTTGAATAAAATTCGGTAGATATATGTATGAATGAAAGAGAAAATAAAATACCTTATACATGATGCATATATTTACAGTTAAAAAAGGATTATTATGTACATACATATACTCATATATGTAGTACCCATACGTGAATATTATATAGAATGAAATGAAAGAAAAAGGGTGCAATCCAAATGAAAATCAAACCAATAATACATAATACTCATATCTTTACTACAAGATTTTATACCGCATCTCCGTATTTATATTTTACAAAAAAGTGTATATATTTTCTGTGAGGATACAATAAAATGTAAAATTCTTTGGTTATCTGATATTCCGTATATCTATGTATGTATGTCAATATGTATTTATTCGTTTTTGAAAATAAGTAAGTATATCTAAAATACAATATATCTAAAATTCTATTCAAATATTTATTACTAAATTTTGCTTTTATTGAATGCATCAATATGTGAGAAGGGTTCAATTTTTGAGGGCTTCAAGTTTTTAGACATTTTGAATATTTTCTAATTGTATATTACTTTAAAGGCCATATAACTGAAAGGTATTTCATATCCTTTTTATCAATAAATATTATATATACATATATTAAAGTATATATAGTACATACATATGTATGTATATACATATGTATTTTATGTCTACTGTGCATTGATTTATTGTATATTGTGGTATATTTTACAAACGTTAACAAAAATTTTTAACTTTTATAAACTTCAAAAATAATAATTTTCACATTTAAATTACACATTAAAATGAAATTTAATTTTTAATAAATGTAATGTTTTAAAGTGAAATTATTATTTTTTAATATAAATATATCAAAAAGCATAAATGAAATAGATTTTTTTTTTCTTATACCACTCAACATAAAACTCTAGGAGAATTGTCTTCTCATCATGAAAAAAGAAAAAGAAAAGAAAATAAAATCAACCAAACAAAAAGAAGAAAATAATAAAAATATGGAATATAAGAATTCTGTTGCTTGTTTTCTTCTCTTACTAACTTGAACTATAACTTTTCAACACAAATATCCTCGAACAAGAACACTTTTGTTTTTACTTACTTTTTTACAATATAATATGTATGTATGTATATAAAAACTTTTTTTTTAAAATATACATACATAACACATTACTAACAATGTGATTTATAGGCCTTTTAGTGTATTTTATTAAAATGCATATTCGTTGCTCGGATGTCACACGACTAAAGTTTATGATTTTCATATGAGCGTATATAAAGAGGTGCCGGAGATAAAACAAGATCTTGGACCATTGTATGTCATAAATTGTCTTACCGGCATAATTGCTTCTCCTTTTTCTATATAATATACATATTCATATTAAATGCATTCTGTAGTTACTGTAAAGATGAATATGTGACGATATCTTTTTGTGTATATGCATAAATATGTATGTAAGGTGACTTATAAACTAAACTTTAAAACTTAAATAAATATGTAGGTACCTGAATAAAATCTTAAGTTTTAAGTTTAAAGTTGTTTTAAATTTAAAAAGATATATATAAAAAAAATCATTGAACTGATGTGTTTAAAAAGATGTTACATACCTTTTTTTTTTTTTTTTGATGACGGTGTAGATGAATTCCTTTTCTTTAATATCTGCATACCTTATTCACCACCTTTGTAATTTAATTTTTTTTTTTTTTTGAATATTTATTTGATAATTTTGCGTATATTGTGTATGAATCGATAGATAGATAGATTTTCAATATATGTATGTATGTAATTCTTTTTTAAGAATAACTATAAGTATATACTTTTCAAATTCATTTTATGTTTATACCATTTAGTACATGATTATAATCTTTAAAAGTAAAACTGTATCCAATAAACACAAATTTAAATTGTATTGTACATATAGTTCTTATATCTATTTTTTATTTATTCTAGAACTTGACACAATATAATAATCGTTTAAAAATTTATTCTGTAGTAAAAAAAAACGTTGATACAAAGTATCTATTTATCTATATTCTTCTAAAAAAGAAGATATTTATGTCCTATAATTTATATTGGAATTTCGTCTTGTGTTTTATTGAAAAATGATACGATTTAATGTTAAAAAAACCAAAAGAAAAGACTACTGCTACCAATTCAATACACAAAAAATAATAAATTTATGACATTTCAATGTATCTTATTTATAAAATGCAAAGTCTTGGATGTCAGTGGATTGGGATTCATATAAGATAATATAGAGAAATTTAATATCATTATAAATGCAATGTACTTATGTATGTCTGTTGACAAGTTCTTAAATATAATAATGGTAGGGATGATTCAAGAAAAAAAAAAAAAATTTAACTTTTAAAGGTGATTTCAAAGGTAGACTCTGTTGTTGTAGGTTTTGTATTGTATGTTCGATTTTTGTCTCTTTTCATGGGATCATAATTTTTATTCGAATCGTAATCAATATTTTAATTCATTCTCTTTTTACAATCATTGAATTGAAGTTTTGTAAAATGTGATGAAAAAAGAGTATATAGGTACAACAGAACGTAGAAAAATATGTAAAAAAAAATAAAAAATAAAAACAACAAAAAATGAAATTAAATTTTGTTTATGATATAATAAATGCGATAAATCATTTTTTCTCTTGATGACTTACTGTTACGATTGAATTTTTATATCTTATAAAATTGAGGAAAATTATTCAAGGTTGGTTTGTATGTAACATGTATCTATAAGAAATCGAAATAAGTTTTTATTCATTTGTTATTTCCTGCTGCTGTGATTATTTGGATACTGGGAATTTTTTACTATTAATATGTTTAATCCCTAGTTTTCTTTCCCTACCCGTTTATCTCTTTCATTTGCTAGCGCTGTTGTATATATATGTAGAGTTGAATATATAGAGTTGTATACTATATGTATATAGAGTAAAGAGTTGTAGGTCTTGGGGCTGAAATTTGCCTAAGTCCACTCAGCTTTGAATAAGTAGGTACCAATTCATTTAAAATTGCTTGAATTCTGATTTTTCTGAACTTTCGATACTGTAAGTTCGAAATCAATTAATTTTTTTTCCGTTCAAGTTAACTTTAGTATAGGTCACATTTTGATTGGTAATTACATAGACTGTGGTGTGTGTTCATGAAAAAAGGGAATAGTTCAAAATCAAATTCAACATCAAGACAACAAATCAAATTATCAATTTATTTATACAAACCACTTTCTATAGATGTTTTTAAATTGCTACTGAATCAATTGAATATTTATGGAATATTCTTTTCGAAAAATTCTTAAAAAGTTAAAATTTTATTTGATTACCATAAAAAAATTTCAAAATAAACAAAAAATATTATTCAATATTGTTTGCATAAAAAATGTACTGATATTTTTAAAATTTTTGTTTATAGTCATTTGATGATGGAAGATCTGTTTCCAAATTTATGTTTATCTTTGTGCTTTTACCGATTGACTTTGTATTGTTTTTGGTTTTTGATAAAAATACATTTTTTTTTCTTGAAATAAAAGTATATAAATATGAATTTCAATTTTTTTTTCCATTCATTCATATATGAGATCAATATGATAGGTTTGAATTTTAAACAGAAGCGATAAAAATAAGTATTCGAAAACAATCAGATCGGTTTTACCTTAAAAAAATTAATATTTATTTTATTTACCACTGTCAAAAAAAAAAAAATATATTCAAATTTATGTTTCATAAAGGTTTTTGTTATTTATGTTGTACTTTATTATTTGTTTTCGTTTTTTTTTTCTGTGTGTTTCAAAGAAAAATTTTACATATTTGAAACAAACGAAAAAATTTGCATGATCATGATTAAATATTAAAACTTCAATGACATACATACTTCATGAAAATTTTTATTATTTATGATTATTCTAGTTAACAGACTTTAAAAGGAAGATTATTTATGTATTGAATTTTAAAAAAAAAAACAAAATAAACGAAATGATGTTAAGGTGAAGTTGCATTGAAAAAAAAGGAATATAATATTTATCATATTTTTAAAAAAGCAATCATCAGATTTAAAAAAAAATCCAGAAAATAATATTAAACGAGAAACATTGGAAAAATGCAGAAAAGATTACAATGCAATTTAAACAAATTAATATACATATGTATGTAGTTTTTTTACATAAAAATTTTTGTTTTGTAAAAGAATGGTAACAAAATAAATTCATACAGAAAATATAACATTCATTGCATTTCTGAATATTCATTGAACACATTTTTTAATATTGATTACGAATATTTTTTTAACTTTTTTCATTTATAGTTATTTGAATTTTGATTATTGTCAAAATTAAAATCAAAAACAAAATAAAAAATAAAAATTATTGTACTTTTTGTAATTAATTATATACAATCTCCAAAGTTTTAATAACTTTCTTTGAATTTTTTATCAATTTAATGTTTATTATATAATTTTTTGAAACTGATCTAGTTTTTATATAAGTGTAATTTAATTATTCCAGTCTCTTTTGAAAATGTTATTCAGTTAAGACATACCTAAAATTTAATTGTTTTTCAATAGCTATATATATATATGTATATATATGTATATGTATATTCAATTATTTTTCACTTGATCACATCATCATCTGTTTTTCTCAATTATTTGACTTATGTAGAAAATTAATTTTAATTTTTCAATACAATTTTTGCTCAGCATATAAAATTAATTATTTTTTCTGTGATCTATTGAAAAAAATTTTTTCTGAAGATAAAAATACCAATTTTTTTCATTAAAAATTTTACATAGCAACTGCTTTCAAATTCAATAATATATTTTTTGTTCTATGGTACGATTTTATTGTTTTTCTTTTTTTTTTTTTCGTGTAATACATAATATTATTTTGGATCTGTGTAATGTAAAATTTAAGCGCCATCAGCATCAAAATTTATATTCGAGGATAAAAAAAAATGTATAATATGTACAAAGAAAAAAAAAAGGATAATACATAGATTAGAAAAAAGCATGAAAAAAAGATTAGGATATGAAAATATAAAACAACATGACGAGAAATAAATAAATAAAGAAAAAAATATAAAATAAAATAACAAAGATGCGGTAGTAAAGATTTACTGACACAAAAAAGATATCTTTTTCTTGTATATGTATGTATGTACAATATATGATGATGATGAGAATTTTCATGCATTGTTTTGTACATGATATTATAGGGCACTTGATAGCTAAGTATTATTAGATTGGGGGATATATTGTTAGTAAACGAAAAGATTTTTATTTTATTTTATAGAATATATGTATGTTCTATATATGATTTTTTTTTTGTTGTATTTTTTTTTTTGTTTTATCAGAAAGAATCAACAGAAATCTTCCAATCATTGTGATGGCAATTTTCCTGTCAAATTTTCTTTTTACGTAACAAAACAGAAAAAAAAAAAAAACAAAACTGAACATTACTTCAATTCATTGGGTCTCATATGTAATATCATTATGTTGCTGAAGCTGCTGATGCTGTAGGATTTAGTGTAGTGTATCGTTTGGGTTTCTTTATACCTATGTATGTATGTATTTAAAATTTATCTTATACATATATAAAGTGTGTGAGTACAATGAACAATATGATGATACGATACGATATCAAGCTTTTTTTTATTTATTTATTTATTTTTTTTAATATTATTTGCCACCATAATTCTTTATATTTCAATACAATTTCTTATATTGTTTAAAAAGATTTTTATTATATTTGTTGTTAGTATTTTCGTTATTTCATATGCGATTTAGTTTTATTTTTGTTGTTATTGTTTAAGATATAATACATACATAAATATATATTTTTTTAATAAGAAAAGTATATTTTATCCTATTTGTACACAGTAAAAGGAATAATAAAAAAGGTAGCTTATTTTATTTGATTTCTAACAGAAGCAAAACGGTAAACAATTTTGGTTATTGTTATGCGATACGGAAATATAAAACAATTTCTAATTAAAAGATCACATAGAATCGAAATTTGGATGAGTTTTAGGTCTGGAAATTTTAAAATATTGAAATTTTCTAGTTTTTTAATATTTTCATAAAAGTTTGTTTGAAAATTTGTTTAAAAAAAGCTTTAAAGACAAAATTTCCATTTAAAAGTCTATTTCTGTAAAAAAATATCGTGAAAGATCCGTTTACCGTTTTTTACATTCATTTTATTTGATTAATTTACATAGAAATTTCCTTTGTTTTTTCTTTTGAATTTGTATAGTCTTGAAAGTTTCCTCATGTAATCCGTCTAGAGACTAAATTTTTTAACATCTACACCAAATTTTTCAGGATATTTAGAGTAAAAAAATTTCAATCATGTGTATTGATTTAAATATTTTCAACAGTGTAAGCATATATAACATTTATCCTGACAAAAATGACAAGTATAATATAATACAATATCAATTTTTTTTTGTTTGTTTTCCTTTTTAAATTTTTTTTCAATTTTTTATTTTATTTTTCGTATATTATATGAAAGTCTTTACCAAAATATAGATCCAATTTCATTTTTATTATCAGAAATACATATAGTACTTGAGCTTCAAAATATTATACACATATGTAAAAAAATACACAATAAAAATACATGCATATAAGTATATATACATATGTGATGTGTGTATGCTATGATAATGATAAAAATGATGTTATGTTTTCTGAAAACAATAAAAGAAAAAATAAAGAGAAAAATAAAAAGCATAAAACAACAAAAGAAAATATACAAATACAGAAATCCTTATGAATTTTGTGAATATTTTTGATTAGATAAATTGTATAAAAATATATGATATGAATGGAATATTGTATACCATTACACATTGATTTCATCTCTCACCCACATATCAAAAAAAAAAAAAAAAAATCACATTTTCAAAATGTATCGTATACATATGGAATCATCATAGAAAATATATTGTTTGTAAAAATTTTGAAGATTATTTTGTATTTATATATAGTACATTATTATATAAGTTTGTGTATGTGTATGTTTTTTGCTTTAACTAAAACAAGAATAAAATAAAAAACAAAATTTTATGTTTGATGGGAGGTAAAATAGGATGTGTATGTATGTATGTACTATGTAGTATGTATATAAGATAAATTTTAGTTATATGTATGTACATATATATCTTAATATTTTCACATAAAGAAAATTGTTAGTTGAATTACTTTTTAGAGAAAATATACATATAAGTTTTATTTTATTGATTTGAATTAGGAGAATCTAGAAAAAAGAAATATGTATAGTAAAAAAGTGTATTATCCGAATAAATTATCAATTATTGTTATGATTATTACTATTTGTTTTATTTTAAAATTTAAATCAAAAGCTTAAAATTGGAAAAATTGAAACGAAATTTATTTTTAAAATTTGAAAAAAAAAAAAAAAAATGTTTTGAGACTACTTTTCTCTCATACAAGGACCTATAGTTTTTTTTTAACGAAATATTTATACCTAAATGGCAAAAATAAAAAGTCTACAAGTTTACAATCTGCTAATCACCACGTTGATAACATACAATATTGACTACGCCAGTTTACAACTAAAAATGTAAAAATCTAGTATTATTATTTAGAAACTGTTTCGCTTACTCTAATATATTATAATTTTTAAAAATAGAAAAAAATAAATCTAAACCAAGAAGAAGGTTAAAGCGGGGAAAAAAAATAAAAAAGAAAACGAAAAACAAATCAAATGAAAAAATACAAAAAATTGAATGTCTCTTATCTAATTAAAAATCTTTTGAATTATTAAAATATTCTAATCACAAATCACAATCAAAATATTTTGATCTTTGAATGTAATTACATACAAATAGATATTTTACCATAAAAAATAAACTAAATTCAGAAAAAAAGTAAAAAAAAATATATAAAATTATACAATTAAACAAATATTAAAAAAAAGTAATAATAACTAACCAACAACAATGACGTATACATATTACGTAAATTAATTCATTGGTGTCGTATCGAGTGTATATATTAAAAATTTTTTTCTTATTTTGTTTCTAAATAAGAGCATTTTACTTTTATTTAACATACACAAAAATTCATCACGTGTCAACACTATTTTTTATTTAATGATCTAATTTTATTGTGTTTTTTAGTGAGACACGTCCGATTTTATCATAAACTTTTTTTTTTTTTTTTTTTTTACTTTTGCCTTATATAACAAAAATTGTAATCGATAAAGTCGATTTACCATTATTGTTACTGCACACAACATTTACTTTACTATAAAAATTTACGGATTTAGATGAGTAAAAGTGAAAGAATTTTTTTTCAAGTAAAAATATTTTTGGGTATATAAAATAAATTTTATAAAATAATGGAATTTTATGCATAAACTTAAAATTTATAGATGATTACTGATGTTGAAAATATAATAAATGTAAACTGTTGAATATAGTATGTGCATATACGAGCATAGTTTATTTTTTCATTATTTGTTGATTTTTTGTTTTATTTAATGTTTTAATTCGAAAATGTAAGTTTAACGTTCAATAATGCCTAATTTTAATTTCTGTATTTCAAAAATAAAACATGCTGAAAATGCTTTGATGTTCTAAAAAAGTAAAAAAAAATATGTAAAGTTTTCGCTAATTTTGAAAAACATTTACATAATTAGCTGCTGATTTTTTTTTATATGAATATGAATGATATAAAGACGAATTTTGATTTAAAGAAAAGATAATAATTTTTAAAAAATAGATGCAACTTTAGATTTTATATAGTATAATTTATTCACTTCTGATATTGACATTTGAAGGATTTAGTATTCATCTGTAGGAAAAATAGGCAGCAATTGGTTTGTGATCATATTATCGTTGGCGAAGTGAAGAATTTATCAATAATGTTTGCAACTAAATTGAATTGTCAAAATTGTTGTAGAATGTAAACTATCGTTGCCAACAATATAGGCTCTCTCATAAAAATAAATTAAAAATTCCTTATTTCACTTGAACTGTTAGTGAAATTTTAACCTTCAACCAGTCTATAGACGATCAACATTTTATTCATTATGGAAATTTCATATTGGCATATTGTGATTAACAACCAAGTTTTTTTTTTTTTTTTCAGGAATATTCATCAAAATTTATTAAAATATAGTCAATAATTTTAAAATAAAAGATGAAGTTATTTTTTAAATTCTAATTTTTTTAATAAACTTAATTAAACTTTCATTATTTTAAAATGAAAGAATTTCTTTTTTTCAAGCAAAAGGAAAAATTGTTGGCTTATTTAAAATAATTTTTTATTTAGCATAAAAAAAAGAAAACATAAATATAAAACTGCAATACATTTTTCACGCAAATATCACTTCAATTGCATGCAATCAAATCCTAAATGGCGGTTTTTCGTCTTTTTCTAATGGAAATTCCACAATGATTTGAAAATTGTAAGAAAAATAAATAAAAGAATTTAGTGTTATGTGTTATGTAAACCGAATTTTTTTCATGTATCTCGTGCTTTTCAACCATCATAATCTTCTAATCAAAAACGTTTTATCATCTTCTCATGATATTTTGTATTTTATTTTACTTTTCTATCTTTTTCAGCGCTTTTTTTTCAATTATTCTGTTTATTGTCTATTTTATTATCATTTCGTATAAATACTGTCTTCTAAAACTGTATACCTATATAAAAATAAATTTTTATCCTTCACATTTATTTCCACTTTTATTCTTAGAGTATGTATACATACATACATGAATATTTTTTATTTTGTGGCTCTTCTGTCTATGCTTTCATTGAAAGAATAACTATTTTCATCTTCCCTCATTATTATCATTTTCATTTCATCGTCATCGTCTACAATCATGGTCTACACAGGATAATTCCGGAAGTCGGAAAAAATATAAGGTGAAATAGTGGAAGGATATAATAACAACAAGTAAAAGAAAATAAAGTAGAAAAAAAAATAATCAAAAGAAAAAAAAGAATTTTTTTCCTTTTGAATCAAATGATGATGGTCGAACAGTTCCAAAGGTAATATAAAATTCCGACACAGAAAAAATACTCCAATGCGTGTATATACATATACATGTGTATATCGGAGGAAAGGATTCGAATAAGTTAGCGCGATTCATCAACAATCTGAAAAAAAAAAAATTTTTCCTGTATATTATCTCAAACCATTTTTATAATATTACACCCTTTAATAAGGAGAAATGAAGAAAAAAAAAAAAATAAATATGATCATCGCTTAACAGAAAGTGAAGAATTAAAGCAATGACAATGTATTCTATAACAGACTTATTATTCCCATATAGCGAAATAGTCAGAACCAGTTGACCTCCAATCTCCACGTGTGGCCTCCAATCTAAAAGCTGTTTAAGCTCTTTCTTATTCTCAAAGTTTTTTCCTAATTTCTCACTTTTTTAAAATATATTCTCTTTTCTATCTATTTTCCATACAATACATAGAAAATTTTAACAAAAATTTGAGAAATTTTAATATTTTTAACTCGCTATACAATCATTCTAATGGTTCTCATTACTACAGAATCATATGGAAACAGCTTTCCTTTTACTGCATATTCAGATATATGGTAGTATACATATCATTTGGTTCAGTAAAAAATAACCAATTTGTATGAGGAATTGAAGATATAGGATTTGAGGGTATATTTCAAGAAGAAGAAGTATACAAGTAGCTAATTTGCATATGATCACATTTATAAATTTTAATGGTAATTTACATATCGAATTTATTATTTTGCATATCAAATTTGATCGTTTATCAGGTCAAATATAATGTTGATATCAAAATGATATTTTTAGAAAATAATTTTATTGATAAATTCGATCAAAAATCCTTAATTTTCTAGCACTAAAAATCTTTTTTGCACCAGGCAATCAGAAATCATAGCGATCAAAAATTTAAACAAAATCATCTACAAAAGTATCAAATATTTTTGTACTTTAACGATTATATAGGACATTGTATTCATCCATATAAGAATTGTTTGAAAGTATGTGTTGATGATACCTCAAGAAAACAATTAAGGAGATGTTATACACATGTATGCCTTCGAATAATAATATATGAGTTTACTTCACTTCAAAATAAAAAAATAGTATTCAATTTTAAAGGATATATACATACATACATACGCGTATATATATTTGTTTTTTTAAACAGCAAAACATATACATCAGCTGCACATACAATTGGAACAGGTATAATTTGTTGTTTATTTTTTAATATAATATTTTTTAATATATTTAATATACAAAATTGTACTAGGACAGCCGCTGATATATACTTTCGTTTGATAGTATATGTTGACGGTAACAAAAAAAAACGATAGGAGGTGTTATACACATGTTTATCTTCATTACATATAATATCACTTCAAATAGAAAAAAAGATCTTTTTTTCTTATTACCTTACCTCTATACATTTTTTAATGCAAAAGACCAAAAATATATTAGTTAATCACCGCACAAAAAAAAATTATATATGTGTTTGAAAAAAATTTACAAATTATGTATTTACTTTATGCGTAAATGGTATTTTTGTGTTTTGTTGTTTTTGGAAAAGATATATGATGTGTATGGTATATGAGAAATGAGAAATGTATGAATATAATATTTTTATTGTTGCATTTTTTTCCCTTGTGTTTGCTTGTGTGTATATATTTTAAAGTAAAAATATATATTCAGAACAGCATTAGATATTTTTTAATGTAAAATAAAATAAAAACATGCCTGTTAATTCTGATCTCTTGATCCATTACAGATAAAATTTTCATATTTCCTAATGAAGATGAACAAACCACGAAAAAATTTCTGGATATGAAAATTTACGAAAATGTAAAAATTAATTTTTAAAATTATTTTTAAAATTTGAAATAACAAAGCCATATTTATCTGAAATACTATTTTAAGGGATACATAAACAACAAATATATACCATATGTACATATTGAAGAAACAGGTATAATTTTTTGTTTGAAACTAGAAAATAAATTTACAAGTTCAATATGTTTTTTAATATTTTTATGCGTATATTTTGGCTCGTGTTGAATTTACAGTATATTTCAATAAGCAATATATGCATTAAAAAATTTTTAGAACGACAAATGGGAATTAGATGTGTGTATATGTATTTGTTATATGAATAATAATATTCTGTGCATAAATGAGTAATAAACGAAAGTTTTCTCATATATTTTTTCGTGAGAGATAGAAACTTTTCGTCTCTCATACTTCCCCGCACAGGTCTACAAATTTTTTGAAAACTGCTGATTTTCGAATGTACTGCCAGTGTACCTCTCTATGTATCTGCTCTGTGATTAAAGTATGAAAAAAAAAAGCTTTTAGAAAAGATGATGGTGTTAGCTCGTATCCCCTTTTGCAATTCCCCAACCCAATAACCACTTTGTCTTCCTTCCTCTCGTCTATTTTAATAATAACAAACAATGAGTCTGTTGGTTGTTATACGATATTTCATCGCATGTTTTTCCTCCTTTTTTCCTTGTTGGTGTGCTTTTCAGGAACCATAGTCAGTATATTTTCATATGCAATGTACATATTCTTATTTCTTATAAGGAATATAATTCGTAGTACAGAGGGTGAATATGGTTTTTTTTTTCTGTATGCGAATAGCGTACAATGATGTGATATTGCTTATCGTAAATTTTGATATCAAATTTTATTTTATTGTATTTTTCCACCCTCGACCATCGTCTTTTCATATATAAATTTTTATGTTTGTGTTTTTTTTATTCCTTTTTTTTTTCAATTCTTTTTCTTTTGTACAAAAATATGTACATACGTTTTCTGAATGTTTTATCTTTAGATGAGTAGATATCCTGCACAAAGTAGAGGTCTGAATGGGTGCACAAAACAAAACAAAAAAGTAGCAGCAATACAACACTGTTACTTAACTGGTATATGATTTTTTTGTTTTAGCTTATTTTTCGTATATGAAATGTGAATATATATTCTGACTGCCTGCACTTTGTATCCTGCTACCACCCATCCATAATCTCATACTGTTTTAATCCACAAGGATATACAGCTCTTATGTTGAGTTTTTGATATGATATGAAACGCCTGCGTCTTTCTTATACCGTTGTGTGTATAGTTATGCTTGTATCGTTTTTCTTTCTTATCATGTTATTTTTTTCCATTTTCATTTTTATTTCATTTTTTTTTTTTTATATATTATGTTTTTAGCTGTTATCCAGAACGATATAACATGAAACATATTTCTTCTTGACTACAGGATTTATCGAATTCAATATGGTGGAAAATTGTTTCGGTCTTTTCATATAGATTGTTATTATTTTTTTCCCCTTTTTTTTTTATCGTATTTTCTTTTTGTATGAAAAAAAAAAATAAACTTATTTTTTATTATTATTTTTTTAATTGTATCATATTTAATGAAAATTGAAACATGGATGTGAAGAAAAAAAAAACAAGTATGAGAAAATATGTTGTATAACATAAATGGGAAGTTTTCTGAAAAATATACACACATCAAAAAGATAAACACTATTATTATTATGTACATACAATTGAAGTTATAAGAGAATAACAGTCTTATTTTGCGAAGGTTATTTAAGAAATCAAGTAGATGGTAATAAATACTTATGGCCATTTTCCATAAATTTTCGTAATTTGTATCTGAAGGTCTTTAAGAATACCTACATATACTTATAATAAATTCCAGCCTGAATGGATAAAGCTTGAATAGTAGTGGCTGGTAATTAAGATTTTTAAATGATGTCTGTGATTGTTAATATTTGGAAAAAAACTCAAATTTTTGAAATTAATAAAATTGAACTTATGTATAATTTTTATAAATATTCTTAGATATAACTTTTTACTCTATTTTATGTAAAATTTAAACATATTTATGTAGACTAAGAGTAGAATAAGATTTCATATTGCTTGTTATCTTCACTTTAATTTTCAGTTAATATTGCAAATGTAAGCAAATTTTCAATTTTAATGAGAATTCATTTAATTTACAATGACTTTTGAATAAAATACAACAAAATCTTAAATTATTAAAAAAAAAAAACAAAAAAATAACATATTGGTTTCGATTTTTACTAACGATAAGTTTCTTGTTATTTTTAATCTTTGACACGCTTTTTTTGGATTACAATGTATTAGATTTTATCAATACTTATAATCCAAAACACACTTTTTCCGATTGTCATTTGAAAATGACACCAAAACATTGTCGTCATTTTGAATCTATTCTTTTTTTTTTTTTCATCTCAATATAACAAAATGATTGTTATCTAAGGATTTGTACCAAATAAATAAGCACTCTTTATTTTGAAATAAGTTTCTGTTTTTAAAAGGAATTAATTGTGATTTATTTTTAAAAATATGACACCAAATAATTGTATATATTTATATGCTTATGGAATTAAAGTATTGTCGTTTAAACCTTTTTTTCTGTTTAAAAAATTTTGCAGAAAATATTGATTTATATTTGAAACTGAAAATATGTACCTATATGTATTTTTAATTTTAGAGAGCAAAATTGCAGAATTTGTTAGTATTGAAAAATTTACATATGTACGTACAAGTACACTGAAAGACACTATCTAAATTTAAAGCCGTGAAAATTTGTTAATATTGCAGTCTTGCCGCTATATTTTGGAGTCAGCAAAAATTGCCAGATATTTTGTAGTCCGATTCCGATAGTCCGCTGTGCGTTGTTCATGATCTTAATTCTGTTCGTACTGTAAAAAAAGGATTTAGTGACGAAATTGCTATTGCTAACAATATATATATTTTAATCATTACGTATACATTTTCTCTTAGTATTTGTATCTAAAACTATTTCCAAACAAGTTCATTTAAATTTTATTTCCATTCAAATAGTAGAAGTAATTTAACGTACAAAATACGTTTTGTTTCTAATAATAAAATCTAACAAAGACATTTTTCTTCTTTTTGATTTTTTTTCAAACCTAAATAAGATATTCGACTTTATAATGCACTAATGCCATATAGAAATTAAACGAACACGTGCTATAACGTATAAATTTTAAAAATTGTTTGTGTTTTTTTCTAACAAGTATAAAACAAGATTAAAAAAACAAAAAATAAAAAATTAAAAAACACGAAAAGATACATTCATTGATTTTCAATGCCTTGATTTGACAACAAACAAATTACAATAGAGGAAACTACATAATCTGAATTTGATACATACAATATGACTTGACATAAAAAATTATTAAAGTGAAAGGATTAAACTAAATAAATTTTTTAATGATCTGGTTAAAGTGATAATTTACTTATGAAGGTGTTATTTGATTTTAATCATTTTATGTTTTTGATGAGGATTAAAAAACGAGAGAGAAACAATTGAAAAAAATTATATTTTTAACTTTTCTGAATTATTCTAGAATTTCTGTAAACTGTAACTCTGGTTCTCAACACAGGAAGTATAAAACTTATTATATGCTTGAGAAACTACAAGGACAAAACAATGTCGAATTATAACAATTACAATAAAAAATAGATGATAAATTTCATATTCGGCAATTCAAAAGCAAAATCTCTACCTTGAAGTGGAGTTTTGTTACAAGAAATCGAGAAAACTGGAGAAAAATACTGATTGAAGTTCACAGGTCAGAGTTTGAATATATGTACATATGAGCTATATATAAATATACATATTTTAAAGACCCATGCTATGCATTTCTTGAAAACAAATTCTAAATCTCATAAAATTTAAGATTCATTTTACTTTTACAAAAAGACATTATTCTGCATATTTTAAAACTTTTAAAGCTTTACAACTTCAATTTATCTCATTTGAAATAATCGTTATTCTTTTTAGATAACATTTTACAAATTATCACAATGTTTGAATTTCAGAAAAGGATATGTATTTTTTTTCCTCTTTTTCGAGAATTTATGTGAATTTGTTTTTTTTTTCTATAAAACTTTTCTGTATAAAAAACAGAAAAAATGAATGCATAACTTTTGTATTATAGTTTTAGAAAACAACTTTTATTCATTGTTTTGTTATTTTTTCCTTAAAAAAAGGATTTAAACAAAATAAAGTGAAAAAAAAAAAGTAAGTAAAAATTATCTTTCTGTCCAAATATTTTTATGTATATTTATTCTTTTTTCTTTTGATCCTGATACTTACTATGTACATTGTGAAAAATAAAAAAAGAAAGCTTTCGACACAGGGTAGACTTTTTTTTATTTCAAAGTCATAAATTATTTTCATCGTCTCTAAATTTTTCACAGAATTTTTGTTAGTTGCAATTATTTTACTTCTTATACTAAATGGAGTTGAATGTTGTGTTGTCTATACTATAATGTTGAGAGGAACTTTTTCGCTGTTTCCCATTCATTTCTATCTGTCTAAAATATATTTTCTGTTTTATATAAAATTTTAAAATACGAAAAAAAAAATCAAGCAAAGGTGAAAAAAAAAATTACGAAATATAACTTGTTATCTTAAAAAAAAAAAAATAAGTAAAATAGATTTTTTTCTGTTACTGTTGTTACTTTTAGCAATAAAAAAATATATACAAATACATACATACATATATGTATGTACATATATTGTACAACATAGATACACAGTTTAATGTGAAGTCGTAAAGTTTATTTTTAACAAAAACTTTGAAAAAAATTAAATTCAAACGAAAAAGGCAAAGTTTTCTATTTTGTTTTTAATTATTATAAACAACAACGTTGTACATACGTATAATGTATATCATACAATTAAGATGTATTTTAATAATAATTTTAAAATAAATAAAAAATGAATCTTTTCTCCTTTGAAAAATTAAAAATTCGTCTCAACTCTTAATTGCTGTTTTTTTTTAATATCTCAATATTTTACCATTTTATTTTGGAAAAAATATATATTTATATATTATTATTTTATTTGCGTAAATAAATAAAACATATATACATATAATTTTTTTTAATTTTCAGAATTTAAATATAAATAAAAAGTATGTATTTAATTGTCAACCACCAGATAAACAAACATCACAATTAACAAAAACTTTTTTTTATAAAACTGAACCACAAATATACGGATAATCAAACATATGTTATATGGTTCTGTTACCCGGAAGTATAAAACGGAAGTACTCGTATATATAAATAAATATATTATGTATACATATGTATAATATGTATTTACCTTTTTAAAAACATGATTACATATAAAATAATCTTTGCTTCAAGGGTTAAAAATTTACTTCTACATATGTTTATATGTACATATTTATAATATGTACTCGTATGTATGTAAATCACGTTTAACATGTAATTATAATAAACATTAAACATAATAATAATGAAATATACATTTGATATATTATGTAGGACAATATATATGTACATATTTATATTTGTATATTAAATTAAACTAACAAGGGAAACACATCATCATCATGAAAATGATCATCAATAAAATTTTAACAAATCAACGCAATTCCACAAATTTTATGGTATACATCAATTTAAAGCCTAAAAAAGTATGTTTGTTGATTTTTAAAACTGTTGCTTTCAATTTTTAAAATATATAATTATATATGTACATACATATGTATGTATAATGTATTTTTTTTAAAAATGTTTTTAAATAATTTCATGAAAATATTAAAATATGTCCAACAATTTCAAATTGAATTTCAGAGATCTTCATTTGAATTGGGAGTTATGATTTTATGAAGTTCCATAGTTTGTTAAAAAATGAAGCAAACATTTGTATAGTTTTATAACAATTTTATAATTGAATTTTTTTCCAAATATGTAGTCTGAAAATTTAGAATTTAAGTAATAAAAGATGTTGCAAAATCATTATAAAATATACATTATTACATAACAGTTACTACGAAAATAATACTATAAATGCATTTTCAATTTTAATTCGTTTTTTAAAAACATTTTTTACATATTTTAGAAGAAAGTGTGAGAAGATTCGATAAAAATCAATTGAAAATCTTACGTTTGCTCAAAATTTTAGTAATACTAGTATATTAAAAAATATCGAAAATATACATATATGGATTTCAAATACTTATATAAACTCTCGATTTTTATTTATACTTAAAAAAATTGTAAATAGTTTTTTTTCCAATTGTTGAATAAGATCTTTTACATACAAACTCTGTTAGATATTTTCTATGTATTATTTAACCAATGACAATATAAATTCTTATAACTTATATAGTATCTGCTCTGTGATTTAACAATATATGGTGAAGTGGGTATCTCTAATTGTGGTTCATCATCAAAATGAAAAGTATAAAAAAATTTCAATTAATTTTTTCTTTTCAATTCTAACTAAAAAGATAAATTACTATTTGTTAAAATTGAAAGATTTAATATAACACATCACATGTTCAATGTATTATTCTATTCATTGAATTTCAAATATAAACATACATACATACATAAGTACTTATTATATGTATAATTGAAAAACATATACAGATGCATAATATCTTTATATTTTAGATAAGACTGCTTCTATTATTTTATGTGATTTTTCAAATAAAATAGTTAAGAAAATTTTTTAATATGTATAAAAATATTTCGAAAAATCTCCAAAAATACAAAATGTCTGATGTTTTACAGTATTTTTAATTGTTCTAAAGATATAAAAAAAATAATATGATAGGGTATATGTCATAAAAAACAAAAGTCACTAGAATTTAGATATAGGCCAGCATTTTTAAAAATAGAATTTCTATAAAATTCAATCATATTTTTGAGCTCCACCTTTTTTATGAAATCAAAAAAATATTGAATAGAACGAACATTGTTTTTTTTTTATTAACCAAACCATAATATCTATCACGAAATCATTCTATTTATAAAATAGAAAACCACACCCATCAAAGAATTATGAAATATCATGTAATATGAAGAGGAGAAAATAAATCTTGAAATAGAAGGGTAGTGAGGATAGAACTTGTAAAAGGGGATTTATGAATTATTATTATTACATATACAAATTTATATGATTGGTTATTCACAGTTTATATCGTCAGAATTATACATTTTCTATCTAACATTTTGAATTGATATAAATTATAAGGCTTTATGCACCATTCGGATATATACCTGTGTAAATACTGACACACCTAAATAACAGATAATATGACAATATATAATATTTAGTCGCATATCTATATATCATATACATACACATATAGGTATATGGTATTTTTGAAATTTTATGATTTATAATTTAGTCAGCCATCTTAAAATATTTTGGAAAATAGTTCAGCCACTATTCTATATGTTAAAAATATCAAAATCAAAAGTATCAAACAATGAGTTAAATTTACATATCAGTGGAAGACATCAGTTGTTGACTTAATTTTGAACTTTTTGAAGATTAAAAGATTTGAAAGTTAAAAGATTAATTTTTTTTAATAAAATATACCAATACCTATGTTTATGAGCGATATTTATGTTGATATTGTTGGAAATTAGAGTAGAAATAGGCTATTTTCTAAATTTCTTTTTTTTTTTTAAATTTTTATATTAAAATTCTTTCTTTTTTTAAAGAAATAATAATGAAAATATTTTTTATTTTTAATTTTTTGTCAGAAAAATCTAAACAGAACTTGAAACAAAAGTTAAACAATTTTTGAGTATGAAATTTCAAATATTTCTTTGATTTTTGTAGCCGTACCCTACATAAAGTGACACAAATTTCTATTTCGAAAAAATAATCAAACACTTTCAGAAGGCAATAAATAATATACTCAAAGTAATTTCATCTCGTATTATCCTCAAGACAAACACGTATTATTATTACACTTTTCTCAAAACATACTCCATACATACTAATATATGTATGTATGTATGTGCGAAATGTATGTATATGTATGTGTGTATTTTTTTGTTTATTTTGTCCAAAATTTATGTTTACTTATTAAAGTAAATAGAATAATTTCATAGTTATTTCATATATCTAAATATCAGATCATTCATCTTAAAATCAAATTTTATATCTTTTGTCAGATTTTATCATGTATATAAGTGCCCTTAAACGTTCAATTCATTATGCAAATTCTTTGTCATCAAAAGTACATACATATATACACCCGCCGTGCTGTTCTACACCATATAGAATAATGTCATTTTTACATATTTTGTTTGTTTGTTTATTTTATGTTATATGTCACAAAGAGATCTCTTATCAAAGTACATAAAGAGTGCAAACGATAGACAATAAATGACTATAGGGATTTGAATACATGACAAACATATAAAATATGTAAGTTTGAAAATAAATTTTCTATGTCACCCTCATAAATTGCAAAACACATCATCATCATCATCATCTTCATTTAAATCATCCCTTCTGAATAAAAAAAATATGTATAAGAAAAACGCGAATATGAAAATCTCTGCTGGTATACGATAGTATAGCATTCTTTATTAACTGGAAAATTGCTATTTGTTTAGCACTTTTTTATATAATATATATATATTTTTTTGAATATACCTACAGATGCCTTCTTCTGTTTCAGAGAAGAGAAAAAGTTTTTCTTTTTAATTCAAAACATTTATCTTCAATTTATTAAACAATTTTTTTCCCTATGTTACTTTTAAATTTGGAAAAAAAAAATATAATAAAAATAATAATAATAAGAGGATAAATAGAATTTTTTTTCTTCTTTTAAATAGGTAATAAGGTTCTCAAACATGCTTTTGTAACATTTCAAATAATCATTTTTAAAATATACTAGAATTTTGTATTAGAGTTTTCGAAAAAATTTTGAATAAGAACATAGAGTTTTATCATTTCGAAAATTTTGCAAGTTTTGCAAGTTTTGTGACATGTAATAATAAAATGTAATCAATTATCATTGAAACAAAAAAAAAAAATTAAATTACAAAATATCTCTTTTAAAAGTTTGCAAAAAAAAAAAAAAAAAGGCAGCTGTATAACCATATACATATCGTGTGTCATATTATCTTAAAATGATTTTATAAAAATTTTTCATCCATTAAAACCCGTCATCACGTTTATTTTTAAAACATAAAAATATAAAATAGTCAAAAATGAATAAATGAATGAAAAACTGAAAAAAAAAAATTATCACGAGTTTGTTACTAATTAAATAAGTCAGTACATATGAATGTGTACTTCATACGTATTATTCAAATACAGTTTTTTTTTAATTGTCACATTAAAAATGAAGAATGGAAGATAAATGAACGATGACATTATAACCTAAATGAAATAATTTATACAGAAAGAAAGTGAGAAAAAACTTTTTTTTTTTTTTTTTTTTTTTTTTCAATTTTTGTGCAGATACAATTATGTATGTACATTTATGTATATATTTATTATTTTTATCTTTTTAATTTCTATATGTTACATTTTATTTTACTTTTTATTTCTTGTTAAAGGAAAAGAAAAAATATATATAATACAAAATTCGTAAATTGAACAGAAAAATAATAAATTTTATTTTGTTTCATATTTGAAAATAATTTTTTTAAGGGAATATGTATTATGTTGAATTGTTTACAGATGAACTTATGAAATTTTTGAGAATACAAATAAAAATATACATAAAATTATGTATATATATACATATGATGTTGCATGTATATACATATGTATATTTATTTGTAATGATACATCAGTGCTTTATTAACATGCAGACATTAAAATATTTGAAATATTTAAGAAATTTTATGAAAGAAAAATACATATTTTAAAGAAATTTAAAAAAAAATCAGACAAATAAAAATAAAACATAATGATTTGTGGGAATATACTTATTTTGAATAATAAATATGTATTGTCGAATTTTCTTAATATTCAAGTAACATAGACAAAATATTCATAAATTAAGCAATATACATATTATCATTAACAAAAAAATGTTATATTTAAAAACAAAAATGTGTTAGTATATATGAAATTTTTAGAACATTATAGGTGTTTTTTTAATAAAAAAAATTGAAAATCATTTCATTCGATTGAGCTAGAAAGATTGAAGATAAAGTCAGCCTCGTACATGAGTTAATATTACCAGATTTTCAGAGTCTTCTTATTCTGTCGGACTAATCTATAAAAAGAGTTAATAATCTGCTTCAAAAATTCATTTTATGAAACTTGATGCTATTGTTCATACAAAAAGAGGCGAATGACATCAAACTCAAACTACTGCAATCATTGCTTTAATATCCTGAATCTAATAAGCAACTTTTGTTGTTTATGGTAGAAATGTATGAAATGATTGTAGAAGAACAGAGTCTTTTTTAACAAAACAATTAAATGCAATAAAACAATCAAAATTTTATTATCATATTTTCTTGCATTCTCTCTGTCATGTGAGTGAAAATTTATTTAAGTCAAAAATAAATAGCATATTGTAGATATTTTTTTGTGCCTGATACTGTATAGGTAAATAACGTATTTTATATACTACATATATCTTGGCGTTTAACAATATTATTTAGTGCTTGTTTTTTATTCAGGAAAAATGGTCTTCATGTGATTACAAAATCTTAGTTTTGATTTTTCTCCATTACATTTATATATATTCCTATATACAATACATACATATGTACTTTTTTCAATTTCTATTTTCATTTTATCCGTTTTTTTTTTATTATACATATAGGTATTCAGTTTTTCTTTATTCTTTTTTTTTCAATTTTTTCGGTATAACACAAAATATATCGTTGCGATAAATTTTTCAATATATGAAAAATCCTGAAATAAAATTGTATAAAATATAAAAAAAAATTATATGTGTACATATGAATACATAAACAATTGAAAACAACAGCAACAAAAATATTCTTTGAAAAGAAAAAAAAAAAATTCTGAATACAACATTTTGTAGTGATTCTGACGATTTGAATGAAAAAAAAAAATAATAATAAAAAGATATGAAATAAAAATGTGGGCCAACGTAAATACACCATTTCCAATTGGTTTTGGTTTGAAGTTTTTCATTTTTTTGGGAAAAATTGAAATAATATAACTAAAAATAAAAAAATAAAAAAATAAATAAATGTTAAAAATGAAAACGTAGAATATCTACTTGAAAAAAAAAAAATGAAAGAAAAATGATTAAAAAAAATAAATAAAACAAGTAAAAGAAAAATGTCGATACATGGAATGCACATTTTTTCCGTATTTGCTTTGATTTTATTATATTCTGACATGCACTACGGATTGGATAAATTTTTTATATATTTGTTTATATCCTTTTGTTCGAGTTTTTCAGTGTTATTTTTATTTTTTTAATTTATTTATTCATTTTTTTTATAAAGCACCCATATATACCATATAAGTGTGTATATATACAGACAGATAGACAGACAGATACAATTCAAATTCAATTCGTAATCAGGATACAAAGTGATAGTACACATATAAAACTATACTCATCCTTAATTCTATTTTACTTGTACTAAAAAAAAATTTTTCTTTTTTTGTACATAGAATTGACTAGAGAAATAAAAAAAAAATGTTAACAATATTTGATTTTCTATATTTTCTTTCGTTTTTAAATTTAAACTTCTGAAAAAAGTTTTAAAAAAATGAATGAAAAATTATTGTAATACAACAAACGAAATGCATGAAGAATGTGATGTGTGGCAACGATATCACAAACATACACACAGATAATTCAGCGGTATATATGTATTAACCAGAAAAATAAAACAAAAATTAGAATACCCTTCCAATTTTGTAAAAAAAAAAAAAAAAAAAAAAATAGAAAATGTTTAACAATAAATTGAAAAAACCAGTGTATACAAAAATAAATAAAAAAAAATTAAAAAATAAAAATGTAGAAATATAAAAAAATTTATTCTATTGCATTTTGCAAGTTTAAATACTCGTACTCTAACTCTGAAATACACATTGTTTTTTTTTTTCAATTTTTTTTTTTTAAGGAAAAACAAAATATTTTTTAGACAAGAAGAAAAATTTGAAAAAATGTAAATTTGAGTGGCAAATATTTTAAATCTTGTTTTTGATTTTAGAGGATTGTTATATTTATTTTTTTTTATCTATTATTGTACATGAATATGGAGTGGGGTGTACTGAAGAGTTGTTATTGGTTAAACTGAAAGGGTGACATGTGGGTAGATATTGTACGTGCAGATAAATATATATAGTTGTAAAATTCAATATAACATGAATTTATATTTCTTTTATTTGATTTTCGTTTTTTTGTTTTTTTTGTTTTTAAATTTCAAAATAGTGTAGCAGTGCAATTTATTTAGTGCAAATATTGCCTGATCAAATTGAATATATTTATTGGGAGTTTATTTTTATCTGTCAATTTGAATTTTAGCGAAAACATGCGATAAAAAAATAGCGAATAAAAAATATAAAACAAAGTGGAATGAAAAGGTTTTTTTTTTTAAATTTTTTATTTTTTAAAAATGGGGTATTAGTTGTATTCAAAATCAAATTAATGATGTGTTAACAATTTGTTTCAATTCAATTTGATATTTGGTTTTTGATGTACGCATAGGTAGGTAATTATCTTTTTTTTTCCTAAAATCTAAAACGAATTTATTTACTACTTTTTTGCTTTTAGAAATCCAAATACACTTTCTTTATTGTGTTTGTAAGAGCTATTTTTTTTTTTTATAAGTTAGATTTATATTAGCGATTAATTAAAAATTGAGATTAATCTTAGAGAATGATAATTTACATTTCGTAACTTTGAACTAAAAAATTTTCTTGAAATTTCAACTGGATTAATGAATTTACTTAATTTCAAAAAATATGTGTAGTTTCAAAATAAAAATTAAAAACATAATTTTTTTTTATAATTTATAATCCTTTTTTATTTCTGTTGTTGTGCTGAGAATAGCTAACATTGCTAAAATATAATAATTTTTTTAAAGGATAAATAAATGCGCCCTTTAAAACAGTGAAAAAATTATTCACCACTAACAATATCATCATGATATCTACCCTTTTTTTTCTTGTGTTTTATTTTTGCTCTTATTTCATGTATGTATATGAAAAGTATGTTTTACTTGTATACAGTAAAAGTTTTACAAAAGAAACCTTTTTTTGCAAATTATTTTCTTTCGTTTGTTGTATTCTAATTTTTTCTTTTATTTTTTCTCATTTGAGTTCAAGTATATGTTTTTATTGTTTATTTATCCTTACTGTTTTTCCTCATACTCACCATATGAACATAAAATATTTTTCATTTTGATTTCTGTATATGTACTTATTTGTATGAACTATTTGACTTATTTTCATTTGTTATCAGCAAATAGTTATCAGAAATGTGTGAATGTAAAAAAAAAAACGAAAAATGGAAGAAAGAAAAATAAGAGAAAAAACGTATAGAAAACGAAGAAAAAAAATCTATAAGAAGCTTATACACAATTGAGAACTACAGAACGATAACTCTTTAACATGTACCTATATATATATATAATATTTTAAGGTACATATAATGGTCAATTGGAAGACTATATTATCCACTATGTTATGCACGTACATATGTATGGGAATTGAATACGGTCCATAAGAAATATATTTTTTCCATTTTAGATATAAAATCAGATATAGAAAAAAAAGTAAATATGAATGAATGTTATTTTTTCTTTCATACTTTCATTTATTTTATGTTATCCTTTTTTAGTTTCTTCCACATCCTTTTGGTGAGTTTTATTTTATTTCAATTTTTTTTATACATTGGATTGGATTGTTAAAAGAATATAAAATAAGGGTGAAAAGTAATTTTTATTGTTACGTTATAGTTTCGAACATGCGCATTTTTTTTTTTAAATTTCATGTATGCAATATTGTAAAAATTGGTAATTTTTTGACATTTTTCAAAGAAATACCACTTGAATCTGAAAAATAAAAAAATTACATTACATACGTATGTATATAAACATTTTTTTGATAATTATTTTTTTAAATTTAGAAATTCTATAAACTTAATTATTTTTTTTAAACACAGAAAAAGGCAAAATAAGAAAAATTGCAGTGTATAATGAAAAGTATTTTGAAAAATTCCAGAGAAAGAAAAGAAAAAAATAATTATATTCTTCGATGAGGGTGAATTTTAACAATAATTGCACAAAGAATTATTGTTTAATGTAGAAACAGAATACAATTTTAGACAAAAACAATAATTACCTTCTTTCGAATGATTAATTTTTATACAACCCTCGATTAAATATTTTTCCGTCCGAGTGAGGTATCATTAAATTCTTTTATAAGCATTGTTTTTTTATATTTTTGTTTTTGTTTTTCTTATTTTGATATTGTACATTGCTGTGGGATTGTATAGAAGTATAGTACATAATAATGAAAGTTATAAATAAGGGTGATTGTAAAATATAGAAAAGATAAAACATTAAAAATAATAGTTAAAAAACAGAAGACACATTTAATTCATATTTGAGTAAATTGGAAAAATTAAAAAAATTTTTAATTCCAATATTGTTTTCGGAAAATTAAAAAAGGCAATATCTATAGAATGTGTGATGAGATATTTTATTTTTAGTTGGTGGAAAATTTTCTTTCAATAAGAAAATCAATCTGGAAAAAAATTGAAAAAAAGTTTACGTGTTTTGTAAATTTTAAAACATCATTATCAATATGCAAAACAGATACATACTCGTACATGTACATATATATGCGTATGTACGTAATACTCGTATCAATAACAATATAAATTCTATAACTCTACATAACTGCTCCGTGCTCGTACTTAGCACATGTGTATATACTATATTTGTGAATTGTGTCCAAAAGCTTTTTAACTTCCTTTTTACCTACATACATATATGTATGTATATCTCACACCTCACATAAAATTCTCACACCTTGTCTATTTTGATTTCTATTATTCTTTTAGATGAATGTCTTTCATAAAACAATATAAAAAACAACTAAAAAAACCAATCCATTATGTAATTATTCAGTCATTATCATTAAATATATATTTTTTTCCAAATAAACAGAACAAAACTTTTCTTTAACACTATATAATTTCAATGTAATTTAAAAATTAACAGTTTTCGTTATTCATTATTCTGTCACTATGGCCTATTATTTTTTTAAAATTTTATATCTTCCTTTTGAAATTCATTCATGATTTTTAAACATTAAGCCACAAACTTAGATACGAGTGTGAATGGAAAGAAGAAAAATAAAATAATAATCAATTATCATTTCAGCTTATCAAAAAATGTAATTTGCAATATTGAAAAAAAAAGTATTTTTGCTGTCAAACTGTAACAACAATCATAATTGCAGTACAAAAAAGATAAAGAAAACGAACACAAAAAAATCTGGTTCATAATCTTATAAAAAATAATATTTTTGAATAATTTATTTTGCAGTCATTACCCAATTACGTATTCCCCAAAGCAGTTTTATTTTCGAAAAAACAGTAAAGTGTACAAAATATTCAAAAAAGTTTATTTTTTCAAAAATTTTTTTTTTTGGCAGTTTTTGTCTAGACTGCATCACCTGTCAAAGATGATATAAATGACGTATAAAATCGATTCATAAACTTATCAAAATGGTGAAATGAAGATGATAATGATGATTGCTGTGGGATGACTGAGAATATTTTTCGAGAAAATAAAAATTAGGTAAAGTTTTTTTTTTCTCTCTAAAAAATATTAAATTAAAAAGATAAATGTAGTGTTTGATTTAAAGAAACAAAAATGAAATTAAGTAGAATTATCATATAAAAGCGTAGGATTAACGTGAAAATTATAATTCTTTGTAGATCATTTCAGACTGAACAATTTATTATTATATGGGATATATGTGAATCAATTAATTAATTGGTACGATAGACCTTGGTAATCTTAACGATGACCACCAACTGAAATTAAACTTTGAAGGTAAAAAAGCATACATATACACACATACGTATGTATGTGTGCATCACAATATCACATAATATTTTATATCCATTGGCATATAATGTATATTTATTTAGAAAAATGTATTTTTTTTTTATTCCGTAAATCAGACAATACAGGGTGATGTTTTAATAAATTTTAAAATGTTAGTTTTAATTTTTTTTTTCAAATTTTAATCTCATAAAGATTAATTATTGTATCCAAGAAAAGAGTTCCCGAAGAATAATTCCCATGTTGAATTAAAAAAAAAAGAGGAAACCACACTCATAAGATTTAAAACTTGATTTATTTTTTAAATTCACATAATTTGCAAAAGGTTTCATTTTAATTTATTTTCAGCTTTTCAGAGATTCCAATACCTTTTTTGTTACCTCTGATACCTTGATGTTATTTGTTTGTGTTGTATTTTAATTTATTTCTCCAATTTTTCTTACTGTTGAAATTTCTTAAGTAAAAATAAAAATTCTTTTGTTTACGCATTATAATTTTAATATCTAAAGAAGTTGAAAGAATTTTTATTGTCTAAATACTACTATATTAGTAGGTTTTTAAAATGTACTTCACTATTATCTTTAAGGATCAAAGAACTATGTTCGACAATTGACAAAATATATAAAAAAGTTATAAATTAAGGCGATTTTTTTAAATATTTTAATCGTTTTTATAAAGTTATGTTTGGATTACCCTGTGTGTATATTGCTGGAATCGAGTAAATAAAAATAACATATCAGGTATATTTTACAATATCTTTTCAATATGGACATAGCAAATGCGAATGTAAAAATGAACAACTAGAGTAGATATACTAATTTAGTATTGCGATGATTTAATGATCAGCTGCTGAAGTAATCGTATAAATTGTTTGCGTTTTTATTTTGATATTCGAAAAACTTTTCTATCTTTTGTGTGTGACTTTATAATTTATATACATACATTATACATAAATATTTTATCATGTATAGACATTAACAAGATTTCTTGGATGCTTTTTTAAATTAATTTTCATTTTTATTTAAAGATTCAATATTTTTAAGGATTGAAAATATGTGACCAGATCAACATTTGATCACCATATTTATTAACAATTTTATTTATATACATATGAATACAGGGATGGTATACTATTGAGATAAAAAAAAGTTGCAATGACCACATGTAGCGATTATTTCTGTGTAATAATAAATGATCAATGATATGAGTAAATTACATGTACTAAGTATTGAAACTATGCGTGCGGTAATCTTTATGATTAAGATTACAACAACTCAACAACCGAATCAGGTGATTATGTGAATTCTTATGGAAATTTGTATCAGTGTGGTAATATGATTTCATTTTTTCTTTATAATATACAAGTTCTTTTCTTATGTATCTAATATGGTCCTTGTTACCCAGTTACTTTGATTTAAAGATATTTGTGTCATATAAATGTTTGACACGTGTTGTTTATATTATTTTCTTGAAAAAAAAAATAAATAAATAAAAAAAAAAAAAAATTAAATAAATCAAATACGGATAAAATTAAAAGTCATTTAAGTTTCTCAATTAATTATTGTTATTCACGTTCCATAAAATGAATCTAAAATGAATTATATATATATTTTCTACTGATTATACAAAGAAGGTAAAGAAAAAAAAAGACAGAAAAGAAAATTAATTCATAATGTCCTTTTAGCATAATAATATTAAATTTCATAATTCTTGGATTTTAATATTTGTTTGATAATCATGCATGCAATCGGTGCAATTTCTCCCTTGAGATTTTCACTTTAAATACATTTTAACGACCCTTTAACAGCTAGACTCCCCATCGTCAACTGATTAGCTTCGCATTTAATATTGTTTACAAGCATGACATCTTAATATTTGCATTACATGACTATTAACTAGTTACAATTATAATAAAAACTTCTCATATTACTTACTTTATAGTATATTCCATTTATAATAACTGTATGGAATTAATATTACGTATGATATACTAGACATGTACTTTTATTCACATATTCACGTATCTTTATTGAATACTCACATTACGCAAATCCTCTGCTACCTTATTACACCCTCTAAATATGTATTACTGTTTGTATATATAGAAATTGAATTTAGCTTCTTGCACTTGGGGTGTCGTTTATGCATAATTCTCATAATAATAATAATAATTGTCATAGTTGTCGTAATATAATCAAGTGCAAACGTTTATGGCACCTTTTTTTTTATTTTTTAGTTTGTTTTATTCTTTATATTTGAATATTTCTTTATAACAGTAGATACAGAGAAGGTTAATATGAATAAAATGTATCTGCTTAACTTTATTTAATTTTTTGTTGTTTTTGAAGAACAAATTATAAAGATACTAGAGGGTTTGGTGTAAATTTTAATAATTTTACAATTTCACGGGTTTATGTTAATTTCATTAAAAATTTTTAGCATATCTTTTTGAAATTTGATTAGTCGTTATGCAGGATCAAAAGATTTCATGGATCAAGGGGTAAATAATTGGTATTTAAGTTATTAAAATGATTTTGAATAAAATAGAAGAAGGAAATAAATGATGGTACTGTTATTGTATGCATGCATGAAAAAATTAAATAAAGGGTGTAAAAAATCGGTTTCTAATTTAAAAATTAATATTTTAACAATAAAGAATGTTTTTTGATACTTGTACACGTGAAAAACAGAAATATAATTCAATTATACAAAGTGAATAATTGTGTAAAAATAATGACGAGCAAATTAAATAATATTTTAAATTTTTTGGGTTATTTAAGATATCAAATTTAACCATTTTTACGGATTTAGAACCATACTTACTTATAATGTTATTTTAGTTTCTAATTTTTAAAGCTGTTTAACTAGTCATTCTTATACAAAATCTTCGTTGTCTGAGAAAGCCTAGACTTTACATTGGATAGTCTTTGAACGTTATCATACATCTTGAAATGTATGCTGAATTTTCAAAAATGAAAATATTTAAATAAATATCTTTATTCAAATCACATTACACTAATCGCTAGTATATGTATAGCACATTTCAAAGGATTTAAGTTGCACTCACTTTTTCTATATATATTTTCTAACGCTATATGTATTAAGAAAGTGTAACAGAATGTTAATTAGTATAAGCTTTGAAAGGTGGAACACTAAATTTCTCTGTACTACTGTACTAGCGTCATGCTAGACCACTTTCAAAATTTGTATGAGTACCATCACTTTGAAAATGTCTCGGGCGAAAATTTATTGACTTCGTCCCTACCTAATAATTACCTCTTTACCAATGTTTGTCATAAAACCACCACGTCAAACCTTCCTAAAAACCATTTCATTTTTGAATTTTAATGTCAGCTTTTCGTTTTTTAACAAACAAAAAAATATTTCTAGTAAATATTCGTATATATGTACATATGTATATATATGTATGTATATAGTTGCTAGTCTTGCTAGACGATCAAGGATGTGCTTCTGTGTTGTTTGTGTCAAAGGATTTTAGTTTAGAAGTTTAGAATTCCCTGAAGCAGTTTCACGGAAAAAAATCCTGAACACCAAAAATATATCTTGAAAGGAATTAATTGGTAACTAAGAATATTTTTAAGCTTTATAATACTTATGTTAAAAATCAGTTAGAAGGGAAAAGATTTAAGTGGAAAAAACTTGTTTTTTGTCCAAAAATAGTCATGTTTGTATATGTGTGTATATGAATATGTACATACTTATAAACACAAGTCAATTACATAATACTAATTTATACTTTTGTCATTGTTTTTGTTTTTTTTTTTCAACATAATTTTTCCAATTTCAAATGCATTTTTTTTTTTTGGTTTGCCTTTTTGAATGTTAAACATTTTAGTATATACATATACTATAGGTATATCTCTCTTGTGACTAATAAATCCTCAATTATAAATTATCCACACATGGATAATTCCATAAAAATGTAATTTTCTTTTTTTTCAATACAATATTCCTACTTATCTGCATTTTATGTTAAATTAGAAATTATCTTAACAAAAACATCTACGTAGGTAAGTATGTAATGAAATAAATAAGTTACATATTTGAAATTAGGAATGTGTACGATAGAGTGGATATAAGAAGAATTGATGTAATTTTAAGCATATGTATAGGATGTACGTATAGTTATAATAATATTATTTAACAAAACAATGTAAAAAATATATGTGTATATTGTATCTGATTAAAAATATCTGAACTGTCCCATATAAAAATATAATATTGTTATTGGAGAGTCCATTTTTTTATATTGAAGGATTTTTTTTTACTTTGGATTTTCCACTCATATATACTTTTATGGTGTGATTTGACATCTGTGACCTTTTAATCCATGAAATTACAAGCATTTACATTGGTCTTTTTATATGTTGTTACTCGTAAATATTCTTTTTAGAAGTGAAAATGAAAATAGAACACAGTAAAATAAAAAAAAATTGGAACAAAAAAAGAAAAAAAATCAAGAGATTGTCCTTTTATTTTATTTAAAGATAATATTACTAAGTTATATCTTATACATAAGTATATGTACGTACATACAACCAATATAGAATTAGATAAATTGTGGGGACAAAAATATATAAAATGTTATAAAATTTTAAAGCTTTAGAATATTCTTTTAGTTTCACCATTTCTACCATCGCCGTAACCCACTGGGTTTCATAGAAAGTTGCAATAAGACAATAAACAGTAAATCAATATAGAGATGGACATAAATTAGATTTTTTTTTTTTTTGAGTTTAATTTTGTTTCTGGATTTTTACATTTCATGTATTTGTTTTTATTTTTTTAACTTTTGCTTTGTTTTTTAATTTTTAATTTTTATTTTTCCCCTATAACTTTCTTTCAATTTAATATTAACATTTATATTGAATATATATGTACGTAAATTGTTTTTGTGTATTTATAATAATGTTTAACTTATTAAGTTACACAGCATGACATTATGTACATACATATGTATGTATTATACTATATATGTACATATAACTTTGAATTTTAAATATTATATTATCTGCCAAATGAATACAACATCATGAAGTAAAAATAGTCTATCATATCCCTATATATACATACATACATATGTATAGGGATGAAAAATAAATTTAAAAAAAAAAACAAGAAAAAAGGAGCAAATTTTGAAAATAATGTTTATCGGTATTAAAAAAAATGAAATGTACAGAAGAGAAAGAAAAACTAATGAATCCTCATAACATTACAAAGAAGAAGGAAAGTGTAGAAGGTAAATTTTAACGTGAAAAAAAAAGAAGAAGTTTTAATCAATGATTATAATTGCAAAATAAATCAATCAATGACGGATATTCCTTAATAAGAATTGACATAAAAATAAAAGATATCCTGCCGTGTACTTTATTAGGGGATCACAGGATATGAATCTTAGAAGTTATTTATTTTTTTGTTTTTTTCTTTGTTTTGTTGTTATTTTTTGTTTTGTACATTTTGATTATTTTAAGACTATATACATTATGCATCAAGCATAGTGTAACCAGTGTAACTGTGGTAAATGACAAACCGACATTATGTATAGTACATATATGACTACTGATTTAACAGTAATTCATTTAGGACGATAAAATGAATTTAAAAAAAAAAAAAGAAAAGGAGAAGGGACAAAAAAATAAATAAATAAAAAGAAAGAAAAAATATACATTCCTTCCTGTCGGGAATGATGAATTCATTATTTAGTGATTTAAAACATCTGTAAATTAAAATTTCTAGATAAAAAAATAATTTTAAGGGAATTTTGATTTTGTTTTTACTTCTTTTCGCATATCTACATATAAATACAGTGGAGCTAAAAAAATTTGCAACTGGTAATAATTATTTAGATATTTTCATGAAATTTTTACAATAAGCAAGCCAATATAAAAATATATTGTATTATGTTATTCTTTTATTTGTGACGTATAAGAAAAACAAAAGAAAAATTTTTTTAAATCATTTTTACTACAACAATATAATACTATACTTAATATTCAAAGGTCTTTTTTCATTGGTTCAAAACATTTGCAACTGAATACATTTTCGTTTTTTATTTTTACTTTTATTCCAGAAAAATATCCTATTATTATTGTTTCAATTGTAATATTTCATTGAAAATCCTTTATTTTTTATCAATTCAGCACATCCTTTCAGCAAGGACTTGATTAGTTTTGTAATATCACTATTTGGAATTTTTTTCGAACTTTCCTTAATACAATTGTATAGTTTGAAAAAAGTAAAATTTGATTGAAGTAGTAGTAAAATTTTATAGAGGCAATTTGATGGTATAGATATATGTATAAACATATGTAGGTACCTATCTGAATTTCTAAAAAAAAAAAAAAATTTAAACTACACAATTGTATTACGAAAAATTGAAAAAAAACAACAAAAAACAAAATAAAAAAGTAAATTTATTTTTGTCAATTAAAATAATTTACAAACAGATAATTACATAATTTCCAAAATCTCAGATACCTACTCGTATAATCTAAACACGAAAGAAAAAATAGAAAATATAAAAAAATTGAATGACAACTGTAGAAAGAAAAGCAAATCAAAATTTTCCATTATATGAAGAAGGATTATTTGATTTTTCTTCTCTGGAGTCCTTTTTACTTCATAATTTCACACTTTGTTGCTCTGACAGATGTCACTTGTTTCATTATTATTTATTTATATGTTCCCTGTTCGCTTATTTTTTTTTCTACTTTTTATTCATGTTGACATTATTTCATATTGCTTTTTTATTAAAGAAAAAATAACCAATATAGTGTAAATGCAAGTACTTTTTATTGTCAACAATTTATAAAGTGATTTTCCCTTTCTTCTATATTTTTTGTTATTGTTATTTTTTTTTTCTCTGCTTCAGTATTTTTTAATATAAATATATGTACGTATATGTGTAAAATAATAGTATATCAAAAATTTATATTGTGTAGTCACTCGAATATTAGGTAATTCCATGGGGTAAACCTAAAAACAAGAGAAGGGCTGTTAAATAAACAAATTCAGCTTATAAAAATTATTGTTCTTGTCCTATATGATATACAACAGGGACATAATCACACATTTTTTATTTTCCTTTTTTTCGTTAGCATACCAATGAACAAAACTTTACATATACAAAAAAAAAAAAAATAAAAAAAAAAATTAAAAAGTATTTACTTAATAAAAAATATAAAATTCGAATGAAAATAATATTGAACAATTTTAATACTTATTTGTTATAAATTCTATAGGATATTGCTTTTGTAGTGAATAATGTGTTATTGTAGAAAATGTTTTTGAACATAAAAATAGAAAAAAAAAATGTAATATGCAAAGAAGAAACAAAATAAACAAAAAGAAAAAATAGAAAATAAAACAAAAGGAAAATAAATAAATCAAACACCCTTTTTATAAAATTGTTAACACTATGAAAGTGTTTTAAACAAATTATGGTTTAAAATTTACCTCATTTTGGGGTCGTAACACCCTAGGAGATTATTATACAAGTAATACATAAGTGCAACGTGTGTTTTTTTATATGCATTTTTTTTTATATACATAATATGTATATATGTATATATTTATTTTATTGAAAAAGTCATCTTCAAAGGTATTATATTACGCTTTTGATTAATGTTTTCATTTCAATACAAATGGATGATTTTATTGAGGGTTTGAAGATGATCATGATGAAAAATTCTTTATTTTTATTATTTAAATTGAAAATTTAGTCATTTTAAAATCATAAACGACTTTGTTTTGACGGAAAAGGAATAAAAAAAAAGGAAAAAAGGAGAGTTTATTTAAGCTACAATTTAATTTAAAAAAAGTAAAAAAGGGTGATTATGAAACTCGATATAAAATGTAAAAAAATGGTTAAGATGTGCATCCAAAATAGTGTGAATAATATACATACATATGTACATATGTGGGTATTAAAAAAATTACAAAATTGGAAAAATTCAAAAAACTTTTAAAGTTTAAATCAGATATTTAGGTAGTGTCTTATCGAAAGATTAAAGAAAAAAATTCATGCATAAAATACTGAAATTTAAATTCTGACTTAATAAAAAACTGAGGTCATAAGTAAAATTTTCTAAGCTTCAAATCTCTATTCAATAATTCAACAGTTTGGGTATTAAAAAAAGCATTTTAGATATAGTGTAGAGCTATTTTGTCAATTGTGAAATAAAATCAAAAAATTTTGAAATTAAAGATATTGTGTTTAACATCTGTTTATGACAATTCCTTCAATTTACTTATTTTTGAATCTCATGAAGTCTTAACTAAACCTTGTCCTAATAGAATACCTATTATAGTGTTGAAAATAAGTTACATTAGTCAGGTTGAACTTTTGTCATAGAATTTATTGAATTTTAACAAAAAACTTCTTCTGTAGGATACAATGTTTTATGTAATTTTTACTTGCTCAATTTGAAAATTTTTAAGCTGTGTCAAAATTTAATTTTCATAAATTTTTAGTAAAACAAAAATAGTCTAATAAAATTTTCCGATATACTTATGTAACATTAAAAATTTATAACGTGTCACAAATATTCACTCACAAGTAATAAAATATTTGTTTTGTTTGATATGCTTTCAATGTTTGTTTTTTTTTTATCGTCCATTTTAATTCAACATACTTTATTTTATTCTTTGTATATACATACATAAAAAGATTTCAATTCAGCTCCACCCAAAAAAGAAGATAAATTGTGGTCAATAATTCATATAAAACACGTTAAGTACTTATAGTATGTGAATATGGGAGCCATTTCATAATGGACCTGATACCCACCCACACATATGTATATTGATGTATTTTTTATATTTTTTGTTGTGTTTTTGATAGATAAAATGGACTTTTTATATTGGATCCTGTAATAACATAACTTTCGAATATAAACTGTAAATACATATGTACATATGTATATGATGTTGTTTGTTTTTTTTTCTTGAACATGTGTGCTCTTATGTGAAATATACATAAATGTAACTTTCAATATTTTTCATCATTTTGTATCCGATTTGAACCTTTAATATGTGTGTTTTATATCTAAACCTTTTTTTTGTACGTTTTTGATATTATTATTGGTCCTAGCAAAGAAAAAAATTTTATCTGTACCTATTGCGCAACCCTTTCACCCTTATTATTTTTTATTTTATTTGGTTCGCATTTTATTTTATTTATTTAGTGACCAAAAGAAAAAAATATAGAAAAAAAATGAAGTAGAAAAAAGTGTAGAGAAAGAAAGTTAATGTAAAAGGATACAAATGGCCGATATGAAAGTCCTTTTTTCCGTTTTTGTTATTGAGATTGTGGGATGATCAATAAAAAATGACAATTTCAACGATTACACCATATTTGTGCTTTTGGCAATAGATCTTTATTTTTATTTTGTAATTTTTGAAAAGAAAATATTCTTTTAAAAGGCGGAGTCCAATAATATACATATATGAAATTAAAAACTTTTGTTTTTTTTTTTTTGAAAAATTATAAGAAAAAAAATTGATTGAAAAAAATAAAATAAGAATATAATTTTGTTGTGACGACCTTTTTTAAATGACCCATAACTTCCTAATAAAATATTACTTACTATCGTCATCTTCATTCACCTGCTCTATACTTTGCATAATAAAAAAAGAAAAAAAAAAAATAATAATAATAATAATAATAACAATAATAAAATATGAAAAAGGAAAAGAGTAAATACCGGAAACAATTAATTCCACTTGAATTAATATACCAAAGAGCAATTAAATTCTTCGAAAATTACTTATTACACGCAAGACATGCCTTTCAAAATCATTTAAATAACTTAAATAAGACCATCCGATTTTAATATATGTATGTATGTATATTCAAAAATACTCAAACTTTTATAACAAAATCTGTATCTTAAATAATTTGTATATTGTGTGTAACAATCAACCCGATAATCCCATTCTATTTATGTTTGTTTTTATACACACGAAAAACTTTTTCTTTTCGAAAGTGGGTTGCTGGAATACAATTGATTTTCCTAAATACAAGAAGTTTATCACACGTAATTGATTAGATTGTTGAAGCATGTTAAGTTCGTTGAAGGTGAAACTGATGGTAAAATAAAAGTGGTTTTTAGTATGCGGTAAAATGCATTTAAATGGATGTGTAGATGTTATAATTATGAGGAAACTTAAAAACAAACGAGTAAATTCGTATAAATATGTATGTATTTGTAATATTTGTGAAAAAACAATGAATCCTTTTCCATGACTTTTTTATAATGACGAAAATATGAAAAACAAAATTGTATACAGATAAACAAAAAAAAAAAACCTACGCGTGCCGACATTTAGGCGTAACAAATTGCAAGCCAAGTAATTAGTAACATAACAGAAGTCAACCACAGACACGAACCTCCCCCCATTCCCATGAAAATAAATGAAGTTTTGTTGGTTCGAAACGATAAAATGAGTAAATTTTCACAATTAGAATAGCATAATATTTTCACTTTACAAAAATATCTTATTTTGTAATACATATTTTCTATCTTATAGTTCAACAAAAATTATATTTTAACCGTGAAAATGAAATCAAGAAATAATTTTAAAATTAAAAAATAAAAAATAAATAAAGAAAATAAACAAAAAGTTTTTATTTATATTTTGAAGAGTTATTATATCCTTTTTAGCACCCTTTTAGATATTAAAAGATAAATAAATGTTAATAAAGCAAGTACTTGGAAGTGTTATTTGCTGTGTAATCATAAAACATGAATTACTTTTGCCTACGGAAATTTTAATAATATCCTTGTAATTTCTATGTCTTTCCTAGTGTAAAAAGGTTTTATTTTTTTTATTAATATTAAATGCTAAATATTGAATTTTATTGCTAAATGGTTTTTGCGTTTTTGGTGTGTTGATACTGTACCTTAATTACTTTTAACATTAACTTTTTTTCTTTAAACACACTTGCTTGTAGAGTAGTGTGCTTTACACTAAATGGTACTGTGTAATAGCTTGTTTTATAAAATGTATGCAGAAGATAATTTTTATTCTTTCTTTTTTTTTTTTTTTTTTCTTTTTTTAAAGTGAAAAATAAATTTTAATTGAGTTCTTTGTATTTCTTTTTTTAATTGAAATTCTTTTTTCAATTTTCTGACTTTCACAAATGTTTTTTGTTTGGGATTTAAGTATTTTCTACTTACTTTTTTGAAATTCTTGTAAATGTGAATGAGTAGCAAAATTGATTGAAAATTCATACTTTAGTAGAATTTCATTTGTTTGAATTTTGAATCAGTGTTATCCTCTTTTCTTATTTTTTAAAAGGTCGTCAATAACAGTATCATTTAAGTTTTTGTAAATAGGCTATTTAAAAATTTATCATATTCGGAATTTAAAGAAAAATAAAAAAATCAAATCCTTAAGCTGAAACTTAATGTTCCTGTTGTTTTTAGACAGTAGAATTATTTCAGTATACAATATGAAATTATTGTGTTTTTTTTTTTTTTGGAAATAACCATCAATTTCTAAAATTTCTGGTTCTGGTTTCTGGCAATTTAGTTTTAATTCAGAGTAATGAATTTTTTTGAAAAGATAAAAAATAATTTACTTTTTAAAAATGTTTTTACATTTCAATTTCATTAAAATAAAATCAATTTCCGTATGCTGATTTCTCACAAATGTAATTTTTATTTATGTTATGTTTTCTTTTCATTTATTTTATATATTAATTTTTTAAAAAACAAAAATCCTTTGAATAAGCGTAAATCCGCCACAAAAAACATTAAAAAAATATTATAATAAAATAAGAAAACTTTGTATGAAAATAGTTAAATCTTTTCGATTAATTCCACTGAATGTATATACACACAATATGCAAGATAATATTTAAAATATTCGTGTGAACATCAACGCTCTGTACTTTTTTATTGTTTTTTTTTCTTTTCTTTTTTAAAAAAATATAAATTGTATCAGTATAAAAAAGAGTAAAATGAAACCAGCCTGAAAAACAAAAAAACAGATTATGGCCCTTTCAATCCTCTATTTATGTTTTACATACCGTGTAATAAAGTACATACATATATTCAATTTTCTCATGTTTTATGAGGATTTTAACACATACCTACTCTCTATTATAATATTCAATTTGATCAAATTCTTTATAAATATAATGTGTTGTGGCACAAGGCTCAATGTTACTTTATCATTTCAGTTGCATTTATGTATGTATATTACGCAAAAGAACATGTTTTACATCAAATCATTATCATCATCATGAAAATATCTATATTCAAAAACTTAATGCACACATATAAATTGATTATATAACTATGTGTATGTGTATGTATAGTACATATCCTTTTTTCTGTTGTATCCTCGTATGTACATTTATTCTGGAAAATTGTTCATCAATATCGTTGGAATTAAAAATATATATGTACATATGTATGTACAAAAAGAAATATGCGTATATAAAAGAGTGTACAAGTGCACAATTTCACACTAACTGGACAAAAATAAAGAGTTTTAGAAATGATATACAATAACAACAACAAATGTTTTTTGAGTGCGTATAATATGTCCTTTTCCATATTGTAAGTTAAATTGAATTTATGGCAAATACTGGTTGGATATATGGTAAGATATGTAGAATATGTGAAATACTGGTATTTGTGGGGGTGATGATTCAGGAAATGTTAAAAGGATAAAGGACATTTATTGTATATGTATATGCCATCATTTTCATTATTATCCTTATATCTACGTTTTTTGATCTGATCTATGTGTACACAAGTGAACATTATATACACACGGGGTATTATTTCTAATTTTTTTTCATTAGAAAATCATCAATTTTATACTTCAAATGGTTAATACGATTTCAAAGCTTCAATATTCTACTTCAGTTATTGAATAGTAAAAGTGCAAAAAGAATACCATATCACTTCTTTATCATCAACATAGTATTTTCTTCTAAAGGAATGAAAAAGGGATCATCCCTATTTTTATTATTAAAAACATTAAATTTGAACCCGGAAACAGAAACATGTGACAATTTACGATAATCAAAACAGGGAATATGCCATTTATTCATTTATTCATTCAAGTACCTATAAACTGTTGTTTAAACTAAAAATACACATACATACACGTGCAAATGCATAAGAATAAAATACAGTGAAATTTTACACAATCAAATGCATATCAATGCGAAAATTACAAAATTAAAATATAAAGAATGAAGAAGAAAATGTTTATTATTTGAAAGATGACATATGTATAAACATTGGACGGGTTGTTGAATTATTTTTATTATTGTTGTTGTTGCTGTTTGTATCTTTTATCTTGTATGTATGTATAATTGTTTACACATATGTATGTATATGTGTGTGTTGTATTTTGAAATGGATATTCCATGTTCATCTTTTTGATGATTATTATAAATTTGTCTGTCGTGACAGATGATAAGTTTTATATGGATGAGTAAATAATGGGATGCGTTAAATTAGAGGCAAAAGGATTACAATCGCGTAAAATTTTACAGAATAGAAAATATGTCGATAGAATTACCAAATAAGTATAAGGATTAATTTAATGATAGTTGTTACAATGTTGTAAGTACAAATTAAAAAAAAAAAAATAACACAAATTGAAATTGTTCTCTTATGTCTACATTATTACATATCTACATACCTATATTCGTAAAATTTTCATTAGCAAGGTATTGTTTTAAATTCAAAAAAGAAATGTAATATGTTGCATATTTAGTTGAATAAATATTTAGATATGTATATGTATAAAATATCTTATAAATATAGGCAAGGCAAGATTATCAATTTTTCTTATATTTCAATTATTCTGATATGCTTAAATAATGACAATTTCTAATAAATTATAATGATCATAGAAGAAATAACAATGAACTTATGTGTATATGTATCATTTTTCTGATATGTATACAATCCCATACAAATCCCTAGAGCAATTAATTCATGGTTGGTTGATTTGTCTGTCATTATGATTGACGTTATTATATAAAAACATAATTACGTAATTAAACATAAATCAAAGTTAAAATGCTTTTATTTGTAAAGGGAATTTATTGACAGTTAATAAACAAGAATAATTATATTTAGGTATACAAAATTAATAAATCATATTATATATGTATGTATCTATGTACCTATATGTATGTACGACTACATAAATTTGATATTTAAGTTCTAAATATATGTATTTCATAAATTGACACTTTATATTCTTAAACTTTTTGCATTGATAATAAATAAATCATAATACAATTATTTATTACCGAAAATTTCATATCTTAAATTTCCAAAAAAATTGTAGAAAATATCAATTTAATATACATACAAACATGTACATATGTACATTTTTAAATATTCAATATTCTTGTATAACTTTAATTAGGTAACTATAGTTTTTTTTCAGGTGCAAGTTTTTTCCCCGGTATTTTTTAAAATGGATGTCGGCATAGAAAGTCCATCATTGTTTTATGAAGTGGCCTTGAGTAGAAAGGTTTTGTGACCCGTAGTAGTCTAAACAGTGCATGTATGTACATATATGCAGTGCATGTGTATATTAACATGTTGATTTTTCTTATATGATTAGTTTCTTATATGTTTCCTTTCAACTAAAATGTTGATCATGCTGGAATTGTACAACTATGTATGTGTGTGATTCTTATAAGACCAACAATATCCAATTTTAGAGTAAAAATCAAGTATAGGTAATTTGAAGGTTTGTTAATTTTTTAAAACAGATGGAGATTGCATCATTAAGGTAAATTCAAAGTTCTGAACATCTGCTGACCTACATACATATAAGAAAAACAATAGTTTCTTTGAAGCGAAGGGTTGATTGCACATAAGGACATATAGAGAGTGTATACATATATGAATATATACTTCAAAAGTACTTCGAATTTTTTTTTAAATTCAATGTTCACCCAAAATCTTAATATATGAATTTCGGAAAAAACTGGTGCGTGTATATACGTGATTATATAATCCCTTGTACATTAATAACCCACAAATTATCCCAAAATTTAAATCTTTTTTTTTTGTACAAATTTATTTTAAACAAAAGATTAAAATATATAAATTATATACAAATATTCACTAGATTATGTTTTTTTGTTTCTATTTTCTTTAAATTAGTCAATATTTTTATATAGTAAATCTCATTTTTTAAGTTTTCTGAATTTTCAAAATGTAATAAAATCAAATTGGAATAAAAACAAAAAAAACAAAAAAAAAAAAATTGATGAAAAATGAAAACTCATAAATTTTCTTCTTAATACTAGTCATCAAACAGTCTTAAAAAATAATTATATTTTTTTTTCCTTTTTTTTCAAACAAAACAAAAATAGAGAATATTCATTTTTATTCTTTTAGCTACTAAGAAAATTAAATTTCCAGTAATATATTTTGTATTTATAAATAGGAAATAAATATTTAGTTATTTACTTTCTTTTCCTTAGTTTTAATCTTAGGCCACAAAAATTATCTTTTTTTGTACAAATGAGGAATTTATAAATCGAAGAAAAATATAATCAAGAAAAACGATTAACAATTTGTCGAATAAAAATAAAAAAGTATCTTAATTTTGTGAAAAGAGGATTTTTTGAAAATTGAATCCAAAAATAGATAACAAACATTTTGTTTTTGAAAAGCAAATCAAAATTTATTGAATGGTACTAAAATTACTAAAAAAAGAAAAAAGAAAAAAATTAAAATGTTCTAATTGATTTTTTATTTTATAGTTTCTAGAAGAGAAATTTAAAAAAAAGAAAATGTGAAAAATTTTTTTTAGAGTACTTAGCAGTGCATTCTTTAATTTTCCATCAAAATATTTCATCAACAACAGATATTTTGTATACATTTATATGTATATAAATTTTGAAAATGTGGTCGTTAAAGAATTTTCTTTTTATAGTTGTATTTTTTTTTCCCGTAAAATGAAAATTGTTTTGTCACCTGTTTATCTCATTTTTTATCAAAGATAATGATACATTTTTAGATTATAACAAGAAAATAATGATGACAACTACAAAAATGACGTGTATTGGAAAATGTTAAACCATCATCATCATTATCACGACAATATACCATCATTTAATTCATGTAAATACCACCGATAAAAGGTCTCATATATTATTTCACATTAAAACATTAAAAAAAAAGAATTTAAATAAACGAAAAAAAATATATATACATATTTAAAGAAAAGATATTTTGAAAAGATATTTCGTTGTTTATAAAAGGGGAGATAAAAGAGTTAGAGACTTTGAGAATAGGTGATGATGACATGTGCTCAACACTTCATTGTCTAATGTTTTATTTGTCTTTTTGTTTTTCTTATATTTAAACTTACATATATGAGTTCAAAATTAAGATGATATATGATTTATTTTATAAAAATGCCTTATGTGCTATATCTTCTTGTTTTTTTCCCAGTCGACAATGATAAAGTTCAAATCTTTTGGGCATTCGTAAAATGATAAATGAAACTTTTAACGGAGCAAATAGAATATATTGAAATATGTAATATGACATTTACTATTTATTTATTTATTTTTTTATTGTTATGACATGGTAAATAGATATTATCTTTCAATGATTAGTGGGTGTCATCAAAAAAATTAACTTTTAAATGAACGTCAAAATACAGTTTTTGTTTTATTTTATTTTATCATATTTTATGAAAAATAAAAAATTTATTAAGGTAAATAAGTAAAATAAATGGGGGAGAAGAATTGTTGATTAATTAAGGTAGTAAAAAGTTGACATTTATTAATTTTGATTATGATTTTAAATCAAATAATAATAATTTGAAGATATTTGTTAGAGTTAATAAATTTGAATTAGATTAATAATTACATATTTTTAATTATTTTGAAATTACTTATTTAGGAAAGAAAAAATAGATAAAATTCAAAATAAAAACTGAAATATTCTGAAAAGCATGTAAGAAGCAATAATGTCAATTTAGTTTTGACTTCAAAGTTTCTTCAAAGATAAAGTTTTGCCAATGTTGTTTAAAAAAAAAAAAAACACTTAATTAAATCTATTTCGAATAAAATTCAAAAATTTGTGGATCTTGTATTTCAAATACAGTTCCCTATATCATACATTGGTATTCAATATTAATTTGAAACATGAGTAATTAATTTTACAATTTCAAAATAATGTTAATAATTTAAGAAAAATCTAATAATAAATTTAAATTTATTTTATTAATAAAATATGAAAATTTTCAATGTCATAATGTTAATTAAAATTAATTTTATTCAAACATATAAAGTATATTGTGTATTAAGTATGTACATTACAAAATTCTTAATACAAACTTGTATGTATTTTATTTTAGTTTTATTATTTTAAAAGTCATTTAGGATAACAAGAAGACGATTACCATCATCACATATTATATTTATATGAAAATGTCACATATAAGGACTGTTTCAAAAATTAGAGATCATAACTCTATATAACATTTTAACAATTGTTTCGCAGTGACTTTTCAACTCTATTAACTTCAGCAATTGGATACATCTTCTATATTTTAACACATTATATTGTACAATTCAATTACATGTTGAATTCATTTTCGTTAATTTCAAAAAAATTGGTATTACATATTAGAACGTGATCGTTTAAAAGCTTGTTTTTCTTATACATATTCTTATTCTATTATTTAAAATTATTATAGTTTACCCGAATTTTATTGCCCGACCATAAAAGAAAATGTGAAAATTTTTATCATCAATTTTATTTCACATACGAACATACAAACAAACAAAAAAATTGTTTGAGTCAATTGTGCAAATGATAGAGACATTGGTTGAAATTTTGTAATATTTTTGGGCAATTTGTATAAAGACGTATTAACTTTTGGTACAACCCTTATAGCACCTTATAGTTTATTTAAATTATAAACAGTATTATTGAACAACAAACAAATAATAATATTCAATATTATATAGTAATCGTCTCAATAAAGACATCAATAAATCTTAAATTTTATGCAAATTGTGTACACATATGTAGCCTCTGTGTATATTTACAAATATATTTTATTAAATTATTCCAAAGATCTGTCAAAATAAAATTTATTTTATCCATTTTATCAATTAAAATCTTTTCTGTTGCATCTACCTGAACATTTATATTATACAAAAACAAAAAAAATCTTACAAAAAAAAAAAACAACTGAATACAATTTTTTTCTCCTTTAATTGGCAAAATTTTTTAATAATTCTCCATGGTCATCGAAATACAATTCAATATTCTTTAATAAATATGTGTGAATGTATGTGTGTGTAAACACTTACATATGTATGTATATGAGGTATAGGTAAAAATATTAATAACTGCTTACCTTCTCACCTCCACGATTCATGATATTCATTTTAAAAAAATATATATACATTTTTGATATCAACTATGAAATGTGGTACATGTGAGCTCTCTGTTCATAAGATAATCCGATCATTGTCCATTCAATAAATTGCAATTTTCAAAAAGTAAAAAAAAAAATCTATCAAAAATGCATAAATTATGCATTAATGAGAGGTATCGATTATTTGTTGCTTTTATTATTGAACAAAAAACAACCTCTTTTTCCATTCATTTTCGCTTTTTGTTGATGATTTTTATTTTTAATTTTTAAGGAAAAAAATCTTTATAGGTACCTATATGTCAAAAAAAAAAAAAAAATTGTTTTTTTAAAATTTGCCGCTTTTAAAATGTTCTGCAATGAATGTTGCACAAAATGTATTTTGTTTTTGTGTTTTAGTAAAAAAACTAAATCTAAAATTATATTTTTCAAGGTAAAAATAATCCAAGAGACACAAAATAACCAAAATTTTGTGCTACCCATATTTTATGGCTTAAATTTTAGATTAGCTATTTGGATATGTATTTGTTTATTAACAAAACAAAATTTGCATTTTATGAGAAACGATCTGGGAATTATTTTATTAATGGCTTAAAATTATAATAATTTAGATAAAAAATTTCAGTAATGAAAAAATAATAAAAATCAAAAATTAAAATAAATATAAAAAATATTTTTTATTTTTATGATAAATTTGTAAAGTTAAATTTTTTTCATTTCGTTACTATGAACTCTTTATGTTTCTTTCAGCACACTATTTTGCAATATTTTTGATTTAGAGATTTTGGAAAGTCATAAGGGAGTTTAGTTTCAAAAAATGAAAATGTTTGACTAAAGACAAGAATATAAGATAAACAACAATAGAGACTTCAAGGTATTTTCTTTAAAGATTTGCATTTAACGGGTTCCCAAATCTGAAATTGAAAAAGTCACCGTCATGTCAATTTTTTATCACCCTGTAACTTATTTTTAATATCCATCTTCTTTGTTTTTTTTAGTTGTAACAATGACAAGATATGGTGCTCAAATTTAAAATTTTTGGAAAATTCTTCAAACATGTTTGGAGAAGGCCGCATTGCTGTTTGTGAAAGCTTCCATTATAATAATGTGATGAACCTTTTACGTGAAAGTCCAATCCTTTAGCAACATTTATAAGTTTTAGATAATGGTTCCGTTTTATATATTTTCTAATATTTATAAATAATATTTATTATAAAATATTATAAATAGCTATGTAACATTTATGTTGAGCTTTATTTGAACTTCAATTTTAAAGCTTACACGATGTATTAATAATATTTCAATAAATGAAGTAGAAAATAATTTTCTGTTACAAATCATAAGATTAAACATTAAAAAAAATACATTTGTTTACAAATATGTTAAAAAGATAATTTATTAGTAGTTTTTTACTTATTTTAAAAAAAAAAATTAATTTAAAAGACCGATTACTCTTCTGCATAGGTACAACAAATGAGAATTTTTATTTTTAAAAAATTATCAATTTTTATTTTATAATTTTCACCTGTTTCTCTGCATAATTAATTTACTTATTTATTCATTGTAAAGATCCCCGTCGATATTTTTTATAAATCAATAATATCTTTAGTGTATCCTCATTTTTAACAAAATACATACATATAAGTTATGTATTGTTGACTAAAAACATGACACATATGTGTATGACCATTGATTATCATATCAGCAATTATACATGAGCATTTATTTATTTTTTATATTTAGTTTTTTTTTACTCGTTTATATGTTAAATTCTCATTTTTGGTGCATTTGAACCAATTTCATTCATTTATTCACTTTAATATGTGATAAATGAACTTTTATTTGATATTTGACACCCCAAAAACAAAAATAATTTCTTAATACTCGCGAACATCTTGATTATGAACCTTTTGAGAAATTATGTTAAGACTTTAATAATTATCACCTGTTCAAGTCATTTATCATTTTGTGTTTTAAACATATTAATTCCTACAAAAACATTTGAATAATAATATATGTATGTATAATGTACATGCATAACTTTGTTGGTACATACATATTTAATCAATATACTGTTGTCATACTTAGTAAAAGACATTTATTAGTATTTTTTTTTTCTTTCTTGAAAATGTTGATTTGGATGTTATTGATATCCTTTATCACCTATAGAAAGTAAAAAAAAAAAAAATACTTTTATATAGCTAGTATGTAACGTCTTGTTGTTGTTATACATTTTTTTTTTTTGGACCAAAAAAAGAAAAAGGACATTAAAACCTTATATTGGTCTTACTGTACATAATGTATAAGTAGATTTGAATCTATTTTATTATATGTACATATGTACGTGCACATATAAATAATGGATCATTGTATACATACAATTGTTTATTTTCACGCCTTTTTAATGAATTATTAATGTGAACGCGTGAAAAATGCAATCGCGCATATTATGCAGTTGTAATTTACTTTTCTACTGATATGTTTTGTTATGTCTAAAAATTGTATCTGTTCTGTGTTGTTGAATGTTTGCTATTCAGTTACCTGTCTAAGGTGACCGTATATTGTAATATTCTGTTGTACTCCCCCATATCGTTAAGAAAAAAATAACAAAATTCATGGATTTTTTTTTTCAAAGTATGTATGTATTTACTTATTTAATTTTCACTTGAGTTCGTTTCATGGATTAGATATGTTTTTGAGGACAAGAAAAAGAAAAAAATAACAACAGAAGCATAAAAAGGCATCAAACAAATGCTGCGTTACAATTGTACTTACTTTGCTATTTAAAAAAAAAAACGAATGCGTTTATCCAACTTCCCGCTGAGGTGAATGTGACGGTGATGATGAGGGTGCTATCACACAGGTACATTGAGTGGTTACTGATGGAGTTCTTGTAGTGTTTATAGAAATGTGAATCATTCACACCATAGCACAAAACAAAACAAGCATACAGAAAGTTGTGCTTATAATATGTGTACACTTGTTTTTATTACCTTGCCCGTGCACAGTATTTGATGAACAACAAAACAATGCAAGATTTGGCTGCACATGTGAATAATTGGTGAAAAATTGTTTTAATCCGCAAGTTTATTACATTTTTTTTTTTTCAATAATAAGGAAAAAATTCAACTGTTTTTTTCGTTTTCTTAAAATTTTTTTTACTCTTGGTCTTGGTCTTTATTTCAAGTAGTTTTGTTAAGGTTGAATTAAAATGTGTTATTTGTTAGTTTGCAGTTGCAGCAACAGCAACAAAACATGTAATTGATGGTTAAGTCAGTTGTATGTTATGTCGTAATGAGGACATGTTGAGTAATTGGTTTTTGGATTATGGAATAGTGTAGATTATTTTTAAAGTATTTATTAGTATTTTTTTTATATCAGAAGTGATAATCTACAAAAAAAAAAAAGATATAATATTTTATTTATTTATTTATTTGTAATTTTTGCAATGTTTTTTTATATAAAATGATGCCATATGAACAGGAAATGATGTGAAATATATATTTTTTTGTTTTAATTTTTAATTGAAAAATTTGCCGAAATATTTATGTGTTTATTAAGTCCTATATAAATTTTTTTTAAGGAAAGGTAAAAAAAGGTACATAGCTATCTGTTTTTTTTTTGAAAATAATTCATTTTTATTAAGAAAAATAATTGTATCTTGGTGTAATGGTTATTTAGAGAAAATTTTTGTCTTTAATTTTATGAAAACGGAAGCGATTATTGATAAATTATGTCACATATCAAAAAAAAAAATTGTAAAGGAATTGAAATTCATTTGAAAGTTTAGTAAATCTTGTATTTCCTGCTATAAAAGTTTGTTTTTAAACTATCATATTGTTATATATAGGTACTAATTGGAGGTGTTTGCAGAAAATAAACAGTTTTGATTGCGTTTAAGAAGAAAAAAGAAATTAATTATTCACTTCTTATTTCTGTAAAAATTTTTTTAAAATTTTTTGTAATGGAAAGATGTAGGTAACAGATAAGAAAAACATAATTATACTACCAATAAATTTTGTAAATTTTTTATTGTATAATTTCTGTTGAAAGTGTTGAAAAAATTTAAAATTCTCAATTAAGATTGATTACTTAAGTGTAATTTCTGTTTTGACATTTTCTGAAATACTTTTTTTCTCAATAACTATATATAGAAGATTTTTTTTTTCTATTATAGAAATCTTGAGTACAAAATGTTTATTTTAATTGTTAACTCATTCATTTCCAATAGTGTCCTTTTTTTATTTTTATAAAAATAAATCGAAATCTGAATTTACATATCTTTGATTTTACAAATAAAAAAAAAAAAACATGAGAATGAAATACAATTTCACGAAGCTACTCCATGCATTTTGTAGTGCTAAGACAAAGATCAATATCCCAATTTTTTTTTATACCTACAAACTTTTTATCCATAAGAAGTGATATGCTTACGTATATTCAAATTTTCTTAATTAGACCACTTGCTCCTTCTGGTAAAATATGTATGTTTTTAGTATAAAGATTTTTTTTTTTAAGGAAAAAAAAAAAACTTTTCTTGTCTTTTCATCATGTTTTCTGTCTTATATCATTTATTTTTTTAATTTTATTTCAATTTATTTTTTCATACAAAAAAAAAAGTACATATATATGTATAAACAAAAATCTTGTGTTTTCGCAATCATTTTCTAAAAATCTGTCAGTTCGTGATTTAGAATTTTCGATTTTTATTTAAATTGGAAAATAACGAAAAAAAAAAAACCATATATAAAACTCATTCAATATCAAAATAAAGGGATCAATAAAGAATAAAATGAAAACTCTTTCTCTCTTTGTATGCACTTTATTTCTGATGTTTATTGTATATTAACACAAATTTAAGTTTCACGATTTTTGTCCATATGTGATATTCATTTCATGTTTAAGTTTAAGACAAACAAACAAGAAGACAAAAAAAAATTATATTTTTATTTTTAAAAAGGAGGAGGTGGACCTTCATTAAAATTGAGTTTTCAACTAATAAATAAATTTTTGAAGGTATTGTCGTTGAATAAATGTGTAGTTTTAGTTTTATTTTTCATTTTAATTTCTTGAAGTACGCATAAAAAATAAATAGTTTCATGATTGCCCAACATATAAAACTCAGAAGGTATACAATATATGGGATCAAAAATAACAAAAAATTCTTAAAAAGGAGATATCAATTTGTGAGACTGATCAAAATTTTGTGAATGTCCAATCAATTGAAAGAATATAGTATGTAGGTAGATTGGCGATTTTTTGAATTATGAGCTAAATAAGTATTTTTTTTAAGTTTTTGAAAATGCATCAAGTTTAGGTGGCTTCCGAAAAATGTGTGTGTGGTCAATAAAACCAAAAACTTTGATCTATTACATTTAAGTGAAATTTTGATTTCACATGATGGCGTTGCGTTATACAGTTTGTTAAATTTTCGTAATAAATTACTTGATTTGTGAATTTTACGTATTTTTTGTATATTGTGTTCCTGTAGCTATGTTTTTTCATTCGAAACTTTTTCATATAAAGATGTAATTGATTTAATTTCCAGACATACATATGTATGTTTTTGAATCAGGTGAAAACATTTCCTTGGGATATTAAGAAATGTGTGCATGTGTGTATCTAAAGACATGAAAAAAGTTATAAGCACACATTTTCACTAACAAAACTTCAACTCATTCTTCTCATTTTGAATAATTTTCCACTTTTCTTTTTTGTTAAAAAAAAAGAAGAGTATAAATAGGTATTTTAAGATAACATTATACAGTATAGATAAATTCTGATCCACATTGGTGGTAATAAATAAAAGCCCTGTCTACAAGATAAGATCGTTTTCTTTTCATATTAATAACTGAGTTTAATTTACCAGCTTTTATAGATATGTATGTATATTTAATATTATACATATTTATATGTATTATATATTCTTTTTTTACTTTTATGAAATTTTTTTTTCTTCTTCATTCAATGTGTGTACGATTTTTGCTTATCGCCTTCGCTTAATATAAAAGTTTATAGATAACACGCACATACATACAATGAGATGAATCAAAGAGTTATAATTTTTGCATAAATATTTCTTAAATTTGCTTTTAATATGCCGCAAACAAATCACAATTTCTTCTTGATGACTAACAAACACTTAATACATTATTTATTTATAAAAGAAGTAAAATAAATACGAAGATGATGAAAATCTTAAAATTTAAACGTATCAGAAGATTAGTAAATGTTTAAATTGCTAATAAAAAACAAAGAATTAACGGTGATACATTCAAATCAATGTTGCCAATTTATTTTATCTTTCTATATTGAAAAAAAAAATAGCTAAATAAATAAATAAAAAAATAAAAATAAAATAATAAAGTGAACATACAGATTGTTCTTGCAAGGTCCATGAACATAAAATTTAAAAATTTTATTCGAAATTGTACAAAATTCTTTGATTATTTTTTTCTAAGGAAGTTTCGACAAGAAATATTCTAATGGGTTACTAAAATACATAGTCATGTAAATCATGAAATATATACATATGTATGTATATTATAGTTTAATTGACGAACTGCCGCAAGTCTTTGTTGATTGTTTTTTGTTAGCAAAAAGCTCGAGCCATTTATGTAAGTTATTGTACTAGAAGAAAATAAAAATTGTTCTGTACAATGGCAACTCGTATTGTATTCGCAAAAAAAGGCAGAGATTAAAGAATTCGATATTATTGAACAGGAAAGTTATCATAATTAACTTTGGAAGTTAATCGTTAATTTTTTTTTCTTTATCGTATGAACACGCAAATTTATGCTTTATTTTGAAAAAGAATAAATAAAAAACATTTTATACACCTTCGAAAAAATTAAAGCGCTACTATGCAATATCTATCATATTTAATTCCTTTTTTAATGAAAAAAAAACTGTTGGTTATATTGTACTTTTACTGCATCTATACACTTTGCCGTTTTCAAATCTTTTTATTTTAATTTTCAATTTTAGCAGTAGAGATTAAATATAGGTACTCAATAATTTGTTACATTACTTACGTTAATATACTGCATATGATGGTTTATATACTTGGTTAATAGTAAAACTCATACACACATACTATATTCATTTTGTCGGCTTTTACTGTAAAAGTATGACTAATAAGGGCAGCAGCGCCAAGATATCACAAAAATTCATAAATCAAACGACTAATTAATGGTGGATAAAACTGAAAGAAAAAAAAAATTATGAATTTTATCTTGAAAAAAATTTAATAAAAAGTAATCAATAATTAAAAAAAGATTATTATGAACATACATACATACATATCTTTAATGGGAAAAAATTTTTCAATATAAGTTGTATGATTTTCTTATAAATAGAAATACGTAAAAGATATTACTATAGTTAACTTTAAAATTTTATTTAATCAATTATCTCTTTCACTTTTTTACTTGAATAAAATTTATAAAATTTATATATTGACAAGAACAAATATATATATTTTTTTTAAATTACAAATTCCTAATTTTTTTTCTGTAATCATCTTTCAAAGACATACATTTTTGTTTTTTTTTTTTTGTTCGTTTTCATACTTTTTCATAACATTTTGATGGATTTATAATTTTCAAAAGGAAATTATTTTTAAAATGATCCGTACACAATTATTATCATCATCAAAAAGGAAAATTATTTATAAAACTATGTGAAGACGACTAGTTTTTATTGTACATACATATATGAATTGATTGTTAATATGATGATATATGTACATAAGATATTTTTATAACATATGCAATCGTATGTAACTATCATTTAAAAATCTGTCATTTTTATTTTATACTTTTTTTTTTTTTGTAAATTTTTTATTTTAAAATATGAAATAAACGACAGACCACCTGCATTGTTGATTATAATTATTAATTGTTGATGTTGACGTAGATTACCATAAATGATGATCGATTCGATTGAATCTTTGATTTTTCAATAATTTTGTTTTTTTTTTTTTCTTATTTTGTTCTTGTTTAGTATTTTCAAAGCAAAGTTAAGGATATTATTATGATCAATGAAATTTAAAGTTAAGGATAAAATTATATGTACGAGTATGTAGACAAATAACAGAATATGGATTGTTATGTTCAAAGTTATAAATAAAAAAGATGATAAACAAACAGAAAAAATGGAAATGTTAAAATTGTAGATCTTTGTTGTAATATTTTATATGAAATTTATTCTTATCACGTATTATACATTGCAAAATCCTTTTATTTTTTATGTTTTTTTTTTTTAAATTTTTACATTTAGATTAATAATGTTTTTAAAATAATTATTCTATTGATTGCATTTAAATATTCATTCATTTTTATTTGAGAATATAAATTAATAAATTCAAAATAAATGATAAAATAATCATTTATGACAAATTTACTTCTATTGATAAAAAAGTTTGGAATGAAGAGCAAATTAGTAATTATTAATTAAAATTCAATAAAAAATTATTTATGTAGAATTAATTTTTGTTGGCGATGATGAAAAATAATAAGTATCTACCCATTAATTTATCAGTTAATAACAAACATTGGTGTTCGAATGCAGTGAGTATGGAGTGATGAAGTTGACTTTTATTGAATTTCAATTTCTATTTGGTGTTTTAAAAGACGTTAGTAAAATATTTTTTAACTAAAATTTTGTGAACTGTAGAACAAGTTTTGCAGGAAATGGGAAAAAACTTTAATAAAAACGGAAATGACATGTTTATTTTATTATCCATGAATTGGAATGTATAGTTTGCAAATTTTTAAAAATTTGATGTAAGATTTTAAAAGATTTGTTAATGACATTTATATAGATGAATGAAAATACTGTACTAATGTATGGAATTTATTATGTAGACTTTGTTTTTAAATAAATAATTAAATTTTTCTAAAAAATTTCACTAGATAAAATATTCTACGTGAAAGTTAGCTAAGATAAATTAAGAACACATCAAATTCTCACAGAGAAAATTAGAATTCTAGAATTTGAAACTTAGCTTTAATGACCCCTATCAGCCGTTAATATTCTTGGGTATCAAAAATAGAATGTATTATGAGTAGGTATTTTTAACTATGTATTTGAATCCTTATTACACTTTTCAAATTCAAAGAGCTAACATTCAATTCCGTAATTTTTCCAAGTAGAATGCAGCAGTTATTTAGGTTAATTCATTTTTATTTAAAAAATAGTTAAGTCAGAATAATAACAGTGACTTATAATCTTAATCTTATGATTTTTCTTGTTTTGTTTTTGTGTTGAAGTGTTGTGACAATATGTCTATACTTGTTCAACTAAATATTTAAAACATTTTCAGGTTTTTTTTTTCATCTAGAGAAACTTATGGAATTCATACAACAGTTGAACAAGTTCATGTCATCAAGACCACCATTATATACATACATACGTATTGTTTTTCTATACATATCAAACTTATTTGTATTGAATAAAACGAAATGTAATTTTTCACCTAAATTCATGAAAAAATTATTTTAAATTAATCTTTGATTTATTTTTTAAACTCAAAATTTTTATGAATTTATTAACCTAAATATATTAAATTTTTTTTTAGTTAAATATGACACATAAAATTAAAGAAAAAACTTTATAATATAATGATTTCACACATAATTTCTATGATAACTTAATAAAATATTTAAACTAATTTATTTGATATTTTTATATGATCTTTATTCAAATGATGTTTTATTGTTATCCATTTCATCTTCACATACACCATAAAAATAAATATTCATAAAAAATCTAATAATACTTTTTTTCATATGACTTGTTTTTTTCAAACAAATAAACATAAATAAAATTGATTGAATAATATTTATAAATTCACATATTGTCAGAAACCAAAAATTGTATCTAAATTTAAGTTGCAATTCGTAAAATTTTTATTTTAAGTTTTAAAAACTTAAAAAAAAAAACAATAAGATAAAAATTCCTAAACAAAAACAAAATTTGTTTAAAATAAAAAAAAAAAAATTAAAAAAGGTGTGATAAAATGCATAAAATTTCTCACATTTATTTCAAATTTAAAATGAAACAAAAAAATTTATGACTTGGAAAAATAATAATTAATTATTTAAGAGATATGTGTGTTGTTGTTTTTTTACATTTAACAATTATTTAAAGCTTTTTATCAATTTAAGAAGAAAAAAACGATGTAATTTACTTAAATAACATTGAAAAATATGATAATGTTTCACAATATTATACAAGAATAACATATATATTTTATATATATACATACATATGTATATTTTATGTGAATAACGCATGCTAATTTTTGTTTAAACATTTTGATCGTAATTAAAGATTAAAAAAGTAGCATGATGACTTTTGATCAAATGATTATCACCATGGGATACCTTTTTCGGTTCTACAACAATTCTTAAAATGTATTTTGTTTATGTAAATACTGAGTTATTTATTTATTTATTTTTGTTTTTAAGAAAAAAAAAAAATGTAATAACGTTGTATAAAATTTACAAGTATCCTTATAACACTATCACACTTTAATATGAGTTTCATTCATTTCGTATATACATATTTTTTATTGTGTCTTTTTTTTTATTGGTTTGTCTTTTTTTTTATAATAATAAATGCTGTAACTTTAGAAATTTTTGGATTAAACAAGATGTTTTAGAATTGCAGGTGGTGATATTGAAAAAAAAAAAGAAAAGAAATTTCGTTGAAATAATCTTAAATTGTAATCTGAACATGATTATTAATTCAAGAAAAGTATCTCTAAAGATATTGTATTATGATAAATTATTTAAATTGTTGTATTTAAAAATCATAAAGAAATTTAATTATAGGTATCGGGATTTTGAGAAGATAACAAGATATTTTGATTTAAAGATCTTTTTAGAATCAAATCCATCGCCATTTTTTGAGCGTATATACATATCTTGTTATTGAAATATGTTGAAACATCAGGAACGCCATAAACTACATAAAAATACAACTCTTTGTTGTAATTTATGTGTCATTAATCATTCTCTAGAATTAACCCTAAAATTTTTTTAAATATTTTCCTTTCGAAATAAAGTATATGAATTTCTGGACTAGGTTGAAGTTGTGGTCTCCTATCTACAGTGATATTTTGTTCTAATTTACAGTTCCCAATTCGGAGCCCAATTTCTGTTGTTTCTACTGATAAATATTTTCTTGATTGTTAAGGTTGATCTTCCTGAAATGCTGTCAAGTATTATTACACATTAAAATTAAAAAAAATATCCAGACTATGCCAGAACCCTTTATGGTATATAATGTTGTAGTACAAGAATTCAACTTGTTCAAAAGAATTCCAAAATAAAAACGAAAAAAAAAAGAATCTGGTGTTTTTTTCTACTTTTTACAATTTCTTTTCAGATATACATACATACATACTTCTATGCCACTTTTCCAAATCTTTAATAATTTTCAATAAATCCTTGGAATATTTTTATCATAAACTACCCTTTCAAAAGTTTATAAAAATATCCTTAAGACACATTTGGGTTTGACTTATTTTTAATTTCACACTAACTACCCTCGACAGATAAATTTTTTTATTATTATTTTACCGAATATACCACATAAAATTTATAATACAATTTTTAGTTATTTGATAAAATTCATGCCTTTATACACGCCTTCATTTATTTATTTATAATTTTCCTGTTTTGTCTTCTCTTTTTTTTATATTTTAAATGAAACAAAATATATGCGTATTTATACCTATTTACAATATATTCATTTTTTTATTATATCTTTTTTCAATTTAATAAGGGTGAATATGACATAAAATTCTATTTAGAAAGCATTCAATTGCAGAATAGCCTCAGGTGTTGCATTTGATTATGTTTAAATTGTTTGGGGGTGACATTTATTTAGACCTTTTAATCTACTGACTAGGGTGACATATACTTATTTTAAGAATATTTACGAAGAAAAAAAAAAAAAAGACACAGTCTTGTTAAAAACATTTAAAAAGTAGTTAATGTGTCACATAATTTTGGTTTGTATGTTTTTGTAGAAAATGAAAAGTAATTTTGTAAAAGAAAATTGTTTAAGTAAACTTTTGAAGTGAAAATAAGCAGAAGACGACAAACCAAAAGTAAACATTTTATTAAAAATGTTCTATGAAAATGCTCTAAGAATTTATTTTATTATGAATCCTTTTGAATTTTTTATGACTGAGTTAAAGAAACGACATGAAAATATTATAAACTTAGCTAAGAAACTTTTTAAAATTTAAAAAAATTTCACAATCTTAATAGAAAGACTTTCTATTGTAAAGTATGAAATTAAATAATAAAGAGAGGGATTTTAATTTAGATTTTTTTTTTTTCGGAGTAATTGTGTTGATACTTTACAATGAAATGCATACATTTAATGCTGAGTAACAGTAACACTGCTGGAATCTAATCGTAAACAAAGAAGACTTTTAAATTAAAGCTTGGAATTTTTTGACAATTTTTTTATCTTATCTGGAAAATTATACTCCTATCATATTATATAAAATTAGGAAAAAAGATAAAAGAATGATAATTTTGATATTTTCAAAAAACTATTCAATTCGACAAAACAAAAACCAAAAATTCGAAAGAAAAAATAGAAAATTATAGTAAATTTTCCCAAAATATTAAAAAATAAAATCGTGCATTTTAAGCACGCACACTTCATTTTTCATTATTTATTTATTTTTTTTTTCCAAATGATTTAATATCTACTCTGCACAAAAACCTCATAAATTTTATTTCATATTCGAGAAAAAAAAAACCTAAGTAAAACTAAAACTATAATTAATTATAGATTAAATTCAAAATGGCGTCATTATTATATGTATGTATGTACATAAACATTATTATCATATTTAATGTTAATAATATGAAGGCATATTATGCTTTTAATATAACTTCATTTATTCCATATTATACACATTTAAATTAGCATATTAAAGTTGAATAAGAAGGCGTTGTCTTCCCAAAACTATACTCAAATATATGTATGAAACATATGTACTATATATCCTCATAATATATGTATTATGAATAGGTGTAATAGGTATGTATAGTATATAATATATTACGAATAAATAAATGAAAATTTTATATTGTATTATTACACAAAAGGTGCTTCATTTTATTTATAAAAATCATGATTACTATTATATGTATATGTACATACGTATGTATATATACATATACATATATATGTATGTTTGTATATTGTATGTATGTATATCTTTACTCAAAAGTTATACTTATTATACATATATTTATCTAAAACAACAAATCTAATTTTTATCGTTTCAAATTTCAAAATGTAATATAGCCTGTATATGTAGGTAATGAAAGTATGCTCTATACTAAAATTATATGATAATTTAAAATTGTAAAAAAGATGGAGTTAAAGTATATAAGTATGAACTGAACGTCTTATTATAAATACCATTTAGTCTGGTATCTTTGGTCTATGAATATTTCTACAGATGAGAAGAGACAAAAACAAAAAAAAAGATATTTAAACAAGACCTTTAAATTCTGTGGTATGATATGATTTTGACCGCATAAAGAGGGTACATTTTTGATTGTACATTTTAAATAAAGACTTGAAAGTTAAAAATGATTAAAATATGCAAAATTTTATACATAGAACATACATTTATACTATACAAATAGACAAATAATGTAAATGATTTGGGTCTAGATCCGCACATAATAATAATAATAATAATATGTAAAAAGGCCCCCCTTTTATAACCAACAAAGATTAAATTTGTACCGCACAGAGTGCAATTACCATGATACACTTTAGTCTTTCATTTTATTTTTTGAAAATAAAAAAAATCAACTTATCTTTACTAAAAAGCAATTTTAAACATGAAAATATCATTAAAATAAAGAAAATGAAGGAAATGTGAATTATAAGTGCAAAAAAATGAAAAAAATACATAAGTGGCCCAAAGTGAGGGTGTTTTTTTTTTCTTTTCTTTTTTCAAATGAATTTCCCTCTAGATCTACATCATTATTATTATTATTATTATATATTATGATAGAGAATAAAAATAGTATAGTAAAGTTTATTATATTTTTTGAATGGATAGACGTCCATTTAGGTTTCATGTATAAAAGGGAAATATAAAGTTAGTGAAAAAAGTTTTGGTTCGTTGATTTTAAGTTTTTCTTATGCCTGACAGACCATAGGGAGGACGTATGTATGTATATTTATCATTTATTCTATAGAATGTTGGCTCTCTATGCCCGACGATGTTAATGTAATTATGTGATGCAAAAATAATTTGAATGAATAAAAATTGCATAAAGCCCTGAAGTAAAATTTAACGTGTGATGGTTGTATGTATACATATACGTATATGTATGTATTCGTATATAATTCCATATCTAAAATTCTATAAAAAAAATGAAAAATTAAACTGATATCTAAAACTTAATTTAAATGGGAAAGTTATAGTTGTGATTTAGTGTATGTAAGTATAATAATATGTATAATTCATGCATTCTTGACACGAATACATAATTTTTTTATAAATTATTGAATTATAGATTTGTTACTGTTTTTTTTTATTCGATGAGTCTTGTAGATTTTTTTGGTATAAGTTGCAATATTCATCTGAATTTTTGCATAAAATTTTCCTTGATTGAAAAAAAAAAAAAAAAAAAATCTAGTTATATGATAAATTTTTGACAATTTATTTTTATAAAGGTTTTTTTTACAAGTATCATATAAAATAAGTGCCGAAATTCACTTAATACACAAGATAAAGAAGAACACAAATATCTTTCTGTTGAAAATTCATCTAATAAATTACCAAGTTTGTTTTGAAGTATATTCTAAATCAAAATGTTTTTGTTGAAGTTTATCGTTAATCATCTTTTGTAGATTTTAATCTAATATAGTGAATTTTCTAGACTTTTAATGAATAAAATTACAGCTTGACATAAATCGCGAATCATGTACACTATATTAAAATATGATATATGTACATATTTCTATTTGATATTTAGGAATAGAATATTTGAAAAAATAACTTCAAATGTGACAGCTGCTACTCTAACTCCTATTTTTGAATTAAAAAACAGATACATACATATATACGTATGTATATTGAAAAAAATCCTTGACTGGAGTTTAACAAATTTTTTAAATTTTGTTATTTCAGAAAACCACTTTTTTAAATTTTAAATTTCAATGCATTCTACGAAGAATGTATAAAATATGTATTCCTACTAAAAGGAAATCAGGTGTTTAAATTTCACAAAAAAAAAAAGGTTTTTCCACATACGTATATTCGTACTTAATAAAAATTCTTACATCTTTCCTCTCAGAAAAAAAAGGTATATAAAATTTTCAAAAATATTCTTTATATATTATTCTATCTTGAAAATTTATGAACCACCAAAAATAAAATATATAATTTTTAAAAGAAGAACAAAACGATTTATAAAAATTTTAAAATTCACACCTTAAGATATTTGAGGTTTTTTTTATTCGATATCTAGAAAGGAAATCGCATTAAAAATAAAGGAAATTGTTGCCAATCGCAATGAAAAATATTCACGCTCACCTTTTATAAGTATCATGAATTTTCGATAAATATTTTTATCTTTTTATTATTGTTGTTGTTGTTGTTTTTTTTTTAATTCTTCGATATTTTATAAAAGTTATTCGATTATAATTTTTTTAAATAATAATTTTTTACATCGAAAAATATTTTTATACAATATAAAATAAAAGACAGAATATACCTAATATAAAAATGAACATTGTTTACAGAAATATTGTATTTGTTGTTTGTTTTTTTTTTTTATTTTTGATTTTCTATATTTTTCAGAGACAATCGAAGCCGAAGTGACATTTTTCGCGCTTTAAAAATTCAAAAATTTTATCATTTTTCTTTTTTGATTTTTAGTATTTTGTATGTTTTTCTGTTTTTTTTTTTTCCTATAGTAATTTTGTTGTGCTTTAATGTACGAATAAAACAAAACCATCATCATCATCGTCATCTGTGTAATAATAAAAATTTAAAAAGGTACAAAAGGTATATTTCTCTTTTATATAAAAGATTGTTTTTTTTAATTGCGTTCTTTTTCTGTAAAAGAATTTCTCTGAGATTTTTGTATTTTTTGAACACATAAATAACGAAAAAAAAAAAAATCATCTGATCATAAATATCATTTGGTTGGATCGTTTTCGATATATAAAATATCATTATACAAGTAAAAATGATCAGTATGTGAATGCACTTGTAAAATGCATACTATGTTTGGTGTATCAAAGATATAAAGATTTTTTTTCTTCTTCAATTTTTTGAACTACGGTCATCATTGATTTGGTCAATCGATGAATGATGACGATGATGACAGTCAATGGTTTAAAACTCCAAACGAGGATAGTTATGGGATGGTTGAACAGTTGTTTTAAAAGTTGAAAAAAAATTTTTTTGATTTTTTGTATTCGACCATCATTCGTTTTGTTTGACAATGAAAAAAGCAAAAAGGAAAATAAGGGAAAAACAAAAGACTTTGAATGATATTTTCAAAAAGATAATAAGCAGTGGAATATATGAATATAAAATTCAATAAAATATGAAATTTCTTATGTTTTTGATAAAATGAAAAAAAAAAAAAGAAGAAGAAGAAATTATAGTTCAAGTTACAAAGGTACACTTTCCTTACGTGTTTTTTTTTTGTATCATCACATTTTGTTGCGATTCTTATGATGATGATGATGATTACTGGAACATATTTTAAAAATCGAGTTTTTTACAATAAGATTCGTTGAAAGGAAAAAACAAAACGTTTTATTTTGGACAATGATGATGATGCTGATGAGGGGAATCTAAAAATGTTCAACTAAGGGCTACATAACCTCAAAACTCTATATCAAATCTGAATGGAATGATCAATAGAACACCAAGTTACATGATGATGTGTGATGATATCGCGCTTTTGATATTCATTTATTCATCTGCTGTATTGAAGCATTTCTCCTTTATCATTTTCTTTTGTTTGTTTTAATGCATGTATATTTTTTATGTTGTGAATATCTCATTCTATTTTTTATAACCTTTACAAGCAGTTTAAACTCAAGATACAGTATCAGTATCGTGTTTTTTTTTTTGTTATTGCTTGCAAACAGTATCTTTTAGTTGTTATACAAGAAAAACACTTAGTTGAAGTATTTTGCGATAAGACACACATTGAACGTTGGCTAGACAATTTTACCACAACCTTTTCTCTTATTTAATAGTTTTAACCTAAAAGATAGTAAAATGTAGATATTTTGTGTATACAGAAGTCAAATATAATAGTTAAACATTTACTTGAAATCATACACCATTCACATATGTATATACAAATATTTGTATAATAAGAAAATCTTATTTGTATGATATAAAAGTGGGCCTCAATAAAACTTCTGAGCTTCTGAAGATGGGGCACGCACGCTTCAATTTTATATAATATGCGTGTCCAGTCCATTTTCCTGCATCTTTCTTTTTGTTTTACGATTTTTATTCAAATAATCTTGATATGAGATTTATAACTTATGCCATCGATAGTGTTAGCTGGCCATATTTTTGACATTGTCAATTTGACATTCATGTTTATATGCACGTTTTCTTACAAAAACGTACATACGTTGTACATATACATACATATATTTATATATGTTTTTCTATAGGTTTTTTTTCGATTATGATTCTCATATAAATGAACCTTGTGAGTATAACACTTTTTATCATAAATTTATTTATTGTTGTTGTTTTTTTCTGTATTAATTCTTTTTTAAATTTCATAAAAACAGAAATTCCCAAATGAATGGTCCACAAAACCGAGAGAAATATTGATTTTTTTGCTTTTGATTTTTGTACTTTTTAAGGTTTTTAGTATGCGTGACATTTTTACGTATATAATAAAAACGAGTTAAATCTGTTTTAATGAGCTGATTTCTAAGAAAGATATCTTGAAATAAAAGGTAAAAAGGATTTGTTTACAACACTCATGATATACATTCTCAGTTAGAATGAGACTGTCATCAAAATATATATTGAAATTGAATAAAATTGAGAGAAAAAAAAAATTAAAGAAAAGAAAAACGATTAAAATGAGATTGAAAATAAAATTAGGAAAGAAAAAACAATTTATAAGAAAGGCAATGAAAAGGTGCTAAGGAATATATTCATAATATTATAACAAAATACGAATAGTAAATGAGATGCTGAAAAGTTATGTTTTACAATAAAATGTTGAAGTTGATGCGCATAAATCATGTATGAACGACTTTTAAATTTGTGTAAACGGTTTTTAAAACACATTGAATTTAGATTTGTACTTTTTGTTTTGTTTTATATAAATCAATGGGAAAATAATATAAAGGAAAAAAAAATATAATGCATCATCGAAAAAAAACATGGATATACAATGAAATGATTTTGTGTATAAATTGCCCTATGAATTGATTTGAATTAGAAATACAAGAATTTTGTAGATATAAAAATAAATACATCGTTTATGTTTACTTTAAGATTAAAAAAAAAATCTTCAGATATGTACTTATGTATAATGTCTTAAAATAGGAAAAAACATCAAACTGTTAATATAAATTTCTATTGCATTTGTTGTTAAATAAATCCAAACAAAAATAATTAAAAGTTATTATCCAAAAATGAAAAGAAATGATTTTTGCGATATGAATAAGAAGATTATTTTCCGAATTAATTAACTTTATTTAACTTATTGTTATGATTCCATATGAAGAATATAAGTATAGATAGAGTTTTTGCAAAGAAGATTACGAGAGATTTTTGGTAAGAATTTAATGCATTGGTCATCAAGATTAATTTGGTACAGTAATAAATTTACTTTTTTAATTGGTAAAATACAATTATTGAAGTTGTTCTAATCCTTAATTGAGTGGCTCAGAAGCCAATGTGATTAAGTTCATAAAAAATATTGGGAAAATTGATGGAGCTATGTACATAGTTTACATAGTTATTTTTTAAACTCTTCAATTTTGGGCCATAAAAATGTGTTCTAGCATAGAACAAATGAAGCAACATGTAAACCATTCAATAATACTAGAAATAATATTACCTACTTATTCGATTAAAATTTACAAAAATCAGAAAATATCAAAAAATTTACTTAGTCACATTGACTTTTGAGTCTTTCAATTATAATAAAGTCAGTTGGATTGTTGTGTACCTATTTGGCATTATAAGGAAAGTACATAGAATTTAAATGAAATTGCAATTGCAATTTTAGCTTTAAGTGGAATACAAAACAAGTTTTGGTAGAGAACAAATGTAATCTTATGAAATTAATGTCACTGATATTTTACAAAGTTTAATTATATTTTTTTATTTATAATAACTGAAATTGACATACTTTCGAATTTCAATTCTATTGGTAATTTGTGATTGATTAATTTTTTAGTTTAAAATCTTCATATCACACTAATTTGCTGGAAATTATCCAAAGTTTTACTTTACTATTAAAAAATTTTAAAATTTAGGTGCTTCATATTTCTTTTTTTTTTTTTCAAGATATCATAAATATTTTTGAATACAATATTAATACAAGCTAACCTGTATCATATTATTGCATTATGTATGAACATCTGTCTTAACAAAATTTCGAATTCAAAACACATCCACTCAATATTTTACTATTATTCCTGTATTTGAACATAATATTTCAATTTTTTTCACTTTATTTTCATTTTATTTAATTTTTTTTTTTTAATATTTTTTCTATACATATATTTTCTTATATCTTTCTTTTCAGTCAACATGTCGGTGACAATTGTTCAATTGTGTTCAACATAAAGAGATGTCTTATTGTTTATTATTGTTTCAAATTCACGCCAAATGGATAATATACACGCCAAAAGGGTATTTCTAATATTCAATGAAAACAATGACAACAATGACAAAACAACGATGATAATTTAAAAAAGAGAGGAGTCTTTTTAGTATGTGAAATATATGGTATTCCAAATACCTGTAACATATTATAATATATTCTTTGATATAAAATAGTATATATTTTTTGAACATATACGGAAATCAAGACGGTCAAAAATACTATAAGAGTTCTAGTTGACACCTCTTAAAGTATATGTATATATGTAGATACATTTTGCTATGATATGGAACAACTATCTTCTTCGGATGTATAATTTTTTTAAAAAAAACAAATAGTTTAGACCTTGTGCCTGGTTTTTATGTTTTTTTTTTACATTTTCGAATAAGGCATCAAATAAGCAACTGGACGGAATTCATAAAAGCAAAGGGAAACAAACGATTTACCATCAAAGTTTAAGAAATTGCATATACATACATATGTATGTACAATATAAGTATATGTGGGTATACAATCAAAGATTATTCTTACTTTTTCTTGCATAAGAGAGCTTTACGTTAGACGACAATTGAAAACTGTGTTATATTAAAATTCTACAAAGAATCAGTAAGATTGCTGAGATTTCTGTGACGATGTTGATGATGATGATGATGGTTATGTATTGGATACTTTAACAGTCGTCTTGAAGTCTATGGAAACAAAAATATAAAAAATTTTAAAAAAAATATTTTGTGTAGGTTTATTTTTATTTTGTGTTGACATGTGTTTCTTCGATTACTTTCTTCAAACTGAATATACCTATGTATAGTATAGTATTTTCTTTCATTTATAAAAAAAATATAAATTTATAGTTGAATTGAAAAGTTTGGATGTAATAAGGTGACACACATATACCATTTTAATTTTCTATTAAGAATTTTCACACGAATATCTTTGAAAATATTCAATGCAATAAACATTTTATTTTTAAAATTTTTGTATTATTGAAATTTCTTTTTTAGAATATGTATGTATATTTAAGCGTAAAAATGGAAAATCATATGTACTTCTTTTGAAATTATTCAGATAAATGAAAAAAATTGGGTTAGTGATTCGAACAGTTTTTTAAATTTATTTGGAAAATGAATTTTAATAATTTTTATTCAAAAATACATTTGAACATGAGCTTGGGGGAACAAGTATAAAAATAAATCATAAGTACAAATTATGGTTTTAAAATAAGAAATTTTCTCATGATTTTCTTTATATTCAATTTTGTGAATAAAAACTCAAGTTTTTTTTTACTGAATAAGAAAAGATAAACCAAATATTCACAGCTGAAAGATGGCAAAAAAAAAAAAAAAAAAAAAAAAAAAAAAAAAAAAAAAAAAAAAACATACATATTATGTATGTATGTACAAGAAGTCATAAATGAAATTTAAAGATTATCATTAAAAACAAAATAATAAATAATAAAAATTCACATGTTAAATTTCTTAAAATTTTATTTCCGGCAACATTTAGAAAGATCTTGAATAAAAACAAAATTTTTAATGAACATATCATTCATTTATCACGATCACCCTTCAGCTTCTTAAATAATTTATTACATAATATGTTGTGCTTTCAACAAAATCATTAATTACAAAAATATCATGTATAGTAAAATTTCGCTTTGATTATATACATACATATATACAAAGACACAAATATGTACATACGTACGTGAGTATGTTTGCAAAAAATATATATTAATGGGATCTGATAATAAATCGGTAGTACTTTTTAATCTAATTGACTAATCTTCAAATATAGGATTATTGTCTACAGTACACCAATATGTAGTATAATTATTATGATCATTTTATGTACAATTTTAATTTTGATCATGACCATATAGCTAAAATCCACTATTGAATATACTAAAGTATGTATGTATAGTATACATAGCTCTATTAATCAGTGTAATCCATATAAAACCTATGTACTTTTATATTTTTTTACTTTCTTAAGATATTTGCTTGTGCAGAAATATAATATGTGTTACCATACATACATACATAAGATAGGTACATACATATGTGTAATAAGTTTAGATTACATTAGAAATGAATTATAAATTGCAATCGATCAATCCTTCGTCAGTAATCAAGATCAACAATTTCGAATTTAAAAACTATTTTACAGATTGTGTAACAAGTTACCACCGATCATATATTTATATGCTATCTATTAATTTCATAAGATATTTTATTATTGGTTTTCATTTAAATTACTTTTAAGTAATCAAGAATTCTATATAAGTGCACAATTAATATGCTTGAATAAAAATAAAATTTGAAATTAATTAAAAATTATAAAAAAAAAATAAAAACTAAAAATTGAAAGTAAAAAGTAATGCAATGACAATAAAAATTGTTTAAATATAATCATGAAAATATATTTGTACTAAACATTATATTGAATATGTGTTATAATCCTGAAAATAATTTAAAAGAGGGTGTGTTAATGTAAAATTTATATATGATATGGTGGCAGTATAAATGATTATTACAAATGTTCATCAAAATCACCTTATTCTTCATCCAACCATATTAACGGCTTTCTTTTTTTTCTTTTTTATACAAGTATTATATATTCTACGATCTGGCTAATCAAATAAAAAAAAGTTATAAAATGTCATTCCATTGGACCTTTTAATTGAACAAAAAAAAAAGTTATTCCATTGATGTTTTCATTTGTGTCTTCTATTCAATCTGTAGCTCCTGAAACAGTACAGTAATTTCATTTTAACCAAGTAACAAGCTTAATTTGATTATACATATTTTTCTGATCATTAGTAAATTATTTTATTTCTTCTAGGCACCCTATTTAGAGAAATTAAAAATATACTATGCCTAATAATATTGATTTGTTATGCGTTGTATTCATCAATACTTGATTTTATGTTTTTTTTTTATTTCTGAAAATAATATTTAACATAAAAGGAGAAGAAATTTTCTTATCTGTCATTTAATATCCAATAATGATTGTAATCAATTTGGTTCGATTTGACAATATAAATTGCATTTCATTACATTACAAGCAGGTAATAATATACAATCATTTTATATATCGTCTAGATATTCAATTTTTATACATACATATGTATATTATATTGTTGCGTATGTAATATACATAATTTTTAATTTCATCCGCAAAATTGTAATAAACTGGATCGATTTTTACTTTAGTTATTGATATTTATTTTTTGATCATTTTTTTTTTCAATGAAATAAATTTTAATGTTGATACAATAATTGCCAATATAACCATTACAAAAAATAATAATAATATTGTACATTTTTGTATCTATCTACATATCTACATACTTGTATATGAATTTTTAAATAAATCTAGATGCATGCATGTTATATATGAAAAATATACTTTTATGTGTAATGCATACATATTTTTGTGTTTTTTATGTTCAATTGACATAAATTAATAACACGATTGCCCTCCTGTTGATGATGAAATGAGCTCATTGCTCGCTTTATGACTGATCATTATTGAAGATGATGATGATGATGATCGTGATCGCTTTCTGAAATGAATTCTCTCAATAGGTTATTTTATGGAAAAATGCTTTAAGCCATATTATATTTTTCATTATTATTATTATTTTTTAAAAACAAAAAAATGTGTGTTTTTCTGTCATTAAATAAAAATCAGCTACTACAAAAGTATAATGTACAATATAACAATAATGCAATGAAATGCATGCATCAATCAGTAAACTTTATGAACGCATATGCGCTTTTTCATATACATACTGTATAATAAAAAATAATATCTTTTTTATTTTATTGTTTAACACAGGCCGCAAACCTCATTATTCTTATTTATTGAATTATCGTATTTTATTCTTAAATCGCGCATACCTTTTAAGAAAAAGACGCCCAAGAGTATACACAAAGAGTAAGTAAGTATAAAATATTGATCATCAACATGATGCTCTTAATATTATGATCTTCTGTCATATAGCAAATCTTTATTTTATTTTTCTTCTTATTTTCTTTTTTGCTAAATATAATGGACCACTTTTTCGCGTACTGTATGATCTTCTTTGACCATACAATAACGTGATGCAGCTAGAAGGTATCTTTATAGATATTAGATGGATACTGTGGAGAAAAATACAGAATAACAGTATACAGAAGACGAAAAAATTTACCACACGACTTATGAAATATGTTTTAAGTAAATATTTTTACCTTAGAGTTTAAGTTACCTAACAGGGAGGACGATACGATATGCTGCTGTTACAGCTTATGTACCTGCTGATTTTGTGCTGTGGAAGATTTACAGAAATCGGTTGAAATCTCCTGCTGGGATTAGAATGCTACTGTTTTTAATTTTGAGACGATATTCTGTTTTCAGTTTGAAGTTGTTATACTATTGCTTTGCTATTATCATCATCATATCGTCATCATCATCATCATCATCATCGTGGTCGTCTTGTGTGTGCAACATTAACATCATATAAAATATCTATGGACCTGTGTTATACAGATACTAAAAAATAAGAAAAATCAACAAAACAAATATAATTCAATATTTTATACACTGTTCTTGAAGTTAGGGTGTTTTTGCTGTGAAAACTGTTGATATTCATAACATTTATTATATTGTAACCTGTTTGACAGTATTCTTGCTTCTGTTGATAATACCGACTGAATTATCGCTATAATTTTTGTACTAATAAGGGAAATGTCAAGGTTGTTGATTTTTATTCTTCTTCTTTTGTTATTATTATTATTAGTTATTATGAAAAGTAAAAGAGAGAAGGTATTTCTGTAAAATAATATAAAAAATATGACATTAGTAAAAAAAATTTAAATGAAAAATTATTACTTTTTATATTGAATTTTGATTTTTGTTTTCTGTTTCTTTTTTTCTTCTTTTTGTGAATTCAGTTCTTTGTTTTTTTTTTAAAATTAAAAACAAAAATATCAACAACAGAATTGAAATAAGATTCGAATTTAATAAAAGTAAATTTGAGTGCAGATTGTGGTTAGAAATTTTTAAAATTTTAAAAATAAATTATTTTATTTATCATTATCAATATTGACATAACTAACTTAGTAAATTAATAGAATGTTTTAAAGAATAAAACCGACAATTAAATAATATTGTATATACCTACATATACATACATATATGTATATATGTATATACATATTATACTTGTATCTCAAATTTTAGAAGTAAAAATAGTAAATAAAATAGAAAAAGAAGTAAGTACAATATTTACACTTTTACCATTAATTTGATACTTCCTAACTTCAGAGATAGCTTTAATAACTAATTCTTTTCTATTTAATTCAGATTGGGTACAATGATCGTCAAAAAAAAAAATTTAAAATTCAATAAACTTAATTTCATACATTCATCTAAAAATATGTTCATGCAATTTTTTATTGGTTTTGATTTTTTCATGGATATTCAATTTTATTAAAAAAATTTTTTAATTAAAAAAAAAAATCACGCATATTACGTATACGCAAAAAAAAAAAAATATTTATTCATTTTTCAATCAATTTGTTATTTCTCTTTTTTTTTTTACTTTTTTTTTTAATATACATAGGTACATATACATGTGTATGTTGTATATAAATATGTATATGATAAAATAAAAAATTGGAATTTTTTGATTAACCATTAATCACATTTTCATGGGGGAATGATAACAAATCATGAAGAAAAAAAATTATTTATTTGCATTAAGTATTTAATACAAAAAAAAAAAAACGAAAAAAAAAACAAAAAAAAAAAAAAAATTGAAAATAAAATTAAATCTCTGCATTCAATTTTTATATTATAAAATAAATATCAATCTTTTTTTTAAAAATTTCATTTTGTATTTTTGTTTATCCTTTACGTGAAAAAAATTGCATAATCGTTAATTTCATATTATAGTTGGGATATACTTCCATGTTTAATACATAGGTATTACATATGTATATCTATATTCATATGTGTATAAATATGTATATTATAATTTTTATTTTTTTTATTTTTTCAATATAGCATCAGTCATAATCCTGATTATTTGTGGTTGAATAAATATTTAATTAATAATATAAAATTACATTACCGATAAAAAAAAAAGAGAAAAGAAAAATAAAAAATAAAAAATAAATTTCATTTTTATATATAAAAAAAGAGAATATTAAATACTTTTTTTTTTGTCGGAATAAACAAAAATTAATAAGTGTATGTTGTTTGCAAATAAAAACAGATTTTTTTTTTGTTTTTTTTTTTTTAAAGAACCCACAAATAATATGTATCGAATGTATTTTAATTATAATAATGATTAAAGAGTTTGATAATAAGTGCATTATTTATAAAAAAAAAAAATGAAAATTAAATTATAAATGTAATTACAGATTTTTTAAGTCGTTTTTTTACAGTTTTTAACAAAGTGAATTTCAATATACAATAATAATAATAATTATTTTTTTATGGATATACATATTATGTGCCACAAAAAAAAAAATTGATGTTGTGGAAGTTAGGAAAGAAAAAAAAGAAATTGTTGATGAATCCCATATTTAAACTTCTGAAGATTATAAGAGCTGGTAAAATGAGATGAAAGAGCATTTCACAAATTTCTAGTTTTATAGATAAAAAATTGACAATATTTCAATGTAAGCTCAGAGAGTGGCTTCAGATAAAAATTATGAATTTTGTGTATGACTTATTATATCATCATCAATATCATTGATGTACTTTAGCTAATAAACTATAGACATTTTTAAATCTTAGCTAAGTCCCTCCATGTACAAACGTTCATTTTTTAAATTAAATATACATACATACATATTCCTTGTATGATTTTGAAAAAAAAAATATTATGTATTCAAATTTTTTTTCTAATATTAATTTTTTTAATTTTCAGAAATTATATTCTTAATGCTTAACTAAAAATTATTTTTCATTATCTACATTACCTATTTCATGTTTATTTAATTAATTGATTGACTTCATAAAAATCTTCTATAAAAATCTGACTATAATATTCAGTAAAAAATAATATATGTATATATACATAAATAATTCTGTATATATTTTGTTAATTAGCTAATATTTTGTTATTCTTAGAAAAAACAAAATCAATATTTATGATAGCCTTTTTTTTATTTGTTTTCAGCTATATCATTTATTTAAATATTATAATGATCAGATTTTTTATAATAAGCTTAAATTTTTGTATGTAAAATTATAAAAGGGATACATTTCAAAAAATCCAAAAAAAGAATTTTTTAAAATTGAAAATTTATGATAATTTATATAGTAAAAAAAAAAAAAAATTGTATAAATATATTTTAACTATATTTTAAATTTAAATTTTTTCTGTTCATGTATTATATGTGTCATATTCCGGTTGATCCTCACATAGCACCTCAAAACATTTTTTTTTGTAATAAAAAAAGGCCCAATACAAAAAAAAAAAACAATCCATAGACCCATTTCATTTCTTGATTTATTTTCATTTTAACAATTCGATGACAGAAGGCTGTAAAACAAAGAAATATGTGTATATTTTTTCTGTATTTTTTTAAAACAAAAAATCAAATTGAAAAAAAAAAAATAATAAAAATGAATTTAAAATTTAAAAATTTTTATGTTATTCAGTAACTATTTACAATCTTTTTTTTTTTTTGTTTTTAGTTGGTATAAGGTGCACATCTGATCTTTCTGATTAAAAAAAATGAATTACTTACCAAGAATTCATTATTATTTTTTTTTTTATATGACAATTTATATTTTGTATTGATGAAAATGATCGCATCATTCAGAAAAATGAAAAGGGTTCTTAAAAATGCGTATGTTGTATTGCAACCAACCACCACTAAGAATAATTTAACAACTATACAATCACCATCATTACTATATAATATAATTTTTAGAATACCGTGTTTTTAAACGACTAACCCGGCAGACAAAGCGGCGTCGTTTGAGAATTTCATTTCTTTAATTTTGTACACAATCATGTTTTGAACATTGAACAGATAGTTTAGTTGGACCGTTTAACCAATGCCGTTGGGAGCAAAACAAGAAGAAAAAAAAGAGAAGAAAAAAACTTTCTTTTGAAAGGTTTTGATTTTTTCGACAGGAATTTCAATAAATTATTAAACACGTATATTTTATATGTCATCACATATGTATATTCAATGAAATCAAAAGAAAACATATCAAAATATAATTTGGTATGTGGTGACATTAACCAGGTATAAAAGAATATGTTTTAAAAAAATTGCTTATTAAAAAAATGTCCCTTTTTTTTGTGTTAAATGAATGATATAATTCGGAATGTTCAAAAGGATATTTCTTAGCATCCTTAATTAAAATTAAAACTAAAAGCAAGGGGAAATATTAAAATTATAAAAAACAAAAATACCGAAAAAATGATAGTTTTTTATTGGAATTTTAAAGTTATTAAATGAATATTATATTTTGTATTCAGAGAAGACTCACATATATTAGAAAAAATAATAATAAAGTTTAAAAAAAATATGTTTGTTAGACCTCCCAAGTAAAGGTAAAGTCACATTAAAAATATTAAAATATATTTTTAATAACTTTATCTTCCTAAATTATTATTTTTTTTATTATTATGCTTTTTACTAGAACAGATTTCAGTTTGATTCCGAGATTAGATAGTTGGTTTTTGGAGGACTTGTTTCTACTTGATATGATATTTAATATCTTACAATTTATATAGAAGCTTTTCAACACCTTAACTTGAAAAATATATTTAAGGACAGACGTATAAATTTCTTTCAGATATCTCAACAGTAAGTGAAGGTATCGATTTTAGAAATAATATGTTCAATGTAAACCTTTGAGTTTTTATGGCATGATAGAGCACAAAATAATTTAAGTAGTCTTTATCAGGCTTGAAAATGATATAAAAATATTTGATAATACATCGTATGACACTTTATACTTCCGCTAAATCATTAAAACAAAGTTTAATTAAAAAATAAATTTCTTTAAATGTTTCAAGGATAGAATATATCCTTCAATATGGGAACTTTTAAAATCTTCTAAAAAAATAATAATTTACTCACGATCTAAATGAGATTCTTAAAGATCCATGATAAATATAGAAATTTTAGTGAACATTTTTATTTTCCATTACGCCAAAATAGTTCCTTTGGGATAATTATTTCCTGTCTGAATAATTACTAAAAGATGTTTTTAAGACTTTTTATCAGAAATAATTAACGTGACGTTCGAATGCACTTTAACATTGTTATTCAACTAGAAAATTATTACTTACTTAAAAACAATAATATTCACATTTTGTTTCTCTCAACAAAATGAAAAAAAAAAAATAATAATAATAAAAAAAAGTTAAATACCTACGTCAAGATATATGTTTGCATTTTGTACTTTTCTATTTCCGGTAATCATCTGTTATACATATTTAAAAAAAACTCTATACGTATACGTATGTATATTTATGGGTTTACATAGCTATATTTTTACTCAATTCAAAATAGCTGTTATTTTCGTCAATTATCTTTGATGGACATTCCATCATCTGGATGATTTTACTTAGTCACAATTTCAAAAGAAAAAAAAAAAAGTATTTCAATATTGTTTGAGAAGCATAATCGTAAATAATATACATAAGTATGTATGTATATTTTTCAAATGAAGATAAAATGAAAAAAAAAATTATAATAAAGAAAATCATATACATAATACCTTGAAGATAACAATTTTAATTTATAAAACGAATGAAATTGACATGACATGTAAATTATGGGAAGAAGATATAATTTGATATTTTAGAAAAAATAAAATAAAATACAATAAAGGATAGATGAAATTTGAGAATATAAATATCTATAGATGATGAAAAAAGATATGAATAGCATGAGCATTATAAAGGTGTAGAAGAGTTAGATGAGATATTATAAGTCGAATTAGAGTTACAAGCTGCATAAACCTAATTTAAGGTTTATGAATAATTTTTTAAAAACTGTGGTTGATTTAAAAATGAAGATTTCACAGACTAAAAAAAATACTCGAAATATTTTTTTAATATGTTTTAAGATTTAAAGTTAAATAAATGAAAGAACAAAATCCATGTAAAAAGCACACACATACTCGTATATGTATTTTTAAAAATACAAGAGAGTGTTAAATTTTTTTAACCATATATTTATGTTGTATTTTTATACATCAAGACTTATGTAGAATTAAACTACACCATTAAGGAAAGTTTAGGAATTGAAAAATAATTTTTTCTAAAGAATACCAATAACATCGTCTTTGTTAAAAGTTTTAGATAAGTGGTTAAAATTTTTCAAAATCTGAGATAATGAAGTATTCGAGGTAGGACCTTCCATCCAGGAAGATAAAATGCGATACTTACCTTGAACTTCAAGACATTTTTTTAATGTGTTTTTTAAAGTAGAAGTTTCTCAATAAGTAGAGTATTTGTTGATTTTTTTTTCCTTTTTTTAAACTTTTTTAAATCCAAATTTTTCAAGATTGACACCTTGTTTGTAACTCTTCTGCAATGATTTAATGTTTTTTTTTATTATTTGTTTGTCACAGAATCCTTTTAGAAGTTTTTTTTAGAGAAATTTAATTAAAAAAGAACGTTACAAGAGAAAACAGAGTAAACAACTTATTTTATATATATTTTTTTCTAATGTTCTGCAATTGTAGATCCGGTCATACATAATTCTGTATTTTGAATTTTTTCTTTTTTCCTTTTCTATTTTTTTTTTGTGTTTTTCCATATGAAAAAGACATACATTTATAGCAAGGCCATAACTCATGAATAATTTGCATCTCATGGCAACCATTTTTGATTTGTGCAATAACAAACCATGTTAACCAGCCCACGCAAGAAGTATGCAAAAGTAGAAAAAAAAAACAATATAATTTTTGAAGTTTTTATTCTTGTTTATCGATGAAAGACGATGAAAAGTTATGCGGACGTTACGGTAATAATCATTCATATAAGGTAAGTGCAAGAATACTATACTCATGTATAAAATAGAAGAAAAAAAAAGAAATTCAAGTAAGGACAAGGTAAAATATTCAAAAAGCACAGGTTTTCAATTGAGAATCAAAAAATTAAATTTGAATTACACATTAAGACAAGGAAATTTTAATGTATGAAGATTGGACATGTGAGGAGTTCAGAAATGTAATATGTACGTATATATATGTATAGACAATATAGATATGTATATTTATTTACAATACTTGAATGCACCTAGGAGAAACTATTGAATGAAATACTAACGTAATGGGCTTTAGGTTCGAGTTAGATGATTTGTATGTCTGGTAAGAAAGAATTCAAGTCGATTAGCTAACATACATCATGTTTTTGCATATAAAAGTTAAAAATTACTTTTTTTTTTGTTTTTATTATTGATTTCTTGGTTTTTAGGATTTTATTTTATTCTATATCGTATGGTTTATATCAAGTCAGAAATGCTTGGTATATTACAGTAAAGACTTGGACAGGGTATTTTGAAATAATGTTTTGTGTAGGAAATGTTCAGCTTTTTAAATTTTAATAAAGTGAATTTTTATGTTGAGTAAGTTAGTGGTTGATTTTTGAGAAACTGCTGCTACTTTTTAAGTTCATGTACTATTACTGAAAAATTTTCTTCTTTAACAGATTGCGATAAAATTTCTTCTAAATTTTTCTCTCGCATATGTAAATGTTGTTAAACTATTTATTTTGACACACCTTATATCCATAGCAAATATTAAAGAATATGTTTTATTTGAATATCATTTTGAACACTTAGAAGATTTGATTTATTTTGTTTATTTATTTTTTACTTGAAAAAGTGTAGAATTTCGTATTTCAATTATATGATTGCGCGCTAGATTTTTAAGCTTGAAATAATATTGAAAGAATTGTAAAGATTGGTGAGTTTAATATAAAATAATAAAATTAAAAGTCACAAAAATAAAGTCTGTTGATGTCCATAGTATTGCAATAAAGTATTTTGTTAAAGAATTGTAAGAAATTTTCAATAAAGTCAACAACAAAAAAAAAAAAATAAAAACAGTAGAAAAAAAATTTTTTTTTTTTGTAGTGGTAGAGAGTATGAAGGACACAATATTTTATTCAAATGAGATGTGAATTTATGCAGACGGAAATATTATATTCTTGATTTGAATTATATCATGAATTGTTGATCTACAAAGTAAAAAAAACAAAACTAAAAATGAAAAAAAGAAAAGGAAGAATTGATTTTATTTCATGTGAAGAGAGAATGCATGCAAATAAAGTCAAAAATACGTTTTTGTCATTTTTTGTTACTTTTCAAAAACATTAGATAATCAAAGCTAGATTGCATTTTTTATTTTCGAATAAAAAAAAAAAAAGAATTTTTTTCTCAGAAAAAATCAATCTTGATATTGGATTCACAATTTTTGTTTTTTAGAAAATGAATATAAAAATGTTTTTTTTTTTTCAGTTTTTGATTTGAATTTTATGCGTATTTTAGAATTTTTAATATATTTTTTTCTGCATTGAATTTCCGGATAAAAACAAATTGTCACAATTTGTTGAATAGAATCTCAAAATGCAGCAATTTATATACTTATGTATATTTATTACCCTAATCAAAATGAAATACAAAAATAATCGTTAAGCCTGCATTAATTTTACATTTTTCTTTTATAGAATCTACCAAAATTAAGGGATTTATTCTCAATTCTAAAAATCTAATCACAAATACGATCATTATACATATGTATATATAAGAAGGATACAAAACATAAATCGTGGGCGTCTAAAATTACCAATTGTCCATTTGAAATTGTAATAATGACATAAGTATTCCTGCATTGTTTTGAATTCAAAATAGAAAATAATATATAAAAGCATGAAAAATAAATTCTTGACCAATGGTCAAATTCTATAAATAACATTATTATTCATTGTGATTTTGTCACATCAAAAACAGAACATGCAGAATTTAACAGTAGCTTCAGTAATATAGTGGCATTGACTGATGGGACTTTTTAAATATTTTTCATATTAGATTATTTTATTTCATTTCACACTTTCTATACATACTTTGCTTCTTTTTGAAACAGTTTTCGGTATTATATTATACATATGTATGACTAATTTTGACCACTTTTGAAAGATAAGCCAAACATATGAGAATATAACAACATATAAATTGTCATCGATTAATTTAACATTTGTATTTTTTTTTTCAACCTTCATTTCATGAAAAAAAAAAAACAAGAAATATTGTTTGTTGTTCGTCATCTGCTACTTTGTACTTTTTGTTATTATTATTAAATTTTATTTTCAACGAATTTTCAAAAATGTTTTTTTTTTTTTTCATTTTATTTGGAGCTATCTATCTTATTTTTTTCTATACTACAAGGAAGTTAAAAGAGAAAAATTTAAAAAAAAATTAGGTTAATATACTGTGAGGGTAGGGTGTTTTATGAAAACTGCTACTGGAAATAATGATATTGTTTCTTTTTTTTTTTTTTCAATTTCTATTTTATTTTTTTGTTTTTTATTTCACATGAAAATAATAATGAAATTAAATTTATCATCATTTCAATTGTTGGCATAAATTCTATTTTTTTTCTGTATATATTTTGTTAAATATATGTATATTTTTTTTTTTATAAAGTAATTACATTAAATAAGTAACGAATTAAATTCAAGTCACGTTTTAATTTTGAGATATCTTTTTTATGTATTTTTCTACATTTTACTTATTTTTCTTTAAATTGAATTAACATTACAAGGGAATATTAAAAAAAAAACATATGAACATCGCCATGGGAAATGTTCTTAATAGTATGTTTTCTGTTTTTTCAATTTGGTTTTTTGTTTTTTATTTTATTTTTCACTTTTTTATTTTAATACATTTTTAACAGTTTTCTTTTCTACCTTTTATGTTTTGTTAATAAGTATAATTTTGTTAAAAATGTTAATTTATAAATTTATAATCATTTCATGACATATTATAATTTAATTTAATTTTTTTTTTTTTTTGTTGAATTTTTTTTATTTATTTTCTGTTATTGTAGTTTTTTATTTTATCTGCTGGTCTTTAACAAGTAGCACCACCTTCGTTACATTTATTAAAATAAATAAATTAAAAATGAATTTTAAGTAAATGTGGGAGCAATATGTGGGTCTATCTCTATTGTATTATTGAAATTTGAAAATAAAAGTAATAAAAATTAAATATTTTATTTTTTCTTGTTCATGAAAAAAAAATAAAACTAATGACATTGATTACAAACACATTAATTTATTGAAAAGGTTTTTAATGAATTGCAATTTTTTTTATTAAAAAATTATTGAATTTTTTAAAAATAGTTTAGTTTTAATATTTTCAAAAATTAAATTTTTTTGTGAATTTTTCTATCACAGATTTAAATTTCCTTATGAATGAAACGCTTTTAGAGAATTTAATTTCATATAGGAAACACGATCTTACAATTAATTAGTAAAAATTGAAAAATTTGTTTAAAGTTTGTGGGCAATGCTAATATTTTGTGTATTCTTGAGGATATTAAATAAAATACGAAAAAGTGCGTTGCTAAATAATATATGTATCATATATAAAATTCACAGAATTTTTATTTTTTTGAATTAGGTAGACGACAAGTAAAAAAAATATTGAATAATGTTGCTCGCCTTTCAAGTATTAATTTAGAAATTTAAATTAGTGATCGGGCTCAGAATATTTTTAGCTCCAAGTCGCTTCAAGATGTATAGATTACCGCATTAACAAATTAACTTCCATCAACGTTCTTAGACATAAAAATATATACATGTGTACACACATTTTGCCAAAAATAGTGTGAAAGGACTCGAAAGATCTCGAAACTCGAAAATTTTTCAAATTTTCCATTTTTGATTCACATTGAATACATAACAATTTGAAAAGCGTTTTTTCTGAGGTTACACTAACGTAAATCGATTGATTTGAGATAATGTGAAGGTGAAGGCTATGACAGTTATTTTTCATACTTGAATTTATTTATCAGAAATATATTTAAATTTTTAATTAATTTCATAAAACAATGACTCATTTATAATTGCTACTTTAGTATAATTGAAAAAGATTTATTGTTTCATGAATTTCATATTAAAAAAAAAATGTAAAATACTTCAATCACGATATTAAAATATATTTTATATAAATCATTTGTAAATTTTATCAAGTGTTTTTTTTTTAATAACATGTATTCAAATAAGAAGAAGTTTTTGATTTTTCACATAATTTGTATAAATATCTACCTTTATTATACTATTTAGAAAAAGGAAATTTTTATTTGCCTTGTGTCACGGTCGATTCAATACAATTCTTTTAATTCTTTTAAAAACGTGTTCATCTGTCTGATACGATTTTTTTTTTATTGTTTTGAATTTTTGATTTTTTTTTTCATTCTTATTTGTTTTTGTTAAATACTAGAGACATTGTCTAAAATGAGAATAAAAGCAACAATCTTACTAATTGGATGATTTTAACATAAACAAATGTATCTTCTTAAGGAATATTACAATAATTTGAAATACAACAACAATAAAGTTTTTTCTTCAACAAGCAGTGTCTTTTAATAACTTAAACTTGAATAAGATAATAAAGTAAAAGAGAGTTGAAATAAAAAAGCATACAGAAAAATAAAAACAAGGAAAAGGAAAAAAAAAACAGAATCAGAAGAAGAATAAAATCAGTCAAACAAACTAGTCCTTGGCATATGCAAATTAAGAATATACTCTTCTTCTAACTTAATCGATTTTTTTTGAATATGTATGTACATATACATATACATACATATGTATGTATAGTATATTTTAACAGACAATCTTATATGTTCATTGACTATAGCTAACCAAAATTCTTTGTATATCAACAAAAATAAAGAATTGTCCAGACATTGAACAATTTGATTATCCTTCTTAAATATCAGAGTTTATGAATAAATGAATCAAAAGAAGAAAATAAAAATACAATAAAAGAACACAAAAGTTTACCTAGTCTTAACTATTAAATTTTGCAGTTTGAGTAAATAAAAATACAAGTTTAAAAAAGAAGGAAAAATGATGTCAGTTTTCCTTTGTAAAAAGTAAACGAATAAAACATTGATAAATCATTCGAATGGTGAATGGGTTTCAAAAGTCCGTAATTTATTAACTTCGGAAATCATCTGCATGACTTCAAAGCAAAAAAAAAAAAAAAGAAAAAAATAAAAACACGAAAGAACACCCTCACTTTTATATACATATAAATGCGAATATGAAACCAGACCACGATATCAGGATTCATGCATGAAACAGGTGAAAATAAGTGCAGACCAGAAGCAAGAAAGGTAATTTGTTAGGTTAATTGCATTTTTATTTTTTGTTATCGTATTATATGTGTATATTTCGTATACAATATATCTTTTTTTATATCAAATTAAATTAAAACAACAACAAAATATAGTATATATTTCATTTTATAGATTAAAATAATGAAAAATGTATGAATTAGGCATATATATACATACATACATACATATGTATATTATACTATTGTATATACTGCAATATAGTGTTTTGAATGACATAGGTAAGATAGAAAATATTTTATTTCATTTGATTTATTTATTTTTTTCTTTTTGATTTTAATGTAATAAATCAGATTGAAAATTTAAAAAATGTTATTTTTCAATACAAAAGAAAAAAAAAACTGATAATTACATATGTATGTAGGTACATACATATGTATATAAAACTGATATTTAATTATAAATTAAAGGGAAAATAGTAACGGCTTGTTTATTTTATTTATTTCAATTTAATTTCGACAAAAATATAATAATTTTTACAAAATTTTGAATGAATTAAAAAAAAAACGGTATTTAAACTGATAAACAACTAAAAAAATACGAAAAAACAAAACAAGATGTATTTTCAACTGAGTTCTTTATTTTAATTAAACTTTTTTTTTTAAATATAATTTCAATCAACAGGTGTGTGGGGTTATAGGGCATCATATTATCATCATAATTCATCGATATTTTAAGGTGACATTAATTACCTGATAAATAATGATTTTTTTTCGATAATTTTTAGTATAATTTAAAACAATTTAATGATTTGACACAAAATTAAATAAGAACTGATAAAAATTTATCAGTCACAAAATTGATATTCCGTTATTAAAATGAAAAAATTATTGTACGGAATGTCATTGGATTTTCGTTGCTATTTTTTTTTTCTCTTGTTTTTAGTTCGTTGGTGTTCTCATTATTTTATTAATATATAATCAAACTTAATTTTACATTAAGAAAAATATAAATTGACTATTTTATAACATCGTTGGTTTAAATAAAATAATTTTTTTTTTTTTTTCAATCTTATTTTTTGTAAAAACATATTGCAAAAATATTGTTTTGAAAAAAATGTCGACAATAAGAAACTGTAGTGAGTATAATTTAAACACAATGAAAAAAATAATACAAAATAAAAGAAAAAGAAAATAATAAAATAAAATAAATTAAAATACGATGACTTTTGTTAAATATTTTTTTAGGGTATGTCATTTATGCACAACCAATAATTTTTCGTTTATTTTGATTAAAAAGAAGAAAAGGAAAGAGAGAAATGCAACTGCATGGAAACATTATTTGTTAATTCAAATGAGAAAAAAAAAAAATACCAAAAAATAAAAGAAATATTTATTGAAAAAAAAGTATACTTTGTTCAGGTTTCCCACAATTTTAATTCTATACATACATAGGTATCTACTCCTTTGCTAAATGCTTACCTCCACCATCATCATTGTCATCATTTTCGCTTCCTTATACCTGTAACCTAACTTATAAGAAACCGTATTTATGGAAAATGTGTTCATGTTGTTTTCATTCTGTTTTTTTTTTTTTTTTTTTTTTTTTTTTTTTTTTATAAAAAGTAAAATAAAACAAACCATTTTAAAAACTAAAAAAAAAAAAAATACACGAGAAAAAAAAACAACGATAAAAGCCAAGTAATTTATGAAACTCTGTAGATGGCAGATTTGCATTTTTTCTAAATTAAATCGAAACTAAGAAAAATGTTTTTGCATCTTTTTAGTGTACCACTAGAAATATATAAAATCGCGATCTAGATATAATATAACATAGGTATATGTGAATGTTCTATGAATGTAAATATTTTGTATATTGTGGAGAAAGGTAGGAAATTGCAAAAATTTGCATTTATTATTTTTTTTAAAAGAAAAAAGCTTCTTTTTTTTTTTTTTTTTTAAAAAAAAGAAAAATATTTTTTTCTTCTCTTATTTTGATGCATTAAAATGGATTATTATTATTTTTTTGTGAAATAGAATAAGAAATTGATTTTAAAGTATAATAATGTTTGTAAGGATTTTAATGAAAAAAATATAAAATGTAAAACGTGATGACGATGTTTTTATCCTTTATTTTTAAATTTCTAAAAAGAAGCATTTTTGCTGATGAAAACATATTACTTTTAAAAACAATAGTTACAAATTTTTAATCTCTTTAATTTATATTATACTTACATAATAATTTAAAAACTATTGTAAATGATTTTGTCTTTTGGTGACAAATCCTTTTCTAAAAGATTTCATATTGTAATCCAAAAAATAATGTAAAATTTAACAATCTTAAATTTATGTTTTTAAAATTAATAATAATTGAAAATAATAAGTCTTTTTGAATAAAAGGAATTCTACAAATAAATTCTCCTAACTTAAAAAAAAATAAAATAAAATAAAAAACATATCTTTTTCTTATTATTAAAATATCCCACGGTTAGTGTAATAAATTAAATTTAATTTGAACATTTTTCAAGAACAGAAAATGTTCATTGTTCGAATATCACCATTTTTTTGAACTGTATACTGTCAACACTGGAATAAAACAAAAAATAATAATCAAAAATCCGAAAAAAAAGAACATTTCAGAAATATTCTGTGTCCGGTGTTCCACAAAATGATTGTTAAATATACAAAAAAAAAAAAGGGGAAAAAAAAAATAAACAAAACATGAAAATTGATGAAAATGAAAGAATAAAAAATTCAAAAAACAAAAAAACAAATTTAAAAAAGGTAATTTCAAAATTTCACATTATTTAAATCTTGATAATTTCTGGTTGATGACAACACATGGACATGACAAAACCTGCCGCAGTAACCAAAGGTAAGCAAGATTTCAACAAAGAAGAGATGATGATGATGATGATGAAGATGAAGATGATGACCAACAGTCTAAATCCAAATATACAAAATGAACGTTTTAAATTGTTGAAACAATGTGTACTCCATGATGACGATGATCATAAGCCCTACAAAGCCAGTAGAAAAAAATACTACATACATAAGTATATACACATATACAAATGAACTTGAAGTCTTCTTGTTGAGATGATCTTGAAAGAAAGAATCCATACTAACAAATTTCGCTTTTTTTCCACATATGATCCCTCAACTTCTTTTCTTCTGCTGCTGCATATTGCAGCATTTATTTTGATTTTTATAATTCGAGATCCAATGATGCACATACTTCAAATTGACTAAAACTATAAAAAATTAAATTTTTACCGGCCTCAGTTCAAAAAGTTTTTGACCATTATAATAAATGCCTCATTGTCACACACTCAATCGGTATAATACCTATGTTACCTTCACTTATGATTATATTTTGAGAAAAAAAGAAAACAAAAGAAATAAAATGCATTTTATATCAATGATGATGATGATGATGATGATGATGATGATGATACTGTTGCTGTACTATTCTGCTTTTTTACAGATCATATTCAATATATAATGAAATTTTTAACTTATTTCATATTGCAAAACTTCGGTAATCATTATATTATTATATGGTGAAACATCTTTTGCCAGATATTAAAAGAATTTCAATTCAGCAGCGAAACTTAAAATCGATTGATCATGTCATCATTATTATCTGTGATTTTTTTTCTTTGAAGACAAAGAATGTATCCTACATTCACCTTTTGGTATATTTACACATGTGTTTTGTAATTGAGAAAAAACGAAGAAAAAAAAACACAAAAAAGAATGACAAAAATAAAAAAATAAAAAAGGATAAACGATAAAAATAAAAAGTTGCAAAGTGAGTGAACTTACGGAGAAAAATCAGTAAATACATATCAACAATTGTCACATTTTCATGACTTCTGAATAAAAGTATCTATAAGATCATCATCATCAGCAAATAAAAAAATATCAACACCTGGATTATGGATATTGAATATTGGAGTTTATGGAAGTCAAAAAGGAGAGTGGACTATCGATATCGCTTTTCTATATATGATATTTTAAAAAAGAAAAAAAGGATGTTTGATATTCATTATCGTTCATGAAATTTAAAAAAAAAAATAAAAAAAAAGCGAAAACGAATAGCGAAATGTGTCTCTTTACCAAAAGTGATCAATAACGATATACATATGTATGTATATATGTATGTATGTATATATTTCACAGAGTTTATATACATACATACATGTGTAGATACATCTTTTGAATTTAAATTGAAGAAGAAAACCAATCGATCGTTATAAATGTGGTAAATTCTTTATGAGATTTATTGCCGTCAAACATGAATGGGTTATTGGAAAAAATATATTTAAAAAATTTTTTTGAAGCAAATTTAGTGTACATATTCATGTTTTCAAATTTTTTGTTTTAATTTTAATTTTATTAAATACATTTTCTTCCAAATAGGATAGTAATTTCTCATACGCTTTTGCAAAAAGAATTGAAGAATAGCAGTGATGTGTCTATGTAAAAGGAAATATTTTTAATCAAAAACAAAATTCAAATAAGATCACCAAAAATAAAATAATAGTATAATATAGCTAGTTGTTTCATATCAAATTTTAATTACTCAAATTTAAAGACACCGGAATGTTTAGTTAATAAACTTTTCTGAAATTGTACTAAAAAATATTATATTGTTCTCGAAACTGGGTTAACAAGCAGTAGATTGAAAATTTTGGGTTTTCTGAAAAGAAGAGATTGTTGAACTATAGTCAGAATTTTAAAAGTTGAGGTTTCGTATTATACTAGAAAAACATGCGCAGAAAAAAAGATACTTACACACATACGTTTTTGTTGTTGTAACACGTTTCTTCTTTCGTATAACTACACAAAAAAGATCACAAAGCCATGTAAAACATGCGCAAAAAAACCTCAACTCTTAAAATTCAGACTATAATGCACTAAATATTGAATTTCTTTAACAAAAATGTACAGGATTTTTGCTGATTGTATTGAAGTACTATTGTAATTTCAATTGTACCGAAATTGGTATGATATTGTATGGGAAATTCCATTCCTGCCCTGATGTGATATTAAAAATATATTTTTTTATAAAATTTAAGTGAGTTTTTTTTTAATTATTTATTTGCTTTTTTTTTAAATTATTTTTATTACTCCTAATTTAATTCATTTATTTGTTGTTGTCGTCGTTGTTGAAAACTGTTCAATGGAATCTTCAAGCCTACTACAAATGTTTTTTTTTGTCTATAAATAGTGTTTTTTCTTATACTACTTATATGGTACATATACTATATATAGACAAAACATAAATTATACTCCTACAATACTTTTTGCTATTTGCATTGCTATTTTTTTTTATTAGAAAGAATCTAGATCTATAGGTACATACGTACATCAATGCTTTTTTTTTAAATTTTTTTTTAAATTTTTTTTGTTTAAATTTTGTTTCAAAATAATAATTAATCATAATTTGTAGTTCTGTTATTTATTTATTTAATTATTATTACTTTTTTCTTTTATAAAAGAAAAAAAATTTGACTAATGATGATTGATAATAAAATTTTTATTTACAAAGTGTATTAAATTTTTAGTTACAAGGTTTAAAATCATTTCAACACAATCATTAATCACACAAAGAAAATTCAGTAGTCAGTAAGTCAATGTGGTACATTTAGTTTTGAAATGAAATCAATTAAATTCAAAAAGGATTAACTTCGTTTTTACAATTCTTTAAATTTTATTGAACTTTGTTTTTTATGTACAATACATATGTATATATGTATTTTTTTCTTTCTTTTTAAATTATTATTTTTTGTATTAAATAAGGGGTGAGAACATATGTAAATATATGTCATCAAATAATTTTAAAATAACATTTTAAAGGAAGGTAAAAAAGTTTATGTACATATACGAGTACATACATATAATACACTTTATATACTTTTTTAATTTACAGAATTTACTTTTGAATATTTGTTATATGATCATTAATTTAATACAACCGTCATTTGACATTGTGAATGTTTTTTTTTTGTTTTGTTTTGTTTTTTATTTTATTTTTACTTTTAACACTTTTTTCTTTTTAAATCAAAATGAAAAATGAATTTGACTTCTTTTCCTTTTCTAAACCTCATATGAACGAACATTAGAAGGTTTCGTATAATATTAAATAATTATCAAATGTAAATGTTTGTAGAAAATTGAAACATGTTTATTATAAAAAAAATAGCATAGAAAAACCCAACCCCTTTTAATTCAATGAATAAAATGAATTTATTTTTTGGTTGCCTATTCAATAATTTCATTTAATTTTTTTTTAAGTTAAAATTTATAAATTATTTTTTATTGTTACAAAAATGAATGTATTTGTTCAAAACCAAAAAAAAAAAAAATAAAAATAAAAAATAAATATGTCAGGTTTGAGGGAAATTTTTTCTTCTGTGTGTGTTGAAATCAAATTAAATGTAATTATAAATAAAGCAGAAAATTATGTGTGTAAAGTTACTTTTAATGTAAATTAATTATGTTTTTTTAATAAATTGCACAAAAAAAAAAAAAACATATAAACATATACGTTATGTATATGCATACATACATATGATACAAAGATATATTGTATTGAATAAAAAATATCTTTTGAAAATGGATCGTATATCAAATAAAATAAATACTATACAACAGTTCACACTTGAGGGCACGAAATTCAAATTAAGAGATCTTTCGCCTCATAGGTAAAACAATTGCTCATTATAAAAAGACAGCAGTTGTATAGAGTTTGATTACTTTTGGCTTGGTTATTTGTTGAATGGATCGAAAGCAATTAATTTCTTTAAGTATTTTGTTTTTATTGTTTTTTATTTTTTTTTTATTTTGAGCACACGCTTTCAACTGTTTTTACTTATTTATTTTTATTTTTATTTCACTTTTTTTTGTTTGTTTTTGAAATAATAATAATAATAATATAAAACTGCTATTATGTCTTGTATTTTTGTGTATGAAACATTGTGTTTAAATTCAATTTTATTTTCAAGATATTTTTGAGACCATTAAGGTACATATTGTTATTAGAGTGGTGTTAGATATAATATAAAGTTAATGTCATCACCATCATCTAGTATTACTTGAGATATGTATCTACATATATATAAACAATTGTATATATCAAATAAGTAAATATTACACATAACATAATCGTAGCATTTGAAATGCTATTTTATATACTATTTAAAAATTATAATAATATGAAAATTGTGAAAATGGAAGAAAAATTACATGATTTTTCACTTAACCTGAAATTCAGTCATTTGAAAAAAAAAAAAATAAATAAATAAATAAATACAGGTACATATTATCATTGTTATTATTATTATTAGTGTAGTCATTTGTTATGATTTTCATTTTATGTGTATCTACTTACACAGGACGTTTGGCAATAATTATCAAAATAAAAAATAAAAAGAATTTTTCTTTATGTAACTTTGTAGCCATTATTTAAACTTATGTAAATTCATAAAAAAGATGCAAAAAATTTATAATGTATTTATATGATTTTTATATTGTCGGTTTTTTTTTCCTATTCTTTTGGTATGTAAATGCTTCTGAACAGGAAATGATGGCGAAAAAAAAAACATGATAATAATACGAAGGTTTTTATTCCGGATATAAGATTATTGCAATTTAAATTTATGCATTTGTTATGCTAAAGTGATTTCTCATAAATGGGTTAATTGTAAATTGAATATTATTCTCAGTAAAAAAAAATACACATCTATTTTAAACCTTTTTTTGGAAATAGGTTGGTTATTTACAAATTAGCTATTTAATATCAAAATACAAATAAATAATAAATAATATAGAAATATAGAAATTAATTATTTTGTATACACTTTTATTTGGTTAACTTTTTTTTTCTATTAATGCATTATGCATATATGAAAACATCTCAAATCAACACTTTATACACGGCCTCTCGAGCTTATAGGACTTCGTCTTAATAGGAGATTTAATGTTATTTATTGGATGTTGAATGGGTGATTTTTTGAGAGATATATGAATGTATGTTAGCAATAGCTATCTGATGTAAATACTTAGATGTATAGTTTGTATCACCTGTACTGTAAGCTATAAAATGTCCTGGCTAGATGGAGTTTGGATATGTTTCGAAAGACTCTAAATTAAAAACTACTGTTCTGATTTTCATTCATAATTTAAAAAGTTCTCAACCACTATACAGATTACATACTTTCTATGCATAAATGTGAGGATTTTCATATTTCCAGCAAGTATTTTATTCGTATTCGTATAAGTAATTATATTTAACTATGCTAATTAATTTGATCATTAATTTAAATAATTCGAAAAAAAGTTTTTTATAATATAATAATTCACCTTCTTTTTGAAAATTTCATTAAATATAAGTATGGGTTTGTAAGTCATAATAGCAACAGATTTATAAATTCATTCCAGTATCTAATTTTCTTCTTAAATTTCTAGGACTAAAAACAAAAGTCCAAATTTAATAAAATATTTTTTATTACCCTTCATTTAAACATGTCATTTTTTTTTTTGAATTTCACAATTTTCATCACGTACATATTATTTCAATACTACATACATATATGAATAAATCTATTAGACCTTTCACATATTTGATTCATGTTAAAAATATAAAAGCAATAAATCCACTAAAAATAAGAAGGAACAAAAATACAAATAACCTTATTTTTGATCCATTTTCTTAAATATATAAATAAAATATTACGTATACAAAAATGTATAAGGATTAAACATTAAACATGAATATACATTAAACATTATATCCAATTTTTATCGTTATGAAATTGCGGCCAATATAATATTCTTTTCAATCAGAATTGAAATCAAACACACACGTTCAATATTTTTCTAAACATTATATTAGTATACATATGTATGTATTACCAACCTATTTATTTTTCCAAAAACTGAACATTTTCTATATCCTTAAACTTATATTTCCGCAAGCAATCAATATAATATAGGAAAGGACGACGTGATCTAATAGAAAATATTTAAAAAAAAAATTTTTTTTTATTTACTTTTATAAAAGTAATATGTGGATGCTAAGATAACAAATTTGTGGCAATAAATAAATAAAAATGAAAATATAAATAAAAAAATATATCGTATGTTACTTTTCAAAGATATCATATCTATTTTTAGCTGTCCAAGAGATTCAAAAAGAAAATAAATCCACTTAAATCCTTGATAATATTGAGGGGTAATATTTTTATTTTTTCTAAAGAGTTTTTACATTCTAACTCTACACTTTCATAAGGTATTTTTTCAATATTTCATTCATCGATTTGATAATTTCAATGAGATTGTGGTAGCTATAGTAAACAAGGTAATTCATTTCAAAAATAGATTTCGAGAACGAAATTAATGATTTGGCATTTTTGATTTTTTAATTATTATTGAATTTTTTCTTCAATATTTGCGTCAACTGATGTCAAATTACTAGCTACTCTGTTATGCAGTTGTTATTTATTTATTAGAAAGTCAATATCAAGTAAGTGCTATGTTGTGGGTAACAGCAATATCTCCTCGAAACATCTGCTATAAACGAGACAACAATACTGCCTCGTGGAAACGTAAAGTAAGTTAAGAGTATGAAGATATTCTAAAATATGCTTTTACACAAAAAACATAAGTAGAAAAAAAAATAGTATAATGTTTCTTAAAATTTAGGCACGTATAATGTTTGTATTTGATTTGATATGTGTGTATTTTATTTATACGTGCATCGATTCATATAATGATAATGATTACTATGACGACTATGGTTGTACGAATATATCTAGATAAAAACAAAGACAAAAACAAACAAAAAAAATACTTTTAAGGTTTAAATATCTAAAATATCCATTTTCAATAAATAATTTCTTAAATTTTATTGCTTAAGGTAAAAGGATAATATTCGTATAGAATAAATAGATAAAAAATTTGTTGAGGGTGTTATTTTATTCTGTCTGATGATGTAATGAAGTTACAGTTATTTTCTTTCTACCCTCTTACTACTGTTTTTTTCTTCTTATGTTTTTGTTGAAAAAAAAAAAAAAAAAAGGACTATACTTATGATGGTCATTATACTATTTTATTCATTTTCTCATTACATCGATTTGGTTCGTTAGCAAAATGTGCATGAACATTTTAAGAATTTTATTTTATTTTTTTAGAATCTACTCTATTTTCGTAGAAAAAGAACATAGTATATAATAATAAAAAATCGTATGAATTTTTATCTACTTCCCTCTACGTTTATCTTCTGTTTTTCAATTTGTAAAAATTTTTTTTTCTTTTTAAATAAATGAAAAATTCTCTAGGGTATAGATCTTGTTGAATCATGAAATATCATAAAAAAATATATTTTATCATTTTTTAGTTTCATGATGGTTTTCAACGTGTGTGTGTGTGTGTGTGTGTGTGTGTGTTTGTCTGTGCAAAATGAATCAGAAAATCCTTTGCAAAATCTAATTCTTTTCTGCACTTATTGGAGAAAAAACAAAAAATAAGAAATCTTGATGAAATGAAACTGCAAAAGATATAGATGTCTAGAAGAGAAAAAAAAATCTTCTATAATTAAAGCTTAATCAAGCTGAAATAAGTTCTTTTATCTTAATAAGACTTTCATTAAATGTGTTTGTATAGAAGAGCAAGTCTATCTGGTTATTCGCCTTTTTACTTGAATTTATAGTAAAAAAAAAAAGTATATCATATCTAAATCTTGTATTTCAAAAAAAAAAAAGTTTGTTTTTTTTTTATTTTGTATTTAAAAGTATTTTATTTATAAAGAATCTAGAACATTGTTGCAGTAGTACGTTTTTTGTTTTATTTACTCACACCTTTTTCTTATTATTTTTGTTTTAATCTTATTTTTTCTGTGAAAATTTATTTAATTATGACTTTAAAAAAAAATGACAAAAAAAAATAACTAATTTTTTTTTCATTTTAATATAAAGTTTAATAAAATGAAAGTAGAAAAGTACATAATTTCATTATGTTTTAAAAGTCTTCAAAGTTTTTATATTTGATTTTGTAAGTCAAAGATTTTTCAAAGAAATTACATCGTTGTTTTACAAAGAAAAAAAAAACTGATTTTTAATAAAAAATAAAAAATAGTGAAATGAAAATCTAATTTGATTTGTCTAGGAAAGTGCATTTTAAAAATTTTTAATTTAATTATTAAATTCAATTAATTATAAAATTGTGTTTTTTTAGAAGCTTTTCTTTTTTATTTTTTTAAAATAAATTACGTAATACTTTTTTTCTCCCTTCTTCACATAAATTAAATATATTTTATATGATTTTGAATAAATGTATAGGTAATAATACCACATACTTTCCATTTTATTATGATGATGCACACTTTAAATTTTTAAATATATCCGTTTAATGACCATTTTAGTTTAAATTTTACCCTCTCAGCATGTTAAAATTCATAAATAATGTAAATCCTGACATTTGAAACTGTCATTTAACTAAACTCCTCTTACATGTTACTATATGCAATCATTTAGGATTTGAAGAGGATCACGAAATTATATGTTTGCTACTACTAAATAACTAATGCATATTTTTAAATGTAATATAGTGTCATTCATTATAAATACTTATATAAAAATTTAGGAAAAAAATTGTTCAAAAAGAATAACATATTCTGTTAAGAGGTGTTTCCCAGATTTATATTGAATTGTCAAATGTCGCGTGCCATCTCTCGACCTCATATTAACTTTTCCCTTTATATTTTTTCATTTAAAAGGAAAAAAAAACACATAAAATTTGGAAAATATTTTCTCATTTTATTTCAAATCTTTGTGTAATTTAATGATTTTTAAAATAAAATTTTTTGAATATTTTGACTCATTTACCCTCTAATTTATAAATTAAGTTTTTCTTTTATTATTTTTAAATAAATTTTTAAAAAATTTCATATGTTAAATGAAAAGACGACATGACTTTTACTTAAAATTCTTAAGACTACCAGATTTGCTTTTATGAAATTGACAATATGAGTAGTAAGACTATTAATAACTTTTGGTACATGACCTTTTAAATCCTCTGCAAAGGCACGAACGATGATATCTTTTCAAGAAACTTGTTCAAATTGTATGAAGTGTGACAATTTAACTAAATTTTAGACTTTTTCAGAAGTGGTTTTACATTATTTTATGTCAAAAAACAATTGTTTTGATAGTTTGATATGCCAATCAAAATAAGTACATATTTTGTTCTTTACGAAAGAAAAATTTTTTTATTTCGAATTGAAAAGAAAATTATTAAGAAATCGTTCCATTTTTTTTTTAATTTTTTCATTCTGTCATTTAAATTCAAAATTATTTCTACATCCTTCTATTCTCAAATTTAAGAATTTCATTTCCGTAGAATTCACGTGCCTTTCTTAAAAGGCATCATTTGTATTGATGAATTTTTATATTTTTGTAACAATGAAAAAATACAATGATATAAAATGTGTAATAAAATCCGGTGGTCATTGAATTTTTCATCTTAAATTTTTCCACCCTCTTTTTTCTCTTATTATTTGCAATATAATGATAAGATTTGACATCCTTTATGCCCTTTGACTCTTTTGTATGACATATTTGCTATTGTAAAATTTATTGATTATCAAAATTTTTGACCCCAAGTGAAACGGACAACTCAATTGTAAATGAGTCTCTGATCTGCCAATATATGTACATTATAAAAATTGAAAAAAAAAAAATAAAAATTATACAGATTGTACGTATTATAAATGTGAATTTTTCGGGATTAACAACTATACCAGACAATATTTTCTTATGAAATATGGAATATATGTATTTCATTTCCCCTCTTGAATATCCAATAAATGTCATCAAATTTATTGCAGTTGCTTTTGTGGACAATTTTTTTTCTAAGTAAAAATAGAAATAATATCGAACACAAAAATTTCATACTTATAGTAAATGTGAAAAAAGATATTCTCTTTATAATAATGGATAAAAGGACATTATATGGTCAATGGTCTGGTCAGTTGCCGACGAGCAATATAATTTTAATCGTTATAATTTTTTTTGAATGATGAGTATTTCATTTATGTGTGATATTATGTTTGTTAAAAGTAATAACTAAACAAAAATAACAGATGCTCTTCAGAATTGCAATTAAAATTCCTTTTAATAAAGAGCTATTTAATATTATTTATAAAGCATGTAAAGTATGTATGTACATATGTATGTATATACGAGAAAATGAAAAAAAAAAAGGATTTGTATCTAAGCAACACAATGCTTTGTTGCAGTAGTAATATTGGCTTCATTTGAAAATAGGATTAAGGCCAGATTTTGGTCACATATTTTGTTCATAATCTGTCAAGTATATGTACAATCTGTTAATATGTTATGAAGAAGAAAAAAACTATGAAATAATTTGAACATTTCTACATTTATAACATTGAATAATTCATTTTTTTCAAAAACCACTGAAATTTCAATTATTTTAAAAATAAACAAGATATTTGAGTAAAAATGATAGTAAACATATTAAAAATTAAAGAAAAAGAAAAACGAATAAAAAAAGCAAGAATTTTATCTTGTGTACTTCATTTTAGCCACACCTGTTCAAAAGAAGACGTACAAAAAAAAAAGGGTCGACTTAATTGAAAATTCATACGTACATATACATAAAATGACAAAATATAACCAACATATGATAACATAAATTTTGTACTAAAATTTATCCTATGGGAATTACATATATGTATGTATTCAGAAAAATATTTTTTTATTAATTTACGTTGTATAACCATGGAAAAAAAAATGAATATAAAAAAAATTATTTTTTCTCTTGACTTCCTTGAATTCATGGAAAAAAACAACAAATAAAAAATTATGGATTAGGTGTGAAAATATAAATTTTAATGTTGAATAACACGCATGATAACAAAAACAGACACGTGGTATGCGTGTAATGACATAAAAATTTAAAAAATGCTATATTTCGTTTCAAATTTAGTAAAAAAAATACCTCTTTTTGTTGTTTTTCACAAGAAAATTACATTTATGGTAATTTTAAGTGAAATTTAAAATGATGTTCTCCTTATTAACATTTAATAAGTTGATTTTTTTTTTTTGACAACAATTTAATCAATCTTTAATTTTTAACAACTAATACAATAGTGCAAAGACATGTTTTAGTTCAAATTTTATGTTTTATGTATTTTGAATTTGTTAAGTCATGAAAATACATAATTATTGCAAGATATATACATATTTTCTGAAGAGTAAATACATACATACATATGTGGTAAATGAACCACATAATATTTTAAAATAATCAAAAAAAAAAAAAAAAAATTAAGAATAAAAATAATGTAACCAAACTAAACAAACCAATTATCCACCAACTAACTTCGTATTTTAAATTTCTAAAAATTTATTATCATAAAAAACAAAAAAAAAATCATAAACGACGATACTCTAAAGTTGTACAATATGATTTTTGTTTTTGTTTTGTTTTGATTCACATTAAATAAATTATAAATTTTAACCTAAAAAATAAATCAAATTCAATTGACATTAGTATGTTTATTCATTCAAAATAAATCATATTCATATCACGATATAATAATTTACTATATACAGTTGGACAACGTGCAAAAATACAACATTACTGATACATCATGACATGAAGACGAAAAGAAAAAGAAAAAAAAAAAACAAATTATGATCAGAATAACATACAAAAGACAAATATGTAAATAATATGTCGTATGCAAAAATTAATTGAATAAACATATTTCTAAATGTATCTCTATGAACATGAAATACTTTATGAGTACGTGTACAATAAGGGACATAACATTTTTTAAAAATTATATTATAAAATTTTACTTTTTATTTTGAATTGAAACTTGAAAATTTCAATTGAATTACTTAGGCTTAAGTTAAAGAAGGAATATGAGAAAAAAGGTAATTATCATTTAAGGAATTGATTCTATAGTATTTTCGTAGCTAAAAGTACAATGCCATTTTATATGATCTTGACTGTATTTTTTTTTTTTTTAAGAAATATACTAATAAGAAAAAAAATTGAAGATGTCCAGTATAAAATTATGTATATGTGTGAAACATTAAAGTTATGGTCGCCAAACTGTGGGAAAAAATTTAAAAAATTTGTGTGAATAAGGCAACAAAACGGTCAATCGAATATATCTACCTACTAAACAAACATTATTTTCTATGTATATAGAAATATTATACATATGTACATATCTACAATGAACACTTATAGAAAAATTTATCATACAGGAATTGTATGTCATTCTCGATGATCACGTTTATCAATTGGCATGTTCAATTCATAAAATTTTTGCATGCGTTTATTATTACTCCTTTATCATTTTATTACTTTTTATAATTTATTATATTGAAAGAATATCAAAATACCTTTTTATACAAATTATTATATATGTATGTATGTAGGTATTTATAATTTGTTAACTTTTCCATACATACTCGTATATAAAATACATCTGTATTTACGACAAAACAAAAACATATAGCAATAATAATATTAATGTATCTGGTCTTCCAAATATGTTATATATCTTACATAGTAAAAATTTATTAATTGATAATTCAGGTAATGTTCTCATATTTCACTGTCCTGTTGATTATCGATTATAATTCAAAAATAATACAAAAAAAATTTTATTTTAATGTGATCATGATATAATTTTAAGTTATTATATTATGAGTACTTTTATTATAGGTACAATATTCCCAGTAGTTTGATGATAATACATATTACTTATTATAATTTTGAAGTCACATTGCATATAAATGTTATTTTTGTTTCTTTTATTATTATTATTTATCGCGAATTATAATTTCTTCTTGTTCTTTTTTTTTTTTTTTTTTGCATATACATAATATGTGTATAAATATCGGTCAGTAGGTTTTTGTCGTGATCGATTCTGTTAGATGATATTACCTTCTTGTCATGTTCATCGTGTACTGATTGTAAATGACCGCCTTTAAGAATTACATATTTTATATCAAAAACAACAACAATTTAGTGGTGTTATTTTGAATTTAAAAAAAAAAAAAAATAATAATGATAACATTTATGTATGAAATATATACATATATTATTTGCAAAAAAAAAAAAGAAGTCACCATCTAGTACCTGGTGCGGCTCTTTAATAAGAAATTAGGAGTTTCCGTTAAGTTATGTTACAGTGCAGTTATAAATGATGAATGACAGCGCGTGAAATGCATTTAACAAATTATGTAGTATGTGACATTAATATTATTTTGGTATTATTCATATTGCCTTCACCTAATTTAAAGAAGACAATAATGGGAACTGTCAAGTACGAACTAGAAATTATGTGTTACATAGAAGAAGTTTCTTAGAAAATTCTTTAATGATAAATTTAACAGGAATTTTTTTTTTTTTTAGAAAATTTTAACTTTTAATGATTTTTAAGTTTTTTAAATTTTTTTCAAGTAAATTGATGTGCCTAATGTCTCTAGAGATATTTTTTATCTGAATAATGTTAATATATTAAGGTATCTATACCTTATTAAAGAAAACTTTTTTGAAAGTAATGTATCTCAAAATTATTAATAAACCACCCACCTGGAAGATGTATTTAGATTTGTTTTTTGTCATGAAGATGTTAAGCATATTCCAGAAGAATATATACACTAAAAAATTTCATTTGAAATTTGACGAAAAATTTCTAACACAGATTAAGTAGAAAACAATCACATCCTTAATTTTATTTTTACAGCAAAAACACACATTTTTTATATACATATATTAATATACGAATAAAAAATTATCTTCTTTATCCTTCTTATCAAAAATTTACAAAGTATCTAAGAATTAATAAAAATTTAAAAAAAAAATCAAAGGCAAAAAAAAAATTCATAATAATTATTTCTACACTTTCAATTATTTACGCTTTCTGATTTATAATTACTTATAACTTCTGAAAAAATGTTAAAATAATATTAAAATCCTTTTGATTTGTACCGTCATCCGAAAATTGAAAGAAAAAAAAAAAAACAAAAGAAAAGATAAAAATCTTATCTATTTGCCGTCATCATCAATCGATCTACACATCGATAAATAAATTATTAATAAAAAAAATAATTCGATCAAAAGTTTGTTAAATTATTCAGCTACAGGTGAAAGAATGACGATAGCATGTTTTTACTTTTTCTTTTAATTTTATTATTTATTTTTTTTTCAATATACAATAAATAAGAAATTCCGCTTCTGCCTACACCAATGTTTGCTTAGAAGTTCTTTTTTTTTTTTCGTCTTTTTTATTTAACTTCTATCTTTTTTCAAAGTATTTGTTTTCATTTTAAAGTGAGGAATCATATATTAAAAAAACACACCCGATCAGGTAAAAATTTACACTTTACAATAATCAAATTTGATACCTTAAATTAACACAAGAACATCAATTTGAAATGCGCGTACTCAAAAAACATGATAAGTTTGAGGATTCATCATCATATTATTGGATATATTTCAGAAAAACAAAATAACTTCATGACTTGTGAATTTTGAATTTTTTTTTTTTTTTTCGTTTTTGTTTAGTTTTTTTTGTTCTAATATTTTTATAATATTAAGAAAATTCTGTTTTTTTTTTGTTTTTAATTTAAGATATGCACCGTTTATAACCTTTTTTCACCATTGCATTGCATTATATCAATTTCATCTTTATAATAAGTGTACATAGTGCAGTGTAATGAAGTAGCTAAGCTAATTTGTTGCGGTTGAATTAAATAAAAGACATAAAATACCAAAAATGACTTATAAAAATAATAGTGAAAAAAAAAAGCAGTAAAAAAGGAGAACAAAAATGCACGCGTATATATAATAAAATATAAAAACAATCTTTTTTGTTTTTTTCTATTTTTTATGATGATATGATATACATACGATTATGTAGCTACTTGTATTGTAACAGTAGTAACATTACACTTTTTTTTTTATTGAAAGGTGTTTTCTTGTGGTTTTTCATTTTAATTTTATGCTTATTCGTGATGAAAAGATTTTTTTTATATTATTTATATGATATGTGTGTGGACAAGGTAAAAAATGATGTACATATGTATGTATGTAATACATATATGTATTGTACTTTCAATTCTTTTCTTTCTAGGTTTGTATATAATTTTTTATCATACTCATAAAAGTATTTTATGAAAGAATTTGAAATTTAAATATTAATTGAAGATAAACGGTTACGGTATATTGTTTATTGTTAGATTTTATTATTCGAACGTGATTTGAATTAGAGTTATGACATTATATAGTATTATATGCATGTACTAATAAAATTTTGAATTAAGAATGAAGAAATTTAAAAAAACAAAAAACATTTTAGCATTGAAAAAAATTATTTATGTACTTATGATTACAATATTCAAAAAGTTGAACTATTTTCTTTAGTATGTACATAATTATGAGGAAATCATCTAAAATAGTGAATATTTTAGAAATTTTAAACAATAATAATAATAAACAAAATGAAATTTCCTAACACGATTCTCAAAATTAAATAATAAAATTGATTATTTAATTTAAAAAAATAAAAAAACGCAAATTTATGTTACGCAAAAATAGAAATTTGTGTAACATTAAGAATAAATAATAATAGATTTGCAACTATCGAAAAACTTCGTAAAACAAACAAAAAACGTCCTTGAATTAAATTCAAATTTTTAAATAAAATTCTACTAAATATTTGTATTTTTATTTTTTTCATGAATCAATGCATGAAATTTTATACTGATATTTTATTCATACCAAAGATGGTATAATCTATATATTATTTAAAACGAAATATCTTTTTAAAAATATTTGTTAAAATAAAGAATTTATTTTTCATTGTATGTATTGTGAGATATGATAAAATTTACTAAAAAAAAAAACAAATCACTCTAATATACTACTTTTATATAAAATTTAAAAAATATATGTCTTGTTTAAAAAATAATATTAAAAATAAAGAGTAAATATTTTTTGAAAAAATATCTTTTTTCTTAATATTTACGAGAACAATAAATATTATAAAATGTACATTTATAGATATAAGTTGAGTAAATCTAATAAATATTTATTTAATTTTTTATTTGAGTTCATAAAGTGTTACAGTTTTTGAAAAGATACATACATATGTACTATATGTATGATACATATAATTATGTAAATACCTAATTCAGATAATCTATTGTATGCACATATATTTGGTTTCAAAATATACTATTAAAAATTTAAAACAAAAAAAAAAATACATATTTTGAATTTTAAAAAATAAAAATAATAAAAACAATTGTATTTTTTTCAGGATATTCATGTTTTTATTTAAATTTATGGAATTAATTGACACTGTTTTTGTGAAGATACACGTGTACGATAATAATTTTTATGCATTATGATATGTATTGTACACTAAAACAAATACATAGAACTCCAATATTCACTATCTCGGTACTAGCGGATTCTTTTATTCGTTTATAGATTTTTCTGAACTTCCCTTAACATCTGCAATTTTTTTCATGAATAAAATCAGCACAAAAAAGAGATAGGCCCACAATCAGACAAATTAAATATTAAGAATTTAGATAGTTTTATAGAAAAGATACAAGAAGTGTTTCTTCTGTCGCTTTGATTTTAAAAGCAGAAATTCTGAAACATCACAAAAAAATTAAGCCGTAAAAAAGACTGTAAAACAAAAAATGAATTTATTTGTTTCTATTTGAAAAATCTTTATGGATTTCTTTTTAAAGCGATTATTTTTTTAATGTTAATTTTATTATTTTTGTTGAAATTGACTTGGTTAATTTTATATTTTTCATGAATAAATTAATAAGTTTTTTGTTTAAAATATTTAAATTTGGAACCTACATACATATATATTTATAATATGTACTTACTTTTTATGCATATTATATGTAAATGCGTGATTTTATCAGAATGTATCCCGAATGTTAAGGGTTCTGAACCTCTATGGGTTCTAACAAGGAAACTACTTCCATCAGATCCACATTTGTGAATAAATTCTAGAGCATGTAATATGTGATCTGTAATACATATGAAGTACAATTCTTTTGTTTTTTTTTTTAATTAAAAAAAATTGTTATGTGAAAATAATAAACATAAAGAGTCGTTAACAAATCTGTATATATGTACGTTGTTTGACTACGTGTTCAATAAAATAAAAGTAAATAGATTTTCACATAAGAGATTTTCCAAAATTCAAAGTAAATTCGTAGAAAATATTAATAGCTACTTGATTTTCTTTTTGTTTCAACATTAAAATCGAAAAAAAAAAAAAAAATTAGTATAATTTTTAATAAGCCCACAAATTCTAATTTAATAAACACCTTTAATTATGAAATTTATTACTATGTGTTATCCACAAATATTTTTTAAAATTAAATTATGTAAATAGTAAATATAAATTTATATCCAATAAAATATTTTTTATTAGCTTTCTATGAATATTTCCTTATTTATTTTTTTTTATTATTATCTTAAATATCTTGAATATGTATACCTATACATATATGTATGTCTATATATTTTTTCGTTTTTTCAAATAGAACAAATGTTTTTATTTTAGATTTTATTGTAAATTTCCAAGAATTACTAACATTATGAACTCTTTAAAAAATTAAAAAATTATAAAAAAAAATATAAAATTTATATGTATTTTGAGTTTTTATATACGTATTATATGTATGTACATACATATATGTTTTTTTTTTTATTTTTATGATTTTTTTCTTTCTAATTTTATTGCTCCAGATATTATATAATGATAAATGAACTACATTGATTTGTTTTTATATCTGAATCTCATATACATATTTTTGCCGCATATAGTACCTATATACATACATATGTATGTACCTATATTTAGTATGAAAGATGTTGTTTCTTTATAATAGCTTGTTTAAAAAGCATTAAAATTTTGTTTTATAATATTGCTTTTTAATTAGGAAAACGTGAAAGCTATAAAAAATATATACATATATATGTATGTGAATATGTTTTTTATTTTAAATTTATTATTTGAAATGTTTTATTTTATGTACATATTTCTATTTTATAAATTATCTTAAATAATTTGTTGCCGAGAGGATCTTTTGTAATTGATCCAGGAAAATTACAATTTATCATCTTAGGTGTAGTGTAGTAACTGAAAAAACATGAAAAAAAAACGACATTCGACTCGGCCGGCAATCGAACCACGGAACCTTGCCGAGGTAATGCTCTTAAACTATTGAGCTACCGAATGCCATGTCGCTTGCTGTTCTCAGTTACCACCTAATTATTGATGAAGAATACTCAAACCTCCTAGGTTTTTTTTTTTGAAAAAAATACAGTTCCGCAGAAAAAATTAGTTGTTATAGAAGTAAAATTGTAAATAACAAATTATTGTATGGAAGCCTATTCTAGCAAATTTCAATTCCAAAAATTTTACAAATGATTCCAAAATTTTTATCTCTATACAATATTTGTACAATTCTCTAAACTTGATTGCAATTTGTCTTTTAAAAATAATAAAATTAAATAAAAATAATTATAAGATGTAGGAATTATATCAACACGCTAGCTCCTTTATTTAAAAATTGAAAAAACAATTTTAGAAACTGGTTGGAAAAGTTCTTTTAACATAGTTTTTGTCTTGTCTTCTAAGAAAATCATTAAATCTTCAAAAAATATAAATTGTTTTTTGAATAATACTAATTACTATAAATATTTATGGGCTTCTATGGTTCTTTGACAATTTTTCCAAAATTAAGAAAAATTCAAATCTTTAAGCAAAAATATGTTCAGTGAATATGAAACGTTATTCATTTTAAGATCATAAAAATATTTTAAAAATGATATCCTGCAGTGAAAAGTAGATAAAATGTATAGAATAAACGGATCAACTTGTTTTCGTTTTTTCTTCTCTATTTTTTTTTTTTTTTTTTAAATACAAAAAGGGGTTTTTCTTAACATTGAAGAATCCTTTCTTTTATAAAAATCGTAAAGGCAAAGGTAGATACAAACATTTTATATTTTCCTCTTGCTTGAAATTTCAATTTTTCTTCTTAATGAAGTAAAAAAAAAATACATACGAGTATTATGTATCATCTTTTTCTAAAAGGAATTAACACGTGCATACTACTAGCAAAAAAGTTAAGAAAAAGAAGAAAAGTGATAACCATAACAAAGCAGTAAAAAATTTTTGTAGACAGGTAGAAAAAGATAATTAATTATGAAAAATGATTTAAAAGTGTCACATACAAGGACAAAACAATAATATTTTGCAAAATTGTAATAAAATTTTGAGATTTTCAGTATATAATGGTAGATTTGTCTTTTTTCTTATTATTGAATATGCTCTCTCAGTGTGTTACATATTCAATATTTTTTTTTTCGTTTTTTGCTTTTATAATAAAATTTTTATCTTCTTAGAATTTTTACATTATTTTTTAATGACTTTAAATCCTTTTGTATGTAATTTTATGGTTTACCGTAGTGGATTTTTAACTTGAAGAAATATTTAAAAAAAAAAAATACAAAATAAAATAAAAGAAAGGATATTCTTCGTGGTGAGTGATAAATTAAAAATGTTCGGTATATTCAAATGAATAACACAAAATAATAAAATCCTGGTTTATTGTATCGAATATTCGATTTAAAAAGGTAAAACAAAATTTTATTAATGGTTACATGAAATTAGATTTTTTTTTCTTTAAATTCTGTATGTCCTCTCATCAAATAATGAATATTAAGGATAAAAAACAATAAATGAGATAAGATAAAAAAATAAATAAAAATTAAAAATAAAAAGAAATATGTGAACGAAACTTGAAATGAAAATAAATAAATGTGTCCTGAAAATTTGGCGGCACATAAATATATCCTTATCACAGGAAGACGAACATATAGTGTGTACCGATGTTCTATGAGAAAATATATAGACAATGGCGCCTTTTTAAGTTATTGTCTCAATGTAATTATGTATGTATTCCTTATTATTTATGTTTTCTCTTTTTTTAATAAATGAAATAGAAAATTGTCTCATCTTTTTTGAGCTCATTTAATATTTTTCGCTTGTCTTCATTTTTTTTTTCTAATCTTAAAATTTTATGTTCGTGTTTGATAAGTATTTTTCTTATTTTGACTAAAAGATGAATGAAATGACACAAAAGGGCAAAAAAGTAGAAAAAAAAAAAAACCATAAAAAGAAAAAGTAAACGAATAAGAAACAATTAAAATAGATAAAATAAATTTGATTTTCTGATAAAATGTGAATTATTGTGACATTTTGTTTTTGCTATTGTTTAAATAAATCATATAAAAAATCGGACGTGGATATGAAAATGAAAAACAAAAGTATAAAAGCAGGTAGAAGAAAAATTCATAATAAAAGTATAATTTGAAAGTGTGAATTAATCAAAAATTAATTACCTAATTTTTCTGTTGAACTTTCATGAGATAATGTTGATTTTGTTATCATTGATTATCCTTGATATCCTACATATATCCTTGTATTGTAATGTTCATTAACAAAAATAGTCACAGATATGCGAAAATACTGATTTTTCGAAAAACAGATGAAAAAACCATGAGAAATATCTACATTCAAAAAAAAGTTTTAAGTTATGTATTGCAATTTGCAATACAATATTATTTTAGATTATTTTTATTCAAAAATCGCTTCCCATAATATGGAAAATTTCAAATCGTTCAATCGAACACAATTCAAGGTCAAAAAGAATAAACAATGTAAGCTTTCCGCAAACAACTGAACTAGATTGGATAGGAGAACCAGGAGTAGGAACGGGATGTTGAGTTTCCTTCCCTCTTCACTGCGACCCAGTTGGTTCATCTAAACTAGATAAATGAGTACAACAACTAGATAAATTTAGTCATTGAAGTACAAATATTGAAGTGGAGACAAAATTTAGAAATTCAAATTTCATCTCTACAAGCGGATTACATGAGAAAAAAAATTTGAAGCATCTTATAAATGTAAACAAAATTAAATAGTTTCTAATTCCGAAACTAATAGACTTGCACTGAATCTCGAATGAGTTTATATATTATTTTACAGTGTATTTCTTGATAGATACAAACACTCAGAATGATCATTGCAAGGAAAAGATGACGTGTATTTGGAGCACTTTGACGATTTTTGATGTTTCAATTTTAATTTTTAATATTTCCTTTTTTTTTTTTGTTTAATATTATTATTCAATTTTTCAAAATTTGCCCTTTAATCATCGTGGAATTAAAATTCTCATCAAACGTTAATATTTCCTTTGTCACAATACAAAAAAACGTTTGTATTACAACAATTTTCTTAAATTATGTATATTTTATGTTCATGTAATCATACAATCGTTAATCGATATTTATGCTATAAAATCGACTTTAAATCAATTTGACATTTGGACACACCTTCCGAACTTTAAGAACAATACAAATATAAACCGGTATAATTAAACATGTGTTTGTACATATAATTTTTGGTCTCCCTTTTCAAAAGCTCCAATGAATTATCAAGTTTGTGAATTTTCATTAAAAAAAAAAATGCAAAAAACGAAAATAAAAAAACACACTTAAAACACACTTAAAACACATTTGTGGTGATATTTTTTCTCTTGAACTGTTGAAAATTTCATGCTAGCTATTCGTGGTGTGCTTTTCTTTTATTATTGTTATATTCGTATTAATTTCGAACTTGAGAGTTTTCGAAATTGTTAAAAAGCATTTACCGCAAAATAGCAAAAGTATATATGCTCCCCAAAAAAGATTTTTTACTCTCGAAAGTTTCCTCAGATTCATATAATTGTGTGTAAATAAATAGAAATTCATTTATATATCAACATTTTACCTGAAGTAGATGAACGGAAGGTGATAATGATGGTCTGGTTGATTCACAATACTCAATATCTTCTGGTTAATGCATCAGGAACTATTATAGAGATCTCTTTACGGGAAAATATGCAATTGAAAGACGCGTGTATCTATTCGTTTTATAATATCTACTAAACCACCCACATACATGTAAAACATGTCGTGTATTTATAATAAAAACAATAATATAAAATTGCAATGTAACATAAAAGAGAGGACAAACTCTTGTTTAAAAATTTCAGTTGTTGTACATTTTTATTACGAAAGGAAGAGGGGAGGAATGTGAGGTGATATAGTATAACAAAATTAAATACATAAAACGTATATAGCGAAAAAGTCCTCAAGAATGCATCCGCTGTCGTCGCTTCTCAAAAAAAATCTAGTAAAATCGAGTCAACCTAGGCGTTTATCTCTTTACTCTAGGAAAAAGATATTTTTTGGACAAATATTCTTTTGATAATGAAAAATTCTTTTATCCGGATACCGAACGTTTTGTTTAGGACGAAGATGATGCGATGATAAACTTTGTTTTTTTTTCCTGTTTTTGTGTTTGTTTTTTGTTTTTGTTAACTAGAAGTAACTTACTAGTTTGCGTGCTTGTTATATATATGTGTCGTATTTATGTGTATATAATGTATTAGTAAAGTGAATTTTATATGATATGTGTGTGACAAAAAAAAAAGTTGATTAATTTCACTATTTAGTTAAATGACTTATTTTCTTAAATAAAATCGATATTATAAAAAAGAAGCAAAAATCTTGATTTATCCGTCGGAATTATAAAACACAAAATGTTAACTTTTTTTTAGTTGTGAATATGTAGTTGAGAAATAATTTAAAAAAAAAATTATGAGCTAACATACTAACGATAAAATAGATACTGGTTAAAGGATTAACCTCTAATTATAATCACACGTTGGTTTTTTGTCATCGTTATCATTTTTAGTTTTATTATTTATTTATTTTTGTGCCTTTGGTACTTGTCTCATGTTTTGTTGTTGTAATTTTTATTCAACATAAAACATGTGTTTTACCACCCACATATATTTTTGTTGTTGTTTATTTATTTTTTTTTTTTATTTCATTTTCCTATGATTATAAAACAAGTGTTGACGAGGTTCCTGATACTAGTCTAAAATGTTATTATAGTGTTTATATCATCGCATATTATATTGAAAAATAAAACCAATATATTCTATTTTACATATATACATGTGTGTATATAATAAACTAGGAATATACAATATACCTATATTCTACATATGTACATACATATATTACACATAAGTATTATTTTATGTGTGTATCTACTTGAAATTTTTAACGTAGGTTGGCATTATGAAAACATGAATGAAATATTATACAACGGAACAGACACATAACAATTTTGATGACTTCATAAAATACATAAATATGAAAATCTTGTTTTTTGAATTTTGTCAGGACTTTTAATTTTTAAGTTATTTTTTAATTAATTTTTTTAGAACATTTATTTCTTCCCTTCGTCAATTAAAAAAAGTTTGTATTTCTTTATTTTAAATTTTTGTGGAATAAAAATCAATATTATTGAAAATGCCGACGGCTTTCTTGAGCTTTAGCATATATAAATGGCTTTAGTTTTTAGTGTTTTTCCATGTATATTTTTTATTTATTATTCAGAATTTAATACTGATAAATAAATTTATTTTTAAATTTTCTAAGAGTACCCTACTTGTTTGATAAATATTTCTGTAAAAAGAAAAAGACAAATTTATTATTTCAAAAAATCTTTTTGTTGCGTTGGAGAGATTAGAAGTTATGTAGCTTTTGAATGAAATTTAATATTGAAGAGTAAATATTCAGTGTCTTAAAAATCATAAAAAGTTTAATATTCTTACGCACATGTTTTATTTTTATGGAAAAATTTATAGCTATCGAATTTCTATGCTACTAGTAATGATACATATTGCATTTTAGTTCATAATTTCTCAGATATTCATTGTTATATTGGTATTATTTTTTGTTATGACTTTTTTGACTGAATTTTGTCTGTTCTTGTTTTAAAATCTACAGGTAGAATACTGTTCATAAATCAGATTATTTGATCAGTCAAAAGCTATAACTTTATGCTAGACGTTTTGAGGAATATAACTTGAAAAAATTTAATTTTCAAAACTATACGATATACCTATTTGTCTAACAAGCTCAGTATTAAACAAATAAAACTTATATGTTCTACGGAAACTATTCAAATTTCTATTTATTTGAATTTGTTTTTAAAAATTCACTTATTTAAATGCACCTTTTTTTATTTTATTTCATTTTTTTTTTTAAATAAAATTTCCAATAAATTAAAGATACAAAATTACGGCAGAAAATAAAATGGAAATGAATATAATTTCAAAAATTATGTGTACTGATTTTTTTTTTTATTTATTCTAAAAGATTTTTATATAAAACTATGCATACGAAAAAGAACATTACCCATTGAAACAAAAAATTCTTTAGGATTTAAAAAATTTCTATAAGAAAAAAAAAACATGAACTCAAAACAACAACTCAACATTCTTTTGAAGGTTGCATCATGTATGTGAATAAAATTTGCAATAATATATATTGCATTGCCGACAAAAAAATATAATCTGTATCTCTGAAAACTTGATTTTATATAAATTTATTTTTTTCAGTTTGTTTCACATAACAGTAGAGTTACATAGAATTGTTGAGAAAACGAAAAAATTATTTTATTTTTGCGATTTGTTTAAAGTTACAAAAAAAAAAAGAGTTTTATAAAATGCAAACATTTATACAATGTTCGTTTATGAAAATAAAAAACTCTTGTGAGCACATAGAACGATATATATTTTTGTGAAAGAATAAGAAAAAAATGCATCACAATAAAAAAACATTTCTCAGTATACAAGTATGTATGTTCAACGAAATTTTAAAACTATAACTAAGAAAAAAAATGTTAAAATTTAAAACTTTACAATAAACATTAAGAAAAAACATCAACTAATAAACCAATAAAGGTGTCTGTGATGTTTTTATAGATATACTTTTGTGAGTATACATATATGTGTACATATGTAGGTATAGTCGATTGAGAAAAACTTACTGTAGCTCAGTACATCTTAAAAACGAAAAAAAAAAAAAAAATTCAACAATCTGGAAAACGTGCGATAATCGATCGATTTTAAAGCATCACAAGAATAAGAAAACAAAGAAAAAACATGAAGAAAAAAAGATATCACCGCGTTATAAAAGATACTTTTTTAAATTAAAAGTAAATAAATGAAATATAAGATTTGTTTTTTTTTCTCTAAAGTTCATTACAAGAACATTGTGATAACGTTTCGTTTTTATCTTTTCGTGACATGATAGGTAGTAGTAGTGGAACAATATTGAAAAAAACTAAAAAAAAAGGAAAATTCTATAAAAAACAAAAAAAACGGGGAAAATTTTGGTGAACCAGGAAAAGCATATGAGAAATAACGATTAAAAACAATAAGACTAGAAGAAAAACGAAATAACAGGACTTGAGAAAAAGCTGAAAAAACGATTTGTAGAAAAGTTAAAATAGAAATCGAATAAAATCTTTCACCAGTTAGAAAGTTTCGGTAAGAGAAAAAAATGTCGCGCCGTAAGCAATCACGACCGATTCGAGTTCAAGATGAACAGGATGTCAAAAACAATGGCAACAAGAATATTATCAAAAGTAGCAATAATGATGAAGACGACAACAGAAACAACGCACAAACCTCACAGCAGGATGAGAAAAATATAGATGATGATAGTGGTGGCTGTATTGAAATGGATTGTACAAAAAATATATATGACAATCAGGGTATAGAATTTTATAGCAGGATTGAAGAAACAGGATTTAAGATTTCTATCAAAGATCAAAGTAAGTATCTACTTACATATTTGAAAATCAAATGCATTTTATTTTAAGATGTTATTATAAGGAATATTTTCGATTTAAATTTTAAGGATACTTTTTTGTTTTCAGTTGGTAATTGGAAAATATTTTCAAAGTTCAAGATTCAAGGATTCACAAAAAGAAAAAAGAGAAAAAATGCGAAGTCTTTGATTGTCAAAATGTACATCATGTTTTCGAAAAAAGTATTTATTTTTACCTAACATTCTCACAAAAAACTTCTTGTATGAATCTTTTGTCTCACGTTTTTTGGGAATACAGTTTTGTAATTATGAAAATTCAAAAAAAAAAAACTATCACTAATGTCCTTTTATTTAGGAAATTCCTTATGTTCTATCAAATGAAAGACATTCATATTTTTAATATTTTGGAAAAATAAGATTAAAAACATTTTATTTTAAATTTTTCTTTTTAATATTGGTAATAAAACGTAGGTAGCTTAAAAATTTTACAAATAAAATTAATTTTGAACATTACTTTTACACTATACACTAAATTTCACCTAAAAAACGTGCTTAAAAATCAAATCTTCAGAAACCTAAAATACGTGTAGCTCACGTGCTATGCGCATGCAACTCTCAAGCTGTTCAAATTTAATGTACATATAAAATTGATTAAAGTTAATTTAAGCTTGTGTGTGTTCTATTCATATACGATTAAATATTATATTTATGGGCTTAAATACTTATACGCAACTTCAATCAATTTTTTTGTCGTTTTTTTCCTTTTATTCTTCTTTATAATGTAATGCCAGTTAACATAAATTACTATTTTCTTGAATTCATATTACTGTCTACGTAAGCAATATGTTAAACTTCCTAGTTTTATTTTTCAAAATTTTCTTCTTTTTATCTTTTAAAATTAATTGTTAAATTTTAAAAATTTCAATCTTATACGAACTAAAAAAATCGTACATACTTACATATATATGTATACGTAACAAATCTTCATAGAAAATAATAAAATTGAATGAAATTACTTTTTTAAGAAGATATCCTATATGTAAGTAATACACTAATATACAATAAAATACTGATTTCCCAGACATTAGATAGGGTCATTAAAATGAATCACTTATCAGTAATTGTAATTTTCTATTTATTGTAAAAAAGTTTATACACCAACAACATATTATGTACATAGGTATAGGCTATATTTTCATATAATGGAAACGAGATATATTCACTGAATGTTTTCTGTAGTTGCAGATTAACTTTAATCTTAATATCTTTAAAAAAATAATAAAAATAAAAAATATAAAAACAAAAAAAAAAAACAAAAAAAATTATAAAAATGGACGTACCTATTTTAAAGTTTCATGTCAGTTATGTTTTCATTTGAAAATAATTGTAATAATTCTTTGTTTCTTCAAGAGATTTTTTTTGTTTTAATTATGAGTATGCATAAACAAAAATTATTTAGAAAGTTTATTACTGTGGGAATACTGATATACTCGTACATATTTTATTTATTTTTGTTTTTTTCAACATAAAAAACATTTGCATGAATAATGAAAAGAGAAATTAATGAGTGTTAGGTTTAGTCAAATTAAAAACATTGAAGTATATGTACATATACACATACATATATATGTATATATGTGTAGATATACATATATGTACATATAGTTCGTATATGGTAAACTTTAAAAGTGTAATTTTTTAGTAAAACAGATTATGTATCCTTATATCTTCTAGAATGTTTTCAAGGTTTTTTTTTTTTTCATTTTTAACAGGACATCTGCAGTCAAAGTAAAATATCTGATCGTCGTCGTTTTGAGGAAATTAAATTAAAAAAAGCCCAAACTTGATATTTATTTAGTTGAAATGATTTGTTATATTGATGATTGTATTGATTTTCATGATGACGTGACCTATCTTAAAATTAAAAGGTGAAATAGTTATTAATATATACATATGTATGTATATGTATATTTGTTCAAAAAATTATTTGTCTCTAGTTCTTTGAAATCATACAATAGCGCTGCAGTCAAAATATATTTGACTGTCAAAGATATCTGACACCTTCATTTTCAGATAACTTTATCTGCATGATGTCTTTTCTGACAGTGAAGAAACTCAAATTTTTGATTTATTCTCAGGATAAAATAATCAACAAGATATCTCGACCTGAAGAAATCTTTATCTTAACAATAAAGTTAATTATAATTATGTGAGTGTAACAATCGTGAAGTTATGTTTGACAATAAAGTTAAATTGGTAATAAAAAGCAGGTATTTCAGCCAATGTAATTCTGGTCAATAATGTGAATGGTCATGCAAAAAATAACATTTGGAACACAAACAAAATGAAAAAAAAGTGCTTTTTAAAATCTAAACTTCCTGGTCATTTAATGACAAATCAAATTTTCTCAAATATAATCAACAATTGTAGGATAGCCAAAAAAGTAGAACAAAGAACAAAGAGTAAGTTGATCTTAGGAATAAGAATGTGAGTTATTAAAAGAACATCAGGTTATTTGTATTCAAAACCCTATGCTCGTTCTAACAGGATTTCTGCGACTCATTCCGCTCTATTTTCATTATTTTTTCTCTCCAATTCAATATGAATTCTAATATTATTCCCTTAGAATATCTAACAAGTAAAAACAAAAATATACATACATATGTATGTATGTATATATTTTTGGTTACGGATTTTTAAATGATACCTTAAGGAAAAATAGTTCATTTTTTTTTGCAGCTTTTAATCAATGTTTATTGTAAATCACTTTATTTAGGTACACATGATGTGTATTCGCCTATTATATGTAACATACTTGTGTGTAATTACAACATTTTTTTTCTCCATCAAATAATAAAACATCACGCATTATAACATTCCACTCAATTGTTTGAAGTAATAAAATTTAACTGAAGTAATTACGTACCAATAAATATTCTTATAATTCGTTCCATTCAATGGAATCTCTTATTTTACGTTTGTTTTGTTTTGTTTAGTACTTCTTTTTTCGTTACCTCTACTTATATCCCTGGACATTTGTGATATAACTGTAACAGTGGTTTTCATAAAGATTATAGTTCATTGTCTTGTCCTTAAAATCGAATAAGTTTATCATTATTTTCTTCTTATACTTGTACTTCATAATATAGATTATAAAGTACAGTCAAAGAACGTTTTTCTGTTGAAGTAAATAATTTTTTTGTTTTCTGTTTTGAGTACTATGAACAATTCTGAGATGTTAAAAAGTATATTTTGTAAAGCTCTATATATCTTTGATTTAATGATGAAAGTCATATTAAATGCGTTTTGAAGTTCAAAATGCATATCATAATTTGAATATAAAAAAAAAAATCATTGTTGTTGATGGATAACACATTGGAATCGGATATACATACATTAGATCCATAAAGTTGATGAATATGAGAAAAAGGATGAGGAGATATGTAAAATACATGTATGTACATATGTGTGTGCAAAAATGAATTGATTGACTGGTTACAACAATAACAAAAATACATCATTTTAGTCATTAAAATAATCATCATCATCATCATCAGGATATATGAGAAGTGAATAGAAACGATTCTTCTTGGCATATTATGAGTTAAAAGCTATTTACGATCGTTTAAAGTCATGCATAGTTATGAGTTATTAGATCTTCATTTTTGAATTTAATATTCAAAACTAATCGACCATGATGTGGATACAATTTGTGGATCTTCTTAAGTGGTTATCAACGCCTCATCAAATTAGCAATAAAAAATTATATTTCTTTCTTATTTTATTATTATTATTATTTTTGTATATATATAGTTTTTGGTTTTCTTTTCTATTTTTTTTTTTTTTTTGTATTTGTGATACTGAATTTTCTTTAATTTTATCTTTTGTTCGCAAATTGTACAATTGTAAAAATAGCTCCTTAAGATTTTTACTTAATGCATATGAATTTGATGTTGTTGTTATTGTTGTCAGTTTGGTTAAGAAAAGATGAGGATTTAAATTGAAAAAAAAAAAAATAAAATAAAAATAAAAATAAAATAAAAGAAAATTTCATATGAAAAAATCTACATTTACCAATACATATACCGTTAATGTATTTATCGATTATTTGAGAAAAATAAGAAAAAAAGAAAAAAGAAATAAATGTTTAACAAAAAGTCCATCCGGTTAAAACCGTATCGAATTTTCTATTAAACGTGAACAAGATTATTATAAGTTTTATGTATGTATATGTATGTATGTATGTATGTATGTATGTATTGTATAATTGTGATCTTATTTTAAATGATCGCAATTTAATATATATTATAATGACGATTTTTAATGACTTCTTGTTCTTGTTCAGTAGTAGTCTTGATTAGATTTCACATCAGTCATACTTATATGGATAATTGTTAATTTTTTTTTTTTTTAAACTTAGCTTTTTTATATTTTTTATTTTGTTTAAACGGTGTCGTTTTTAATAATATGTATTAATAGAAGGTATATATAATTATACAAACAAGAAGTATTAGAGAGAGAAATTTGATTTGAGGGAAATAAAAAATAAAAATAGACAAAAAAAAATCGTTTTTGTATTTTTTTTTTTTTTTAATTCAAGAAATTTAAATAATTGTGTTAGAGTTTTGATATGAATTACAAATTAATGAGATAAAAAAGTCACAGTTGTTTTTAATTAAACTGATTTTTTCTTTTAAAAATTTTAATTAAATTTTGTGTAATAAGCTTATTCATTTCCTGATTAATTTTTTTTTCTTTCACATTTATAAATCAATACAAAATGTATGATTAAAGACAATACCTCGTTTGAATTTGTATATTTATTGTTTTTCAGAATCATATGCGTGAAAAAAAAAAAACTTGAGTGTCAAAGTAATGTAAAAAAAAAAAAATTCGATATGTTAAACACAATTTTTTATAGAAAATTTATTTAAAATAAACTACAAAGCAAAAACAAGCATTTTTGTTCTTGAAAAATTAATATGAAGTCTTTTAAAAATAAATTTAAGACAATAGTTTTTTTTTAATCAAAGGCATAAAATGAAAAATAATATCAAGGATAAATTAATATGCTCGTATATTTAAAGAATTTTAAATTAATGTAATTTACATCATTACATTTTTCAAACTCTTCCTTTTTAAACTATCATATAAAAAGGAACTTGCTGACGCAGAAGAAAAAAATCAATGAATAAATTCTTTTACAAATGAAAAGAATATCATTTATTCGGTTAAAATATACATAAATCAGATTTCCAAAAATGTAAATCTAATCAATACAAATCAATATTTATACAATATTTTATCTGAATCAACATACAAAAAAAAAAATAAATAAATAAATAAATAAAAATAAAATAAAATAAATTTTTTAATAATCTTATTTAAAATTAATAAAATACAAATCGAACACTAATAAATTTATAAGCCTTGTTAATTTTTGTTTGCTTTTATATAAGTGACAAATTTAAATTATACATATTTTTGCTACTTTAATTCAATAAAATCATCTCTTAATGGAGAAACAAGTTTATTTAAAAGTATATATGAACCAAAATCTTTTTTCAATTTCAAAAAAAAAAAAAAAAAAAAAAAAAAATTGTTATTAGAGAATAATAATTAATAAAATATCAATTATAATTCCTACAGTTTTTTTTTAAAAATATTTTCGGAAAAATATTTAGTATTACGTAATGAAATTTGTATTTTGTTTTGACATTTAAAAGTTCAAAACACCCTAGCTACGTATATATATTTTTATTATTACAAAAATAATGTATATTATTTGAAAATTCATGTTATTAATATTTACGCATTTATCATAATAAACTAGAGTTTGTAGCAAAAAAAAAATAATAATAATAATAATAATGCGTTGTATCTATGATATGTAATAGGCAATTTATATGCATAAATTTTATATAAATTAAAACTAGTCATGCCGAAAATTAATAATTTATTGAAATAATATATTTGATATTAATATTATTTATTTTCTTTTTTTATTAGATACATTATGTAGGTTGATCGCTTTTTATTTATTAAATTATAATTAATTCAAAAAAAAAAAAAAAAAAAAAATTGAAAAATGAAATAAAAACAAATTTAATTCGTTGATTTATGTGGTATTTTATAAATTTATGTATATATGTATTTATGTTTTTCTACAGAGGAAAAAAAAAATATTCCATCTACTTATATCGACATCATGAGTATTATTTATGTATTCAGTCATTATGATAGTTTTTGTGGAATGACTTATCGCGGATGAGTTTATATATCATTTTTATTAGTTCACTTCATACATATTTTATAATTTTTTGTTAATATTTTCAATATTTCTTTTGAAAATGTCAACTGAATGGAGAAAAAAAAATACAGGTAACCCTCTTATAACAAGGTAGAAAAGTTCCTATAAAATGCAATGTTGTGTGAAATCATGTTAAAACTGATAAGAAAAAATATACTCATATTTGTTAAAATTTAAATATTTAATAATAATGTGTACTGAACTCAGAGGCACAGAGAGTGAATTTTGAGTTCATGAATAGAAGAAATACAGTGTTAAAACGAAAGGTTTCCGCAAATTTCTGATTATGTTAGAGCGAAACCGTGTTGAAGAAGACCGTGTTATATGAGGGCTTAAATAAAATTTCTGATTGTGTTAGAGGAAACCGTGTTGTAGGAAGGTTACCTACACGTATAAATTAAATTCATATAAAAACTATCTTTTTTTTCAAATTTTATGAATAGAAGGTAATCTAGAACATTTAAAATTTTAATGAATTCAAATATAATTTTTGTTTAACGTGTTTTTATGATAATAAATGATATCAATTAAATATATGAAGCTTTATTTTTTTTTTCGATTTTAATTACCATAAAAATATGAGTTTATGGATTTTGATATACATATACACCTAAACATTTATTGAAATGAACATTGAGTTCAATGTGAAGGTGATAGGGAAAAAAAGAAGACATTTAAATGTTATTTTTAATACTAGAAGAAGAAAAAACTTAAAAAGCATATCAATAAATCATTTTGCTAAAAAAAAAAATATTTTAACTGTTTTCTAATACTCACAAATATTTTTTTGTTTTATTTAAAATTTTTTATTAAAATTTGGATTTTTTTAACACTTTGAAAAATTCAAAACATATTTGATAGCTAAATGGTAGTGTACTGTACACTTTATATTTAGTGAGAACATACTCGTATTCTTGAAATGAAATTTCTTTTCTTTTTGAAAAAATCTGGCTTATTTGAAGTAACATATTTTTCTAGTAATTTATTTTGAAGCATAAAAGTGCGATTTAGCTATAAATTATATATTTAATTATTTAATATCTACCATATTTGAGTACACCTTTAACATTTCCGTTCTAAATTTTCAATATATACAAGTATTTTAAATAAAAAATTATTACTTTGATAACTCAACACTTATTTAGTACATACTAATAAAGAAAAACCCATTAAATAAAATATTCAATTCAATTTAAAACCGTGAAAAAAAAAAATTGCTAATTTTTATTATTTTCTATTTTATTTTAAATTTTTATTCACTTATTAACTTGAAAATATTCGAAAAAAAAAAAATCAAATAAAAATAAATTCAAATCAAAAATATAAAAGAATTTGTTTTTTTTTTTCAACAGCAATTTTAACATATAACAAAGGAATTCAGTGGCATAAATGCAAATTATGTAGATTGTAATATAAATACAAAATAAAAATAACATAAACCAAACGTTAGATAAAAATTCCTAAAAAACTGAAAATTATAAAAAAAAAAAAACATTATTTTTATTTGTGTGAATCAAAAACAAGTTTTTTACGCATATTTTAAATTGAATTTCATACTTTTTTTAATTTTTTTTTTTCAAAGTCCTTTTTGCATTCGTTTTTTTTTTTTTCTATTAAATTTGTACAAATGTTATGATTCGTAGTGCTATGATTTGAATATCAAACATAAATTTTAGTAATATTTTTTTTTTCATACTGATAACAAAATTTTATTTATATTTCCTGCCATTATTTTAAGACATGTGATGGGCGAAGAAAAAATATTTGTTTATAAAAATAAAATACGTAACCTGAATAATTTTCAAAAATGATAAGAGACTATGTACTTAGCAATTATTATTTAATTTTTTTTTTGTTTTTGTTTTTTTGTTTAATAAAAATAAAAATAGGTACATATATGGTTTTTTCTAGTACTTATGTACTTGTATATCGAGTTAATGAATTTTTGAGGTCATTTATTGAAATATTTTTGTTTTTTTTTTCTTTTTTTTTTATCAATTGAAAGGTATTGTTTTTAATAATGTGTTATCGGAATACCATGTAAATTTCCATTTTATTGAATAATTCTATCAGTTGGAGGTCTTATTATTAAAAAATTACAATATAATCACTTAATATCATATAATAATACGACTTAGCATTTTATTATAGTATTATATATTGTTATATATATTTTTTATTATTATTATTTAAGGTCTATAATTTAATTATTCTCTTTTGTTTAACACATAAAATACGATTAATTTAAATAATTAAATAAATAAAAAATGGTATTACATATGTTTCATTTTATTTAATAAGAAATTATATATCTTAAGAAAAATAAGAAGAAAAAAAATATATATATATATAAAAAAGATACATTTCATTATACATGTTGTATTTCCACATCATTAAATAATGATAATATTTTTTAACGAAACCATTAAATGTCTATTATTATTTAAATGCAAATTATTAACAATATTTTAATGAGTACAAAATATGCGTGGGTGATGGTGTAACTAACCATTTAAATATGTACATACATATATGTATGTATACATTATATATTATACATACATATGTCTTGCTTTCTTCTACACTTTATAACAAAAAATACACATATTCATAATCATCATCTGATTTTGTATTAATTGACACAGCAGGGAGTTATTTCAATATTAATTTTTGTGTTACTAATGAATCGTTTCAACAAAAAAAAAAATATTATTTTTAATCTATATCTGGAAAATATATAAAAAAAGAAAAGATATATATTTATCGTAATATAATTTGAATAATAATTAGCAATTGATACGCTTCATAAATTAACACAATGTTATGAGATTTTTAAAGTTTTAAAATAAAAACGTTTAAAAAAAAAAAGTTGAAACGTTTTCTGTATTATTGAACTCTTGTTTTAAAGTTGAAAATAAAGTGAAATATAAACAGCAATAACTGCTACTACCAAAACAAGAAACATTTGATGTGATATGGCAAGTATCAGAAGCAATTTACTTGTCATATAAACAAGCAAAATAATTTCTATGATCATTTGAATCATTTGAAAAAAAAAAAAAAAAATTAATGAATAAACATTAGGTTAAACGGGAAATGAATGAATTATCACGGTGTTAGTTAATTGAATTTATTCATAAATTAAAAATTTGATAAAATATTATATACATACTTATTAGATGATTTTTGGACTAAAACTTGGAGTTATTCCATGAAGAATCTAAAACGTTTTGAATAAAAGAGTATCTATGCTTATTCACAAGACTTTCACCACCATATGTTCGAAGGATAAAAAATCATTTTTTAAAAGGATTGTTTATTAAATATTTCCCAGTAAAAATTGCATTAGACATTGCAATTCAAAAATAAAGGATCAGTCAAAAGTAAAAATGCACAAATCAAAACGTACAAAGTTCGAAATTCATTCCAGGATTTACAAAGAAAACAAAAAATAACCATTATAATGAAACAAACACAGATACAAACATACTCGTAAACACATAACATACTAATTAGGACATATGTAGGTTACAATTTGCAATTTGAAAAGTCAGATTTATAGTGTCAAAAATTTTAGTTTGGAAACCACTTTATAAGAATTTGCTTATAGTGGTTTGTAAACTTATTCATCTTCATTATTTAATGCGAAAAGTTGTCTAATATACGTGGAATTACACAAGATTCTTTTTTTGCCAGATGATGATTTTTAAAAGTGATCACATTTTGAATTATTTGACATTATAATCGTTTTTATGTTAACTCAAAAATTAGAATTCAGTTTTAGTTTTATTTAACAGATTTTGATCTGCTTTTTTTTCCTGTCATTTCTATAATCTTTTAAATAATTTTGCTAAAATATCATAAAAATCCACAAATCATCACCTCTATTCATTTACTTTTGGTGATTAAATTGAATTGTATTGAGAAATGTTCTGTGGATTATAACTTCCGGACGATTTATTTTTAAACAATAGTTTCAAATTCATGAAGTTTTTTTTCCTGGTGGACGGGTGGTGTACATACATATGTAGTATATGAGGGCGGTACTTTAAAATGTCAAATCAATTTGAAAATTTTTGAAATTTGATCATCTCATTTTTTTCTTGGCCATTGTAGATGACCATTTTTATTGACCACATTCCTAGTACATACATACATATATGTACATATGAACATCATTTTGATATTGTGTTTAATAGGCATTCATTGAAAAGAAAGAAAAACAGTTTCTTTTTAAGAGGGTTAATGTGATTGATGATTATTTTAGCGATGAAACATTAAACGTATTATCAGCCTGAGGTCAAGAATTCATAAAATAAAAATTTATAAAATAACCAAAAAAATCGAAATTTTCAAAAAAGTATAGCCAGTTGGCACGAGGTCAAAAATGGGAAATAAAAAAAAAAAACTGATTTATGAAGATCTTGTAATAAATTTTATTTTTTTGTTTTGAAAATGATCTTTTCTATTGTGTAAGTGAACAAAAGATCCTTTTTAAAGATGAGAGTGATAATAATATCATATATGAAAAAAAATTATCGCCTTGCATATTGTGTGCGCTTTTAAGTCCTTATAACCAATTTGTCTAGCCTTAAGGTCCGGATACGTTAAATTTATTATATATTTTTTTAATTTTTCGGAATTCGATTAAGCAGGTTGCAGTTTATTTGTGCAGATGCGTAAAAGTTGTTTTCTTTATTTAATATTTTCGATTAAAAAAAAAATTGATTATCCAAATGTGAATTTGTATTATCACATCGATCGACATTATTTAAAAACATTGTAAAGGGTTGAAAAAGATGCGCAATTTACGATATCTATCACATAAAAACCTTGTTAGTATATATGTAATTTTATCTTGAAAGTGGAATAATATGTAATTATAAAAAAAAAGTTTCTATTAAATTTTCTTTTCAAGAAAAAGACATACTCCTGCAACTAAACTAAAACATATTATATACATACATATATGTATATACGAGTATCTCTATTTATTTGCACTTTTTTGTTTGGTTTATTTTTGCAAGAAAATTTGAAATTGAAAAATCTAAGAAAAAAATTCAAAAAAAAAAAAAACAAACAGAAAATGAATATAAATAAATAAAGAAAACCTGGAAAATTATTTGAACAACATGTATTTTAGACATTATAAATACAATTGCCATAAACAGTAGTCAGCTGCGCTAAAACACAGTAGTTGTTGGATTAAGTATAGTGTGATATTTTTCATTGATAAGATATAAATACTTCAAGAGTCATTTTGCACCACAAAAAAAAAAAAAAAAAAAAAAAACAACAACATGCATTTCATTGCAATGAGTGGCTGTTGCACCGGTGTTGCATTTATTTTTCAATTTATATAATTCAACCTTAAGTACGGTCAAGAGCAAAAGTTAAAGAGCGACAAATAATGTTTTCTCGATGTTCTTTGATCTTAAAAACGACTATTTTTTTGTTTTTATTTTAATTTTTTTTGTCTATTTTTTTTTAACCATATAGTTCTCTTATTAATACAAACTTTTGAATATTCCTTTAGTATAATGTTGAATACTTTAACTTCACTATCATCATCATTGCATATTGTCTTATGTGCCATATTGTCTCCACCTTCAACTATACAGCAACAATAATGTTTCTTCACAGGTAAATTGTTAAAATGTTGCTACATGTATCTATGTATATATTTTTGATTCTTTATAAAGAAGATTATACTAGATGTATTTACTTATATAATATACTATTTGTTGTATTATACATATATATATACCATATTAAGTACAGTATCGTTTGTTTACCTGTAATATAAGGTAAGTTCTCATTTAAACTGTGTGGCGCCCTGCCTACTATATATAAAAATATCATGTATTATGTTTATCGCAATTTTATGGTTACATTCAGGTATGTCTCAATACTTGATCATTTTCATGGGATGCTGCCGTTTTAATATAATACATAACAATCAGGTACTATTTTTGTTTTTTATTTTATTGTTTTTTTTTAAAAAAAGAAAAAAGTTAATTCTGTTAGTGCTGATATAGATGGTGCAGTACCAATCTACATACATACAAACACATATGTATGTACATACATATATATAATTGTCATCGGTCGGTATCGTTGTTGACGACGCCACCACTTTATACATCAGCGCCATCACATTTTTAATCCTAAAAAAGAATCGAATTTCGATTTAATTTAATTTCTCATTCGCGAAATTTAACTAAGTTTAAGGATGTTTTTTTTTCTTCAATGGTATATACGAGTATATGTATATGTATGTACATATATGAAAAGAGGATTGAGGATCAATATTGCAAATAAATGAATGCCAGCAGTTGCATTGAAATGCAACATATTTTTATATTTTTTACTGTTCGGTTTTTAATCTATACTTTTACTGATTTGTGTGATATTTAGTTAAATACACTATTTATTTATTTTTTTCTTTTTTTCTAATAGAAGAGTTTCATATGAAACTATGTATTCCCTTTTCTTTGGATTTAAATAAAAACAAACAATCTTAACAAATTCCTGACTATTATAAAAACAAAATACATATATATGTATGTTTATACGAAAACTTAAAATATAGTGAAAAAAATGAAATAAAAATTAAAACACATGAAGTATGTATGAAAAAAGAAAAAGAAAAAAAAATGTACAGAAAAATTTTGTATGCAAAATATCTTAGTCACGATTTTCTGGTACCATACTTTTATAATTTTGTCCTATCATATAAAAAAAAAAAAAGTTTTCGTATATATTTATTTATATTTTTCAAAACATTTTATAAAATGTTATAAAAATAATGAAAAGATAAAAACAAAAAAATAAAAACAATGAAAAAAAGAATCAAAACTTGTTAATTATTTACAATTTTTTGTTTGATCCTTTTTAGGGACAAAATAAAATATAATATAATAAATAAATAGTGAGAAGGTAATGAGGAATCAATGAAGGAAAATTTAGTTTACAATATAAAGTGATATAAAATTTAAAAAAATAACATTGAATTAAATTTTGTTTTCTACTAGATATTTTTCGCATTTGTTAAATTGAGGAAAATGAAGTTAGAAATTTGTATTGAATTTAATAGCATTTTTTTTTTTTTTTTTTTTTTTGAATAGAATTGATGTAAAAGTTTTGATAATTGCCCTTGAAAAGATGAAAATCGTATTTATATTTGAAAATAAAAACTAAAAATGAACGAAAAATACATAATGTCGTTTTATTTATTTTTTTTTATTGTTTATTTATTTATTTATTTATTTTTTTTGTGGGTTATATTGTACCCTTTTATCTTGAATGAAACATGAAATTACATAACAACGTGACTTATCGGCATCCCTTTATCTATTTTTATGAATCTATGTAAGGTATATCTGGAATATAAACTTTAACAAATAAAATTTATACTTTACAGGTTTATGCATTACACAGAAATAGGGAATATCTAGAAAATTGGAAAAAAATATAAATATTGAAGTAAAATAAATTCGAAAAAAATTGTGATCAAATTTTATGAATATTTATGAGAAATACATTTTTATGAATTTTATTAAACATTTAAGATTCTAAAAAATAAAAACAACAAAAAACAAATAAGTACATACATATAAGAAAAAAAAGGGTATTTAATAAAAAAGTAGAAAAGTAAATGAATAGAATTTTTGTACATGGAATAGCTACATATGTATGTATATTTAGAAATAATCTTTAAATATAAAATACAAGCTTCAGAAAAGGCAACCTGAGAATTCTCGTGAGTTTGGAGAACCTTTGGAAAAATATATTTTTTAGTTGATTATAATTTCATAATTTAGTATCTTTTGAACTAGTATCCTTCTTGATATAGGGTGTATCAGTAAAAACTCCAAAAGCAAGTTAGAGAGCAAAGGAACATAAAAGAACAAATCATTAAATCGATATGGTTGTAGTTTTTTTTTTTTTTTCAAATACATATATACATAAGCTTGCAACAGAATTGTCTTTGGCCCACCATCAAAATTGTTTCTGATTAAATTTTTTTTTTTTATAAATATCAATGACGTTTTAAAATCAAATAAAAATCCAGTAGCTGATCAAATTGATCATAATTGAATCGAAACAAATTTTAAATAATCGAATTTTGGTTGCGTTGCACATATTCATAAAAAAATGGGTAAAATTAAAAATGAATGACTTTACAAAAAAAAAAAAAAAAAAAAAATTGATGTTTTTTCATAAGTAAAAAAATTTATTATAAAAAAAGATAAAAGGCTCATACATGTGCAGCTTTGTCATGTATATCTATAAAAGAACAACTCATTATTTTTTTTTTTTCTAATTTTAATTTTATTTTTACCTATTTTTATTTTAAACATACACATAATAAATGTTTCCACTGATGCGTAACGAAAATCCGTAGTAAAAAATGAAAAAGGAGAAAAAATAAATAAATAAATTTAATTCTTTTTATGAAATTTCTAAAATCATGTAGTAGCGGCAAAAAGAGAAATAGTTTTTTTTTCCATCTTAATATTTAAATTCATTCAATAACACTCACCATAGTTGTCCATAAAAATGACTTATTTTCATGTTGAATTAAATTTTTTTTTTGTCAGGTAAATCAGTTTCAAATCATTGATAAAATTTTGTTTTTTTACTCTCTAGCATTTTCATTTTTTACTTTAATAGACAATTTATTCTTAAAAAATATATTTTAAAATTGAAAAGTTTCTATAAGATGTAGGAGATGGTAAATTATAAAAAATAATACTTTTTTGCCATTATTTAGTTATGAACGTGAATTTTGCCGTTAAAAAAGTTAATTGCTTATTGCTTTCGTTTTTGACTATTTAAATAAAGAATAAACTTTTTTGAATGATGTGAATGGGAAAAAGTATGAAAGAATGTTAGATAACAGGGTACTTAAAAAGTAATAAAGTTTAAAATTCGTCGAATTTCAAGACCAATGTAGAAACATCAATATCATAGAATTTTAGGTAAGTCAAAATAAAGTTTCAAATACTTATTTATGATGTGATGTTTAAATCTTTCTTTTAATTAATCGAAGACCAAACAAAGAGTTGAATGAATTTCATAACTTTAGACAAAACAAAGGAATCATTAAAGCGTTGATAAGTTTTTTTTTTTTTATCTGCAAACAATTTACGCACGAATTTCAAAATAATTTTTGTTTGTTTAATTTTTAAACTAAGAATTAAAAACGAATGGAACTAGCTCAATAAACTAATAAATTCAATATACATACATAATTATGTATAAAACTCTTAATGACCCTGATAAATTAAAACGAAAGGTAGAACTAAAACCAATGTTGTGTAATTTTTCAAAATTAAATTAAATAAAAAAAAAACCCTTTATATTAGCATATTATGCTTTGAAACTAACTGATGTCTGTAAAATTGTAATATTTTTTAGTTTTTAAATTTTGACAATATTTGCATAAGTGCAACTGGAAATTTTAAAAATAGACAAAAAAAAATTAAAATTTCAGCGTATATGTATATACAATGTATGTACATACATATGTAACATATTTTTCGAGACACCCTCTATTATACATACATACACACTGATCACAAAAAAGTCTGATCTTTTGCCTTCAATTCTTCATATAATCATATAAAGTTTTGTGAATGAACTAAATTTTGAACTTTTTTTATTTATATAAATGACGTGAAATTACATGTACTTAAAATAAAATCAGGTCAAAAAACCATCTCATAAACTCAAGCCAGAAAAACATTTTAAAAAAAACTTGGAAATTTCATTCATAAAATTTTCTCAAATGTTTACACGTTTCATACTTCACCTGTTTTTTTTTTTTTTTTTCTTCTCTTATTATACATTTTTAATTTCCTTTTTTTCTTTTTCTAATTTCATATATCATGTATGTGTTTTTCACATTTTATCTTTTAATAATAATGTAGGTATATATAATGTGATTTCAAAATTTCAAAATAAGATTTGAAATCAGTACAAAAAGTTTTAACGCACGTTTTCTAAATCATGATTCTTAAATTTCATTTATGAAAAATAATAGAATTTTTTCTTATTACTTTTGAGATTTTTTAATTCATAAAATACTTACACGTTATCATCTTAAGAATTACTGTTTAGAGAAAAAAAAAAAAATAAATAAATAATATGATGATTAAGTAGCATCTTATATCATAAAATTGAACCTCATTCATTATTTACGTTCATTCATTCTTGAATATTAAAGTTTTTTTTTTTTTTTTATTATTATATTATTTTTCTGATCACTAGTTATTGTTAAATGATCGGATATATGGTTAAATGTAATTTTATGCATAACCCATTCAATCATATACTATTTTTTTTTTTATTTTTTTATTATTATTATTGTTACTATATTTTTATTATATTTTTATATTGACCATTTTAATTCAAGAATTTTTTATATAAAAAGTGCAAGCATAAACAAAATCTAAGATACATAAAATAAAATATTATTATATGTACATACAAGAAAAGATCGTATTGTTGATTTGAAATACGAAAAAAAAAAATAAAAAATAAATAAAAAGGAGTTGTATTATATTATTTAAAAAGTATTTTAGAAGGCGTTCAAGCGTTACTACTTCTTGTTCGTTTGTTCATTTATTACTTCAGTTTTTTTTTAATTTTTTTTTTTTTTTCATGAGTTATTATATTAAAACATGTCTCGGTTGATCGATCGTTTGATTGATTGTAATTTTTGAATGAGAAGAAATGAATGAGATAAAAATTTATAAAATGAATATAAAAGGAAAAAATGATGATGATGATGATGATGATAATGATGGTGGTATAGAAATTTTTGTGAATGTCGTTTACAGGACAGGACGTTTGATAAATGTTTTCATACAGAGAGGTTGAGTATATATAGGAGGAGTTTTGTAATATTTATGTAGAATATACAAAATTATGATGAAAAACTGATTACAAAATTTAAAAAAAAAAAAAACAACATGAAAATAATAATAAAAGAAGGGGGCGTGTATAATAAAGATTTATAAAGATTTTTATTAAATCAAAGATCAAAATTTATTTTAAACAACGTTGGTAGGGATTATAATTTGGTTTTATTGAAATAATATTGGTCAGTTTTGTGGTTGATTATATCCGGAATATTAATGAAGGAGTCTTCGGACTAGAAAATGTATAGTAAAAAAAATGTGGTAAGTAAATGTTTTTTCTTCTTAATATACATATGTTACACTACGCATTTTTTTGCACCTAAAATTAGATTATAAGAGTTCCTTTGACAGGACACAAATTACAGGAAATAAACAGGACACAAATATAGACATCCATGAATCCATGAATTATTTTTTTGAATTAATTCTAGTTTTAAGTCGTACGTATGTATGTATATGTATATGTATATTATGTGTACATATTCACATATATTTTCTAAAAAAGTGTAAATAATAAACTACTAAAATCTTTATTTTTTTTTTATTTTGTTTTTATGTTTCATGAATATTTTTTTTATTGTTTTCCAAATGATTTTATTCGAGCACATGCCGTTCCATTCATTGAGTGATCATTTCAATGACTTTGCTCAAAATTCTAATTTATAATCACAGTAGCAAATTTGTGCTGTATCTATTTTCGATTATATATTCATCTAGATGATTATCTTATACATAGAAGAGGAAATACCTAATTTTTTTTTTTTCATATTTATGCTAAAATATCCGAACAAAATTTTGTCATTCCATAATTTCTATCGGAATTCCTGTATTTATTTAATTTAATCTTTTTCAAGGTTATCCACATTCCGTTTTATATACTTTTCCTTTATTCTCAACTTTAAAAAAATATATAATACAATAAATTTCACATATTATCGATATTATCTTCATTCTTTCTTAAATTTTATCATTATTGTTATTTTTTAAAATAATTCTTTTGAAAATGAAAATCTTTTTTTTTTTTTTTTCTTCATTCATAATATTTTGTTTAACACCCACGACACATCATCACGTAATATAGTTTGTAGTCACAATAAAAATCAAAATGAATTTATTCAAATTATACATAAAATAAAAAAATAAAGTAGAAGTTTTAAATTTCCAAAAATATGTATGTTTTTTTTTTCTTCAACTTCTTGTAGTTTTTACTTGTAGTATACATATTTTGGTTTTTTTTTTTTTCTTCTTCAACATTTTTTCTAACTTCTTTTTAAAATATAACACCTCTAAAGTCAAATTTATACAAGAAATAACAAATTGATAAATGCTGGCAGTATGAGGTGCTAAATAATTTCATAAAAATATCTGTTTAAAAAAAAAACAAAATAAAATACAAGAAGTTTTGAGGAAAAAAACACGATTTGTTAAAAAGATATTACAAATAATTTTTTTTTCTCCTCTTGTCTTTCATGTTTTGTTCTTGTGGTATAGAAGATACTTATGAATATGAGATTTTTTAAAAAAAATCAACCTCTGGTAATTTAATACATCTTGAAAATTGGGTTCTATAACATCATTATGTCTTCCTGGGGACAAACATTTTATTAATAAAAAACATTAAAATATAAATAAACAGAAAAAAAAAAACAAGACAGAATGTGTATGGTACAACACACTACAACATATCGTTTCTTATTTTATATGAGGATCAAAATTATTATTATTGTTGAATATCATTCGTTATAAAACATATAAAAAACAAACAGAAAAATTAAATTTACAAGCACCACCAGATGAGTATTTCAATATTCTTTTATGGAAGTTTAAGAAAGAAAAAAAAACGGATTTTTTTTTCTGATTTTGTTTTTTCTTGATGAGGAAGAAAAAAAAAAGCAGCAGTTTCTCCAAAAGATACTCGATGACGTATTGAAGTACTGTATTGTACTTTATCTTATACCTATACATGAGTAGGTACATTTTTTTGATTCAAACGAACCACACCTGTTTAGCCATCATCTACACATTTATTATTTTGATACACCATTATGGATGGAACATAAATTAAAATTTAATTTAAATATCCTGCAATGTCTCCATAACACAAAATATTTTTTTTCCTTTTTTTTTTTTATTTTCTTGAAGAAAAAATCATTAACTTAGGTTCTATACCGATTTTTTATTTCATTTTTTATTTTATTATTTTTTTTTTTTTAAATTTTGGTTTGTGTTTTTGATTCTCGTCTGTTTTTTAAATTTATTTTATTTTATTCTCTTTCATTTAATAAAATAAAAATGTGCCTTAAGGTGTTTGTAATGGTGATGATGCGCTTTGAGCTTATCTTTAAAGGAAATCTTATGGGTAATCATCTTTTTGGTCTGATGGGTCTGAATGGTTAATAACAACAATCATTATATGAATGGTTGGTCAGTTTGTTTAGTTCATATATGAAACATTTATATAAATTTCTTTAAAATTTATTTTAATTTTTTTTTTCTACACATATGTGTGTTTTCATTTTGTTTTTTATTTTTTTATTTTGATGATATATTGTATTTTATTATATGAAAAACACATAATGTATCTCAAAGATATAATGAACATGCTGAACATAATAAATTTTAATCTCTCATTTAGATACATTGCCGACATAACTATATGTATATAAGTTTGAATCATTATAATAGATGCTCAATTGTCACATATAATAAACAAATATAAAAGTTTTGAGATTTATATGAGGTTTTTTTTCTGAAAACAAAATTTTAAAAAATATTTCTTTGAACATTTCTTCAGAATGATATTTCAATGTAATGTGTGTATGAAAAATAAAAAGTCGTTTTAAAAATCAAAAGAAACTTAAAAACTATTATTCACTAAAAACGGAATTTCCTTTCCTAATATTTTTATATTTCAAAAAATGTTTTATTGAAAATTTCTACGATTATGGTATTTTATATGTCATATTATGCGACTACTCAAACTAGTGTATTTCGATAAAATTAGTTCTAAAAGTTAAAAAAAAAAATAGAATTGAATTGATAATTTGAATTGGATAAAATTTGTCCAAATAAAATTATTGAATAATTTATTATGTGGGAACGCTCCAGTTGTATCTAAGTCATAAAAAATTATTTTATATGATAAAATCGAGAAAAAAAAAAACGACAAAAGTGAGTAAAATAAAAAAGACTAAGGTAATTTATTTTTATAATAAATTTCATTTCAGTTTAAATTTGTGATTTTTTTTCTTTCTGGAAATTAATTAATTAAGAATTTAATACTTCTTGAGATTTAAACAGAATAAGATCGTGTGAAAAAAATATCTTTGATTTTATTTATTATTCCAGTTTTGTTTTGCTTTTTTTTTTTTTAATTAGGAATTCAATAAATTTTGTTTTACTTTATGTAAAATTATTTTTTGCATTTGATTAATTCTTTGATTTTTCGTAGATTCTGTCTAGACTTCTGTATTATTTAGAAGAAAAAAAATGTGTAGAAGCAAAGCTGAATTGTTATTTTACGATGTTTGCAAACTAAAAGAGAACGTGCGCAAGAGTGAAAATCCTTTTTTTTTTTTATAAATTGAATACGAAATATGAATATTGAGAAATGAAAAATTTATACTATTATTTTCATTATTGAATGAACTTGGTAAAATTTTTCATGTTTAAGAAAATTTTCTGGGGAAAAGGGTTAGTAATTGATGATAAATCAAGACGGCAGAATAAAAAATATTTGCGATTTTATATTTCTCTATAAGATTCTATAAAAATGTACATAGCTATTCTTAAGTTATGTATCAAATGGGTATTATAATGTATTATGATTTCGTATGAAAAATATAAGGATCAATAATAAATGTTTTACTTTTACATAAATTACTTTAAAAAAAAAAAAAGAAATAGAAATTGATTGCCTTAGAATAAAGAATAAATCATTAAACATTTTTTTCATGCATAATTTCTCACTGAACATTTTTCTTTTTTTTAAAAACAATTTTCCCTTACATTATTTAATTTTGATGTGCTGTGATAAAAAACCTTCCATAATTATTTTTTCTTATGTATTATTCCTTCATAGTTTTTTGTTACGACATCATAAATACAATAATTTGAAGACTGTCATTTTTAAAAAATAAATAAAAGAAAAAAAATTTTTAAATGAAAAAATACGAGTAGAAAGGAAGTATATAATATTATTTTCTTAATTTTTCATTACAAAAGTTGTTGTTTTTGAAAAAGATAAAGAAAAGAATTATATCAAATTTCATTTCTTTAACATTTTGTCAACCACAAAATTGCTTTAGAAAAATTATTTTTCTTATTTTTCTTTTTATCTAAAGCATTAGAATACAATACGTGTTTATTCATTTTATTTCATTATATACATATGTATATGTATATATATATATTTGTTTTTTTGAATTGTAGGATGTATACATGTGGATTTTTGCTTACATAAAACATTAAATTCAATATAACTTACTTAAACATATCCTACATGTATGTCACTTGCTTACTGTGCTTTATTATATGCAATAATTTCTTTTTACAAATATTAAAGTCTTCATATACAAAAGATGATAAAATTGAAAAATAATATTTGTCATCAGGATTTTTTTTTTTTCGTAAAAAATTCATGTGATGCCGACACAGTTGAATATTATAACGTATACCTGTAAATAGTTTGTTTTTGTTAAAAACAGTAAACAAAACCAGAAGGAAAAAAAAATTTGATCTTATCCTATTTTTAGTTGAACTCTCCTCTATTACAATATATTTAATCTTTTTGATTATTATCTTCATAACTACAATATGATTTAAATTAAAAGACAAAATAAACACAAAGTAAAAAAAAATTACCTTGAACATTTTTTTTAACTGAAAAGGTCCTTAAAATCTTTAATGAAAAAAAAAAAAACATGAAATTTATATTTCTGAAGATGTCATTGCATGATTGAATGAATACAATAAAGAATAAAACATAACCATAAGTAAAGTACGCATATTATACATATTTATAAAGATAAAAAAAAAAACAGATATCTAGAGATGATGAAAAATTGTCAACTAAATATTAAATATACGTCTTATGACGATGATGATGATGAACAATGAATAAAAAAAAAATATTTGACATGTCTCTGGGTAATATTTATATTAAAAAAGGGATGCATTTAAAAAATATTAGATGTACCCGAAAATCATCTACTTAAATATGATATGTGATACAGGAATATACATACATATGTATAGTATGTATAAAAAAAGATAAAAATTATTTTCGCTCTTGATTTTTATACAATAGCTAAAGAATATTAAGATGTATTTTTAAAAAATTGAAAAAAGGATCAAAATATATTATAAAGGAATTTGTAATAGTCTAAAGGATCTTTAATTTTATTTTTTGTGTATCCTTTTTGTTGTGTTATGATTGATATTAAGAAAATTCTAAAAGCAAAAAAGGAAAATAGGACACTATTATTACCACTAAATAATGTTATTTATTTTCTATTATGATCTTTATTTTTATGAAATAATATGATCTCTGTGACAATGATATTGCTACATATGAGTAATTGCATTTATTAAATAACAATAGACGATATTATATCTTGGTTAACGAAGGTGGTGTTTTTGTTCTTTATTTTATTCTATTTCGCCCTGGATAACAAATACATTATTATAAAAATTAAGTTAAGATTTTGTTGTTGTTATGATTTGTCTTCTAAGAAATAAATTATTAATTTGATTTGTGTGCCAAATATTTTTTTATACAAATAATGTACTGTTTAAAAGTAAAATTTGTTCACTTCTTATTAACCTAAACTGCCACACGAGAAACATTAAAAATTAAGACAAATACAAGATCAAAATTTTCACTAAGTTCTTTCTAAGTTTTCCACGTAAAATTTATTTAATTACTCTTGAAATGTTTCAGTCTAAAAATTTAAAAAAAAAGTAAATTTTATAGTGTTTTCAAAATTTTATTTATTACCACACTTAATCATTTTAAAAGGTGCTGCCACAGTGAAATTATTGCCTTTATAACCAACACCTTATGTATTCTTTCAGAATTGCCCCTAAATATTTTTCATTTAAATTTTTATGGCTTTTTTTTTTCTTCCGCTATCCCTAATGGATTGAATTTCACTTTTAACACTCTCTCTTATCCACTGAATATATTCAGACATTCATATAATTTCCAGAAGTCAAATGCCAGCCACACATTTTCACCGCATGAGGTCCAATGAACCTAATAACTGCCAGAAATAAATTTTACTGATTATGTTGTTCTTTTAAAGATGAGCTCATTGAACACTCTAACTTGGTTTAATATTATTGTTATTATTTCAGGATGAATTATCAATTGATAGTACAGTTGTTGTTAATCAGTCAGTATTATTTAAAAGAAAACCCTGACAAATGCTTTTATGTATGTTTACTTGTAGTAATACATTCATATTATTGTTACATTAAAATCCTTTACAAATTAATGAAAATAAAAGGACAAGACCGAAGACACCCTCAATACTTAGTCCAATTCTCCAATTTCTTTATTTTATCGATCTTAACTTAGCCGGCTTCATTATCATCGTCATCGTATTGTCCATAACAACAGAAAATAAAAATAATAACCAGAATATATGTACATATATAAAATGAAAATGTACACGTTTTTCATCTATAAGTACCTTACATTGAATATTTTCTTGTTCTTTTATTTTATATTTAGACAATTTGTTGTTTATTTGTTTTTAAAAGAGGGTCAAAAAAAATTTTATAAAATGAGTACTTTGAACCTTGGCATACATTCCGTAAATGTAGTCTATAATCCACAATTATCAATTATTTGTACCCTAAAAATAATGTCTGTCTGTGTTAAATGTGGTTATATTGAGGAAAAGTGTCCTCTAAATTCTTTACTTTTACTCTTTTTTAATGTGGAGGATGAATTTGAAGAAATAATATAATGAAGTGAAATAGCTATTTTCTTAGACAAGAGGATGAGAAAAACTAACTATATACATATAAAATAATAACTATGCATACGTAGTAGGTACTTACATATGTATATATGTAGGTACATATGTACATGCGGTTTAAAGAAAATGTCTATATTTTCCATGAACTAGAACCTGAAAATGACGATGACAACGACGACGGCATCTATTTGGCCCGTATATGAAATAATTGTTTTAGTCGATAAAGTGTTGATGTTCTATAGATATATACTGAAAAATTATATTGCTGTAATTTTACACTATACCAACAACATCAATTTATATTATTTTCTGTTTTTTCAAATACATCTACAAAAATGTATATAAGAAGTTCTTTTTCAAATTAAAGTTGAATGTACGAAAGTATGTTTACATCCGGATATCTTAAATTTCAGTACTATATGTGAGGACGAAAAAATATTCTCACTTTAAACAGTAGACATCAGAAATTAGGGTGTAGAATATATCTACATATAAGTACATACATTTACTACATATTCTATATACATACATATGTACATACATACAAATAAGCAAACACGTGGATATACAGATGTATAAGACCTGAAAAATGTACTTCTAGCACGTGGCATATTTCTAGCGTTAATTTTCTATTCTGTAATTGAAAATTACACAGACTTTATGTCTGATTTGTTTTGTCTGCGAAAAAGGTTGATCATACTTAAGGATACAGTCTAAAATAAATATACAATAGTTATAGATAAATGTTCATATGAATGATGTTTTGTCTTATTTCAAAAGTTCATGTTCCAAGAAAAAAATAGTTTTTTTGTTTTCTTAAATCATTTTGTTATTTTTTTCTTGATTTTTGATTTGACACAACAAATTTTCATTTGGTTTTCAAAATGCAAAATATCATTGAATTTTTCTCCTTTCTTGAGAGTAAAGTAAGACCTAGTATAAGCTCGTATCCTAGTACCAAAATTATAGATTAACGCGAATAGTAAAAAAAGAAATGAAACTAAGCTGAAAACCAAAGAGTTTTTATTTTTATTTCGTTTTTTTTTTTTAAATTACTTACTTCTAAGCCAAAAATATCAGAAAGTACACATTCTAAAAATAATAAGAATGTTATCCAAAAATATTGAACCTTTTTTACAATTTATGACATATTTATGAATTTTGTTATTTCACACATTTTCAAACGATTTTATTTACTTTATTTCGTTTTCTTTTTTTATTTCTACTTTTATTAATCATAAACATAACACAAATTCAAGAATTACTATATTTTCATTTTCCAGTTTTTTTTTTTTCAACTTCATACAAACACAAATATTTGTTAAAATTTTTTCATTAATCCTTTTTCTTTCCTCAAAAACCCTTAAAATTTATGATTTTTCATTTTATTTAAAGCTGTAAAAAGTAAACGTATACAATTTCAAAACACCACATAATAACATTTTTCACAAAATCAACTTGAAAATTTCAACTAAGAAGAAAAAAATACATAATTTCAATTTCTTTTACTTTTACAATTTTATAAAGAAAAAAACCTGAATCTTATCCGCATTTTTTTTTTTATATTTCTATTATTCAAACCAAAGAAAAAAAACGTATCAACCCTTTATTCTACATACTGAAAATATGAAAATCTTATAAAAAAAAACATACATACTCGTATATGTATTGTATATACATACATATGTATTCTATACTAAAAAAAGGAAAGGAAAAAAAAACTTCTTAGAATATCAGAAATTCTGTGTATAAACTTCAGATTTTGACAACTTTATTAACTTTGATATTGCACGCGATTTGTTTACCACCCTCACAAAATATAACAATCCTTGGGGAATTATGAGTTTATTATTATACATTCGAGTATATCGTGAAACGACAAAAAGCAACAATATAAATGTATACTTAAAAAAAAGGACTAAACTATGGTTATATTTTGTACTTAAGATATATGAAAGATAACAAATATGAAAACTTTGTTAAATTTAAAACCCTTTTCCGACCGCGATGGTTTTATAATATCAAACCATCATTGTCTTTGCTATGTTTTTTTTTTCTATATCAAAGGAACACAGTATTGTACATAAAGCTAACAGGATATGTAATAATATCCTTAAATCAAAGTTGAACCGTTCGTTACTATGTAATAATATGCTTTAGGGCTGTTTTCCAGCGTTGATAATAATAATAATAATAATATTTTGAGGTGACATGAATTTATGAAGAGGTCTAAAAAGACAAAACAATCTCAACACCTTCTTCTTTCATATTTAATGGTTGTGTATTTTGTTATTGTTGCTGCTGGGCTAGATTGTATACTTTACATTCATAGATGTGGTGGTGGGTGTTTTGATGCGGTTATAGCGTTAAATAACTTATTATTTCTATATTTGTAAAGTTCTTAGTCATGTTATAAGTCAAAGTGGATTTTCGAGTATGATTTTGTTTGACTTTATGAAAGGGTTGTTTATCATTTTCTGGTATTAGATTGTGGTTTATTGCAAAGTTATTTGATTTGTGGAAATGCGAGTAAACTTTCTGTTATATGAAATGTAATTGAAAATGTATTTATGTAATTTAAGAAACGGAAGTAAACATTTGATTGATTGATTTCAAATTTATTAATTTTAGCAAATTGAAATATTATTTTGTTAGAAAAAAGAAAAATATTGAATTTGTTAAGTAAATAAACTGTTTAATTGGGGAGTTTATTTTTTCATGATAAATGCAATTGAAATAGCTATGAACAAAATGATGTCCTTCATTTTAACTAAAATATTTAATGAATACATAGATTCTGAAATAGAATAACATATGTATTTTCATAGAAAAACTATATGAGCTCGAGTCTAATTTTTCAGTAGATTCCAAGAATTAAATTTTTCATTTTTACTTTTAATAATAAAAAGTTATTTTACATTTTCATTATCTTGCTATAATTTTCAAGATTGAAATTTCAGATGAGAGAATAAACACACACTATTTATACACACATGTCATAAAATATATAAAGTTATCAAATTTGTATGAAATTTATGTAATAAAATATTTCAATATGGAATGAGATCTTAAACATTTTACAATTTTACGCCATATTTGAATTTTATTTCTAAATAATATATATGTACATATTTAATATGTACATATACATATATGAAAACAGTAAGGAGAAGAGCAGTGTGTATATACAATTTTTACTCGTTTTTAATTTTATGATTTTATAACGATCTTATGGAACATTAAAATACAATATTAGAATATAAAATAGAATGTAACATAAAGTTAACCCTTTTTTGAATATAAATATTTCTAGTATGGTGTTATACAAAAAAAAAAAAAAAAAAAAAAAATGAATAAATAAATAAAAATAAAAAGGGATGCCAGTATAATGTTATACTCATGATACAATAGAATTTTCATCGTAATATTTTGTAAGTATATAATATATTAGTCGTATATGGTTAATGACATTATACACAAAATAAATTTGTACGCATTCGTATTTATTATCATAAGCATAGAAAGTTAGAAACATCAGAGTATATATGTATATAAAATTCATAAATGATGATGCAAGAATAAATCCTAAAAGAGGAGAAGGGATATACTTAAAATATCAATTCATCCGTTTATATTTAAATTCAAAAAAGAATTCATAATATATGTATGTATGTATATGTATCGTATATTATGTTTATAGAAGCATAGAGTTAGAAATTGAATGGTCTCATATTATACTCCCATCCTTAAAGTATAATAGAGTCATATTTTTGCAAAATGGGGGATTGTTAATCACCAAAATGTTCATATATAGTTTAATTTCATTTTACACTCATACTGGTACTACATGTGTACAACCTATAAGAAATATTTCTGTACATAAATGACATTCAGAAAATTGTATTATAGCACTAACATTTTTTCCAACTCAATATATTATTAGAAATCGTAATAGAACATTAGAATTACAAAATATTTCCGTGGCGTTCTTCTAGTTTCATTAATATTTTGTCATCATCATCATCATCATTAACATTTTCTACATATATCTTTCATATACTATTACTAGTATATGTATGCGATTGTAGTCGTGGTGTTTATATTTGTCTAGCGAGTGACAGTATTATCCTTTATTATTCTTTTACTACACTAACCATCATACACATTGCATGATATTCCTACATATTTTGTATAAACAAACTTTAAAATTTAACGAGACAATTTCATTTATCACCCGCACTCTTTCATTTACCACCACCCACTCATCAAGTATTTCTCAAATTCTCATTAAATATATCATACCAAACAAAAAGTTGTATTTGGTAAAATAACACTGCCTTGAGTTGAATATGAGAGAATCTAAAAAAGGATATAATATGCGTATGAAAATCGGATTTGCAAATGGAACCTTAGTTTACTATAAAAAGAAAAAAATAAAATTTTCCGTTATATATTTTTAAATTGATGATTTTCATTGTCTGTATATATAAAAACATAATGATATTACTTAAAACGGATGGATAAATGTGAAAGTTTCACATTACGTATGTGAAGATTTAATAGATACGTTATGTACATATTATGTACGTTGTAAAGCAAAAAAAAAAAAATCTTCACATATTATGTGAGTCTTCATATGAGCAAGTACTTTTAAATGTGAACAGTTTATAACAACAAACAAATTTAATGACGATATGTGTATTTTAGAAGAAAAAAAAAAAAGAGGGTTGCATTTTTGAGATTTTATGAAGCGAATTATACAATGTAAGTACGAATGAAATATAATTGAATCGAATTATATGAAAATCAGAGATTAAAATTTAATGAGATTTAAAAAAAATATATATTAAAAAATAAAGCTACAATCATCATTTTACGAGATAGAAAATATACGTTAATGCCTAATGGAAAAGGATGAGAAAAAATGTTGGGATTTAAATATTTTTAATTGATTTTAAACTGACATAAAAATTATTTGAAACTAATTGCAAAATAATAATAAATAATTTAAATTATTTTTAAACAACGACTTTTTTGAACATTTTCTGTGAAAAATGAAACAAAAAAAAAAAAAAAAAAACAATGGGCAGATAGGTTATATTTATAAAATATCCTTTTAAAAAATATTTACATTAAAAAATTGGAAAATATTTGTCCATAACAGGAAAAAAGTACATATAAAAATTGATATTAATCAAATATCTTTAAATTTGATCCTTAAACATACTCGTAGTTGTTAATTTTTATTTATTTTACCTTTATTCATTTTTAAAATTTATAATTAACGCATAAATTTAGAATCGCGCAAAAATAAAAAAATAAAATTAAGGTACAATAAACAGTTTTTATACTATATAATATGCATGTATATGTATGTATCATATATATGTAGCTACATATTGAATGGTATTGTGAATAAAAACTTAATAAGGTCTCTTAATTATAATGAGACATTCTGGTACACGTTTTATAACCAAAATCAGATAATTCACACACAACTCGCTAAAAATAGAATAAGAAAAAAGAAAAAAAAAAAATTAGGGATCATCATATTATACATACATATGTACATACATATACTACATATATGTTTCTCCCTGATAAAAAGTTAAAATGCAACAATATGAGAACCACAAATAAAAAAAAAAGCATAAGATGTTAATGCAGTGGCTAAAACATCTTCTCAAAAACGTGTACTGTTTATTATAATATTCAATCACCAAATAGATAGAACATACATATACATAAATATCTACATATATATATGTAAAATATTTCAATAAAATATTCTGCAATATGTTTTCGATATGTCAAGTCCTTAAAAAATATATTTCAATTTTGTTGCTTTTGTTTTTAAACTTAACAAAACGGTGATGTTGTGAACTGATAATTTTTAATAAGCTCTTTTTTTTTTTCAATTTTACACCACACATATCATTGATAGGAATATAAATTTAAATTTTAAACACACGTTATATAGTATCCTTATTTATTTTTTATTTCTTCTTTTTTTTTTTTTTTCAATATTTTTTTGTGCGATTTCAAAGGAATTGCATACACCCATTTAATTTTAGAAAAAAAAATAATGCATAAAAAATTTAAAATGAAATTTATGTCAAAGGCAAAATAATCATCCAACAGAAAATATGTATACATAATACATATGTTTGTAGATATAAAAAAAAATTATCTTTTATTTTAAAAAATTATTTTATTTAATAAAAATTTGTAGCTAACTTATATCATTGACATACATGTATTACATTGCACATTACAAAATTAATCATTATATTTTTTTTTTTTTTTGTTGATATAGTTATCTAAACAAAAATTTTTATATTTAGCCAAAAATGATTTTGTAATATCAGCAAAAAAAAAATTCAATTTCAAATCACAATAACAGATTTTTATTTGTTATTTTTTTTATCTGTTGTATTATTTTGAATATTGTATTACAAACAGACGTAACAATTATCATCAAAATAACAAATATTCATACAAAATAAATGAATAAAAATTTTGAAAATAAAAAGAATAAGAATTATATTACATATTGAAGATAATATATAATGCGCATAATGTGCATATAAATGCAAATTTATTTGGAATATTGCCAAAAAATTTTTCTTTTTTAAAGTTATCTTCTCCTTTTTGTTATTCATATCCAATCTATATTCAATGTACATTTTGTATCATTTATATTTGTGATACTGATGAGTCGACTATTAACTCTTTTTCTGATGTACATTATTTTATTATTATAAAATGTTTTTTTTTTCTCGAGGATAATTTATAAGCTAATTCAAAAGGGTGATTGAAAATTTATTAAATTTGACAAAAAAAAGAGACAATTTTTTGAAACAATTAAAAAATTACTGAGAAAATTTTTTCGAATCTTAATTTAAAAAAAAAGAACTGATTTACAAAAAGGAAATAAAGAGAAAATTGGATGAAATTACTTCCTAAGATTCTTTAAAAACTCTTTTTCGTTAAGATTCATTTATATGTCATTTTGATATTAAAACATTGGTTTTTTGGGCCAACCTACAAATTTTCCATGAAACCGACAAAATAAATTAATTGCTCGGAAAACTTATATTAGGAAATTATAAAAATATGAAAATGTATACTATTAAACTTAAAAAGCTTGTTAATGGATATTTGATAAACCAAAGAAAAGCATGAATTCAATCTAACTTATTTATTTATTTAATTAGTATCTAATAAATCAAAATCAAACTATTAGTGTAAAATTAATGTTTTGTTTTTTTTTTTTAAATTGAAGAAATCAAAGCATGTTATCGTATAAACGAAGTAATATGTTTTTAAAAGGAATAAAGTATATATTTGTTCCTTGTAGATTTCCTTGTTTTTTAAAAACACCCTACAGATATCTACTTAATTTTCAATACTTTATATTTGTGTTTTTATTTTTCTTATTATATGTATATTTTGTTTTTCCTTCTTATTTTTAATAAAAATAATTGTGATGGCATTACACTTTTTTTGGCACGTTACATATGCGGTCAATATACGATGAGGTATTACAATGATCAAATTATGCTTATATTTTGTTTTTGTATTAAAAATGTTTTAAGAAAGACACCAAAAAAAAAGTATCTTTTTTTTTATCAAAATAAATATTCACATTCATTAAAAGAATTGATAGCTGTTAAAGATGAAAATAAAAATAAAAAAAAATTAAAAAAGATTTTTTTTTTTTTTTTTTTTTTGCATGAATATAAATATATTTTTAATGCATCACAAAAATTTTGGTATTTAGAATATTGTGCATTCTAATATAAAATCAATTTATTTATGTAATGTATATATAAAATTAAAACCCTTTGAAATTGATTTGATTGGAATGTTAAATTCTATAAAATGCATATGTGATACAATATGTATATAAAAAAGAGGAAAAAAAAAAAAACATTAAAAATACTTGATGATGCTGATGGATACGAGAGACTTCATGAAATTGTGTCGTGATAAAATATATTTTCTATTAATTTTTTTTTTCTTATTTAAATTTATTTTGTAATTAAATTAAATTTGAAAATAAGATCTATAAATATGCTTTTTTTAATGTATTAAAATTGAATTTTTTATTCAGAAATTGATATTGAGTGATCGTAACAAATATATGTATGAAAAAAAAAATAAATAAATAAATAAAAACGAAATTCGTTTTTAATTCGGGAAAAGTACAAATCGATTTAGAATCATTGGATGATATTTTTGTATAGAATTTTCATGAAAAGTTCTTGATAAAATGAACAAATATTTTATTTTATTCATTTATTTATTTTTTTTTTTCCTTAAATTTTAAAATAAATTATTTATAAAAATTATTCACGAGGTCTTATATATGTATGTATGTAAATAAAATAAAATGTTTGATATTTTTTTTTGTCTTTCTAATCAAAAGTATTGAAGTATTATTTTTTATAGAATTGAAACAATGTGTAAGGTATATAAAAAATCCAATGAATAAATTTTATTTTATTTGAAATTTATTGATTCATGTAACAAAAGTGTGAAATCCTATAAATGTATTCATTGACTAGAATATAAGTTATTTATTTTAAAAATAATTGGAAATTGTATTCTTAGAATATCTTTTTACTTGCAAAAAAAACCTTTTTTTTTTTCTTGAAGGATCTATTCGTTAATTTCAGTATAATTGTTGAACATTCAATATAAAGTAAATATGAACAAAGAAAAAACTGATTTGAGTCGATCTTAAATTTAGTCTGTAATTAGATCTAACCTCAGAAGCTTTATTCGGAAACACAGTTAGATAATTAGAACATTTACGTATATACAATTATAAAATTTTTTGTAGAAATATGAGCACACTCAATCAACCATATGAACCGTTTGTTAACTTTAACAACTATTTTAATTCGATTTCATCAAATACAATCTCCTTTTAACTATTATCAATAAATTCATCATTAAATATCTTAAAAATATTTCGTGGTCTCATCAACTTATTAAAAACCCATTACTCTCTTTCAATATTCTTTTTTATTCCTTCGATCATAATTAATTTGTAATGCTCATAAAAATGTAATGCAGGCTCATGAATTAATACTTGATACATACAATGCTTAACGTTCATAGTTCACGGTCATCATAAGAATTTAATGTTTTTTTTTTTTTTCATTTTTCCATAATATTTAAGTAAAACTTATATAAAAAAAATCGATTAACTGTGAAATTTATAACATAAAAAAGCAGTAAAAAAATTACCAAAAAAATTTCACATAGCTAATACCATTTCAATTGATGTCGAAATATCAACATATGGTGTACCTACTTAAGTAATACAAAAATACATATATGTATGTATATTTATACGTATAAAATAGAAATTCAATCTACTTTGCTAAATAATATAAAAATTTATAATTTATGTCATAATTCAATTCAAAGATAAATACAAAAATGTATCTTATTTTTCTGAAAATTGATAAATAATTTTTTTTCTTTTTTTTTTTATCATCATCAATTTTTTATACATTTCATCCCAAAAATTTATTTTATCGATTGGGAATTACATATTTTAATAAACAATTCACACAGTAGACATATAGACAGTATATAGTGGACATGGACATATGTTTACATAGAGGTTTGATCCCTAAAGCATTTTTATGAATAAAGTATGTGCCGTATGTATTGTAATATTCGAATAGTGCAGGAAAAAAATGTTATATGTATATATTTTTTTAATATCATGTAATCGTTTTTTTTTCTGCTTTATATTATTTTTTTTTGTCATCATACACTGCTATTTAATATAATATGTCATATATTTGGGTAACAAATTAGTTAACACATGAATTAACATGAATTTAAAAAAAAAAAAAAAATTAAAGTAAGTATAGTGCATTATTAGTTTTGATGCTCCTAAAATGAACTCACTTATACTTATTATTATTTTTTTTTAAATATCCTTGTACATAAAATTATAACATACATTACTATTATCAGTATTATTATTTGGTATCTGGTACGACAACTGGTGGATAGAAAAAAAAAAAAATAATACAGAAAAATTATCAAGGGAAGGATAAATTATAAAAACATTAGTAAAGAAAAAAATACAAAAAAAAGAAAAAAGGATACCTACAAAAAAATATTGTATAAATTCAAAAGATCAGGAAGGGATTACAAAAAGTCCTCGAGCTGCTGTGACAAATTTTTGACAATTTGATGATTTTTCTTTGATTGTAATATGAAAACAACGGTATCTTTATTTAAAAAAAAAATATTTATGAATATGGGGTGAAGTTTTATCATAATAAAATGTAATAAGAAAAATTTGTATAATTTATTTTCTTTATGCGAAATTAAATGTTTTGATTGAAATTGAAAAAAAAAAGAAAAAAAAATTAATGCTAAATTGAGATCAAAGATCACATAGGATAATTTCTAGTTTTGTGATGTTAGAAATTTTCTCAAGGATTTAAAGAAAAAAATTTATATTGAAAAAAATAAAGTTTGATATTATTAATTTTTAAAATCAAAAAAATTAGCAAATATTTTTTTTTCTTTTCATTATTTTATTTTTAATAATGCTGCCGCCATTAATAAAATGGGAAATATGGAATTGAAAATTTATATAATAAATTTTGAAAAACTGTGACAAATTACGTAACTGAAATTTCTTTTATGAACGACTTAGAAATTTCTTTTCGAGGATGTGTTGAGTAATATTTTTTTTTTATAGAAATAAATATTTACATACTTCTTTCAAAAAAATACGGTTCCAGTACAAACAAATTAAATATGAGTACATACATTAAATTTTTTGAGACAGAAAAAGGTGTTACAAGTTATTCCCTTAACTTCAAAAAATTAATTTTAAACTGTTAAAAATTTAAAAAAAAAATTGTCTTAATTTTTATTTTAATTAAAAAATTTAATTTAATAGCTGCAACAAAAATCTAAGAAAAATTTTAAAACATGATTTTATAATTCTTTTTTGTTGTATTCGCAACAATTTTATTGATACTTTCAATTTTATAATTTACTAATTATTAGTTTTTGTTCATTTTTATTTTTAATTAAAATTTTTTGTTGTAACTCTAATTAATTTATACGAGTATTTACACTTTTAACAAAAGTCACATAAATCAAGTTTTGTAATCAAAACTTTTCATCATTAATTGACCAACAATTTTGTTGAAGGCATGTCAAACGGTAATAAAAATAATATTATTGTCATTTTTTTTTTCTCATCATATAATAAAAATAAAATTGATCAACCAGTATATATGTATACCGATGTATGTTTTATATTTGATATAAGAACGTACTATACATAACATAACATTTATCTTTTGAACATTTTTATTATCCTTCAAATTATATCCGCTATATATGATATCTTTTGATAAGTATTTTTTTCTTCTTTCCTTTTGTTCAAAATAAAAATGAAGACATATTGAAAAGTAAATAACGGCCACTATAATATTGATTCTGTCATGAAAGATGCAAAGATAGTTTCTTCTTGATATATCGTATAAATCCACACCCTGTTTATATTTTATAAAGTAATTTCTTAATTGGATTATAGGTCCTGTTATTATGATTATAAATAGTAGCTTTTTTATACTAAAAAACATATAATAATTTTTTTTTTCTAAATCCACATATTATAATCATTGAAAATGCATTTATTTTTTTTTTCTTCATTTTATTAACATTCAAAATAAGAGATATTATACTGACAGTATTGATGATGATGACGACCATCAAATGAAGATCTTCTTCTATAAAATATTGTACTTTTCTATAAGAGAAATTTTACTTAACATATCTTCAAGTGAACATGCACATTTACTTTTAATGTATGAAATTTATAAAAAAATAAATAAAAGCAAAAAAAAAAAAAAATCTACAACTTTTATTCTTTCGTTCCAGTTTACATATGAGCACATTTTGTTGATATTATGTATAGTCAAAACATTCGATTCTCGCCTAATTAATGACCGTGCTAAGACTCTTGTCTATCTAAAACTGATAAGAAGCTTGCTCATGTCACGACACTAATTGAAGGCTAATTAAAATTCCCCTTGTACACCTTCCATACAAATATAAACCAGGAATTATTTTCCTTTCAAGTATTTTAAATGAATGCTGCTGGTTAACCCTTTATTTTTATTATTTTTTTTTATTTGTAAGCATATCCTTTTTTAAAATTAAATTTCATCATCAGCTTTAACAGACATTTAGATACTTTCATAATCAACTCATGAATGAAGATATCATGCACTTTATAGAGACTCTCTAGTGTAGCACTTACGTTTTTGAAATAATCTTTAAATTTGATCATTTGAAAATTACCTATTCATCTAAACTTTCTTAAACATTAGAAATTCAAACGACGCCGATTAGTCTACATTGAATAAATTTTCAACATTTCTAGGTTCGTTTAAGAATAAATTACCCACCTGCTGCTGCATTACTGTGGCCATAGGTGGTTACTTAAATTCTATAAATTTTCTAAAATACGGTCTTAGCTTTTTTTGTTTTTGTTTTTATTTAATTGAAAATTTCGGTTACATAAAATATTCTTTGTAACGTATAAAAACGCATGATTTTTTTTTTCATATTCTTATTGAGCCTATAAAATGTGTGTACGATTATTAAAAAAAAACAGTACCATTTTTTTTTTTAAATTTCGGTATTTTTCCCAAAAAACAATTTTTTATGTAAAAAACACAGAAAATAAAATAGAGAAGAAACTACATATGTACATAAAAAGTATATTTATTTTTTTTTTTCGAAAATTAAGGCAAAGGTAGGAGTAATAATATTTACTGTAATCGAGGACTGAATACAAAATTTTTACTTTAAATGTGAAAAAAAAAAAGGTTATCAAATGAAATTTCGGTAACAAAAATAACATGTTAAATTTTTTACTTTTATTAAATTTTCGGGTGAGTTTATTAAAATGCTACTTATTTTTATTATTACAATATTATTATTTTTTATTCTTTTTCTTTTGTTTTTTTTTTTTTTTTATTTAAAGAAAAAATTATTACAAAAATCTGTATTCAAGTAATGTTTAGCGGTATTAAATTGAAAATCGTTTTCAAATTATATTCATAAATTTTTTTTTTTTTTCGAAGAAATTTAAAAATAGAGAAATAAAAAAAAAAAAAAGAGGTTTATTTTTATGATGATGGCCCTAAATAAAAGAAGAAAAATTAATGTGAGAGAGTAAATTTCGGTTATTGTTTTTAAATTCACATAATTGAAATAATAATTTCTGTAGGAATTCACGCATACCTGATTTATAATAAAAATGTAATATTTGAAGTTACCTTTAATAAATGGTATTTTGATGGTGTGAATAAACGAATCAAGTATTTCACATTCTAAATTACAATTGTGAATGCATTTATTAAAAAAATAATAATAATAAAACATGATACCATGACAATAATCTTATTGAAATTTAGTATATAGTCATGAGAATTAGATTGAAGTTATAATAAATTTTTATAAGTTTTACAATATTTACAATTCAAAATGTATATATAATTAATTTGAATTTTCTTAAACGATATATTTAACTGAATGTACATTTTTATTGACTTTAAAATATTAGGTGAATGTTCAAAGAATTATAAATTTATTCTTTTATTGTTTTTTTTTTTTTTTTTTTTTTTTTTTGTGTTTATTAGTATTGAATTTAATTTCAATTTTATTAATGTTGTGTGTACAACATATATGATGTTCATGAAGTCGTTAATTTTTTTTTAATTAGAACAAATTAAACAATTATGGGATTTTATGAGTTTGAAAAAAAAAAAAAATGAATTTTAATTAATACAAAAAATATTTATATTTGTAATAATAAAAATAAAGAATTAGGCGGCTTTTAATTAAAGTCAAATTTTCCAAAATAAAAAATGAACAGTTACTTAAATATCTTAAAAAAAGAATATATAAAAGAATTTAAGATCTCCTTTTCCCCCTAAATTTAAACTTTTTTCACGTGAACATTTATTTGCATGTATCCATAATTCAAAAAAGATAAAAATTCATATTGCATGTATAATACATACATATATACATATGTTTGAATCTTATATCTTGTTTATTATTAAATTTACACTAATATTTATTCTTTTAGGTTGGTTTTTTGACCGTATATTGGCTAATATTATATTTAATTGAAAATTTGAGAGATACATATGTACATATGTAATTAATGTTGCGTGTTAGATTATTATTTTGGGATGTGCAAGTATAATTTGAAAATATAATTTCTCGTAATTTCCAATATAAACAGAAAAATTTTCGATTTCATATATTATGTAGATATATAATAAAAATTTTAAAATATCAAATTTTTTTAGAGAACAGGGTGTTTTTAAATTACATACATACATAAAAATTTTGATTTAGAATTTTTTAATATAGATATTTTTTTAAATTTTTAATATGTGCTTACGTTTTTAATTTTTAAAACACAGTCGAAGAATTTTGTACTAAATTAAGTAGAATTGTTTTCAAGACATTTAGTTAATTGTTTTTTTTTTATACAATACAATTCAACTTGTATTACAAAATGTCGTAAGAAAAATTTGCTGATTATGCGTAAATATATGAAAATAAAACTTTAAACTCAATTAATGTGAAAAATAACATTTTAAAACAATGTCCTGACTCAACAAAAGATTATAAGCAATTAAAGAATGCGATTATCATTGAATTGTGTATAGATAGATATAGATAGATATAGATAAATACATATATGTAAATAAAATTGTAGATATGTAAAACATTAAAAACCAAAGAAATTATCTATGGAAACCTTAACCAAGCTCTATTTCTGTCACAAAAATAATTAACCAGTAGTTTGTTGTACATTTAATAAGGCATTTATTTTTTCAATATAACATTTTAATATTACCGCCTTATTTCATCTATTCCTCGTATTACATATACATTATATATTATCAGTAAAAAAAAAATAAAAGCTCCCACACAATCTCCACCTCCCACTTACTTCTATTTAAATACTCTTGTAATATTGTTATTTCTGCAAACTATAATTGACATTCTTCGTTTTTATTTGAAATCTTTTTTCTTTAGCATAAAAACGAAAAAAAAAACATGAAAAATGTAAAAAGCTTAAAGATAAGCCTATGTACACTAGAAAAAAATGTTTATTTATTCTTTTAAAAAAGTGAAAAAGAAAAATATATTATGTGAAATATGTATGTATAAGAAAAATATAATATAAAAAAAAATTGTATTTTCTTTCTCTCTCCATATATACATATTTTTCCATTTGTGGTGATTATAACATAATTTGTAAGGCTTCTTGGCGTATTTGAAATTAAATTCCAAAATAAAAAGATCTAGGATATGACCATCATAGAGTTAGCAGAAGCAGCAAGCAAACTGCAGCAGCAGTAACAGAAAATAACAAGCCTGGTAGCTGTTAAAGAATGAATATTTCATCGCGTACAAAATAGCAATAAAAAAAAATAAAAAAAAAACATATAGGTACTAGCTATTTAACGTGACTCTTGATAAAACCTCGCGCAGCATTCGTTTAACATTATGAAAGAACCTATAATAACAAACATTTACAAATATTTATATTATATATGGTAGAGCTGTAAGGAAACATATAAACTTATTGTAAATTTCTATGTTTTCTATAAAAAAAAATGTTTTTTATGTTTTTATTTTTTATTGAATTTTTTATTTTTCAAATAGAAAAATTATTTAGTTACCTCTATAGTACATAATTTTGTTGCTGTTTTTTTTTATATATTTATTTTTTTTTTCATTATTATCATCATTATAAGTATTACACATGATATTCTTTTTATTTATGCATGCATGAATAACATACGAGATTAATACTTATATGTGATGGCAAATAGATACTTTGATACTTTTCTGGCTGTCTGATTATTTGTTACATAGAATCAGTTGGTTAATATGTAGTATGTTTATTTATTTATTTTTTTTTTTTAATTTAACATTTTGTTTTTTAGTTATTTTATTACATTTTTTTTTTATTTTTTTTTTTTGACTATAATATGGTTTTATTTCATCATTATCCAATATATTTTGTATTTAATATGTTATTCATTGTATATACATATGTATGTAGTATATTTTCTACAATAATTAGATTATTAGTGGAAAACTAACGAGTACTAAATGAAATATCAAATATATATTATATTAACACCGATAAAATGTTTCATATTAAGAATTAATAAGAGAATTTTTCTATTGTTATTGTTGTATTTTAATTATGTTTCATTTTGTTGTTATTCTACAAATAAGGATATCAAATAAGCGGATTTAATTTAATATTGTAAAATAAAATTGTTAAAATGTGTGCGAATGTTTTGTTGCTCTTTATTTTTTTTTTCTTTGTACATAAGTACATATTATGTATGTATGTATGTTAAATCTCAAATTTCATGAGATAAAGTGAAATGTATTATTTTTTTTCTTTAAATTGTTATATAAGTTTGCATAAAGAGTATTTTAATTATGTTGTCAATGTTGTGTCAGATACACAAAAATAACTTATAATTTTTATAAAAAAAAAAAAAAAAAAGTAGTATTAAACCCTTGTAAAAAATAAAATTGTTTTAGTTTTGATTTTAAATTTTCCTAATTTAAAATACAAAAATCGTAAAAGGTTTAATAACCTACTAAAAATTGTAGGTGTATGTACAGTATTACAATGAGAAGAAATCCTTGATTTAAAGTAACTTGAAAAAAAAAAAATGAATTATAAAAACTTAGTTTCAATTTCAATATTGTTTTGTTTATTTATGTTAAGAAATTATTATTAAAAATATAAGAAAGTTGTTGAAACTATATTCATGTTTATTGTCGATAAAAATGTTTACGTTTTTATAAATAAATCAAACGAAATTAGTAATAAGCTTAAAAAACTCATTATTACCGTGAAATTGGTAAAATAGTAAATTTTTCTTACAGTGTATGTACATACTACATACATATATATGTATATGAATAAATATTATGTACATTTATTTCTGTAATATTTAACGACTTTTTTCTTTCCTAAAAAATTGTAAATTTTCTAAATGAATGCACATAAATAAGTCACGTATAAAATAATATCGGCTTAACTTTTTTTTTTGTCATATAAAAATTTAGCGTAATATATACAAAAAGTGAAAAAAACAAAAAAACAAAATATTTTTATTTAATAATCATACATGAGTTTAAAAATGAAAAGGTATATAAATTAAAAATTAATCCTAGATAAACATAAACTATGATTTTTATGACGTTTTTGCATCGTTGACATATTTTGCTACTGGCCGAAAATTTGTAATTTTTTTTTATTTTTTATATTAAGTTTTTTTTTTATTTCATGAATATTTTCAAAGAGTATTTATTTATTTTGCCAGTTAATTATTTTTTCTAGTTTTGCTGTTTGTTTGTTGAGAAAAAAAAAATCAATCTAATGGATGAATAAAAATATTAACCAACCCACTCTCGTTTTTTATAGAAAGAGAAATAAAGAACAAATGTATATAGAAAGTAGCACATCTAAAAAAAATAAAGGTATATAAAAGAAGAATTTGATTAAAACCGTTTTTTGTTTTTTATAAATTATTATTATTTTTTTATTTGAAATTATTTTTATTATAAAATGAATTGAAGCGAACAACCCTCTGGTGTTTTTATGAAATATATTTTTTAATACTTGTTTGATCCTCATTGTACGGATCATCATTATCATCATCATGATCATTGTCAACATATAAAACCGGATCTGCTCTATATTATATGTTCAATATTTGTTCATGAAATTATATTTTATTTTCAGTCTAAAAGGTAGAAGTAGGGTGAATTATTAAAACATAATCCAATTGGTTTTTTTACCTTTCGGTAGGTATTTGATAGTAACTTTAACTTACTCCTTTTATTTTTTATTGAATAATAGAGATTATAAGAATAATAAAATATATATATGAAGCCATATTGAAAATTATTATTAAAGATGGCTGATTTTCAAAATTATAAACGATAGAGTTTAATAATAACAAGAACGTATTATAAATATAAAATAGTTTTCTTAGAGATACACTTTTAGAGTTTTAAATAGTTTTCATATTTTTTTACAATTTTATTTATGTATTCAAATAAATTCAAATTTGTCTACTTTCAATTTATATTCTTATATACATATATACCTATGTACCTATATAGGTATAAGTTATTTCGAGCATTCTGGCATTTTAAGGGAGAAGTGATTGGGGATATTTTATATAAAACTTTATATTGTGACTCTAAATCAATTGAATATATAACATGTATGATGTGCATATATTATTTGAACCTCACTTCGAAAGGCTAAGAATATACATATGTATATGTATTTCTAATTTACAGGATAGTTTTTTTAAATATTCTCTATTCAATTGATAGCCAATATTTCCATCTACATACAAGTAAAAAAAAAACTGAGGTACTTTTGCAAGAAAAAGCTACATAAATAAAAAACAAATTAAGTTATTTTCCAGAAGAAGAAAAAAAAATATACATACCTATAAAATTTTATTTGAAAATATCTGGAATATTTTACTATACATAGTGTAATGAAACGTTAAGGTTTCATTATTCAACTTTTCTTTTTCTGTCTCAAAAATTGTCTTATACATATTTCATATACATATATGTATAGGTACATGCTCCTCACTGATTATTTACAAGTTATTATAATAAAAAGAATTCTCCCTTTAATTTTTTATTTTAAAATATTTAAAAAAAAACAATAATTTTGTTCTCAATAAAAAAAAAAGTCGTTCGTATTTAAAATTTTTACGAAATAAATAATCAAATTTTCCAACACTAAAATCAGTATCCTATATTAAAGTTATTATACGATTTCGAGTTTTTTTTCCGCATAATTCATTCTATTTTCATTTTACTGAAAAGGAAAGAAAAATATTCTAGGTAGGTATGTAGGTATACCTACCTATGTATATTTTTCTTATATTAATAATTTTTAACGTCTGCGTGAAATATTCAAAAAAGCTTCTAAAAATGTACCTACATATATACATACGTATTATATGAAAGTTCGAAGTTTTTCAGACATTTGAATTGTAAGAAGAAAATATTATTTTAAAATTTTATTAAAGTTCTAAAATGTAAAAAATTAACAGAGGTAAAACTTTTCTTACTTTTTAAATTCAATAAATTAGCTATTTTTAACACGAACAGAAATCTATTTGTGATATTATTAAACCTTTTTGAAATTAAATCCTTTTTTTAAAAGCTTTTATTAATAGTAACTAACTACCCACCTACCTTATACCTATAGTACATACATATGTCCTAAAATTCTAGTTTACCGGTAAAATTATTTTAACACTTTTGTACATTAATGGATTTTTTAAAAATCTAATTTAATACTGGAGCAAGGCTAACTTTCAATTCAAAATCAAAAACTATGTTAAATAATCAAAAATTAAAATATTCATACAAACAAATTTAGGACATTTACAAGCATTTATAATCAAAAAATAACAATAATTGACTTTCTTATTATGTATTTTAATTTTTATTTATTTGTACCTATATTTTTATTTTTAATGATTATTTCAAAGTATCTTTTTATTTATAAAAATAAAATACGACTCCGCCTACTATTATGTGTATATTTTTTGGTAAAATAAAAAAAAAAATTATTTACGTATATTATAAGCCACTAAATTACCTTCATTTTTTTTTTTCACCTCTATTATTCAACAAATCAACCAATCACCCACCCACCCACTATATCAATAATTACATTAATGATTTATTTTTTATTTTTTATAGGTATTGTACCTATATCTATTCCAATATATCATGTCATTTATGAAAATCTAAAATGCGCCCATCTTTTTTTTTTTTTTTTTTTTTTTTTTTGAATAAACAAAATTGTAATAAAAACATATTTCATATGTTATCATAGCGACGGCAATTGGCGAATTTTATTAAATTTTACGAGATATTAAGTATTCTTGAAAATATTTTGAATTTTTAAAAATGTATAGAACATAGATTTAAAATTTTTTATTTTCATTAAATTGTTTTTATTATCAATTAGTAACCATTATAGTACATATCTCATAATAAAAAAATTTTGTAAAATAAAATGGACATTCGATGTGGAAACTCCATTTCAATCTGTGCACATCGTCACAAAAATTGAATAAACTATGCAAATATAAAATTATGATATTATGCTCCGCCTAAACTTGTCATAATTGTATGTTATAAATTTTGAGATCCAACACAACTGGATTTTTTTTTTTTGTTTTTTTCGAAATTGAAATATGTATATTAATAATATTTTAATTTATGTAGGTATATAATTATGTATGTATGTATTCTTCTTCATTGCACACAAGCCAAAATACTTATTTTTGGTTTTTGAACTTTTTCAAATTTAATTCAAAAGTCTTCTTTATTTGCTTTGAATTCAATTGTGTATCTTTTACACAAATTTCAGTTCTCATCTGAACACAAATACATTCACAAGAAAAACTTTTTTTTTAGGGGATTCTTATTTCTTAAACTCGATTGTTTCAATTTCGAATTTTTCATGCTCATTCGTGATTGTGTGGTCTCTGTAGGAGATTCAAATGTTTTCAAACGCGATTTTCGGTTTGTTTATTTCACAAAAGGAGATATTTTGAAGGGGAGAACCTTTTTTTTAAAATTTCGAAATAAGGATTCTCTTATACAGTTTGGAGATAAAAGAACACAATACAATACAACTACACAAGCCATTCTCATTTTCTGACTTTCTCTCAAACTCAGTTATTTTTTAAATTTCTTTTATACTTTGAAATTTTCTCATTTTCGAACGTTCAATTTCCCCAAATTTTTCAACACACTTGCGATATTGAATAATAATGTTTCTGTATTCTTTTGTTGTGTATCTTTTTTTTACAGTGTAAAATATCTAAATCTTTTCAATTCTTTTCTCAATCGAAAATAATTATACATTGAATCTGACTGTGTAAGTTGCTTACTCCTCTGTGTATTTTGTTTTGTTTTGTTTTTTGTGTTCTATTTCAATGAAAAATAATAAATGTTTTTTTTTTTTGTTCATATAATCAAAATTGAATATTTAGTGTAACAATACAAGTTGGAGCTTGTAGGGGAGTTATGATAATACGTGTGGCAGATTGGATTGGAGCAGGTACTAAAAAGATACTTGCGCGCGCTGTCATTTAATTTTATGTGCATCTTTTTATACAATACTATCATGATAGTTCAGCAGCAGTAGCATAATATCAATTTCTTTATAATATGTTGAAGAGGAAAACGATTTTATGTTTGTTGATTTGTTTTTTTTTTTTCATATAGCATCGTTTTGTGCGTTTTATTTCTCTCTTTCATATACAATTTTTAAAAAATGAAAACTTGTATGATTATCAAAGAGTAAAATCCTGTTACAGGATAAAGAATACAGAAAAGGAAATAGTTTTATTTTTTATTATTATAACATATATAAAAATTTTACAGAAAAAAAAAGAAAATACTTTTTTCAGACATAAAAAAGCAAAAAAAAAAGAATTAAAATTTTAAATAATACAAAAAAAAAAAAAAATAAATAATAATTTTTAATGAAGAAATTCTATAATGTAAAAAAGTGCAAAATAATTCTGTACGATCTGTAGTCGATTTTATCGATTATAACTTTTCACATTAAAACAGAAGAAATTATAGTTAAGTTAAAGTAAACTATTCAAAAGCAAAAAGAGAAAAATATTTAAATTTTAAAGTGTTTTTTTTTTTTATTCAAATTTGTAAAATTTTATTTTCAATTCATAATTTGCATAAATAAAGATTCAATTTTAGTGTTTTTTATTGTTTTAACTCAACAAAGATAAATTTGTGATAATTCAACTAAAATCAATTAAAAAATAATAATTAAAAACGAAAACTAAAACTATTTTGTTGGTAAATTTTTTTACAGTATAAAATTGTTTTTATAATATGTATAGTAGTTCAAAGAATCTATTGAAGATGTCCTTGAAAGGATTAAAAAAAAATCAATACAATTAAAGTCGTTAGACACATCAGATAAAAAATTGGTAAACAAATTAAGTGTTCATGTGAGTATTTAACAATGTTTTTTCCATTTTCTTTATTTAATTTATGTGAATTACCGACGGAAAATAAAATGAAATTTCTTGTTTTTAAAAGTGATATCTAAATTTTTTAGGATTCTTATTGATGTAAAATTTTCATCGGAGCGAATCAATTAATTAATGAACATCAATTTTTTCTTATAAATATTTACAAAATACTGTTTCAAAAAGTGTGATGGATTTTCCTATGATGGAAAAAGTTATTAGCTTCAATGGTTTTTGGTCGAACCATTTAACACTTTAGAATGCAAAAATTAATAATTTTTTTTCTTACCTACATAGATATGATATAATACTCGTATATAATATTTAAGAACCTTTTTTCCTTTAATAACTTTTTTTTGCAAAATACTCAATGTAGATATGCATGTATGAACAATGATAATTTTCTAAAAATATAAAAAGATTTTTAAGAGTGCTAGTAAGATAAAAGTCTCTACAAAGTAATTTAACATTTACGATAAAAAACGCATAATATTTAAATTCACATACTATACATACATATGTATATAAAAATTAAACGGAAAAAGTTCGACAGAGAGTACACATTTTTCAAGGTGTGTATTCAACAAGAATATTACAAATTAGAAAATTCCTTCAATTATTCATAAAAAAAATTTTCAAAATAAATCTAAGGAATACTTTTACCGTTTAAAAGTCTTAATAGATTAAGAACAATTGCAAAAAACGAAATCTTATTTTCAAGTACCTACATATATAATTTGAACTACTTACTTAGTATTTAAGTACCTACTGCTAATAAAAACAACTAACTTAACGTAAAAGATATTTTGTATGTCCTATTCAAAAGTTAAGACTAAAACCCAAATCAAATTAGGAAATACATACATACATATTTATTTTGTTTTGTTTTTTTAGGACCTTCATTATATTTACAAGATAAATTAAATAATGAAAATTGTTTTGCAAAAATACATTATAGATATATTGTTCATAAATATCAACAAAAATGATGTTTTCGCAAATATCTTCTCAGTTCCTGCTAATTAATAAATTATCTTTAATTAAAAATTTAAAATTTAAAAATGATAGTTACAGTTAGTTAAATATAGTTTTCGAAAATTGATTACATACATGTATGTATGTATGAGTAGCAGAATGCATGCATTGAAATTTTATAAGTATTAGTTGAAAGTACTTTTATGTGGAAACATTTGTGGCTTTTCCTAAATTTTCAAGCATATTTTTTTGTACTTATAGTCAAGAATTATTACTAAATTTCCGTTACAAAAATTTCCAATTCTGAAATGTTAATTTTTTTTATAATTATAATTCTCTAATTTCATATTCCTGTTTTATTAGAAAAATTGTGTGTAAAATATTTAAAATTGCCTACTACATTTTATAGTCTTAAAAATCTAATTTTGTATTGATTTATTTTTTCTAATGCTTTAAAAAATATACTTTAATAAATAATTTTTTCGTTTTTATACTTTGTTCAAAAGATTGTATCCCTAATGGAATTTACTTAAAACACAGAAATAATCCATCCAATATTTAATGAAATAGTAAGAATATTATAGAATGATCTAATAAATGTTTAAATGTTTTGTTTAATTTCTATTTTTTAGTCTGAAGCAATAGTTATTTTTGTATATATCAGAAAATGAATTAATTCTAATAATTTTTTTGTTTTATTTTTCTTAAATGATGTATGTAATTTTATTCATATATGTACCTAATCGTATGTTCTAAATATCCTAGATGTAATTTTTTTTTTTAGGATGTGGAATAAATTGATAAATTAAATGTTTTCATTTATTATTACTAAATAAACGTTGAATAAACTAAAAAAATAAATTAAGATAAATATAATAAAATATTTTATTTACATATTTTCTTATGAGTGGAAAAAAGAAAAATGAAGGAGAAATATGTAAAATTTTTGATGAATTTATGTTTAAAATGAATAATTGATTGTATTTTATACGCATACAAAATTTATTACTGCATTACGAATAATATTATTAAGTTGAATGTGTCTTATTTAGTTATAACCAGAAAATGAGGTTATTCAGTAATTTTTTTTTTTATATACTTTTTAACTTATAATCAAAGTTTTGTTAGTTATATCATGAAAATGTTAAATGGGTTTCATCAAAATAAAAGAATTATTGAAATTGCAACGTGCTATAATATTAGAATATTTTACAATAAGCAAATATATGTATAGCACAATTTGTGTGCTTTTCTTTTATTTTTATTTTTGTGATTGATTTTTCTCAAATATAGTCTTTTAAAACTGAACTAAATTTCAAGAAAATTATTTTATTATGCTCCATTTTGAAGGCGTTCACCTTTTGATACACATATTGTATTTTTATTTTTATTTTTTAATAAAATTAAATTCAATCTATAAAATAAAATAATATTAATAATGTAGGTATAGGTACAATATGATGGTGTCCTATTGTAAAATGTTTACATAAAATTTCAGAATATATAGGTATACCTATGTATTATTTTGTAAAATAAATAAAATTTACTTTTTGATCCCATGTACACACATACATTTAGTTTATATTTAAATTTTAAAATTGAGCAAAAAAAAAAAAAATGAAAAATAACAAAAAAAAAATCCTTTAACATGGGAGACATTCTTCAAATTTTCTGTTTACCTTTGTATGTATTTTTTGTTTTTCTAATTTGATTTCGATGGAGTTTCAGAAACCATTTAAAAAACTTCTATTTTATTTTGTTATTTTTCATCGTACATGGTGAACATTTATCGCAAACAAAACTCCCTATCAAATGCAATCCGTTCACATTCATATTATACGTGTCCTATACTAACTGACTTTTTTGTTTTTGTAGTGGTTCAAGTCCATTTTGCATTGCAGGTAAAATTTATTACAAATCTGTCATCGTCCATGCTGATTAAAGTCAGTAGAACCTCCGGAAGGAATAAATTATCAAAAACTGTCAACATATATGCAAAAGACTACGTTAAAGCCAGCCCCAGTTGCAAATCAGCTATAATAATATTAATAAGAGAAAACTGACTGAGACTCCTTTCTTGTGATTCCCTTCAGTTTTATTGTACGATGACGACTAGGTTACCTTTTTGCATTTTTTCTGCTTATTGTACACATTATTTTTTTTTAATCAAATAACAAAACGTTGTTATAAATGTAGTAGGTTGGTTTGTTGGTTGTGTTGTGATGATTCTATAATGCTCCTTTTTTTCTGAACGTTCTTGATGGTTCTTTACCTGATGTTCCTTTTTGTTTTTCTTGCAATTTTTTTTTTTTTACTTTTTTTAATATTTAATTTTAATTTTTCTTCTTATATATTTAATTCGTATAGGTTCATTTTTATCTGTTTTTTTTTTGTTTTTTTTTTTTGTTTGAGTTTTTAATTTTATCAGTTTACTTCAATCTTGAGTGGATTTGCCACCATGAAGCGTTTCAATAAGTCAAACATTATTTTTTAAACGAATAATAATGAAAGAAGGCCATATGCATAAATATAAGAAGTAAGTGCGCAGTGTACATACGTATAAAACAAGTGAAACAATCAAAAGAAAAAAAAAATACCAAGTTGAATGAATTGGGCGCAGATAGATGGACGGAGAACGAACGTAAGAATTAATGAACGACTTTCAAAAGACGAACAGACACATTGTTGATGGCGGTCAATATTTATATTTCAAATATGTTTTTAAGAGGAAAAGTCCTTTTTAAAATTAATGAATAAGAAATAATGAATTTTTCTTTTAAAAATTAATTCAAATATCTAATCAGTATAAATTCGCAATGTTCGTGTTTATCTGAATTTTTATTTCTTTAATAATTCAGTTTCAGATACTGAAGGGTTCACAAAAATTATTACAAGTTACCCATCCATCCATGATGTATATTATTCAATCCTTTAAAATACCTCTACAAAAAAACAAAAAAAAAAAAAAATTGTTTCGTTGAAGAATCTTCAATTTTTGTATGTATTTATGTATTATATCGTACTTTGCATTTACACAATCTGTTTAAAACCCACTTCTGCGCCAAAACAAGAACAAGATTCGTAACTTAACATCATCTATGTTACCTTGCAAGGTTGTGTAAAGATTTCTTCGTCTTCATATTATATACATATAAGTACCTATGACGATTTTTTTTTTCTCTTTTTTGAATTATTTCTTGTTCTTGTGATCAGAATATCTTTTCTTTATTTTTATTTTTTTTTTTGCTCTTTTTTATTTTTCATTTTTTCTTGTTACTTGTTTTTCTTATGTATGCATTGCGTTATGATATTCATTTCGTTACGTTAAAATATAATTCGCATTCGTCGCGTACTTTCCTCATAATTTAGCCAATATAACAAGCGATTAAATGCAGGTTGTAAATATTTTTTTGAATATCTTCTGAATATGACCGTGAAGTTAAATCTTGCTTACTTATTTTCACAATACATATAAAACTGAGATTACCTGCTTCTGATGCACCGGTAATTAATGCTAAAAATTACAATAATGATAACGGTGCACATTATTGCTGATAATAATTAATGACTGGCAAAACAAGATTCGATCGAGGATATTGATCTTTAGTAAGATGATTTTATAAAATCCTTTACTTTTTTTTGTTGTTAGTTTTTTTTTTGTATATACATATATGTATGTGTGTATTTACATTTTTATATTTTATCATACCTTACGATTATAATGAAATTACCTATTAAAGATTGTCATTTTTCGAATAAAATTCTCATTACATTAAAACAAAGTATATACATTCAAAACATTTATACATGAGCTTTAATGTGGTTCATTTAAAATTGAGTAATGAAGATAATAATTAATAATATAATAACCAGAAAATTGAATATCTTTTCTTTTTAAATATTTATTTAACATTTTTTAATTGCATTAAATTGTATAATTTATTATAATTTTAGTCACATATTTTATGAACATAAAGTAATTTAAGTGAAGGGAAATATGGGTCCTTCCCAAAAATAGACTGTTGATATTTTCAATATTTTGACAAGAAATGAACAAATTAAAAACTAAAACTGAAAAAAATTAATTGAATATTATTTTTGAAAGTTGATTTTTGTATTGTATATACTATAAATTACAATATTTTTTTGCTTAATTATCTTTGAAATTTAGGTGTTTATTGATGAAAAACTGATAACAAAGAAAGCATTTTATGTACATATACATATGTATGTATAATGTGGATTTTAAAGTATGTATATACACAGTTTATTTTATTTTTATTTTTTTTTTCAGGTTTGATAGTTTCATATACTATATATGTATGTATATTCATTAAACAAAGTCTTGTCAAAATGAATTAAACTTAAGGATAATGTTGTTCATGTGATGCTTAGTCTTAGAAAATATTCAATTTTACCAGTATAGCCTTTTAAAAATCGAACTTTCGAAATATCCCGTTCACGTATAATTGAATGTGTACAAAATCATTCGAATTTCACAAAAATCTTATTTTAAAAATAAAATATTGATGACAAATCTGAACTATGTATGTCCATCCTATGAATCACTTTTTTTTTTTTTAATATTTGCCACAGTATTATTAAAACAACATTAAGTTTGAGATTAAAAAATAAAAAAATTTGCAAAAGACATTAATCATAACTAGAATTTTCGTGTGTAAAATGTTCACATGAGTTTTATTCAAGCATGATAATCACACTAAAAACACACCTTGTTTACTATTTATAAATAAAAATATATATGTATATATAGAATTAAAAAAACATATATTTTTTGCCAGAAAAAAGAAATTATTTTTTTTTCTGTTTTTTTTTTTTAAATTGTATCTCATATTAGATCAAAATAAAAACAAATTATCCGTGTTTTACAATTTATATGGCGTGTGAAAAAACATAAATAACACTATAAAATACATAGACAATATGTGTGAATGATGTATGTACATATGTACATATGTAGAATAAATATATGTATGTATATAGTAGACCAAAATTTTTATATGTATTCTAGTGCAAAAATAAAATTCATTAAATTATATGATGATACATGAATGTTAGGACTATTTTACAAAATTGTTGACATTATGATTTTGTTTGACATTATGTCAAGTTGATGATAATTTTGTTGACAATTTTCAGCTTTTTTTTTTTTATAAAAGAAAAATACATATATTTTTGATGGCAGATGATGTTGAAAGAGATCTCAATCTATTCAATGGGGTGTGTGATATATTTATACACAATACAAATTTAAAATATTCGTTTCTTTTGTACAAAAAAAAAAAAAAAGTTTTTTATTCAATTTTATTTATGAAAAATTGAGATTTTTAATTTTAATTTTTAAAATAAAGTCCAAAGATTAAATTTTACATTAAAACTATGTTTTTATCTTTCTGTAAATACAAACATACATAGATCAACAACACATTGTTTTTTGTTTTATTATATAATACAGGTATGAAAAAAAAAAAAAAAAAGTTAATGAATATTTTTATTTTTGAATTTGTTATGTATTTATGGAAGGAAATTTCTACAATTAAATATCAATTATGTACAAAAACCAAATTTAAAAAAAATAATTACAGAATAATTGATTAAGTAAGTTATTTTGAAAAAAAAAAAAATTCCTGTTATAACATCAAATTATCGTTATTTATGGTGTGTTTAATTTCAAACAAATTTGAGTTAAAAAATCATCACTTCAAAGATATTTGAAATTTTAAAGAGAATTTTCAAAATAAAAAATAGAAGAAAAAAAAAAATAAATTTAATTTATATATTTCCTTACATCTGCTCGACATCAAATAAAGTGTCTATGTGAAGTGTATTTTTTTTTTTCATTCCTTGTTTTTGTAAATCAAATTGTGTACATAGTTATAATTTATAAATGGATAATCATTATGAAAACATCATCAATTTACACTGAAAACATTCATGATCTGATTGATCAAACAAATTCGGTATTATAAAAATATTTATGCATAACCGAAAAAAAAACTTTTTTCTCTAAAATGTATTTGTACTTTATGTACCACCCATTGATCATTTAATTTTTACAATTTCCTTGACCATCAAAAAATTTTTAAGATACAATCAGATAAAAAGATTCTTTTGGGATATATAACTTAGTTTTACATTATTTATATATGTATACATATATACATACATAATTTATTTAAAAAATTTTATTTTGGTTTTTCTACATATTATGTACAAATTAAATGAAATTGAATAACTTTATAATTCACAAGTAAATATGTATATGAAATTCGTCTTTTTATTGTTTAAAATATATTTTGAACAAAAGCAAACAGTTTTCATGTATTGAAAAATAAAGTAATTAATTTATAGGAGAACATTTTTGGAAAATTTATCATGAAAAAAAAATTTCTGAAAAAAAAAAAAAATAAAACAAAAATAAACAAAAAGACCTTGTAGGTGATTAAACATAAAATATTGTTGATTAATAATTTCTTTTCAGAGTAGTTTGCCAATATAGAAGAAAATATTTTGGAATAAGCCTTATATTCGAACATTTAATTAGATGTTGTTTCTGATATTATATGTTGATAAAAATTTATACCTATAATTTTCTTTTTTTCTATATTTTCTGTATATACATATATTAAAACACCATGTGTGACCATTATGTGTACAATTAATATTTGTTCAAATATTTCGTAATAATTCGAATCTGTATTTTCCATATTCCATTTTTCCACGCGCATTATTGTAAGTATAGAGTATTATATAAAAACTCATCCGCCACCCACATCAATGTTTTTCTTCTTACTTTGTATTTTTTTCTTCAAACATTTAATTTTTTCATTTTTTTAATATGCTTGTGAATTTGCAAATAACTTCAAATGTATGTACCTATATAAAAACAATACCAATATACCTTACTGTAGAAGTTCGGATTCGGAAAAATTAAAAGCAAAAATAAAAAGTTGCCGTACTAGTACCACATTTTACCACAAATTGAATTTAAACATCTTCTATAGTTACATTTATGATGTGTGTAGTATATACATACATATTTATGTTTAGATTGAGTATACTCAGAATGTGTGATAAACAGAAGTGCGTTCATGTCTTCTATATATTGTAGTTACAATATTATGATATTATTTCAATATGTATAGTGGTTTGGTATATACAATAATCAAGTAATAGAATATCATTTTAGCTTCTGCTATGACTTCTGTTAATTGATTTGGCCTTTGTTTGTTTTGTTTTTCTTATCTTATGCATTATAATAATTCACCTTCTTCTGTATTTATATGTTATACATATGTATATAGTATATGTATTATGAACCCCCGCACCAGATTCCATTGTAAAAGTATACATAGAACTATTTTAAATCTAAAAAAAAAATAAAAAAAATAATAAGTAAAAAATAACAAAAAAGAAAAACTATAAGTGATATCTTAATATTTAAAAAAAAAAAAAAAACTATATGAAATGAATCAAGATCTCAATTAGAATTCTTACCATTCAGATCATAGTTTCTTATAAGTAACAGTTTGTTTTAAATGCTTTTAATTTAGTTCAAGGAAAAATTTTCTATTTTCTCTTTTTATCTTTTATTTTTATAAACTAGAATGCGAGATTCACTAAAAGAAAAAAACAAAAATGACAATAAAAAAAAATTTATACAGATATTGAATAAAAAAAATTCATATTTATTTCACTTAGTTTACATGCATAAGGATTACTTCTAAATTAATGAAAAAGAAAAACTAATGACTTTCCATTAAAATTTTTTCATAAAAGAAAATTTTGTGGCAAATAGAATATAATTAAGATGAATCTACACCGAAATAGGTGTCTTTTTAAAATATAATATTTAGTAATGGCACGTGAGAAGAGGTGTATCATTTGAAATACATATATATCTTTTTGATACAGGGTGTTAAATTTAAATTTGGATAATCGTTTTATTGAATAAGAACATTACAATTTTCATAAAAAATTTAAGCTAGAATTTGAAGAAAGTTTTCAAACTTTTCAGTTTTTTTCCTAGTATAAGGTTATATTTTTATTTTTTTTAAAAAAAAATTGGTTTTACACTAATATGAATGCTTAAATTTCTTAAATTGTAAATTTTCTTGATTTATAAAGAAAAATTTGTTTCCATGTAATTTATATTTTTAAATCTTTTTCTCCAATAACTTTTTAAAGAATGTTGTTGTTTCTTTTTACTTAATAAGAAATTAAAATTCTTCTACAGATCAAATAGGCATCCTGTGCTTTATTTTTAATCACAAAAGACATCCAATTTTATTTTATTTATTGTTATAACTCTTAAATTCTTTTGTATTCGTTTTCTATTTTAATTTTTCGTTTTTTCTTTTCTTTCAGTCACGGAAAATGGACAAATTTCAATTAATAACACACTAATTTTAAAAACTTCTGAAAAAACATTCGTTTCAACTTCTTCATCTGAAAACAAAAGTCATCAAAACTTAATGTCAACTACAAAAAATATGTGTTCTGAAATGCAAATAAAATCTCAAAAAAATGATGATAATTTACGAGATGAAAAAACGGATATTAAACACGTATTCCCAACAAATAAAATATTTAATAAAGATGAGGAGAAAGTTCAAATTCAAGAGACATTAATTTCTGATAAAAATAACAATGACGATGATGATGTTGATGATGGCGACAACAACAACAATAATGAAAATAATAATGATAATGATAATGATGATGATGACGATGGTGGCAATAGTGAAATAGAAGATAATGGAAGTCAGGTATCATTTGATAGTAGTTGTGCTCTTGATTTATCTATGGTATCATCACATTCAATACCACCTCTTGGTCATGTTACATTTGAAGCATTACAAAATACAAAAGTTGCTGTAGCACAATTTGCTGCAACAGCAATTGCAAATAGTAAAAATTATGATGAAGCAGTTAAAGATTTAGCAATGGTACAATCAACATTTTTTAACTTACATCGTCAGCAAATGTTACAAATGCAACTTATTCATGAATTACAATCGCAATTATTAGTGAATCAAAAGGATGTTGAAAGACCAGTAGGTAATGAAAACATTGAACATGATCAGCATAAAAAAATCGAAGAAAATGACAATGACAAAGATAAAAGTATTAAAGATATCAAGAAAAATTCTGCAAACTGTGAAGTTGTAAATCATGAAAAATTAGAAAGGACATTCTCAAATTCAATTCCTGAAAAGACTAAAGAAGGAATTAACGAAGAAAAGGATAAAAATCGAATAAATATTGTTGAAAATTCCGATACAAAAAAAGAAGAATCCACTGAATATATTTCGCGACCACAATTATGCCATATAAGTTCCTCACTAGCTTCTAGCATAATAACAAATCATGATCCCTTGCCTCCACCAGATGAACCGAACTCTTTAGAAATGCTTCAGAGAAGAACACAAGAAGTACTAAATTCAGCTTCCCAAGGAATTTTAGCTACAAATTTAGCAGATGAAATTGCTTTAAGGAAAAATAGTATGTCACAGGATGGGAGCGGTAAAAATGAACCGTTTTTCAAACATCGATGTAAATATTGTGGCAAAGTTTTTGGATCAGATTCTGCTCTTCAAATACATATCAGATCACATACTGGAGAACGTCCATTTGAGTGTGATGTTTGTGCAAGTAAATTTACAACAAAAGGTAATTTAAAAGTTCATTATCAACGGCATACTCAAAGGTATCCTTGTGGACCAATAATGGGTCCAGGTCCAGAATATTTAGATAACTATCCTTTCCCGCCTATTCCGAGGATTCCAATAGATCAAGGACCATCACATTATTCTCAACATAATACTGAAAAATTAGTGGATTTTCATCCTCCTGTATTTAACTCATTTGGGAATTTCAATCAAATTCGACCACCATTTGAATTACCCAAATATCCAGAAAAGCCATTAGAAAATAAAAGGAGTGTTGAAAATGAACAAGAGGAACCAACGGATTTGAGTAAACCATCAAAAACTAGTGACTCTATGTCTTCTAATAAAGTAACAAATGAATCAAAATCATTAGACGAACATAAAACAAATTATCAAAAATCTTCAGGACCAGTTTTTTCAATGAATCAAAATGTCCCAACTCCAATAATGCTTCCAAAACATCCTCTTAGAGAAGCTATTAAAACTTCCCAGATTTCTCCAGAGAATTTATCGAAGGAACAACCAAGCTCATCATCTTTATCATCGGCATCTAGTGAAAAATCATTTGTATCAGATACAAATTCTGATTTACCTCCGCTTTCGAATATGATCACGAATGCAACTCAAAATGATCACTCTTGGGAAAATTTAATTGAAATAGCAAAACCTTCAGAAACATCAAAATTGCAACAATTAGTCGATAATATCGAAAATAAGCTTTCTGATCCAAATCAATGCGTTTTTTGTCAAAAGATTTTATCATGCAGAAGTGCACTTCAGATGCATTATCGAACACATACTGGAGAAAGACCATTTCGATGTCGAATTTGCGGTCGGGCCTTCGCAACAAAAGGTAATTTAAAAGCACACATGATTATTCATAAAATTAAACCACCAATACGAAGTCAATTTAAATGTCCAGTGTGCCATAATAAATTTTCAAATGCTTTAACACTTCAAGATCACATCCGAATGCATACAAAGGAAAATTTTGATAACTGTCAGAGGAAAATTCAGGATCAAGATTATAGTTCAAATGGTGCAGATGAAAAAAATTGTATGATTTTTGAACGTGCATTTTCTGAAAATTCTGAACATAAATCAGATTTTTCTATGGATGATTGTGATGTTGATGACGATGATGATGATGACGATGTAATGGAAATTGATGATGATGATGAAGAAGATGAATTTAATGGAAATGATAATAAAAGGATGGCATCAAATATATGTTCAATACAAAATAATGTACTTAATGATCGACTTAATGAAAATAAATCGGTATCAACTTCGATAAGTAGTTCAGGTGATGTTGATGGTGCTTTAGATCTTACTCCACAAAGTAAAAATCAAACAGATAATGGTGAAAATAATATTTTAAATTCAATACAAAATCAAAATATGCACAAATATCCAACTTTTCTACCATTTTCATCTGGAAGCTTAGGAAATTCTCCAGTTCCAGTATTTCCGAATCCTATGACTTCATATGCACATGGTGTAATGCATAGAATGCCATTTGGCCCCTTTGGATTTACAGGTAAGTGTTAACGAGAACTGAAAAGATATGAATTGATTTTTTTTTTTTTTGTTTTAATTTGTTTTTATTTTTAATGATGAAGTATATAACGTCCATTATATTTCACAATTCAGTAAAACATGAAGTGATTATTATAAGACAATTAATTTTAGACAATTACAAATAATTTTATACGGTCTTTAAATTTAGATTAAAATCAACAAATTTCTTTAATCGTAATAAACAAAATCGAACACAAAAATTTTTATTTTTTAAAAAAGTCAAATTTAAATAAAAATAAAATTGTATGCATTTGAAAGGAAAAAAAAAAACAAACCCCAATAATCATAAGGTGTTGCGTATTTAAAATACATTGAAATTGTATAATAATATAAAAATAGATTTTAATCAAATTTGCAAAAAATTGAATAAAGTGATCGGTCATCATGGGTTTTTAGATTAGCATTTTAGTGTCAATTCTCGTTTATATTTGCAACTTTTTTTTTTTTTTCTAAAAAAACATTTGTAATGATATTTGAATGTTATGCGATTAAAACAAAAATACAAGCAATAGTAAGAAAATATTCAAAGTAAAGAAAAAAAAAAAATCTTTTAATGCAACAGATATAAATTTTATTTGTGAAATGTGTGTATAGTACATAGTGTCTTTCCTATTGTCTATAATACAATATTTCTTTAAAATATTGTACAATTGGTATAATAATCTAAAACATATTTTATCTGTTTTGAATCTGTTGGCTGAATAGCAATTGAGAAAATAAAAAAAAAAATAAAAAAACAAATAGCGCCTAACTTGATATACGAAATTGAATGATCGATTGCATTTTATAAGCATTGGTGACAGTATTTATGGGATACTAAGAATTTTTATATTTATTTATTTTTTTTTTTCGTATGATTTTTCTTGATTTTATTTTTGGTTCGTCTTCAATTACGATTAAATGAGTCATAAACGATTTTTAAGACAACCAACGATTACAATAATATAAAACGTACAACGTGTTTAGTGTAAAACATGTGCTTTTATTATAGTATTCAGTAGAAACAAAAAACAAATAAAATCAATTCGTTTCAAAATAATTAAAAATGTCTCTGATGATAGTTCTTTTTCAATTAAAAATTAATTTTTTATTTGATTTTATGCCAAATTTACATATGTGTTTAGATATATGTAATTATAATATGTAGATACTCATAGAATGTAATCAAATTAGAAGATTTTCAAAGATTATGGGAGGTGCTAAGTACTGCATTACCGTAGATTATAAAATAAAAAATAATTAATGGGGCGGTATATATGTTTAATCTTAAAATTTTTCTTTTTATGGGGAAAAAATCATATTTCTTAAACAATAACTCATATTCTTAATATCCTTATACCATATCATTTATTACTTTGAATTTTGCTAACACATTTTGTTTTTATTCAATTTTTTTTAGAAAAATACAATTGTTATTGGTAATTAAAGTGATAGAAAATATACTTTTTTTTTTTTACTATTAGGTATTCGTGGTAGTACAACATGTAATGTTTGTTACAAAACCTTCGCTTGTACATCAGCACTAGAAATTCATTTTCGAAGTCATACTAAAGAACGTCCTTTTAAATGTTCAGTCTGTGATAGATCTTTTTCAACAAAGGTAAGTTATAAACTAAAATGTAAATATGTAAATGAAAAAAAATATACATAATATCTTTTCACGTGCATCATCATTATCATGAAAATTACATTATAGATTTTATTTATTTATGTACAAAGTGATGTACTATCCATGAATTCAATATTCAATTCATATTATAACATTATGTACATATACATATACATACCTATATTTTATATGTACGAGTACATGTGTATAAATATTTTCTGATTCATAAATAGCTTTTGAATTATTGTGTTATTTATGTATCATACAAGTTCATGTAATGGCTAACAAATCATCAACAATAAAAATGTTTTTTTTTTGTTTTTCCTCAATAGTTTAGTATCATGATAAACAATACATATACATATGTATGTACATATAGTAATATGATATATTTAATATAAATTCACAAATTTAAAAGCTAATACAAAGGATCTTTAGTTATAGTTTATTAGATAAGTATAGGTAGTAGAATAGTACATAAATTTTAACATTCTTTCTTAAGCTTTTTTCTAATTAACGACCTTGCTAATCACGTCTCGTCTATCAGAAATTACAACAACTTGTATTTATTAATCAGAACAAGTAAAAAGAATTCATATAGATATTCTAGAACTCTTGTATTTATGTCATAAATTCTGTCTATGATGTGACACATTTATAATATCTATTTATTATGGACATATTGTAAATGTATTCTGAATAAAATACTGCAAATACATATCTCTATAAGTTACCATTAAAAATGATAAAAAAAAAATGAGCAAAAAAATTAATTTAAAAAATTAATAGTATAGATATATTCGTTATATACATATATATAATTTTAAAAAAATATATAGGGTGTGTTATAAAAGGGCAAGTAAGAAGTTCGTGTATGTGATCAGTAGTGAAATAATTAACGATTAATAGTTTTTAAAGAAATTATTTTTTGTGTCAAGACGTAAGATTATTTCTTTACTACACATTGTTTTAATGCACAGCGCTGGTGTATATAGACGTATAAAAAAGGATAGAGAAGGTTATACAGGGACGAAAAAGATAATGTTGAGGTATCTATGTATAATATATATTAGTTTTAAACTTCCATATTAAATTCTGTTACGTAAATAATATTATTTCAAATATTAGGGGTTTCTTAAAACTATTATTATCTCTGCTGCTTATAGTTTAAACACCCTGTATGAGAGATAGAGAAAAAATCAAAATTATATAAATATTGCATATGCATATATGTATGTATGTGTGTTTTTAAATGTTTTGCGTTTATTTTGTTTTCAATTCCATTGCTTTTCTACTATAATATACAATAATTAGTGTATTTGTTGGTTACAAGTTTTTTTGGACATACTATTTTCTGTTTCTAATGATGCTACCATAACTCCTTTTTTATTATTATCATCATCATCCCCCCTATTCCAATTGAAAATCAAGTACAAAGGGTTTATGTTTTAGTTTGTGAGAAAATATCTGTATTTATTACGAGTACATAGTACTATTTTTTCATTTTTATATTTTATAAAGAAAAAAAAAAATATATATATTTAAAAAAAGTTCTCCGGCAAATTCTATTTTATGAACATGAAAGCCAGCAATTAATAATCCGCTCATAATTTTACTATACAAAACGATCCGACATTTAATTAATGATGAAGTTCTGTAATTAATTTATATTTCTTTCATTCGTACTTGTCTGTCTTTACTGTATATAAATGTAATTTGTACATGGACATATACATATATTATAACTATAGACAAATGAAAGATATACTATAGATACTTTCAAAGTGTATTATAAATATTTTAGTTGTTCTACATTTTGATTTAAATAAAATTCTAAGTATAGTAATAACTTGAATTTGTACAACAACGAATAAGGATGATGATGATGATGATGATTAAAAATTATTATTGTTATAATATATTATATGGATGAATGTTCTATATAAAAATTATGTTGTTGCTTGAATTTTACATGTTTTTTTTTTTTTTCAATATTTATTTATATACATGCATAAATATGTATACATATATATACATTTGACATTCATTGAAAAAATTATTGAAATAGTTTTAAAATTTTACATAATAAACAAAATAATGTGATTTATTTAAAAAATGGAAAATATTTTGAAAATTTTTTAATGTCGAAATTAATCAAATAATATTTCATATATACATTCTGGAATAAATAAATATGTTTTCTTAAAAAAAATACATAGTAGAAATCTATGTGATTTATTTGTTATTTGTATTAAAAATGTCATTGAGAAAAATTTATTTGTTTTGTTTTTAAGTGAATATCGATTTCTTTATAACAGAAATTTATACTTCCTTAATTTCATTTTTTTTTTTCGTTTTTTCAAATTTATTTCCTAAAAAAACACGTACAACTTCATTAAATTTATTTGAAAAGAAATATTTTCTTGCTTATTAAAATATTTAAGAAGAAATTTTCATTTGATTCTGAAAATTATTATTGAACAAATTAGATTAGATAGAAATTAGATAGGAAGATTTACTGTTAGAATTAGATAGAGAAATTAAAATTCGTTAAAACTTTGTAAAAACGAAAACCAAAAACTTAACTTAGAAAAAAAAAAATGATGAAAAGGTTTATCACTTTTCAAGCTCTCAATTGAAAGTTCGTGAAAATTTATGAAAGAACAAATTTTTCTAAGATACAGATCTTAGGTTTTTTTTCACTAGATCTGAGTCTCGAGTTATGTATAAGACTTTGTCGAATTGCACATCAGTTTCAAATTACACCGAATTACATAGTTTACTGTGCGAATGCAACTCTAAGGAGACATGTATTTCATTCTTTATTTATCTTCAAAGAATGCAGATTGGTTGTTGTCATTTTTTAATCAAAATTTTTATTGAAATTTATTTTCACTACATTTTACTAAAACTACAAAAATTTCAAATACATATAGCATAAATTTTTTTTTATACAAAAATGTTGTTACTATAATGTTGTTAAGATTCTTAAAAAGTAATAATTGGGATTTACCAATAATATCATACTTTCATCACAAATAAATTTTTATTTTCCTCGTGCAAATTAAAATATGTTTCAACTTTAAATGATTCACTTAATAATTATAAAAGCTTATGACAATAAAAAGTTTCATTTTAATAGACTTTTTTAAACTAAGAAATTTCGAGAATCCCTATTTTAGTTGATTGAATCATTTCATCTAAAATTAATCTAAAATTCAATAATAAATTTACATTCATAACAAATTTTCACTAATAATATCTCTCTAAATCTCTATATTCATTTCTAGAAAGAAGAAAGATTCCATACAACATTTAATTGTGCCAACAAAAATGTAAGTTTAAAAATTTTCCATCAAATAAAAATCATTAAGCATTAAATAAAAAAAAAAATAAAAAAAAAAAAAAAACTCAAAATTAGTATCAATGATAAAATTGATAAAATTTAAAAGAAACATTTTTTTTCTTTTTTAAATATAAATTTATTTTACTAACACAAAAATACCATTAATAAAATCAGACAAAATAAAGTTGCATGCGCTTAAAAATTAATTCCTTTTTTTGAAAAACAAAAAAAAAAAAAAGATTCCAAAATGAAATTTATTAATTTTTTATTGCAACTACCTTATCACCTCTTGACATTTTTCTTTTAATTTTTTTTACACGACCTTAGCTTAAAAATGGTATTACTTTACACACACAAACACATACATACGAGTATATTTAATGTAAATTGTTTATAGATTAAACAGGTATACATATACATACATATGTTAAATGCTGTATATACTCGTACATAGGTATAAAACAAAATTGTAATCTGAATTAAAATTGCATTCGTAATTAATCTTAACACTTTATATCATGCAAGAAAAACATTATCAGTCAAAATAAATGAGTTGAGTATAAAATATAAAATAAATCGAGTTCATAAGAAATTTAAAAAAAAAAAAAAAAAAGAAATATAGGAAAAATAAAATACAATATTAGTGTGAATAAGAAAGGGTCGTACTGTAGATTGATTACAGCTTCAAAATAAAATATTTTATGTCTGTCTTGAAAATTTGTGTTTTTCTTTAATTTTCCTCTTATTTTTTTTTTTATTTTTTCGAAATAATAATATGCAATGAATCATATTGGTCGACAGCATAATATATAAAGTATATCACAACAGTAATGAATAAGTCTCACGTAAACGATTGCTAACAAATAAGTAGTAATATGTATGCAATTTAAAATGCATTTCTATATATTTTTATTTCAATATGATACAAAGAATATGTAGTATAGTATTTTAATCTAGTATTACATTTTTTGTTATTAAACGTCGTTTGCATTTATGCATAATACATATAATATGTGTAATTTAAATAAACAGGGTGGATTTAGCTTACGAATATTCAATAAAAATTGAAAATTAAAAAAGGTCAAAGGTTTTTAGGTTATTAGTCTATTTCTATTCCACAACAATTACTTCTTTTATCATGTAACCAAATTTATTTAATCGGACAAAGGTTAAGGTTGGTCTTCATGAGAATCACCATGAGTTATAAAAATATTCTTTCTGAAACTATTAGTTCCATTTGAAAATAGTAGCTCAGAATGTAATTTGATTACTGAAGCTATTCAAAATTCCGCTACTAATTTTAAAACACGTTGAAATCTGTACAAGATGAAATATCTAAATTCTCAAAAAATAATAGCAAATAAATTCTATTCTTGAAGATATTTGAGATTTCTTCCAATACAATTTTTGATAATTTCAGTTGGTCACTTCTGTACACCATAAATTTCTCGTAACGCAAGAAATTTCTTGCAAACTGAATACAAATTTTGATAATAAATGAGAATAATTTCTACGCATTGTTGAATTGTGTATTTTCCATGATAATTTGAATTACACTAATAAATATAAATATTAAAATTTGACTCCGGTATCTTAATCAGTTTTTCCGCTAAAATATTCAAAAGTTCAGACGTTTTGGTTCGGTAACCCTATATTTGTTGATTTACAAAGCTAGATGACTTAAATGGAGAATTTCAAATAATGTCTTTTCATATTCAGAGAAAATAAATATTCTTTCACAAACATCTAGATTTTAATCATTTGTATTTTTAATCTTTAAATCAGTATATTTTTTCTTTTGAAATTATGAAACATACTGTATGTATACTTAAAAGCACGAAATACTTAAATCGAGGTAAAAATAATTTCTGTTTTTCTGTTTTAAAGTTTCATTTTACATTTTCTATTTCCAACTTAAAACACTACTGAAAAATAAAAATCAAATAAAAAGCAAATTTTTAAAAATTCATAAATATGAATCGTGTCAATAAATGTTTCAATAAAATTCAATAAATGTTTATTGTTTCATTTTTTTTTTTGTTTTTCATTTCGTTTAAATTCATTTTGAATTTATTATAACTGCATTTATTTGAAAACAACAATTTATTATGTAAATTAAAAACAATTTCTTATTATGGTAATTTAAGTTAATAGAAGGTGTCAAACAATATATACTTTTTTATTCTATCTATACATTCATACAGATACATATATGTAGCATAGCTGCGTTGTCACATAACGAACAGGTGTCAATACACAAAAAATTAAATAGAGAAGAAAAAATAAAAGAAACGAAATTAGTTTAATGTGTAGGTGTCAAAAGTTAAACAATTTTTAAAGACATAGATAATAAGAATGTAGTATACACATAATAAAAATTTTCATTTCACTTTCAATAAATATCTAGTAAAGAATAAATGTTTTATTCTATTTTATTTTTTTTTTTAATTCGGAAAAAAAAAGTTATACTAGTAAAAATGAATGCATTTTTGACATTTTATAAATTTTTATTTCATATTATGGTTCATTATTCAAATTATGTAGAAAATACTAATAACAAAAGAGTCATTATGAATAATGTTAATGTTAATTTTTTATTATTTTTTATTTTTTAATTTCAATACATAATTGGATTGTAGCCAAAATATTAAATGTATAAAGACAATACACAATTGTACTTAACATGTTCATAAAAACGTTTGGGATGCAACCGCACATGTCATTTTCAATAGAAATTCTTAATGAATCGAAAATATAAAATAATTGTCTTGTCACTAAATAAAATAATTTTATAAAGTATCTTTTTTTATTTTAAAAGCAAAAACAAAAAAAAAATATATATATATATGTACATATAATTAAAAAATAAAATGAAATAAATAAAAAAATGTATGTATATGAAATCTGAGCAGATTTGGATAATTAATTTAAATAATTTTTATTATACGAGTATACATATGTGTATAGGAATCCATTAAATAAAATATTTTGCGCTCGTGTTCTAAAAGAATTTTGAAAAAAAAAAAAAAAAAAAAAAAATCAAAAATGATATAAATTGTGTAATTAAATATTTTTTATATTCATATTTTTAAAATTCATTTTCATAAACTTTATTTATTTATTTTTTCATTCTTCGATTGTGTTCTTTTTTAAGATTTTTATATTTAATTTTATGAAGAGCGTAGTTTATTGAAAACTCTGTGGGGATGATTTATTTATAAGGAAGAATATTTATGTCTTTAATTTAAATTTCATTACTAAAAGATCTTTTTCTTCTTATTTTCACAAAATTGCTTACTTGATATTCGCAATTGTTTACTTGTTTAGAATAAAATTTAAATGTAGAGTATTTTTTAAATCTAATCAAAAAAGATATTCTAGGATCTTTAAACGCCTTTAATTTCATTTGAAATCCTTTGAATAGCATAAACAAATTATTTTTAAATTAAGACTCAAGCTTAAGATAATAAACTAAACTATTTTCACTTACGACTGCAACAATTCGCAATTGTGTAGTTTATTTTTCTCTTTATAAATTTTAAATTATTTTTAAACTCTAAAAAATTCCACAGGGTAATCTGAAACAACATTATCTAACACATAAACACTGTGAAGCTTCAGCGAATAGTTCTTCAACATCTGATGATGAATCTTTATCAGGTCCTAGCTCTAAATCACGAAAAATTTACCTTTCAAAAGATAAAAAGTCTCCTTCTATGAAATATCATCAAAATGATCGTCCTCTTATTGCATCACTACCAGTATCATCACCAATCGACTTAGTATCATCAGAGGATAATACGAAAAAACATGATGATGATGAAGAAGAAGTAATTCAACGAAAGTCAATAAAACAAAATTCATTTAACATGGACATGTCTTTTTCCAAACAACACATAGGTGATTCATATCATTGATTTTGGTGGCATTTACTATAACAAAAAAAAAAAAATATTGGTGGTTTTTTTAATTTGTTTTCTTTTTGACAACTTGAAATTTTCCTTATTTCCTCATATATTACCTTCATACAGAAACATATGATTCCACCATCAACAACACCACCAACATCAATTTATCTAATCCACCACGACCATCACCATCCATTACATCGAGAGAAACACCAGAAACTTCATCGTCTTCATTTCAAAGTTATCACTTCAAAGAAAATTCATTAAGTGGCAATTATTCTCCAACTAATTCAGATCCCGATTCTGCTAACATGAAACATTATTGTACAATCTGTCGGAAAAATTTTAGTTCAACTTCTGCATTACAAATTCATATGAGAACGCATACCGGAGATAAACCATTTCGTTGTTCGATTTGCCAAAAAGCATTTACAACCAAAGGAAATTTAAAGGTAAGGTTTTTACAAATGTATAATTTTACAATCAACTTCTATTAAATCGTTTTGACCAGGTTCACATGAGCACTCATATGTGGACGAATGGTGCTTCCAGACGGGGACGACGAATGTCATTAGAATTTCCTCTTGGAAGGCCACTGCCACCATCAATTGGTAATCATTTAGGTGAGACTGAATATCTTTCAAGAAGGACTGACATGTTTCATCCATATATGCCTCCCATTTTAAATGGAATGCAACATCAAGTAAGTTCTTTAAAAACATTTTTTTTTATTGAAAATTAGTTTTGAATGAACAAAAAAAAATTTAGCTTAGTGAATTGAGGTCTTTACAATCCGGAAGTTATCCTAGTTTTCCTCCAATGTCGCCGAATCATGTGCCTGGAAAATACTCAGGTCTTTTTGGATTTGGTCCATTTATGCCAAATTCACAGTCAACTGGTGGAATTCATCAATTTCAAGCTCCCTCAATGGGAGATATGTCAACAAGGGGACAAGAGACAGCTTTGAACTCTTTGAAAGATGATTCAAAATTGACTGAAATGAAATCACCATTTTGGAAAGTGAATTACTCTGAATCAAATAAAGAATTTCCTGTTAATCAAAATCAAGTAATAAGTAGTGATAATAGAACAGAAAGTGTAAAAGTATGACAAAATTTAAATGATAATTTCGTTTGAAATTCTTTTTTTACATAATTTTATTTTTAAAACTACATATGTATGTATATTGATCACGTTGTTGTGTATTACGTGTCATGTATCACAATTAAAAAAAATTTTAAGTATAAATTTTTTCTTATTGAACATCGACTGATTTGTATAATCGACATATCATTCCATACACACAAAAAAAAATTATTATTTTTTTGTTTATCACTGCAAACAACTGCAAAATTATTGTTAAATGAAATGTACAGATGTTTATTAATCAGTATTAATTTCATTGAACAGAACAGTTCTCTTGAAAATTTAAAAAGAAAATTAGTTATACATATGATAATTATACGTTAGAAGAAAAAAAAAAATTAATGAAAATTGATAGATTCTTTTTTTTTTTATTTTCATTTATGTTTTTTTTTTTTATAAGCATTGAAATAAATTATTAAATTGTAAGGTAAAATTATGATAATTATTCACAAAACAATATACGTACGTCATTATAAATGATAAACATATGAAAATTATCACATTAAATTTATGAGTCATTAAAATAAGTGCTGGATAATAATTTCAAAATTAAATGTAACGATGTATCATAAATTACACAAAAAATAGATAATAAAAAATATTATTAATAAATTTAAATTATTGTGAAATTATTCATCAAATTATTAAAATTTGAATTTTTTTCTTTCCATTTTCATTTTGTGAGACTAAAGGTTAGTATATACGAAAAAAAAAGTACATGAGAGACACAATACATCACTTTTTTTTTTTTTTTAAATATAGCAAATAAAAATTAAAACTTCTGGAGTAATATATGTAAGTATGTAACTCTTATTTCAAAGAGAACGTACGTAATTTTTAATAGTATTTAGTACTTAGTTTCATATGTATCTATTTAATTTATAAAATCAAATCCATCACCAAAGACTTTAAATTACAGCATCCTGAAAAGAAAAGAAAAAAACATTCACATATCAAGCATCACATCATAAGTGTAATTACCAGCATAAAAACAAAACAATTCTGTTTTTTCTGTTTTTGGTATATTAATCATTTTAATTTTAATCTTTTTCATAAAAACTTATATTTTGATTTTTTTTTCTTATGTTCCTTCATACGAAGAAGATCAAGTGGAACTAAAACAGACAGACTAGCGCCTACATAATTACCCTATAAGTGTCACATCTTACATTAATTCGTCTCGGTTTTTATTCCGAAACATTGCAAATTTTTAAAATTAGATCATGATCAACTCATATATGTAAATGTCTGTCTATATGGCAAAAATATTAATAATCACCTCACCTTATGATGATGATATATAAGTTTAACCATCATATGTATAATAAGAAAGATACATACTTACTTGATGCATGTTAAAAGCATTTAAACATGAATTTTTACCTAGAAATAAAAGAAATTCCTTGAAATCGACAAGGAAAATTTCCTCATACAATAATTTGCTAGACTATATTACATACAGTCTCATAACGTTTATGATAGACGAAAAAAAATGTCATGGCCTCTTACATAGTCATCTGGAGCAGTGTTGTCTCAGATAAAAAGTAAAATTAAAAAAGAAAAACACAAAAAAAAAAAAACAAATTCATACTATTAATCAGAACATATGGTCTAATTTGCAAATTTTAATATACTCATTTATGTATGTGTAATTTTTTTATGTAAATTAAAAATACGTATCACATTCTAACATTTTTGTTTGCGAGCGAATACTGCAAGTAAAAGAAAATTTTTAATTCGTTTGAAATGCACTTTTAGATAAATTATGAAAAATTTTGAAACAATACCAGTAGATACCAAATTAAAAATTCTCCGGCTAACCGGTTTTAATACTGTCAGTGTTTATCATTCTTTTGTGCTTCACATACTTCCTTGAAAAATTGACTTACCCTTTGTATAAATACATAGATGGATAAAACTATAAAATAAAAATCAGTTCATTAAATGCCGATAAATCCTCAGACGCGCCCTGACAATTTGAACCAGTTTTGTCAAGTTTTTTATATATGTATATATAAAAATATGGCTACGGAGACTTAGGGGATTTTCTTCATCTCTCATTCCCCTTACTTATTGATGGATGGACTGCAAATTGATATTTGGAGTTTTGTATCAACTCAATGAACCTTCCAATTGAACTATCGGTCAACTTTCTAGTTTTGATAGTTTCGGTTGTGAAAGTTGTATACAAATTGACAAATAGACAAAATCTTTGTACTGAAGCTCAAAGAAAAGAAAATACATATACATATGTACATACATATAATATAATTTTGGTTGCGAACAAACGAATTCAAAAATTAATTTGACTTCAACAATGTGTACATAGTTGCAAATTTTATTAAAACATTTTATAAAATTGTTAACTGTTATGATATGACATGTTCGTATATTAAATTTATAATGACCTGACATAATGGAATTGCGCACGCGTTCTGTTTATGAACCATAAATGTTATTTTTCATTAATATTTTTATTTTTATTTTTTAATTTATTTTTTAACATTTTTTTCCTTTTAGTGTTGTGCTTAACATTCGAATATTCTTCTCTTTTACCTTTTTTTTTTATATATTTATAATTTTTACTTTATTTTCTTCCAAATTTGTTGTCTAAAGAAGGGAGTTTCTCAAAATTGAATTTCTCAAGAATTTTAAATGTTTTATGCAGTTGCTGTTATTGCATTCTTATTATGGGCAATATTCTATTATTGTAGTGGATATATAGATAAAATTTACGGGTATGGAATGGATAATGTAACAAGATAAACATTTATAAAATAAAATATGAAAATGAGAAATTTATTTTTTTTTTTTTAGTATAATATGAAAATGTTATAAGCATTTATTAAGGCTATAAAGAGATCCAGACATATAGCAAGCATCAATTTCTTGTTGTATACTTTATGAGAAGGGAATTGTTGGTTTTTATATACATACATATTTGTATTATGATGGAGAAAAGTTATAATTTATAATTTTATTTTAGAATTTAATTCGAGAACAAAGATATTTTTCAACAAAAATTATTGTCTTCTATTATGTTTTTGTTTTAAATATCAAATTGAGGGAAAATGAAAAAAAAAAATGTGAAAAGGAAAAAGTATTCAGAAATGATATGAGACTATAAAAATTGTTGCATATTAAATCGCATTTGTCATAAGAATAACACAAACGTATACAACACAAAGATAATAAGTTGCTTTTATAGTAGGAGCAGCCAAAAGTATCTTAAAGAGAGCATATATGATATAAAATTTTATATAATACCTATGTTGATCATCATTTTATCATTATGATATTATATATGTATAAATATTTAAACAAACATATATTTAAGTTTTTTGTTTTATTAGAAAAATTAAAAGAACACTGAACTTGGGTGGTAAAACAACAAATTCGTTGACTAGACATGTCTGTAGTAAAATTTGTAGAATTTTTATTTATGTATTCAGATACATTATACATAGAATGCATTAATATGTGCATTTGAAAATTAGAAAAAAATATTTGAGTTATAATATATAGTATACATATGTATATGAAATTTTTTGAAAATTTTCAAAAATATTTTTATATGCATATTCATAAGCTAATAGTAGAAAGTTGATTTGATTTATGTGAATTTGAATTAAAACTTAAATGCTAATGAAATGCAAATTGTATGAAAAATAAAATAGAAATAAAAAATTGCATAAAATATGTGAGAAAAATAATTAAAATATTATCATATTTGGCGAATGATTCATGAAAAGAGGTTTAATGTAGCTAATTTGTTGATTTTAAAAAAAATTTAATTACAACTTCAATATTTTTCAAGGAAAGAAACCTCAATATATTTTTCTCGCTATTTCCTCTAATATTTCATTTAACAAGTATAGATACCCGTGCACCAGATCACTAGTTACAGGAATATAAAAAAATAGACGAGTAAATATTGAGTGCATAATTTAGAAACTTTTTTCCTCTCAAAAAGTTTAGTATATTCCCGTAGCAGTAAGGCCATGAAATTCGGACGGAATTTTCCATGAAGAGCGTATACTATAATACAAAACTCTGACCATTAAGACTAAAATTATAGAGTAAACAAATGACAAAATCGGTTTTTTAAAATAACTTTTCTCTTTTTTCCCTTGTAGCCTCCCTCACTTAAATATACATAAATGCCTAAAAAGTGTAAACCACAAAGCCCAATACAGATTTTTGTTTTACTGACTCATGCAATAGAGCCTGAGATATAACTTAACATTGTTTCGTATACTACTATACATTTTTTCTTTAATTTTGAAATTTGCTGATTCATAAAACATCAAAAATCTCTTGTAAATTAAAATGTTTTTAAATGAAATTAAATAAGAATAAATGAAAAGTTTCATATAATGGAAATAAAAATAGAAAGAAGAAAAGAAATATTACGTTTAAAAACAAATTTGAAAAGATTTTTATATTATTGTACAATACTTTTATTATAAAAAATGTTAATACTAGTTGGTAACTAGTTGATGATGTTAGTATTTTGTTTTTATATTGTTAAAATGAGTTTAATGGAAGCCAAATGGCGCGCGATAAAACAATTAGCAAGGCATTCCCGATTCGATGAGGCTTTTTCATCTCATGCATCGTTGCTTAATCATATTATCCACTGCAACAAAATGAACTTTTCTGTATATTATATGTTTATGTATACTAAAAAGTTAAAACACAAGATATCAGTAAAATTGCACCAGCTGTTGCATCGATTTGAAAATAAAATAAAAGAAAACAAAGAAAAAAAAATATAATTTTAATTGTAAGAATGAATATTTAGATATATCAAATTTTCAACTTACAAGTAGAAACAGGTAAGTTTAAGTACTTCGTTTTATTATTTCTTGAAATTTTTGTAATTTTTTAAAGTATTCTCACGGAAAGTATTCCTCAGATAAAATAAAACTACGTATACAAAGTTTTTCAAATTCTAACTTTACATATGTATGTAGTAACTGAAAAACCACGAACCACGGAATCGAACCACGGAACCTTTTCTTTGCCGGAGAAATGCTCTAACCACTGAGCTACCGAATGCCATGTCGTTTGCTGTTCTCAGTTACCACTTAAATCATTGATGAAGAATACTCAAACCTCCTACATGTAATTATCCGAATCGACACCTTATTTGAATCACCTTGTATTAATTTTATTAGTTTAGATTTAAATGGCAATTTTGTACATCAAACAAAGACAAGATAAATTGTAATTAAAAAAAAAAAATCTTTTTAGAACATATGAAAATAAATAAAAAAGGAACTCTTCACATTTTCTTAAATCCAAAAATTACAAAAGTATAATGGACAAAAATCATGGAAATTTTTTTATGTTGAATTCGGAAAAGTTGATTTTTTACGAGTAAGTAAATAATTATAATTTATATGAATCTCTATACTATATATGTACATATGTACGTACATATACCTATTAAGAGTTGTTATTACTAAAGCGTTGCTTATGGAAAATTGGCAAAAATATGTACTGTCAACGATAAACAAATTGTTTGTAGTTCGTTGATTAACGTAAAACGCACCATTATGTTAAAATTTAACTTTAAAAAAAAAATCATTTTATTTAAAATATGATTTTCTATTTTATTAAATCATTTTTCTGTACGATTAACGTCATTAACAAATCAACAAAACAACAATTTTCTTAATAACTTCATTGTTCTCCTATGGTTCAGCAATTTCCAAAATAGATTCAATTTTCACATATATTTTTCTTAATCATCTCTCATAATTTATTCATTCATATATAAATTTGCCTTATGTTAGCGCCTTTTGTTCTATTTTATTTTTTATCTTATTTTTTAACTTTTCATTATTATTAAATGAAAAGTTTAAATTTCTCTTAAATTTACAAATCATCATCATCATTTATTACTCAAAATAAATTACTTATAAAAAAAATTTAAAAAATCATCAGATGAAAATTAAAACAAAAAGAAATAAGTAAATTAAAAAAATAAAAAAAAATTATAAAATATTTTTAACAAATTGTTATTAACTTTAGACAAGATAATTTTTATAAAATCCACTTAACACTTAATTTTGTCACTTTTTACAATATTCTTTTCTTCGCAAAAACGAATTAAAGAAATAAAAAATTGTATCAGTGCATTTATGATATACATATTTTTTTTAATATGTATATTAAAACAAATAGGGTGTTTCGATGTTTAGAATATCTTTTCTTTTTAAATAATTAAATTTGAACTATAGAAATTAAAAAAATAATATATAAAATTTATTGTCTAAATAATATAATTGAAAAGATAAAATAACGAGGTTAAATTTCTGATTTTATATTGTCAATATGAAAAATATGATGATTTTAAAAGAGAAAAACGTTTGAATTTTTTTAAATATTTACAGGATACAATTTATTCAAGTTACAATTAAACTATCATCTTTTTATAGGTAAGTTTCGTTTTTATTGCAAATTTATTTTGTTAAATTGGTTTTTCGAAACATAAACCACTTAATTGTTTAAAATTATTTAAAAAGTGTTCAAGGAATTTTTTTCAACTATTTAAAAACATCCTATCATATACCCTAAGTAACACTTTTTTATCATTTTAATATTACTTTTTCTGACAGTTTATATTATTTTATCGCATACATATTACATATTTCTTCTACAATACATAATAAAATCTATAAGTAATATGAAGACAATGAATTTTCATTTTAAATGAAAATGACAAAAATTTTTTGATACGTTAATCTTTTATAATAATGAAAAAACAAAATATGAATACACGAGTATGTATGTATGTACAATAATTATTCGTGTTGTTATAAAAAAAAAAATATTATTACCATCAGAATATAATTTTCGTGGTATTTACTTGGATGCCAGCCAAAATGTTTACAGACATTTGTTATGTTATGATATGCGAAACGGACTAAAAACATCTATTTGTCTACTTTTGAATATTTTAAATACAACATGAATATAATATTTAAAAAATTTTTCATGTTTATGATGATGATGATGATACTGAATTTTCTATCACATATTAAAATAATGGGTTATGTGATCTTTTGTCATTTTTTAAAAGTATTATTATAAATAATTATAAAACAAAATTATTTTTTTTTAAATTTAAAATATGAAAATAGAATTTTCATAAAAGAAGAGAGCAGGGAGATACTAAAAAAATCAACGAAAACAAAAAAAAAATGTTAAGGCACACGTAAGACAAAAATATCTGTAAATTTATAAAATTTTCTTTCAAATGCTTCAAATAGTGAGTGTGTATGACCATAATATTTACAACAAAAGTTTTTTTTGATCTAAAAGATTACAATTTTTCCGAATAAATTATTTTTTCTAAACAAAAATATTGTATTTAATAAAATACTTACTTGCCAATTTATTATCATGCTGTGTAAGCGATAGTGTCATGTTTTAATAGAAGTGCCGATCGATATGCACCTTTCCAAAAGAAAAAAAAAAAAAGAAAAATAAAAAGCATACTAAAAGACCTGTAAAAAAGCGACACTTTTTGTGTGATATCGCCGATATTGATCGCATCATTAGTTGATGAAGAAAAAAAAACTTAAATTAAATTAAAAACTTTCAAAAAAAAAAAAAAAAAAAAAATAGGAGATGTAAAAAATGTTGGAAAAACAAATTTCTTCACCTTGAAACAGTAATAATCTAAAAAGTTCAATCTTTGATCATTTTATTTTTTAACGCCACAACGTTACGTGTTATGCACTCTAAACTCGAATCTACTATATTTGCGCACTATTATGTATATAGTATCTATACGTATGTATAGTTAAAAAATATTTATAGTATGTGAATTCTTTGTGTACATAATTAGATATCTATAGCATTTTTGTGCAATGTCATAGCAAAAATAGCAGCTAGGCTTAGATTTAGTTAAGTCAAGATGATCGATACGAAATGTGTAAATCGTGACACACGAGATGAAATCTGTGCTGAAATTAAATGGCGCTGAAACTTTTTTTCTTAGATATTGTAAAGGGATATAAAAATGACATTTAAAAAAGGTCTATATTAAAAAAAAAAACAAAATTAAATTAATTTCAAAATACACAAGTAAATAATAAAAAAAATCCAAATACTTCAGTAAAAAAAAATGTAGCAGTTAACAGTTTGAAATTGTCGTGAGAAAAAGTTGTTACTTTTTGGTTTTATTTTGATTTTTCATAATGAAAAAAGTTTATACATTGAAAAGAACAAAAAGGACTTTTATACAAAATTATTAAATTTGTGCACAATTAACTCAAAAATTAGATAGCTATACTGTATTTTATGAATTAAAACACAAAGTTTTCTTAATAACATTGTTTTTTTTTTTTTAGATTATTTTTATAAATAAAATCTTACAATCTTTTTTTTAACATTCACTAAATTTTCCGAACTGTAAAATTTTCAACATTCTATTTATAAATCAAATAAAAAGTTTTGCTTTATTTAAAAAAAATTTTTCACACGTTATATTGAAAATAAAATATTAAATTTTTTTCATAAATTATAAATATGTACTATCTGTTAATATCCCATATTAATTGGCTATTAAATGAAAAATGTTTATTCATAATTTAATATCTTTTGCCAGAATTACGATCATAACCATGCAAATTCATAAAATTTCAAATATTTAAAAGAGTAAATAATTGTAAAACTATTCTACTGTATATACTTGTACTATATGAAAAATGCAAGACTATTTATAATTTCTCCCCATAAAATGTGTTATAGAATTTCAAATATTACAAAAAGAATAAAATTTCTAAATCATATTTTGAATGTAATGTTGTTAAAGTCAATGTCAAATAATAAAAATGTACATATCATAACAAAAAATATAATATCACATAATAAAAATCAAATATTCTACATAATCACTATAATTACGTTAGTTGTTAAATATTTTTAATGATTTCCACAGATCATCATGAATTTTCTTCATCATTTTCATAATATCTTTATTATTCCATTACAATAATATTTCCAAAAGAAAAAACGAAGAAGCAAAAAAAAAAAAAAAAATTTGTTTTTATAAAAATATGAACTTTGTTTTCCATGTGTGTTCATTTTCATATAATCTTCATCATCACATAAATACATTTGCGATATATTATTTGGTCTAGTCTAGTATTAAAGATCACACCTTATATCTCATCATGATCATTACCATCATCATGTACATATGTGTTTTCAAACTATATGATTTAAATCTTACAGAAAAAAAAAAATACGAAAAAGAAAATAAAAATGTATATTTTTAATGTGAAGATGATCATATTAAAATCATATATTCCATGCAGATATAGAAAATAGATAAACATGAATATATCTAACCTTTTAATATAGATATCAAGTAATAGATACCAGACGCATGCCACTATTTTATAACTATATATTATGAGTGAATATTAAATTTGTTATGTTTTATTATTGTATATTAGATACAATTTTAAAGATTTCGAAAATTTCATATACATATTATGAAAATTATTTTCATCGAAAATAAAATAAAATTTTGTCTGTCTGTGAGAGGATTAAATTTTAATATTAAATGCTGACAACTATTTCATCTTCTGGTATTATTTTTTTTTTAACAGATTTTATTATAACATAGTTATATTCATCATAAAATGTATCTTATTGCATTTTAGGAAATTAAATGAGGTGAATAACATATTTTGACAGGAATAATGCAGCAATGTTTCATAAAAGTTTATGATCTGTAGCATCTGTACGACATTAGAATGTGCCATGTTATAATCAGATGATCTTTTCCCTTTTTATTTTTTCATTTTTTTTTTGTTCTGATTTATGTCATCTATCTTGTTATTGAGACAATTTTCTGGGGGATATATATGTCATTTAAATGACATCGTTTTAAAATGATCGGAAAAAAAAAGAGAAAATTTTCGAATTTTCCTTAATTGCTACAATTTTTTTAAAATGTGAGTGCTAGTAAAATTGAGATAATTAAAAAAAGAAAAACAAAGAAAATCATCTTTTATTTTTTTAATTAAATATCTAATGAAGAAATTTTCATATTTTCTGAAGATCTAAAAGTATGATGTAAAAGATAATAAACACATACACACTCTTTGGCAGTCGTCAATAATCAATTCAATTACATCATAATTTTGGTTTGTGTGTGGGGGGGATGTAGGCATCTACGAGCACTCAGACTGGAGAGAGTCCATTGTACTCAGCACTCTCTAGTAAAAATTTCTCATTTTCTTAATAAAAAAAGATCCTGTCTAGTGGTTTAGAACAGATGTTTTCCATTCTTATTACATCAGAATTCCATGTATGCATATTTATCCTAGAAAAGGCCGGGCAACAACTTAATTTTTCTTTGAAATTTAAAACTGTGAGAATTGATAGAATTTACTATATAGAATTTCCTTAGAATTACATGTACCTAAATTCATATAAACATAAAAAAGAGAATCTCCTTTTTTTATTTTTTTTTTTTTTTGTATTATTGGTAAATTTAGAAATTGATATATGCCACATACAATTTTTATACAAAATGATGATGTATTTTTAATATTTTAATAAAATTTTATCTTTTTCTTAAAATTCCACTCATTTACATAATAACAAACTTCAAAATCAGTAAACTATCAATCTTATCTTTGTTCAAAAGTTGTTTTTTTTTTTCTTTTCTGAAATAAAAATATTCTTTTACAATATATAGTATATGAGTACATAGGTATGTGTACAAACATGTATTATACATAGAAGAAAAAAACAAAAATTTCATCATCATCGGTGGTTTGATATGTTGGCATCATTATCCTCATCATCATGAAGTAATTTCTTCAAAAAACGTTGTTATATTAAAGTATGTAAGAATATAAAGTAAATAACTTTTTTTTAGACATAACTTGTCTTCGTCATCATTTACAAAACAACTTGACGTTGTTGAATTGATGGACTTTTAGTAAAGAATAAAAGGAAGGGTAAAAATTTTTATATGATCAAAACATGAATAATATAAAGAAGAAGAAAAAATATATTCAAGTAATACTCATGGTTTAAAGATATAGATACAATATATATTTGACTTATTAAGCTGTTTTGTCTCAATGATACTATTAATTTATATAATGTATAGGATATAAGTTGTATATGTGTATTCATTTTGAGGATGGTACATTCTTAGTCATATATAAAACTCTGCAAATATATGTGAATTCGTGCAACGTCAACGCACAAAACTTTTTTTTTATACACATAACATAATATCTTATGTTCTTTGTACATATTAACTATTATTCAATCGCAATTTAATATAAAAATTGGTGAAATGCTATCATACTTTAAAATACTAAAAGTCTTTAATTAAATCTTTATACTTGAAGAAGAAGAAGAAAATTACAAAACCATAGTTGTTGTCGTCCTCATCATCATCATCAGCCCCATCTTTGTACAAGATAAAATCGTTTTAATAAATTTATTAACGAAGAATTTTCTCAAAACGTAAATTTATACAAAAACCCATGGAAAAAAAAAAATTAAATATTAAAAAAGAGAGAGAAAAAAAAAAGGATTGTGTATTATATATGTACATACAAACAACCATGAAATACAACTCATTTATTGTATTGTAGAGGAACGTTAAGAGGCCCCTTGATGAAATATAGTACATCTTTTGTAACCAATTGTTTCACTATATAAATAGTAGGTTTACAGCGGTGGGTGGTGAATGTGGATAGATTATATTCCACATAGAAAAGTTGAAATCTTTTATAAAAGTTAAAATCTTTTCATATCTTTAGACTTTCAGGAAGATATCATCAAGATTATATTTTTATAATTGTATAAATATGTAAAAAAGTTTATTCATTCCCCTTTTTATTAGACCCCATTTGGGTAAGCATTTTTGTTTAATATGAACATATACAAAATGTACATGAAAAATCAAAGTTTCATATGTAAACAGAAAATACCACAGATTCAAGAAGAATATCATCATCATCATCGTCGTCATCATCATTTTATATAATAAAGAGAGGGCGGAAGTAAACATAATAACAAAATATATAACTTGAAAAAAAAAGAAGTTTTGAAGAATAACAAACATATTATAAATATATGTACATATATACCTTCATTCATTTTATTTATAAAAAGATACATTTTAGCAAAAAAGTTGAAGTATTATATGTTGTATATCAAGTCTAAAAGAATATTTATAAACTTTTCATGTTTTTAAGAACCATCTTTTTCTTTATGCATTTTTATTATAACGATATATTTGTTATGGAAAATCTACAAAATGAATATGAAAAGGAAAGAGTTTAGTCCCATAAATATGCATGTGACCAGGAATAATAACTTAAAAAAAAAAAACTACAAGTAAACAGAAGAAGAGGAGGAGGAGGAGGAGGATAGAATATATGTATTGAGATACACAATAATTTTGTATGTACAAGTATTACATATAACTCCCACATTTTTTGTAATATTCAAGAAGTTTTTTTGAAGAAAAAAAAAAGGAGGTTGAATGGGGCGGCATAGATATATAAGATCTTTTTGTTTTTTTTTTACTTGAGAAAAAACTAAAAAAAAAGTAGATACATAAACGAAAAACCATCATAAAAGAGATTGTTAAACAATGAAGAAGGCAACATTTAAAATAAGTTCATTGTATTTACGCATTAATTTGCGATATTTTATGGAAGAGTTATTATAGTTTCATTATATGGAGTTGATTTTGCTTATACATATATAACTTGCTTTTTTTCAATGTTTTTTTCTCTTGTTTAGGAAAAACAAAAGATGCCAAGTTTTTGTTTATGATAGTTTGAATTTAATTCATGAGAATTAAAAACCCAGGAAATTAAATTGTAATGATTTTATTAAAAAGACAGGTAAGTTAATTTATTAATATTATTTTGTTATAAATTAAGTATTATTGTATTTTCTTCTTAAAGATACAAATCTGAAAAATAGAAAATGATAATGATTATAAATAAATAATTTTGAAATTGATTATTATTAATATACAAAAATTTCTAATTTTATCTTCTTCTTATTTTTAATGTAAAAATAAAAAATATCCTTTTTAATTAAGGTCTTATTTCCTGGAAATGATAAATGAATGTTTCCATTAAAATTTAGATAGAAGTATATAAATAAAAGTAATAACTAGAAAAACGAATAATTTTCTTTTAGATTCCTTAACTATACGAATTATTGATGATGATGGTACTACTTTATGCAACCGGTATGCAAATATGAAATAAATATAATTTACATCAAAATAATCTCATTTTGTTTTTAAAATCTTTATTAAAATTTTTTTTAATGAATTTGTTCTGTAATCAACTGATTTCTATTGTTCCGAGAATAAAATTTAGAAAACGAAAAAAATTTTGTAAATTTGTACACATAAAACATTTCATGAATAGAATTTCATTAAATAAAAATACTTAAGCGAAAAATTATTCATTTGACAACTTAAAACAATTCATCATTATTTTCAAGATTTAAAACTTATTTTCGTATCATAATTCTTATTCATTCGTTTTTTAATTATTAAATTTATCTCTTTCTTTCTTCTTTTAATTCAAAATATAATTTTCATATTCATATTTTCATAATTCAAAAAACATTTTTTTTTGTTTTGTATTATTATAAAAAAAGCTCCACCCAAATTATGCGCACGACTTCACCAATATCATTATTATCATCACCATCATCATCATCGTCATTCGTCTTTAGATTTTTCGAGCTCCAATTCTAATCCCATATAACAGCTATCATATCTACACAAAATTATTTTATATGAAATATCTTGTATCTACCTTCCAAGATCTTTTATTAATAATAATAATAATAAAAAAAAAATTCCATAAAAAAGATATTTTTCTTTCCTGTCCTTTCCTTCTTTATCATACATACTTAAGTAGATTTCTGCTTCCATAATATATAATTTATTCTTATTGTTTGTGTTTTTTTTTTTTCGATTTATTTTTCATTTTCTCATATTTTTTCTGTAGTGTGGGAATTAACCAGTTTCAATTTGATTTGTATCTTATTTCTACATTATTCTGTATGAATATGATATAGGTACCGAACATTATGAAATAATTTTTATTATAAGAGAAAAAAATAATTCAAAAGATTTTCATTTGTTAGTGTGCATGAAAAAATTTAAAAGATAAAAAAGATTGTAGTAAGAAAAGATATAGCAAGATCACAGAGATATGAAATTTCTGTAGGTGGAGTTTAAGTTTATCATAATTTTAAATACATATTTTTCAATGGAGGCTTTTTTTGGGATTTTTTTAAATCTTTGTTTTTAGTTTAATTAGTTGATAAAAAGTTGAATTAATATAAAAAATTCTTTAATAAATAAAATAAATTCTCAGTAAAATTTTTTCCGTTTTTTTTTTTCATCAAAAATATATTACTGCACATAGAGTCCTTTAAAAGCGATTAATTTGAAATAACGGTTTTTTAAAAAATCCATCAATTTTTCAGGAAATTTTCCAAGGACTTATCGACATAAAATTACAGTAAACTGATAATTTTTCGTTTATTACTGGTAGAACAGATAATTTTTTCAGTACAGACAAAAAGCTAAAAAACAAAATGATAAATCAGGATAAATGTTAGGCTTGAATTAAATTCTACTTATTTGTTATAAGAAAATTTTTTGGCTTTATTCTGTAAAATTAATAAGAAAACGACTGAAATTTTTCCTAAAATAAAAATCTAAATTAAAACATTATTTTTGAATATAAATTACTTGTACTTCCTCTTTGAATACAATTCAATTAAAAAGAAAAAAAAAATTATAATATAGTCGTACATACGTAAATTCATAATACCTGTAAAATGTACATTTATTTACCTTACATAATTATTTCAATATAACGACAAAATAAATTTAAATTCATTTTCTATACGATATCATTAACTATAACCACTCACCACATATCTTTTATTTAGCGCACAATATTTGAAAACGTAATTTTATTAAAATTTATTTATTTATTTTCTTTTCTTCAAATCTACAAATAAAAATATAAACCAATACAAAGAGATAAAATACATAGGACACGATTTAAACAGAATTAAATAATATAATATAGCTACATAGATACATACATTACATATATGTAGTTACATTAAATAATACGCTTCAATAAGAAAAGAAAAAACAACAACAAGAACATAAAACTTTAACGAAACATTTGAATAGGATATCAGAACTCCTTAATTTTTTTTTTTTTTAACAAAACATAAAATAATACAAGACTTAATATGGCAATAGAGATACTACATACACTTTTTTTTTCAACCATGTAATCACAGTTTATAGAAATTACAACAGCAGGAAGAAAGGGTTAAGCCGTTACGCGTAAATATATTCTGCATTTTACCAATTTCATATTCGCGAAAATAACAATAACAAACCAAATATTAAAAGGAAAAATAAATATGTAGTATATATGTATGTATGTATATTGTATACAAATAAAAAAATAGTTAGTCCACCCTAACACTTTCTTGTTTAGTCCTACGATTTTTTTCCCTAGCAGTGGGTTATAGATTCAATTTCTTTTAATAATACATGTACATACATACATACATATATTGACTATCGACTGGTAAAGTAGCTTGGTGAAGCAGATGTTATTCTGAAGAACACAAAGCTTTTACATACAATATTCCCCAACATTTGAAGTTCGTATGTTTTGTATTATTATTACTTATTTTTTATCCAAACTTACATTAAACTATTGCAACAAAAGGTACCGATGGTTGTAAATGCAGCTTCTGGTTGCTGTTAATGCAATGTTTTATTTTATTATTTTTATTTTATTTATTTTTTTATATTACTATTATTATTGTTGTTGTTGTTTTTCTGTAACATTATTACCATTGCGGCCAGCAGACGATTAAAGTCAAAAGCCTCCTACATTATTTCTTTCGATATCTTTATACCATTTAGTCGTATTTATTTGTTACCATTATTTTGTGCGCTGCTGTTATTTCTTATCTTTTGATGTCAAACAGCAAACAGCAGTAATAGCAATACGCTACAGAATCCACCATCCAGCAACATCCTAACATCTTATAATAATACATATTGGTAAGTATACCTGAGGTCGCCTCTTGTGTTTAATATACTTATATTGTACCTATATATGTACGAATATATACATATTTTTTTAAATATAGTATATTTTTTTAATTTATTTTTGTTTCATACACAATACTTGAAGAAATAAAAAAAAAAAATAACAAAGTCTTATTGCACACATAATGTAATCTGTACCATTTAATGCTCATACCTTGAACTTGTTGTTCACATGCATATCTTTATTTCACATTCTTTTTTTTTTTTTTTTTTTTTTTTTTCTTTTCTTCTGTTCAAGTGAGATATTATTATAAAAGCACAAAAGAATGTATATCTAGAGATGAAAAGAGTAATTTTTCAAGATTTTCTTTTTCTATATTATTATTAAGTATGACTTCTTTTAGTTTGCAAAATTAAGATTTTCACTTAATAAGGATGAAGATAAAAAATTTTAAATAGAAACAAATTTAAAAATGTATTGAGAAGATGTTTGTATTGTCTACGTTTTGTTAAGAGGAAAATTTAAATTAATTTCAATTCAAATGATAACAGTGATTCTCATGAATTTTATACTAATTTTTAATGGTTATACTAGATTTTGATTAATTTAATAATTTGAAAGTGAATAATTTTTTATTTGTATGTAATTCCACTTTCCAATAGAAAAGCCGATTTTCATTTATTGCTTTCGTTTCCTTCATATGAGTTATTTAGAAGAGGTTCTAAAAAGCTAAAAAGTTTAAAAATATGATATGAAATATTTCACTTACTTTAATTTTGTTATAATACTAAAAATCATATCTAAGCATAAATTTGAATTTATGTATTTCCAAATTAATCTTTACTTTACATATCCCATAATTAAAAGGAAATTATTAATAATCTAAGTTAGTGAGTGTAACTATTAAAAAAATATTCATTTTCAAATTTTTATTCTCATTTAAACCGTGTAGCTATTGAATTTAGGAAATTATGAAAAGGCAATAAATTTTTCTTTTCTATTTTATTCTCTAATTTTTTTCTATATATGCACATATATAATTTTAAAAAATCTAGAAAATAAATTGAAATTTAAAATGTAAAGTAATAGTTTTGAAATATGCATGAAATACATAACATTTGTACTTGTGATTGTTATTATCTTGTGCTCTTTTATATTTTTATTTTAATATTTAAAAAAAATAAATAAATAAAATAAAATTAAGGAGGCAGAAAGATAAATATTTTCAATATCATCAGTTTTTATTTTGTTTTTAGATATTATATTCAAAAGAAAGAAAAAAAATAATAATACTAAAAGAACCATTTAGTTTGGAGAATCCTATTTTTTTTCCAATATTTTTGTCTTTTCTTGGAAAAATTGCGACGTAAGTTAATGTGTAATTGAAAAAATAAAAATATATATAAAATAAAAAAAATTATATTGATCAAGAAAATAAAATTAAAAAAAAAAAAAAGAAGAAAAAAAGTTTAAACATAGAATATAGTAAAAATGTTTGAATTTTAAAGAATTTTGTTGTTTAGATTCGAAATAAATGTATTTATGGATTTATATAATGTAAACACTGTGCAGATAGAGAATATATGGAGGAATTTTAAAGAAAACTAAAATATTTTATAAATTTGACAGTTTATGATGATATTTTTCTCACAATTTTTTTAATGGAAAAAATTAGGCATTCACAAAGGGCCTTTAGAACTCCTTGTACTTTTGCTTTCAAGTTTCAACTATCACATAACTCAAGCGACCACTTAATCTCTATACTATGTACATATATCATATGTAATTAATTATTCGTTTTTTTATTAACTTCTTAAATTTAGAAACATAAGCAATGTTTTTTCGAGAAATGCTTGAGATGTAATTTCTGGATGATGAGTCCTTTAAAAACTTCAAATCTTTTTTGTTTTACATATTATAACATTCGAGCAATCAATTGTATAGACAATTTCAAAATAATCTTTTTTAAATTTAGAATTACTCTTACGAACTCTTAAATTTGCATCAAATCCTTAAATTTGTTGTATTTTAATTCCTTGATATTTTTTATTTTTATTGCTTTCTTTAAATTTACTTTGTTATTTTCTGTACATATAAGAAACTTAAACTTCTTCTAGCACAATCTTATACATTATATTGAACTCTGTGTTGGACAGAACTTATAAAAAACAGGCTCCTTGATTCTATAAACTTTGTTTTTTTCTTATATTATTTATTTTTATACATATTGCATATAATTATTTGTACGTGTACTTAAAGAATTTACAGTAAATATTCTCGTGAATCCGTTGTTGCTTTTATAACTGCCATTATGCTATTTACTCTGTGCTTTTGCTATGCGCATTCATGTTTACCGAGTAGAACAACATATTTCACGAGAGGGCATATGACATGAGCAATTTGCATTTCCAACATGGGATTGGTTATTAACGAGATTTATGAATATCATATTTGTGTTGGTTTTATAAGTTTAAATTCTCCATATTATTTACATGTCCTGCTGCTACACGAAAACTTCATCATCTGCACATACATACTTAATATATGTATGATAGTTGATTCTCTATATTCATTTTTATGTTGTATCTGATGTGAATTATAACTACAAGAATATTATACATATGAGTATGCTATAAGTTATTCGCTTTTTAAACCACAGTTTAAAAAGAAAAGGAAGAGAAAAAAAATATACAAAAGCTATATTCCTCCCATTTGCTGGGATTTGTTGTTTTTATCATTTACTCAGAATTTTACTTAAATGTTGAGTTGACTTGTCCTGCATATGAATATGAATATGAATATACATTTATTTGGTACACACATAAAAGGAGATGTGTATCTGAAATTGAAAAAGGTTATTGAAAAATAATTTAGAGGAAAGTGGAGTCCAATGATACAAAGTTGGTTGATTGCATAATTTTGAAAATTATTTTTTAAATCTTAATGACATTTAATACTTAACTTTTTAATGGTGTTTTACAAGTACAATTGTCAGCACTTGTTTTAATTTATGCACACAGATACAAAATTTGAAAATGAAAATCCACCTTACAGTTTTTTGTATAATATAAAAATTTCAAAATATTGTTTTTCAAGATGATTATTTCATAATTTACTCGCTTTTACCCTATAATTTTCCTCCTTCATGTATTATTATTTTATTTTTTATTTTGTAAATCATTTTGGAACATAATTTCTATAATCCTTTTTATCCTTATTGTTTAAGCATAAATGAATAAGTAATCAGAGAATATTGGTTATTGTTTAAATTTTGTCTTGTTCATATGAGCATGCATGCAGTAAAATCAAGAAGTACTTTTTCATTATTATTGATTGAACCATATTAAAATACAAGAACCAATTTTAAAAGCACTAACCTACCTGTACGTTAGATACAAATATTATTTTGATTACAATTACATATCTGTATTCACATTTATTTACTTTTATTTCTATTATTTATTTATTTTTTTTTCGATCTTTACAAAATAAACGCATGTGTGTAAGATGCGGAAGATCCAAAAAGATGATGTTGATGATGATCATCATTATACAGTGGGGTCCCGAAGCAAGCTGCGAAATGTACCTTCATATGTTGAATCTGTAAAATCCCTTCTTTAAAGTTGAAGATTATACTGAAGAGATGGGAATGCAATGGCGTTGTTGATTAATGGACGAAATAACTTCTTCAGCTTTATTGGTTGAGATTTCCATTTTCTTCGTGGTTGTTCCTTTTGACCATCGTCATCATCATCATCCTCATCATTGTTGTGTTATCATAGTACACGATTATTTATATATTATACAAATGCTCTTTTGAGTTTGTCATTTTTGTTTTACTTTTTTTTTTTTTTTTGCCTTCCTGCTGTATGTCTGCCATCAAGATACATTTTGAGCCATGTTCAATAAAATTAAAATACAGATCAAACAGAAAAACAAGAAAAAATCAGGTAAACAAAACAAAAAGTATCTTTCATATATGTATGTACATATATATGTATGTACTTGTACATATATTGTTAAAGAATTGTAAATGCGAATGATGAAGATTAAGAAAAAAAAAATATTTATTAGCCATAATTTTATATCATCCGCCATTTGTGTGCATTCGATAAGTGTTATGCGCATAGTTTATATGTTGCACACAGCATGCATTTTTGTTACTGCTGTTGCTGCTTAACAATATTTAAAACGACTAACTACCAAAGTATGTATATTAACAATAATACATTATAAAAGTTGACTTTAACACCAGAATTAAGAATTAACAACATCGTCGAATACCAAAACCATCAGGGATACTAAAGATTTGTTACATAGTCTTATAAAGTCTGATGTTGGTGATACTAAACTGCAAACTGCATAGTAAATATGTAAAATTGTGAGCATAAGAAATATGCTAAAAATTGTCATCACACCAATCTACGATTATTTTAATCAGCAATGTAACAAAAATGATAAACCTGATTTTAGCACGATAAGCACATTATGGATGCATACCTGATATATGTTTTGAAGTATGAACGAGTATTATAATGTTCAGTTTCCGTTACATCAAGTGTTTTTCTGTATTTTTTTTTTCTTCTTTCTCCCTCTTATAGTGCAATGACTATGATTTATTGAAAATTTTGTGATTTAATGTAAATTTATTTGCAGGTATATAAAGTGAATTAATAAATGGACTATCAAAGCAAAAAAAAAAAAAAAAGAATTTATATGTACATACATACTATATACCTACTTACATATAATCTAAGATAGTTTTTGCATACTTTTAAAGTATCTTAATATAATTTAGTTGGAAAAAAATATATATTTATTGAATTTAGAATTTTTAAATGAAGTAGCAACAAGCCATAGACTATTAACACGTTAGACAAGTTATATGTAATTTTAAAATAGACTATTTAATTTTTTTTACATTCAACGTTTCATGTAAATTATTTTTTATAAGTTATATTATAATTATGTGGAACTTTCTCAGTTTAAGCGAAAAGAAAAAATATTGATAAATTTTTTTTTTTTCCACTGAAATAATTTCATACATTACCTAATTAAATTTGTTTATACAAACACAATTAAAATTTTTGGTGTTAAATCTCTCCGATAACATTTCTAAAATAACAATCTAAATAAATTTAAAAATAAGTACATTTCGAGGTATGTACATATATATGTATCGACTGTGAAAAGTAATATTCAAGTCATTTCATTTGAAAAACTCAAAGATTTTTTTTTGCCTTTCTAAAGTTAATAAAAGCTAAAAGCCAAACTAAAAAGATGTTTTTTTCAATATTTTCGACTCAAAACGTGTTTGCTTTTAAATTTTAAAGATTTTTAAATTTCTTAAATCAATCAAGAATAATTACATTTTTTGGCAAGCAACAAAGTAGATTTATAAAAAATCTCATGAAAATCAGAATTAATTTTCAAATTTTCTGCTAAAAATTAAAGTAATCGTCACGAAATCAGAACGAATCTAAGATGATTTGTATTTTTTTTTTTTTTTTTTTTTTTTAAATTAATTATTAACTTTAGATTTTGAATTGTGACTTATTTGTTTTTATTAATTTAAAATATTTAAATATAAAAATCTTTAAGAATTACATTAAACCTTACATAAACCCATTTCATTTCATATTTAATACAAAATCTATATACTTAAATTAGATACATAACATACATGTATGCAAACGGATTTTTGAATATTCACTTAACTTTTATCTATAGTTTTCAAAGATTTTTTACTGGTTTTGATTTTAACTTTACATAAATACGTATACAGTATCTTTTTTGCATATTCCATAAAACCGATAAATTCAATATTTTAGATGACATTTTTCTTTCTTTTCTGATGTGATTCAAATTTTAAATGTATGAAAATATAAGAAACTGTATAGTTTTAAAATAGTCACGTCAGTTCGAAAAACATTTTTTATATTGATTTTATTCTATTGCTATACAATTTCTTCATATGTTTTATTAATAGATAAAAAAAAAAAATCTATTCAATTCATATATGACACACAAATTGCATTATGTACATACGTACATATACATACATAAATGTTTATGCACATATAGGTATATTCAATTCAATCCAGGTGATATGAGATGACTTCTGTTGAGGACATTTGAATATTTTGAGACGATGCATGAATATAACCATCCTCAATGAGCAAAAAAAAAATATTTTTTTTTTCTGTATTAGGATTCAAACGCGGTAAATGAAAAACATCATCAATTTTTAAATAATTTTTATTTCCTTGCCTTTTTTTTCAATGTTTTTTTGTTTTTCTGTTTCTGTACTTCTCATATTTATTCTTTTATCCTGTTTTTTTACTTTACACACCCGCTAGATAATTTGAATACTATTTTCTTTTTTATTTTTATCCTATTTTTTTTTTCTATTTTTTTATTTATTTTTATTATATGGTGTTTTCATTTTGTAGCTATCATATACAGTAAATCCTTGTGTATATTCAAAAAGATGGACAATTTTTTGTCATGTACTTATATTCACATATCAGTATTTGACAGAAGACAGATGACTATGGGATGAAGTTGTGGCATATAAAATCCATAAATACGTCACAAACAAAGTTGAAAACAAAAATACTATAGAGAAAATAAAAAAATAAAAAATAAAAAAGTAAAATAATGTATGTATGTATGTATAGTAAATGCGATGGGATTGATGGATCATATAAAATTCGATTCTACATACTATAATATGGTAAATGGTGATGGTGATATCTGTATGCAATTTGAATCGAAATGGTCATCACCATATACGATTTATAATACGACATTTATATGAACGTTCTGAGTAGTGAGTATTCTATAGTGAGTGATTTTATTTATTGGCGTGAATTAATGAGAAAATTGAAAAGTTATTTAAATAATAAAAAAATTTGTGCTTTTTTAAAATTAATTCGATTATAAGAAACCATTTTATCTTACGATTTATGATCATTCATTAATATTTGCAAAAATCAAATTAAACTCTTGGGAAAAAGATGAAAATTGAAAAAACAAAGCTTCATAACTCATAACTTCCTTTTTAGAGCTTTTTCTTCACCAAATAAGCGCTTTACTTACTATTTAAATCCATAATAGATATGATAAAAGAAATCTAATATAATTTTTTTCCTTATCGCCGTTAAAAGTGAAATAATCTTAGATCTTTAAAAATGTTTAAGTAAAAAGAATTATACTAAAATCCCTTTTATTAAACAGAAAAATATTACTTATTCATTTCTTTTTTTTATTTTTTTTTTCTTCCTTTTTTTGTGAAATAAAAATTTTAGTAAAAAATCAATTATCTTTGTTCTATACAGTAATCTTTAAAAGAGAAATAATTTTTAGCAAAATTTTCAATTCATGCAGGTATTGAAAAACTTTCTGCTAAGGGTTCAACCCTACATGTTTTTATTTCTAAGTCAAGGTCAATTTCGAGTAATTTCAATAAATTACAATTTTTCGTAACATTTCCAAAGAAAATATCTATAGAAATGAAAAAATAATAAAAAACAAAAAAAGTCTTTCAAATCATTAAAAATTATTTTCTGCAACGAATACAATTCATGAGCACAAAACAAAAGAGCAAACATAAAAGAAGAAAAATAAAATACCAAAAAATCATAAACAGAGTATTATAACTGCACTGACCCCTTGTTTTATTCGATGATTTACGTTTAAGGGTTTTTTTCCACTTGCTTATAACCTTCCTTTGATTATGATCACTCTGGGATCAAATGTCAATATAAAAATTATTTTCCAGAATATTATTTTTGATTTAAGAAAATTCGTGTTTCCTTTGCAGTCTATCGTAGTCTATATCAATAATACTATGTAGAAACAAAAGACAAAAAAATAACAACAAAAAAGTATTATAATATCACTTCTACAGGATATTCTTATTACTTATCCCTTGAGATTTGTTTTCCTGATGTATGGTCATAAAAGTTATCTGACTATTTCTTTTGTGTCGTATACATATTATTATATATTCTTTAGAGTAAAGGTATATACAATATTTTGAAAGTTCATCTATAAAGAGATGCTGTTTCATGGATTTTGAATCCTCAAATATTGTTTTATCTTTCGATAGGATTTATGAAAAAACTTTTTGTTTTAGATTCATGTTCATACAAATAAAAAAAAAAAAATGTAGGAGGAATAAGGAAACATATTCATGTGAAGTGACCAGTTGTCTTTATTACCTTTGGTGATTGGAATATGATATAGTGTACTCAATCGAAAATATTGAAAAATAAATAAAAGAAAAGAGGGTAAATGTAAAAAAAGGATTTAATATTTTTTTGTTCTATAAATATATTTTGATTATATCGTAAAAAAATTGAAAATATTACAAATGCCCAAAAAAATATTTATTGTTATTTTTATTGAATGTAATTGAAGTGAAATTTATGGAAAATATAGGTATGAAACGAACTTATATACCTACATATGTACATATGTATGTGTATAAATTATTTTGCAATTGTAAATATACATACCAGAATTTGTTAATGCTTGTTTGCTTGTAGTAAAAAAAAAAGTGCATGAATAACAACCCCTCCATGGTCATGAATTTAAGAATTCTGATCTTGTCCTTTTAAACTATGCCAAAACTTCTTTAAATGCAATCTTTTGTTATTCATTAGAATTAATAAAAATAAAAATAAACATGTTAATCTTTGTAAAATTATAAAATATGTATACCCTGATAAAATGAAACATCACGAATTTTTTACTGTTCCGTTTTTTTTTTTTTTAATTTATTTGCCTTCATAATCAATTTTGAGATGAATAATTTAATTGAAGCAAAAAACGATTTTCTTGCTACAATTTTTCGTCTAATTTTCCTATTCTATTTTTACTAAAAAAAAAAATTCATATTTTTTTCATAAAAGTTTCTTCTATACAATTACTACTTAAACTTTAATATTGAATTGTGTTTCATAAAAAAACTCTTTGACCATCAATCTTTTAGAAACATTCTAACAAAAACAATAAAAACATAAACCATACATACTCGTATAGTAATTTCAGTATATAATTCTTTACTAATTTAACGGTAACATGCTTTCGTGCTTTTTAATGTGAGTTTGAGAAAGGACAAAATTGAGAAAACTTTTGAGACACGTTATGCACACCTTCTATGTTTTTTTTTTCTTTTTCATGAATGAGATATGTTTTATGTATATAATACTTTTATAACTTTTAGATTTTACGTAGTTTCTTTACATATAAGAAAAGGATAAGTTTGAATAAAAGGACAAAAAAAAAAGCAAAGAAAAAAAAAACAAGCAAGCAAAATTTTATAACTTGAATTTACGTGAATATTTTGAATTACCACACACAAACACATGTTTGTTTTTCTTTATTTTTTTTACTTCTTGCATTTTTAGTCAATCTAACAAAAATATAAAATATCACATTCATGCAATATATCCTTACTACATTTATATTAATGTTAAATTTTGCAATATTCACGTTCATTGTACTATATAACAACAACAAATACATATCTTAAATGGAAAATAAAAATATAAGAAAAATAAGATGAAGAAGATTCTCTGCTTAACGATTCTCAAAGGGACTAGAAAATATTTTTATCTCAATCTATTAAAATTTTTGCTTATCAAAGCACTTTTTTGTGTCCTCTACAAAAACTTTTCTTCATTCTTACTTTTTCTTAATACATATTACAAGCTTTTTTTTTTTTTCACATATCCAATTTAATGTTATGCGCATAGACTATATGACTATTATATCACCAAAGATATGATACATATGATATTGTATAAAGTGAAGGATGTAAAAGGACGATACAAAATATTAAAGAATATTACATACATATATATATACTTACATATATATAAAAATATTATAATGTTGTGTAGTGTAAAATTATTATTCGCCACTCTTTGTACAAATCTTAAACAAGAATCTTATATATGAATAATTCTTGTACTCGTAGTTTGATAGTATGTATGACTGTATATCAATGAGTAATGGGTGGTGGGTGGTCATGTGTGGTGTCATTTACCATATAGTTGTCGAAGAATATATTTTTACTTTTATTTTTATTATATTATATATCCAACATGAATATATTTTCATTTTATGAATTTTATATATAAAAACACCACAAACAAAATAAAATATACATATTCTCTTGAATAAATCCTGATATATGTATATTACATTTGTTGTAGCTGTTATTGGAGTGATCTGTTTTATTACTAAAATATGAGTTTAAGCTCGAAGAATATATTATACACACGCATAAAAAAAAAAATAACAAGGATTTTTGTAAAAATGGTAAGTTCATGAACTTTTTATGTAGAAGATTTGTATCCATCCATATTCACATATATTTATTCATCCTTATATGGAAAAATATCTTCTTTTTTTTTTTTGTTTTTTGTTTTTTTTTTCAAGTATATTATGTGTGAAATAATAATAAGAGAAATTGTATATATTTTCATAAACGAAATGGACTGCAATATGCCATTATCATAAACATATCTGGGAAACGAGAATACGTGTTATATGGTGTATGAATTGTGGAATGGAAAGGATTTCTGTTATATTTTTGATATTCTTGAATGTTATTATATTTATTTTTGTCTTTTCTTTTGTTTTTATGTGTGATATATGTCTCATGGGACTCACAAAAACATTCGTGGTTAATAAGTTTTACGTTAAATTTTGATTTCATATTATATGTGCATCATAAAAGTAAATATAAATAAAAATAAAAGAAAAATAATATAATACCTAAACAATTTTAGAAGTAAGTGTTAATAAGTTTTTTACACTATATTCATTGTATCGTATTTTAAGAAAAATATGTTACATATGTCAGATGTGAAGATTTGCTAAATTGAAAGCGTTTTATGTAATATAAATAATGTGAAGACTGAAGACCGATTGACATTTGACCTTATACAACCTCTTATTACTCTCATTATTATATATTTTTTTCATTTACAGAAATCATTTGAAAACAAATTTCTAGAATATTTTTCTAAAAAATTTTAGTATTTAATGACATAATTTTTAATAACATGGAATAAATTAATCATGATATTCGTAAACTGGCTTTAATTAACCCCTTCAATAATCAATACAGTCAAATTATGAAAACTTGTAAAATAAAATTATGACTATAAAAAAAATTGAATTTCAATGAAATTCGCTAAACATAAATATTCTTATCTTCTTCACCCTATAAATATCACTTCTTATTCTTTTTTAAATATAAAAATCCATAAAGTAATTAAATAACGTATTTCAGTATCAACAAATACACTGTTTTTGTATTTATCCTTTTTTTGTCAACTCTTTTCTTTTTTATTTTTTATCATCAAAATAAATTTTCCAATCCATTTAATTTTCTCGTAATAATAATAATTGATTATAAAGTCCACTTTTTCATGTATGTATGTACATTGTACATCAGCAAAATATTTTAAAACAACCAAACAAAAGATCAAGCCTTACAATTTATTTATTAAATAATTCTTAATCATTGAAAGACTTCAAATTTACAATACAATATTCCATTTCACTTGCTACGAGAAGATTGAATGAAATTCATAACTGCCTCATCTTCCTCCTCCACCACTTTTTTCCATGATGAGTAAAAAAAAAAAAATATTAAAAAAGGGATATAAAGTATGACTATCAGTAGAATACATCAAATGAGATGTTGATTATACAAGAAATGAATGAAAATGATGATCTTTTTTGTACCATTTAACATCCGGCTATTTTCATTGATGATGATGATGATGATGACTTATGTATCATATGACTCAATCTCTTACCCGTAATAATCTTTAAAGCTGCAAAATGTCAACCCTTTCTGATGATGAATCTTTCTTGCTTTAATTTTTTTGTTTGTGTTTTTTTTTTCTTCCTTTCGTCTATGCACCCCTAATAATAAACCTTTAAAAAAAGGAAAAACATAAAGGGTTTGCTTTTTTTTTTATTTAAGGAAAAAAAAAACTCTTAAGAAATACAACTCAATATAAATTCATAATAAATACATTTTATTCTATTCTACGAAAAATTCTTTAGTATTCATTTCTCATTTTGAAAAATTTTATGTTTTTTATATAAAAGTTTTTTTTTTGCTTCAATATAATAGCATAAGGAAATCAAGTAATCAAGAAAAATAATTTTATTAATTTTGTAAGATTTTAGATAAACTTCAAATAATAAAATGTAGAACCAGAACCCTTTAATGATAAACCTTTTTTATGTATATCGTTTGACAGTTTATCAGTTTGATGAGGTTTAATTAAATGGAAGAGGCCAAGAAATTCTTTTGTTTTTTAACAATTTAATCGGGTGTTTAAGGAAAATACCATTGTGTAAATCTGAATGTTGACGATTGCTCTATTTTGAATTGCTTCAATGGATCTGAATGAATGGATGAATAGAACTTCATTTAAAACATATAATTGCTTTAAATGAGTATACCCCTACACTATATCAGTCTTGTACAATTGTACAATTTCATTAAATGGAACAGTAAAATCTTTACAAAAACTTACATGTACGTACGTTTACATATAAAATAATTTAAAGATATTGAAAGGGCCTTTTTCCACTTAACGCGTTCATTATTCATTAACGATCGGATACATGGTTTAATTTTTTAATTTTTATTACTTTAAAAAAAAAAAAAAATACTAAAAATAAATTATTGATTGAAAAGAAATGAATTTTTTCTTCTCAAATTTGTTTCATTATTGTCGTTTTTTACAAGAAAACAAAAAATTTTAATACAATTTTTTATCTTTTCATTTAATTTAAATTTTTTTTAAAAATATATTATATTCTCCAAATATAACTATATGTGTGTAAACCATGCTCTTTTACTTCACCTGATCAACCTGATTTGATTGGTAATATTAAAATTTACCAAAAAAAAAAAAATTTTCCTCATTTTATTTCTATTTATTTGACTTTTTTTTTTTTTTTTTAAATTTAATATAACAATTGATGAAACACTTGTTGAATTTGAATCGGTTCAATATAACTCGTTGTTGTTACCGCTGAATGAGCACTCTCAATGGAATCGAAGTATCAAAGTACCACCAGAAAATTTTTCATTTAAACTATTTCTAGTTAATATTGTTGTTGTTGTTGTTGTTGTTTTTGTTGTTTTTGTTTTTATTATTATGTGGCGTATTTTACGGTCAATTGAAGGAAACGATTCGATGTTTTGCTATGAAATTTGATTTTGTTGTATTTCATGAAAATTGAAATGAAAAATAATAATAAAAAAATTGTTTTATTTTTTGTTTGTTGATTTCCGGCTTAGAAAAGGAAAATTTATTCATTTTGCAATTTATTCAGCTCAATATATGTTTAACAAATAAAATAATATCGAAAAAAAATTAAATTTGAAAAAATTCAATAAAAAAAAAAAAACTATATAAAAATATATCAATCATTTTAAAAAACAACAAATAACAATATTCATCAATATAACAATATTAACTCAGATACCATAAAAAAAAAAAATGTTTTCCATAAAATATATAGATTAAAAAAATTAACAATATTAGTAACAAGAAACCAACTATGACAAAAGCAATTGACCAACAACAGGTGTGGTAATTTCAATGCCAATAAAATTGATGCAATTTATTCTTTTTTCAACTTTTTTATTTTTTTTTTCATTTAAATTATACGTAAAAGTTTGAACATTTTGCGTAAATTGTTTTGAATTTTATGTATGATTGAGTTTTCTATTTTAAATATATTTAAATAATTTTTTTTATATCTTTCTAAAATAATTTTTTTTTTTTTTCATTGCCTATTATTATTTTTATTATTTTTTTTAAATAAATTTTCTTTATTCGGAATTTGGTAAAAAAAAATGATAAAGTTCTTTTCACGAAAGAGATCAATATTAAAACTATTAAAGCAACTAATATGAATTATTTAAACAATGATTTATAAATTAGTTTTAATGAGATATCTTTTATATATCATTCGTGACTAATTTTTATCATTGAGAAAGAATAAAGAAACCGTATTTTTTTTGTTTTTTTTTTGTTTTTACATAAACAATTTTGTAATTATTTGATGGAATTATATATTTTAATAGGTGAATCGATTTAAATATTTAGGGTAATTAGGGCTTTTAATAATGTAATACAAATTACCTTGAGAAGTAACTTTAAAGAAAATTATGTAATAACAGAAAAAAAAAATTACTCCTACTTAATTTATGAAATTGAACTGAGAACTAAAGAATATACTGTAGTAGAAAATAATGAACATGTAAATTGTTTTAGTTCCTAAGTCGTTAGTTTGTCAGTAGAAAATAGGTAACTTTAAATATCAAGAGATATTTTGGCTATTTTTATCTTTATTAATTAAATAAATTGGTTTTGAAACTAACAGTTTACTACCTTTAGCAATAATATGTATAAATTTTATTATTCAATGTTTTAAACTAAATATAATGTACATATACCTAAATATATGTATACACATATGTAGGTCATTCTACTCAAAATATACAAATTTACAAATTGAAAAAAATAGTTCTTTTATTTTTGATCTATTACTTTAAATTTATAAAAGCATTATTACAGTACATTAATGATATTGTATACTATCACTTCACATTAATGCTTAATAAATTTTTTAAAAAACACATACCTATACATATTATATTTGCTTTCTTATCTGTTGACAAAATACATACATACATATATCCAATTCATACTTATGTTTATATTGGAAATTTCAAAAAATTTTCTTTTTTAAAACTTTTGTTAATTAAAAACATCATGCAATTTAATACTTGTACTTTAACATTTTTAATAAAGAATACCTATAAATTCGATTATTAATTACATAATACGTTTTTGTTTATTTCATAGCTTAAAATTTTCATAATATTTTTGTCTATCCCTCATTTTTTCATTAAAACAGGCCGTGTAAAAAAAAAAAAAAAGAAAAAAAAAAAAAGAATAATATAATAATCTATTTAAAAATAGTCTCAAGGCTATTAAAAAAGGGTGAAATAGAAAAACAAAAGAAAATTTTTAATCCGTCAAAGGATATTATACCTATATCAATGTTGTATAAGCTTTAAATTAAAATTTAAACGAATGAAATATGTATATTTGCAAAGTGCAAAATAAAGAACCATCAAATTACAACAACAAGGTTAACGGAATTATTATTCTTACAAAAGTTAATGGTTGTGATGAGTTACGCTGGAAATATAATATAATAATATTTCAGAAAATAACATCAGTAAAAAGTAAATTATAAAAATAAGCAAAATAAAAGAGGTTGATGTTACAAATGTTAAAGGGTTAATTAAGAAGATAATTATTGTAATCCGATATGTCAACACAGAACAAGTTTATTATATTTCTACATATTTTTTTTCTATCTCTTTTTTTTTTTTTTCATTTTTCTTCTTTAAAAGTTTTTTTTTTTTTATAATTTTCGTTTTTGTAAGTACAACATGTAAAAATGACGAGTTACTGAATACTGAGAACGTAAACAAGTTTAATAATATGAACAGATGTTTTATATGTACATATGTACATACATACATATATGTATACCAATTACATTTTTTTTTCTGCTTCAAATAGTCTTGTTGAAAATTTAATTTGCTGGTAAATCACTAATAACTTTGAAAAATTATAGAAAAATATAGAATAAATTACGCTTTATTAATAAACTCTAAAAAAAATACATTTTTAGATACACTCAGAATTACTCAATTCAGATTTACAATTTTTGTTTCAAAGCTCGTATCTTATTTTTTTTTTTTTTTTCAATGATGTGGGAAACACATTTTTTATAGGTTTTGTCCAAATATTTTTTTTTGTTTTACCTGTCATTTTTATTCTTATCGCTTATTAAAAGATAAAAATTAAAAAATTTTTATTTTGTGGTTTAATACATTAATGAAAGTAAATTTTTTTTTTAAAAAAATCACAAAATTCACAATTAAATAAAAAACAAAAATACATTAATTTTACACACAAAATGTGAATAATGTAATAACCGCAAATTTTTATTTATTACCTTGTTGATCGTTATATTCTGATTTTCTCACACATAATATCGATTTCATATCCGTCCGGTACTTAATTGTATTTTATACCTGTACACCCTAAATCAATGATATTAAATATTAAAATATCTTTTTACATACATTTATATGATATGACAAAAATTTTTTATACAAATAATAAAAACACAAAGTAAACTTATCATCATTATTATTGTTTTCATATATTATTCACACGATACAAAATTTTTATGGGATTCAAATTTGAAAAGAAATAAAACGGATACACAAATTAGTAAATGCGGCTTCATTGAATTATTTTATGAACATTACGAAATTATATGTACATATATTAGTTACGATTGAAGAAAGTCAATCGAAAAAATCAAGAATCTACGACAAATGTATCAATTGACACTGAAATCCTATGCATATTACCCTTGTTTGAGTGAACAATGACATGTATTTAAAAATAATTTCCATCTAACCTCGAGGTTAATTTGTTTTTACTTAAATTTTACAATTTTCTGTAACGATTGAAACCTTATTTATGGAAAGGAACTAAAACATGAGTGGAATGATTAAAGTATTATACTATACATATGTACCTATGTATAGTAATTTTCATTTTGTCAACTTACTCATATTTCTAGAACATACTTATTGTTCTTTGCACAAATAAAAAGGAAATCAAAGATAGTTTCCAATATTTTTTTATTTTCAGGTTAGTACTTAGGTTAAGTTATTGTCGTTAAAAGCATTGAATTTGAACACTTTTTAAAAAAAAATGCAATTGAAGAATATGAGTCACTTGTATATATGTACATACGTTCAAATTGGTCTGTCGGTGCTTTTACAGATTTTCGATTTAAAAAGGATAAAAATAATTTTTGAAAAAGATTAGCAAAGATAATTACTTTTTTTTTATCTGCAGAAAAATCATAAATACTAACCTAGAAAACATTATGAATTTTAAATTGTTAAATTGTTGTCATACAACAAAATCTTTTAAATTCTTTTAATCTGTTATTTAGACATCATTAACCATACTTTCGAATTCTTTTTTGTATTTTTGAATACAATATTTAAATACATAAGTATATACCTACAAAATAATACATAAAGCAGAGATTAGAAGTATTTATAGTCTTACAGAATATACCTAATTTTTATTAATATTTTGTTCTAATCTGGTAATATTTCTTATTCATAAAACCTCACAGAAAATTATAAAAAATTAAATAAAATTTTAATTTAATTTCCTCAAAATATTTTGTTTTTCATATTTTAAATTCTCTGGAGTAAAATCCATCAACATTTTTTTCTATTACTTAAGTTTCAAAAAGGAAACATTTTTTATCAATAAATTCAAAATGACAAATAAACACGTCTTTGTAAATTGACAGTTTCCTATAAATTTTGAAAATGATAAAAAAAATGATGAGTTTTTCAATTTCAACTAAAATTTAAAAACATATTTAACATCAGAAGAAAAAAAAATGAAAAAAAAAAACATTTCCTTCATTTTTCCCATTTTTTAGAAAATTGAAAAAAAAAAATATATACATACATATGTATAAATTTTTTTTTTGTTGGTTTTTTATGAAAGAAAAAAATTATATACATAGTATATTTTTTATACAGAAAAGAAAATTTATTCGCTTCATTCTCATATCATATTTCTCTTTGAAAAAAATAAACTCAAAAAATAAGCATCACACATATAGGTACATATGTATATTTCAAAAATTAAGGGGAATAAAATGAAAAATATTTTCAAGGTATATCAATACAAAATTCATTTAGGATTTATTCTTGTACAAAAACTTTAAATTAGAATAAAAATGAAAAATTTTAATAATAAAAATAGCAATAAATTTTTTTAAAGGGGTGACAAATTACGTACAAATTTATATTGTTAGTACATTTTTCTAGAAAATGAGATTTTTGTAAAATTAAAGATTAAAAACATAAATGGAAAAATCGCAGGAAATGAATAATATAATTTTTATAAAGTCCTTGCAAAACAGATTTTTTTAATCAAATTTGAAAACAAAACACTAAAGAATCCATCAACTTTTTTAATCATAACGAATTATCATTTTCAACAGATATAAGTGAAAATTATTTTAATTTCAAATATTCTCCTGTATAAAAGTTCTACTTTTGACAGAAATATGAAACACAATTTAAAAGTCTGAGAATTAGAAAAGAATATCATTTAAAGTTCGAGATCACTAACTATATTTTTCTTTTAAATAATGCATCTGAAAAAGTTCATATTGCATATATGTATGTATGTATAGTATATATGTACATATGTATGTACGTTGTATCTATATATATATATATTTTTACACAAAATCGATTTTAAACTCGAATATCTCCGTATTTTGCAATCCAATTTATTTGAAATTTATGTCCAGAATTCTTTTCGTCATTCTTCACAATTCTTTCAGTTATATGAAAAAGTTTCCTGCAATTTAAAAAATATTTACAGGATAACAACGAAACGAACCAATTTGTCTAGATTTGAATTCATAATTTTTAAAATCCAATAAATTTTTTAACATTCAATTGAATTTTCATTGAAAATCTTTATTTTTTTTTTTAAATTTCAATAAGATTTTATAATTTAATTAAAAATGTTTATTGGAAAAAAATCGTGAAATATATTATGTATATTTTAAAAAACACATTTTTTATTACTTTTACAAAACACATGTCTTTAATATTCAAATACACGTCATGATAAATTTTCAATAAAATATTTTAATTACAAATAATTCTTTAGAAAATATTATAGAATTTTTTTTTACTTGTTTTAACGTATTATAGAAAATTAATTATTATTTTGTTCAAACAAAAAAAAAAAAAAAACAAAATTTCGTTGTAAAAAGAATTTTTTTTTTGTTTTAAACATCAAAAGCAAAAAAAGAAGGAAAAAATAAAATAAAATAATTGTTTGATGTTTAATTTTATAAAACAAAAATAAAAATTATGAACATCATAAAATTTTCACCCGTATAATCTGTTTCTAATTTAATTGTTTTAATAACAATCTTTTTTTATTCTTCTGTGAATTTTTTTCTATAAAATATTGTAGGCGCAATAAATTTATTTACGTTTCATTATTTATTATTAATTTGACGTCAATTTTAGTTGAATATATTTGTTTTTTCTTTTTTGTTGTATACCTACAAATATTTTGTTTTCAATATAAAAAAAAACTATGAAAATAAACGCTTTATTATTGTCATTCAAATTTTTGTCACTAACATTCATTGATTGATTGTTGAAGTTTTTCGTTTGTGTTGTAGCATTTGTTTTCGTACATGGAAATTCGTACACTAGCAAGATATGATTATTATCAAATGATTTTCTTATCAATTTAGCCGAAGGGCCTAAAAAATAATATCTAACCGTCAAATAAGGACATTTTTAACTAATTTTATTTGATATTATTTAAAATAATATGGAACTCCTGAGAAAAGCTGAATAAGCTCGTAATTTAGTAAGAGAAATGAAAATTATGTTTGTAGAAAAATTTCGGATTTATGAATTCGGTTTTAATTTTTTAATTTATGTTTGTTGTACTTTAGAATAACCAAAAAATTTGTGTCCAAAAATGAGTTTTTAAATAAGTCAAAAACTACATACATGTACTATTTTACAAAATATACATATGTATTTCTTAATTATTGATTGTACCTATTTTTCCTATTCCATTAATAGAATCAATCAATTGATTATTATTTTAGTTAATGTATTAGATTAAAAACTTAATATTTACTACTGACTATGATTAACTAACAACTAACTAACTGCATGATTTATAAATAATACTAGTTATTTAACACCCGTATCTAACATAAATTATTACAAAGAAAAGATGAGTTGTTGTTTGACAGGTGACACTAGAATTACTTACAAACATAGAAACAACTGTATATGGTAATTCCAGATGTCCACGGCCATTGACAATGTTCAATCTGGTATTTTTATAATCGTGCTATCTACTACTGGGCTACACATTCTTCTTGTATCTGTTAATTCGATGCTGAAAGGGGTAGGTAACATGATGACCGGTTATTTAATGATTTTATTATTTTATTTTATGTTTTTTTTTCGGTGTCGTGAAATTTTTTCATAGTTAATATTATTGAGAAAAAAAATTCCCCAATATGCAATTAATAATTAGACCCTCATTATGCTGCAATTAATGCAAATGGAACATATCAGACACTTGTTTTATTTTATTGTTTTATTTTTTTTTTTGCATTTAATTAGAGTATCTGTGACTTAATATGGGGAAAGGATATACATATGTTTGTATGTACGTAATATATAGTACGTGGCAACAACGACAGGTGTGGTAGTATAGGAAAAAAATATAATAAAAACAAAATTAAACATTAACTACTTGATAGGTAACTATATTATCTTTTCGTTACATTTTAGTTATTCTTGTTGTTGTTAAATATTATGAGAATGTTTAATGATGACGATTAACGTATGTACATATGTACATGTATTATACATCAGAATAACACATATTGAAAGTGAAACTACTAATTAAAGATATTTTTATGGTCATTAAATGTTGTGTTGAATGAGAATTTTTATGGCAAAAATTAAAATTAAAACAAAAAAATAAAACATGTAAAACGATTTGTTCTGAATTTTAAAAATATTTAATTTTTTGTTTCTTATTTTTAGTTTTTGATTCCATGTGTAGATACATATAGTATATACTCAATGGTATGCATTAGTCTGTTTCTATATTTAAAAATTTTAAAATAAAATAAACTTAAAACTCTTACAAATTTTTCAATAAATGTACATGTTTTACATTGATCGTTTTATAAAGAAATCATATATTTAATTAGGTATATAAATAAAAAATAAATTAAGTACATTTGAAAAATTTTTGTAATTTTGAATGTGTTACATATGCTAGAACAAATTTTCGTGTAAATAAAAAAATCAATACAAAAATTAAAATTGTAAAATTACATATACATCATATTACATTAGAATTTTTTTTCAAATAAGTTACATAAACAAAAAGAAAGCTTTTTTTTAGAAGATAAAAATATTAAGAAATAAAAATAACATAATATATAGACAACTGTGTAGAAATTAAATATTCTTAAATTAAAAGTTACCTTATCGTTAACAACATAAAATTTTTGGTATATTAAATCATGAGCATCTGAACGAAGATAACTTTTTTTTACTTTGTTATTCAAATAATTAAATATTGATAATTTGTTTACACATTAAATTTAACACCTTAATTAATTATAAAATCAATATAAAATTTGTTTACATATTATTTACATTTTTCAAAGAAAAATGATTTAAACAAATCGATGCAAAATCAATTGAGCTTCTATTTTCTGCAATAAAAAATGAGGGTTAACATCAAGCAATTTTCCATAAAAATAGGGTTAAAGTCAAAAAATGGGTAAAAAATGACAATATTTTGGATTTGAGGCCTTATAAATCTAGAACGGTAAGAGAATCAGAGGCATGTAAGATGTTGTTGGAAAGAAACAGGGGTCCTCTACAATTTTACAAAAAAAAAGAGTGACCCTATCGTGCCCTTGTAAAAAGTTATAGGGTAAAACAAGGAACTATCCGTAGTTTTCGGGTCGGACACTTAAACTGAATCTCCCTGTATTACTGTATATATACATATATTCTTTAATATGATCGAAGTTTTTCCTATTTTGTTGCATAATTGTCTCAGAAATCTCCATAAAAATTTTGTTTTAAATTTTTCGTCTGTGTAGTTTTCATTTCTAAGGTGGCAAATTCTTGATTTTTTAAATTTCTAAATTCCTTAGCAAATATACATATACTCGTATGCAATATATGTAAAAAAATGTTTACCCTCCTATTTTTATCGTGCCTCTTAATTTTTTTTTTTATAGTTGTTTTTCATTAATTTATCTTCAATTCGTGCTCATTCATTTCCGCCTAATATACGTTTTTTATTTTATTTATATCATTTAACAATTATAATATAATTTGAAGCAATCTCATAAAATAGTAAAATGACATAAAAACAGGTGTGTCATACATATAAAATAACCGCGCTAATATACAAATATTCTATTCATAATAATAAATTATCTAAAAAAAAAAAAGAAAATAAAAAAAACTAAACATATTACTACTTATACTATCTACATACTAGTTATATAATATATACATAAACGTATCTATTATACCAAATCTATCCAATTCATCCAAAAATTCTCATTCATTCATAAATTTTTTTAATTTATATCAAATTGAAGGGAAATAAAATCATTCAATAATATCAAAAGAAATCATAACAGCGTGACATTACCCATAATTTCATCTAAATATGACACAAATGGTCAATAATTGAACAATGGGATCACACTGAATGAATGTATAGAATTGTATATGTGGATACCATGCCATCATAATACTACAATTTAACCCTTTTTTTTTTTTGCTTTTATGTGAACACTCATGCATTTTTTATACCGTTTAAACGAAAACACAAAATATATGTCTAAAATATACTTTTAAAATTCAAATTAAATGTCAGTATTAACTAATATTTTGACATTATAAGTCAAATGTATTACCATTATATGCAACAAATGAACTATTAATAAATTCAAAACATTAAAAAAAAAAACGAAGATATTTCAAAAAGAAAGAATTGATATAAGAATACTTAAAATATTTTTTCCGCATCGTAGCCCAATATTTATAATAGATGACAATCATTTTGTTATTTTTTTTTCTTCTTTTTTTTTTTTGGATTTTATAAGTACTTGTCTCATAATTTTTACCTTTTTTCTGTAATTTGAAATATAAAAAAATCAATTTTGTTATTTATGAACGCCAGATAAGATTCTACTGACTTTTTTTTTTTTTAGCTTCAAGACATAAAATATATATTTTTCTTCGATTTTTTCTTATTTCATGTTTTTTTGTTGAACTCATTTATTTTTATTATGATGAGAAAAATTGCTCAATATATTATTTTCCATTTTTCATTATATTACCTTATATTTATTATTATTTAGGGAAAGTATTCTACGAATAAAAAGTAAAAACATGAGAAGTAATATCAAATATCATAAATAATATTGTGCTTTAATGTAATACACATAATACGACGGTCTATACATGTGCGGCAATTATTCAAAGTTTGATCCATTTGTTAGACAAAAACCTTAACATGCATTGGGGAAAAGAATTAGAAAAAAATAAAAACAATTTTTATAAATAAAAGTAAGAATTGAATCTCTTCTTGTTGTAAATTTCTTAAAGCAGACCTTTTGAAAATATCATAAAAATATAGAAATGATATTATGATGAAAAAGAAATTAAATGAGTATTTGTAATTGTAACATTAGTCAATTTTTATATTTCATAGCAGACATACAGATGAGTGGGTGTTCATTTCATGTGTAATATAATTTTCTTATTTTTGGTTTAATGATCATTAAGACATTTTAGTTAATGATGATACCAAAGAAATGATGAATAAAATAAATCGAATAAAAAACTTAAGTATATCAAAAAATAACGAGGTAGAAAACAAGGAACAATATTTTTTATTCTCTTGAGGTTAATTATGTATCACTTTAATTTATTTTTATTTCATAAAAATAATTACATATTTAATTTTTTATGATTTTTTCCTAGAACCAATCAAAAAATTTCAATATATTATGTATCTTTTATGAAATGAGAATTCAATATCCTTTAGATGAATCGTATAAGTCGGTGCAAAAATCAAACAATCACTTTGATTTATTTTGACTTGTCCTATTGAATTTTCCTTGTTTTCCAATAGCGTTAAGACAAAAGTCATTAGAAAATTAAACTTTAATAAGAGATCGAGAATTTAAAAAATCCTTATCGATCCTAATTGTGAAAAGTTCATTTTTTTCTCAGTTTTTGTTCTTTGAAAACTAACTAGTTTAGTATTTTATTAAATTTTGATAGTTTTTTTTTTGGAATACCTTGTATAATTCTAATTTTTAATAATTAAGGATATTTGTGATTTCCCAATTTATTCATTTAAATATTGAAATAAAAACTTTGATGAATAAAAAATCTTATTTTACGTTCAAGAACAACTAAATGCACATATCCTCAGGAAAAAAAAAACAATGGAAATACAAGAAAAAATTCTTGAGTACTTTTTTTCTGCCTTTTTTTTTTTTTTTGTCTTGGAAAATAAATGCAACAAAAACCATGTTAGAGGATTAAATTTCAAATTAAGACTAAATTCTTAGATTACTCATTCAATTCGTGTATATTGTTTATTTGTACGGCGCCTATTTTATATTACAAACAATTGATGTAGGTTGTTGAGAAGATATTAGATACTATACTACTATAGTACCATCATCATCATCATCATCATCATCGTTATCCTCTTTGAATGTACATATCCACCCAAATGTACAAGCACTAATTAGTTGTAACTGAAACAATGAAGCGCAACTTCAAACCATACCACCAATCTAGCGCCAACAATTTTCTTCATCATTTTGCTGCTATTTTCTTTTTTTTTTTTTTTTAATTTTAATTTTTGTGTTATGTTCATTGTTATTTTGAACTACGACAACACAGTATAATTTTAGTTAGCGCACTTTGATTTCAACTCAGGTGGGATATAAGTGCACAAAACTACACATATCTACATATATCTAGACGCCTAATTCTTGATTTCAATTATTTCTCTAGCAACTATACTATATCATACATATATACTATTACATTTTTGTGTGTACGTTTCTGTTTTTTTTTTTTTTATTATTACCATTATTTGGTAGATACCCTCAAATTGTGGTATGGATAATGTTCACGTCTCAACTTTAACACCGGCTGTGCGAAAAATAACAACACGATTGCCACAAATAACAAACTATTAAGCGACAATTATGTAAATCCTCACTATACATTTCGCTCTACTACAATTTCAATTTTTCTTTTCTTTTTTAAGTTAAATTTTTTTTCTTGGTTTTTTATTTTGTTTTGTTTTTATATTTTCTTGAAGAAAACAAAAACATACCGTCCATGTTACATAAATAGTATCTGTGAGACAGATGAAGTTCTAGACAATAACAATAAATAGATACGAGAAATAGTAGAAATGTACTGTAAGTTAGTCAATCCAAGAAGTTGTAAGATGGACAGAAACAAACAGTTCAGACAAATCTTGAATCTTATTTTATTTTAACATGTTCTTTCGTATTTTCTTTTTTCTTTCTTATTAGTTTTCCTTTTTGTATGGTTTTTTTTTTTAATTCTGAATTTTATTGTTACTTTTGTGAAAACGAATTTTACGGGACAATCGCACCGCCGACTATCATGAAAGATAAAGTATAGATATTTTTTATTTATATAATATAAATGCGAATATATATGCGAAGGGTATCACCGGTAGCTATAACTAGCACCTTTCAAAAGTAGTAGGACGAATAATAATGTGATACAAGGAATTTTTCTCATAAGTTCCAAAAGATCACAGAATATTTTTTTATATAAAGTTTGTTTAGCTTTTAGTTATGCTTCTGATATATTCCTATGGTATAAATTTTATAGCTGAAAAATATGTATATGTATGTTCATAAAATCACAACAAGTTACCACAAATCAAAGAAAAGTTATACATAAAATGTTCAAGATTAAGAGCTCTATATCAAAAAGTCGAAAAAAAAAAAAAAAAAAAAAAATGGTATTGTATTAAAGAATTTTTATTTTATCGATTTTATTGATACTTTAAAATGAGAAGACACAGGGTCGTAGATCTTTAGAAGGGGTTTAATTTTTTTAATCTCTTTTTGAATGTCTTAAACACTCATTTTTTTTTATACATAAACTTTTTGAAAATTTGACATTTTTTTTCATATACATATGTACATATTTTGAGACTGAAAAAATGTTTGAAAAAGGTGGAATTTTACAGTTTTAGTAGCGGAAATTAAAAAAAAAAAAAAAGACAGGATGTGATAATTGAATGAAAAACTGTAAAACTATTTTCAAATTCAGTTTTCTTTTTCATTTTCCTACAGAAATTGAAATGTTTCCTACAAACACATTGAAAAATAATTTTGAAATTGCATAAGAGTTAAAGAATCAGATTATTTTTAGGTGAAAATTTATGTGAATACTAACATTGAAACGGTAAGCCTTAAATTTTTATGATTTATAGAAAAATAATTATCCTTTATTCGAACTTTTGAAGCTTTTTTAAAGGTGATAAGATGAAAACAATTTAATTTTACAAGACTAATTATTTAATGTGAATGCCCCTTTTTAAATCGACACTCATGTCACTTTGAAAAATAAATAAATCAAATTAAAAGATAAATACTGTGTTTGTGTTAAAAAGGTCTCATATATTTTTTTATTTCTTATTTTGTACAAATTTTATATATTTTTCTTTATTTTGTTTGTTTTTTTTTTTTTTAGTTTTTGTTTTTCATTTTTTACTTGATTTTTGTCTTTTTGATCTAATGATCGTGCTGATCGTTTTCGGTTCAACCTTGTACTCTACCTTTTGGACATGAAAAAGAAAAATTCTTACAAGTTAAGAAAAGTTCTGATTATACTTATGTGGCATCATCTCTTTTGGTTATAGAACGACGACGACGAGGACAACAATGATGATGATGACAACAACAAGAACTGCTGCTGATGTAGCCTCTGTAACTATGTATATGCTTGCAAAATATTACATACATATGTATATACATATAAGCATACATATACATACATACTCGTATTTAATATAAAATATAATAACGAAAAAGGGTTTCTTTTCTGAAATTGACGACAACAACGACGACGGCGATACTAAAACAACATATTGCGCCATCAAGTCGACATTATGGCGGCGAATTTGAAAATTAACTACAGCAAATGAATTTCTTTGAAAGGATTGTAAAAATGTGAAAACACAAAACAGAAATAATCAAAAAAACTTATAAAAAAAATAAAATAAAATAAAAACAGAAAAACCACGAACTTAAATTTAAAAATGAAAAATCAAAAGAAAAATCGAAATGAATAAAATTCTAAAAGTGATGGAAAATAAAATTAAAAATTCCAATACAAAAAATAAAAGAAAATAACAAAAATTACATGTGAAAAAAAAAGAAGACAAAAACCAAAAAGTAAAGGATTAAAACTAAAAAATTAAAAAAAAAAAAATACTAAATCGAATATAGTACATACCATGTATGCAAAATGAACAACGAATCGAATTGAAAATACCGCACACAGTCTGATCGTGGGAGTTATAAGTGTTCTTCCCTTACATTCGTCTTTCTCAGGAATTAATTTTTCAATATGTTTCTCTTGCTTATCCTTCGTAATGATCGGAAATCGAACTAAAAGAAAAACTATATTATATAAGTAATTCTTTCTTCTTATAAGTTAAGAAATATCATTTTTGTATCTTTCTAGTAAAGGGACTCTAGCATCCAAGCTAGATAGAATTTGCCATGCAAATTTAAGATCGAAAAATAATTTTAATTTTTTTTTATTCAATTTAAGTTTTTTTTTTCTTGGATACGATTTTATTTTATTTTATATTAAAAGATTTGCGTTTACGAAGTAATCTTAACTTCTTCATACAATTTACTTTATATGAGATGAAAGCCTCCTTATATTTTCTTCATTCGCATATCAACTCAGGCTTCTGTTTAGTTATTTTCATTATAAAATCATCGTTGTTGTCGCATATAAAAGATTGTGTTTTTAGTTGTTGTTGTTGTTGTTGTCATCATATATGCGAAAGAGTCTTCATCGTTTTCGTTGTCATCGATGTCCAGGTTCCAGAGGTCCAGCAATACTCCTTCTCTTCCTCTCTCAACATAAAATTCAATAACATACATTTTTGTTCCTGTGATTGCTGCAGCAATCATCGTTGTCACGGTCCCCCCAAAAGCATTTTAATTGGCCAATTTATAGATTTAATTATATGCGGACATCGAATCCGTGATTCTTAATATTCTGGTATATCAACGAATGATTTCAAAAAAAAAAAAAATAAATAAATAAATAAAAAAAAGAATATACAGACAAAATAAGTATTATTTTAAAAAATTGATATTATAACTGGCTGCCGCAGAAATCATAAAATGATTCTATATTCAAGATTTTAATGGTAATTTTATGTGATTTTTTAGTGTTGTATTTGTGGTTTATTTTAATATATTTTACTTCATTACCATCTCTAGTATATCTATCTCTCTCGGGAATGACTTCTTTATAAGTCATCCACCATAAAAAGTATCTTTTCTGATTCATATACGAACAAACGCATAAAATAACCCTATAACATCAATACATAATAAGATGAAAAGATAGTATGATCCTTTTATTGCGATATTTATGCAAAACAAGTTCACTTTATCTTAAATTTTTTTCCTGTTCTTTTACTTTTTCATCATCTTTGTAATTTTTATTATTTTTATTTTTTGTAACTAAAAAGCATATATAAATATAGATTTTACGTATATGCATTTTAACTTTGTTAAACTGGCGATAATATGGCCATACAATGTCGCGATTATAATCGAAATGATTATCAAAAAGATATTAGATATGTCTGTATGGAATTAAGTTCCATTTCCCATGTGTATTAGATATACAAATTTATACAAAATATATAAAATACAATACATACAAGCATAATATGCATACATATGTATCATATTCATACTATTCAATATTTAAGAAAAGAAAAAATTGAAAACAAAGAACAGAAAAAAAAAAAATACAGATGACTTAAGTGATCTTGTAATTAATTCATAGATTATTGAATTTACATGTTTTAATTTATTATTCATCACAAATAATATAATATCTTATTCTTTATTTTTTAATTCTCGTTTTCTTCTTGAATTCTTTGCAAATGCACTATAATGTAAATTAAATTAAATGTTTAATGTTTATTCATTAAACAAAATTTAATTTGATAAAATGTCGATCAGATAGTTCATAAAAAATACAGTACGTTATTTATCCCATTTTAAACCTTTTTAATTTAATAAAAATAATAAATTTTTGAAAGGTTTTTTTTTTTTTGCGAATTTATTCAAAACAAATGGCTAACTCTACTAAAAGGTCATCCAAAACAAATTCTATATTCTGCATTCTGTTTTGATTTCAGACATGCAGAAAAAAAAATAAAAAAAAAAACAAGATTATTGTGAAGAACAGTTTTAAGGTGAACCCTTGAACGAATATTTTGATTAAAAATATTGGTTTTTGGTTCACGGGATGATGAGGTGCAACTATTCGAAAACAAAAATTTATGAATTAACTTTTAAGGGTGTAGCTCAAAAATATCATATTTGAAATAAGACTATGAGTTGACATGTATAGGTACATTCGTAAATGTATGTTTCGAAAACATCCTGTATTGAAAAAAAAAATCTGAAAACAATGGTGATAAAAGTTTGATATCAACCTGTGCGTCAGTTGTTTATATGAAAATACATACATACCTTAAAAATATTTACTTTTACTTATAGTAAATCATTTTTTTCAATCTTTAGGATTTCAAATGAAGAAAAAAGCTTTAATACTTCAAATTTAAACCTAGATACAATTGTAAACTTTCAAATATTTTCAATTTTAAAAACAATAAAAATTAATCCTTTTTTAATTTCACCAGAAAAAAATATCGTTCATTTTATAAAATATAATCCAATTTAAATTCTGTGACAAACAATTAATTATTGATATGTGCAATAGGGCATGATTTGTTTTTGAATATTTTCTCTTTTTTTATGTTAAAAAAAAAAAAAAACAGAAAAAAAAAACATTTCAATTGCTTTCAAAATCACGTCAGTCGTAAAGTACATCAAATCACGTATTGTTAATGCATTATATTTTTAGTATATATTATATTGTTTAAAAAGTATCTTATATTAACGTACTGTTTAATATTATATATATAATACTTATTTTGTATTCGGCATTAAAAACGGAAGACAAAAAGAGGACATTACACTCAAGGTCACATTGAACGGCCTTTGTGTTGTCATCTGCAATTTTTAAACTGATTATCATCACTTCACTTACCTGCCAATAAAAAGAGAAAAAAAAAACACACAGCTCAGTAGCACCCAACAAAATTTTTTTTATCCAAAATCTATTTTTGTAAAATTTGATCGTACAACAGAGCTTAACACCTATATGTACGTATGTATATACATATACAGTGTATAATTCAGATCTTCAATTGCTTTGATCGCAATACCTGTGTTTAACAATAATATTACTAAGTTTGGACTTTAGTGACTTCTTTAATCGGTATTATTTTTGTTGTATACCTGAAGGTATGCCCTTATATACATATTTTGTAGATATTATGGCATAAAACTGAATTGTAACGATATACATATACCATCATCATCATCATCATCATCATCATCATCATCAAAATGTTAGCATGCATACTCACGCGTTCACAGCATAATTGTAATTTATGTCTACCAAACATGACAGTTATATTCATTTGTATTAGGATTTGGTTGTGTGATGTATACCGAGATCACCTTTATTTAATAGTTAACCACTACTTTTATATATTGTTAATATCAGATTTATTGAAAATACAAAAATATTAATGTTGAAGAAAGGCGCTATACTAAAATACTTTGTGCCGCACTATTATTTGCAAAATTTATGTTCACTTGGAATTTTTGCTACTGTTAATATCAAAATACAACATTAAGAATACAAAAAAAATATAAAATAGATAGTACAGCATTGAGAACTATTATGCGAAATAATAAAAATCAAAAAGAAATATTGAAGAAAATATTAAAAGCTGGAAAAACTTAAAAAAAAACACGAGAGAAAAAAAAAACAATAAACATATTGGTTATCTTGAAATAGTATAAAAAGACATTTTACAAAAACAACAATGAATCAAATATAACTCCATATTTGAGACCTTATTTTTGTTTTTAAGATCGTGTCAATTTTTAACTGCACTTGCTTATAACTCTTTAGCTACCTACATAAAATATCTGAACTGAAACTACCTTTATAATATTGATGATATGTTGATGAATGGTGTTAATGCACCTCGTGCTCAGATTTTTAAAATGTGACATGAGTGTTCTTTGTTTTATTTGTGTTTTATTTTTATATATTTCTTCAATGTGTTTTTCATTTTTATTTATATCTTTTCAATTCTGTAGTCTGTCATTTCGACCTGTCATCAGTTGTAAGTATTATATATCTGGAAAAAAATTACTATGGTATATTATAAATACTATTATAAAAGATAGTTTTACTAACTTTTATAACTATAGTAGTAATATATGTATGTATACTTGAGTAAAACCATAAATTGGTCATTTGAATCGATCAAAATCATTTGTGACTGTTAAATGCGGGATCTATTTGATGGGACTCTTTAATAAAAGAGATATAACTATACTACATATTCAATTAGATACATTACATACATTCATAGATACAAACATCTAAATTTAAATTTCTTTAATCTAACAATATATTTTTTTTTTCTGCATTTTATTTATATGAAAAGCTATGAGTTATATTCTCGCTTCAATTTAACATGTTATTAAATGATATGAAGTCACAATGATCAAAATAGCAAACTAACATATTAGCTATAGATAGAAAAATATTCCACATTGAAAAAAATAAAATTGTCTTTTCTATATATTAATAGGGAATATAATTTAAGAAAGTTACAGAAGAGTTAAGAGGAGACATTTTGTTAAGAGAAGCGACGTTATTAGTAGTTTAACAGTAACAGATGATTTTTTTTTCTTTTTTTCTATAACAGAAAAAATAAAAAAAAAAAAAAATAAAAAAGACACTTTTATGCAAAGTGTAATATTTAATCCATAGAAGACAGTTATTCTATACGTCAGGTGCATCTTTAATGAGGAAAACAAAGTTATTTGTTGTTTGTTGATTTGCATTTCACCGCATTTCAATGTTGACCACTTCATTTTTGCATATATTTGACGTTTAGACTTTTGCCTATAAGTCTTTTTTTGTTTATTCCTTTTCTTTTGCTTTACATTAGAAAAGAGATATCAAATTGAAAGATTTTGAATTTTTTAAAATTTATTATTTTTATATTTTAGTATTTCAAGATTTTAATAATCAATTTATGAATTATACAAAGTATCATACTGCATTTCCAAAGAAGGCCTTAGTTATTGAAAATTATGACGTCAGAATTGATGCTTGTAGTCATGTTGATCATGTGAAAGATAGTTATCTTGTTATTTAAAACAATCCACTTTGATATCAAAAAACAAACCTTTTATTATCAACATATTGATTATTACCGAAATTAATCAACAGGGAAAAGAAATATTGAAAGAAATTTTGCTAATATAAATTTACCAGCAGGCTCAAGCTCACTTCTTTAAACTTCCAATTGGTATTTCGAATCATTTAGATTCTTAAACATTCTTAAGTTCAATTTTTTCCCCAAAATTTTGATAAAATCTCAACTAAAATCCCTTTCCATTTTTTGTAGACGTAAACTCAATAAAATTAGTTTCTAGAACCAAAAAAAAGAAAAGCTCTGTTTCTGCTGTACATGCATTTATTTGTATATTTTGAATAAAAAAAATATGAAAAACATTCTATTCATGATAGCTCATTTTTATTTATTTATGTACATATTATGTAGTTTCTCCTTTTCTTCTTCTTTTTTTAATGTTTATATTCAAATTAACTATCGTCACGAACATATTTCATAAAATCTTTTCTGTTCTTAATCTTTTGACTGCGTATAATTTACATTCAGTGATCGATTGTAAAATAATGTGTTATAACACTGTAACCCTTTCATTAAATAAAAAGAAGAAGAAAAAAAAAACAACAATAAAAAGAAAAAATTAGAAAAATAGTGTAAAATGATTTGAATAATCCATAATATACTTCTGGATTGTGTTATAATGTGTACGCATATCAATTTTTCATTATGTATATTAAAAAATGGAAAAACAGAATTAAATTGTATATATAGACAAGAAAGTATAAACAAAAAATCGTTACATTACATGAGATATTATAGATATGTATGTATGAAAAAATAAAAAAATAATTTTATACAACGATCATCAAATCATCAGATCATCGAATATCGTACTATTTTATAAATGTTGATCTAGACCTAAATATTCAATGTATACATAATATTTTTCTGTTATTTTTTAACATATTTTTGTGTATGCATGATATATGAGATGTTTTCTTTTCTTTTTTCATAGGTAGAATAATGATTTCTCATTACGAATTTAAATACAAATAATATACTGTGTTGATGCTGTTATGTATTATTGATCATGTCAAAATGATATGTTTACTGAATACTATAGAAACACTAGATATTACTTATAACGTGTTTTCTTATTAGGAAAATAAAAAAATATATATATATACTTTTTTTTTTTTTTTAAATTTTAGTCTTCTGTTTTTTCTCATAAAATTCCAAATTAGATACATATTAAATATGAGTGCGTTGATTTATGGCATTTGATTTGGGCACCTGGTTTTTAAAAAGATGTTTTGTTTTTATTTCTTCTTTTTAGTAATTTATTAATTTACTGACTTGGTTCACTTTTAGAAAAATGATGTTAAGATTTTTTTAGTGAGATGTGAAATTTTAATAAAAAAACTGAATTTTTCTTAAATTTTTACAAATTCTGTCATATTAACTATACTTAAAATCAAGAAAATTGCTAGGATAAAAATAAATTAGAAAAATAAGATATTCTTCCTTTTTTAAAATTGGTTTTAAATTTTACTTCAAAAATGAAAAAAAAAAAAAAAAAAATGTGATTAAAATCGTTGTTTTTTTTTAAATAATTTTAGAAAACAACAAAAAATAGTTACTTTATACCTTCTCTGTTGATTTTAGGATTTCAACATATTGTTTTTTTTTTTTTTTTTAATAAATGACCACAGATAACACATAAGATGAAATTTCATTATTATTGAGTCGTTTTGATAATAAATGATGATATGTTTAGATGCATTTATTTGTCCTGTGTGTTCATTTGTTTTTAAATTTTATTACTTGAATTTGTCTTTTTTTTTTTTTTTCATGAAATGTTTTAGAGATGAACAGAAATAACAACAACAATAATTTTTCTTTTCCTTTTATTTATATCTTAGCGACATTATTTAATTTATTAAGGTATAATAGGAGATGACAGGATATTATACGTTTTTATTTTTTGTTTTTTTGTTTTTTGTTTTTCTTTTATTCTGTTAAAATCTTGCGTATATATTTCAAAAGTTATAATTTGAAACATTTGATAGACAAATTTTATGTGATTTTTATTACATTTCAGTCTCCTTAAATAAATATAAAAGATTGATGTTATATTATTTCAGGATGTGATATGAGAATAATGACGATGAAGATGATGATGATGATGACGATGATGATAATATGTAATAACAATAATAATGATGATGATTCAGAATCAATTAAAATTTTTAAAAACAATCGTTTATGTTAAACACATTTCTTTACATTCCTTGTCTAAGATATTTTGTTTTACTAACGAATTATGTACCTATTTATGTATGTACTTTTTTCATGTTTTCTAACGTGTATTTTATTAACTTTTTTCTACAAAGTTAATTATTTTCTCATAAAAATACATAATATACTATGATCCTAGTATTTTTTTTTTTATAGTTGAAGTAATAAACTTAAAAGTTATTCGTCAAAAAAACAACTATAAAACTTACAAAGGACCGATAATGTTTTTGTTGTTCCGTGTTCTCGTTTTTCAGGTTTGAATTAATTAGAAAAAATTTTTACAAATTCTTTAATGAATGAATACCTGAATATTTTTTTCATGCAAGATCATTTTTCCTTTTCAATGAAATTGAATTGTTTTTTTTTTTTTTCATCCTTTATCACTTATCAAAAATGTATATCTAAGTTAAAAAATCTAATAAAAAAAATCTTTAAAAAGTAAATTCATTTATAAATGTATTAGATAAACGTACATATCAATTCATATTTTTTTTTTTATTTTGAGTCTTCATTCATACGTACATACATATATGTACGTATATGTTGGAATATCAGATACAAAATTTTTTTTTCTCTTATCTACAACACTGTATTCCTTTTTAAGATTATATAATATTTTTATATTTAAGGTAAAACATAAGGGAAAAAATGAAAAGAAAAAAAACTCATCTTTTTTTTTCTTCCTGACCCAAAGAAAAAATTTGAAGGTTTTTTTTATTTCATATATTTATATGAAAAGAAGAAAAAAAGATGACAGCATTTTATTACCAACGAAAATGTGAGGCCATTTATTTCCATTATTTTTAATATATCTCTATGAGTGGTCATCTGATGGCTAAATGATAAACGACTAAGCTTTCAAGGGATATGAAAAGTAATAGATTTTTATAACATAAAATATATTTACTTTATATTATACAATTTTTTTTTCTGCTATTTCAGCTTTTTTTTTTTTACCACACATATTCTTTTCATTTTTCTCTAGAATTTTTATTTTTCTAAAAGCTGATGTATAATATGTATGTGGTACGATATAAGAAATAAAAAATAATAATAATAAAAATCACTTTTGATAAATTGAACATTAAAATAATATTTGACAAACTGTTTTTTTTTCTTTTCTTATTGATATTGTGAATGTGAATGTGATTATTATCGATATTAAAAAAGAAATTAAAAAAATTAAAAAAATGTCTTTCTTAGAACTTTGTTGTAATATAAATCAATTCCTTTTAAAGTTTAAGTTAAAATTTTATTGAAACTGAACAAAAAAATATCAGAACACATGATCGTCTAAAAAAATAAATTATTTTTAAATTTACCTTATAAAAAAAAAAATTCTTTATAAATGAACACTGAGATTATACACCCTAATTAGTCCTCTTCAGCAATTATTCAGTATCTATGGCTAAAAAATGTTCGAAGAGAGCTCTCTTCTCACGGAACTTTATCATAATTTTAACGTTTTTTTTTGTTATATAACAATTTCTTAAAAAAAAAAAATATAAAAATAAAAAAAAACAACTCCTTATGATTTTGTACAATTTATTTTGATATTATGTTTTTAAGCAATTGAATGAAATACTGCGAAATTTTTACTATTTTTAAAAAATCTTTCAAAAAATTCATAGTAGGTTACATATTTTGCTGTTCATTCTTGAATTGTTTACAAAAAAATATTAAAATATTAAAAATAAAGTTAAAAAAAAAATAAAATATTAAAAACAAAAAAAAAAAACGCGTGTGTTATATACACAATTTCATTTCATGGCATTGAAAACAATGAAAAATTTTTTAAAAACAACAATAATAATTTTGTAAACGATATAATAATTTATTAATATTATAACTCACAAGGTATAAATTAGGTATGTCATTTTATTTTTATACTAATAAAATCATTATTATTTCTTTTGTTCTTCTTCTTGAATAAATGTATATATATAAAAACTACCTTTCATTTATTTTTAATTTATTTTTTTAATAATTCCGTTTTTTTTTTTTTCCTTTAAATTGTTCTACTACACAAAATATTTAATATGAAATAAAAAACGTGATAAATGATCATAAATTTTTGTTCTCACAATTTTAATGTCATCATTTTTATATTAAATTTAAAAAAAAAAAAAAAAAAAAAGACAAACAAAATAATAATAAAATAAAGACAAAATCCATGAGATACAAAACAAAACGATATACTTATACTTCTCTTAACAAGATTATCTCTCATTTCTCTTTTTTTAAGCTTTAAACGTTGAATATTTCTTATTATTTTCTTTAATTTTAGTTTATTATTTTTTTTTCTTAAGTAATATAATTAATAAATTTTTTTTTGTTATGATTTTTTATTTTATTTATTGAAAAAACAAATGCTTTTGTACTAATTTACGTTTTTAACCCTTAGAGACACGAGTTTTGTTTTCAAAAAAAATTTTTGTTCACTTATTCTTATCTATTGACAACAAATACTTATATTTTAAAGGATAGAAGGTTCTCTCACTACATAATAAGGAACAAACTATGGAACGTAAGGCAAACCTTACAAATTTGCGTTGAACTGATTCTATACGATTTATATATTCAAAGATAAGACAGACAAGAGACGTGTGAAGCATTTTAAAGCCATACGGATCAATGAAATTATTTGACCATCTTTTAATAAGCTTAAGTAGCTATTTCCACATTTCTATAGAACACTTTTATCGTTTTATGTCCAAATTAATTCCCAAATATCTAATAATTACAAGTTTCTCAAGTTCGATAACAATAATGTAGTAATTGAACAAAAACTGGAACAAACTGTACTCTTATAAATTTTTCAACCAAAATGAAATGTGAACTTCTCAAAATAACTTTTTAAAATATGTAAAATCGTTTTAACATTTGCACTGTTTCACTAAACCTTTAAGGGTTAAATAAGAATTAACAAAACAAAAAACAAAAGAACGTTTCCATCATCCATTTTAATATTCTTTGGTGAAATGATAATTTTCATTTTTGACGACATGACAATTTTTTATGAATACAATTTTGGCAATCATTAAAGTGCCATCATAAAAAACATCAAATTAAAAAAAATAATAAAAAAATCAAAAACAAAATAAATATTTTTAAAAAAGAAAATAACAAATTAAGAATATATTCAGGTAGACATAGCGGATGATGAAAAGAAAATATGTATAAAAAAAAATACGATATTAAAATTATTGACAAATTAGAAAAGAACAGAAAATTATCTACAACATATTTGAAACATTCATGTATCTCACATTGAAAAATATTGTTTGATTGTCAAAATACATTATAAAAATTACTATATGTATGTTTTGTTTAGAAAAATTAACATTTCTGATTTGTTGTCTAATTTATAAATTTAGAATACGTCAAAGTCGTAAAATAAAAATAGTTTGTTTGGTATTTTGTTCTTAATTTGATTTTTAGTAAAGAGTTTGGCATACAAATAACGTTTTTCATTTGTTTTTGTTTGATATTGTGTTTTCATTTATTAATTGCTCTTTAAATTTCTTAACAAAGAATAAAAATCAGACCATGAAATGTGCAAAAAAAAAATAAAATAAAATTTAAGGTCCGTTTCAATAACGTATTACACTTATGTCTTATACAAACTTAAAATTCTAATCAAGAAATTTATTTTTTTCTTCACTCACATAATGACTTCAATTATAAGATTAATTTAAAAGAGAAAAAACTTATGCTTATGAAAAAAATGTAACTGAAAGGAAAAACATTTTCATTCTAATAGAATTTATTTTGATAAAATTGTATATTGTACCTATATACTGAATGTAATTTCTATAAAGAAAATAATAACATTAAAACTCTTCAAATGCTTGTTACGGTGTTTTTTAATATTCAAATTTTTATACACTTTACACGATGAGAAAAAAAAATAATAATAATAATTTTGAATAATTTAATTTGTCAGGAAAAAGTTTAAATTCGCATCAAAAAAATCAAAATAAAATTCACAAGAAATTTTCTTGGCTTTTACTGTTACTTAAAAGTTCAGAATATGGACAAAAGAGTAAAAACATTAGAAAAGAAAATTAAATTATATTTAAAATTTTAGAGTAAAAGGATTTGTTGCGGTACTGTCATTAGAGGGGCTAACCATTACTAACTTATACAGACATTCACCTGTCAGGTGAAAATAAGAATATAATCTTTCATTAAATACAAAAATTTTTCGTCTAATACCATATACATATCTAAAATATGTATACATATAGAGAATAACGGATAATAATAGGTTCGCAATTCAGCACTTTACCTCATCATCATCAGTGATCCTCGAAAAACAACAAAAATAATGAATATATACGTATGAATAATATACATATGTATAGATACATACTAAAATAACATTCGAAACTTATGTGAAATATTTTAGGTTTAAAATACATTAAATGAGAATGCACTATAGAATTATAAGTACCTATATGTTTCTTTTTAAATATGTATATATCAGATGTAGAGTTCAATTCACATAAAATTTATAAGATATTTTAGTTTGTTAGGCCACCACTAGCATAATTTTGCTGTTTGGTTTGGTGTTATAGTTGACAGACACGGATAAAATGACGGACATTCTTGATTGACTGACTTACAGAATTGTTTGATAAGTGAAATTAACTTGAATCGAATGATTATGTGATATATAACATAGCAATAAAAAAACAACAATAATGAACGACTAAAAATCAAATATACAGTCTGTTCGAAAATAAATTGTACAAAATAGATACCTGTTTTTTTGTTTTTTTTTTTTTTTTTTTTTTTTTTTGATTTATTATTGAATATGGTATTTCTTTTATTCTGTGTCATTTTCAGACGATGATTTCAAATATGGAATTGGACTGTTTCTTAACTGTTTCCTCTAGATGACATTTTTCTTATTTCCTAATTTTTTTTTTCCATTTAGTCGACAACAATAAAATTATATATAATACATACATATGTACAAATTTCTTACTCCTATATATTAAAAATAAAATGCTAAAAGTTTATATAAAAAGTTAATTTTGTATAAATTTCGTATTTCAGTATTTGCCAGCTGAAATCCTCATTTTCCTTAATTTTCATTTAAATTTCACCTTAATTATTTAACAAAAGTTTAGAGTCTGAAAAGTAATTTTTAACATCACTGTATACAAAAATACTAAACCTGCAATGCTATTGCCCTATAGTGTTGCTTTCTTTAGTATCTATTATATGTTTTTTTTTAATACTGTTTTAAAAATATCTTTTGAACCATACTAGAAATTATAGCCTAAGGGTTAAATATAAATGTATAACATCAATTTGAATATTTGATTACTTGTATAAAATACATATATATGTACATATAATATGTTTACTGTTTATAGTCAGTGAAAAAAAAAAACAATGTACATACATATATACATACATATGTACATATGTACATATATGTAGATCTATGAAATGTTACACAGACAATATTTTATAGTCAAATTCAAATTTATTTTATTGGAAAAAAAAAAGATTGAAATGAAAAGATGTTTGAATATTCAAAAAGAAAAATATTCTTGAAAAAAAAGTGATGCTGTCAATTTGAATACGAAAAGATACTTCTTAGATTATTTTCTTTTTCCTCTTTTCCTCCCATTCCTTTTATTTTTATGATTTTTAAGTAAATTCAAATATATGAAAAGTTCTCTATTATATATAAAATAACTTTTACAACACTTTACCTAAATATAATATGAATATCATCTATGTAGTACAAGTTCAATTCTTTCTACTTTTCCTATAAATGCTACAGAATTGGTTTTATTTTTCTTTAATTTAATTTTTTTTTTCTTTTAGTATAAAAAAGTACATATGATTCACTTTTGAACGAAATAAATCTTTCATGGAAGAGTATCATTTCAAAAGGTGACCCTGTCAAGATGTGAACACTCCGATATGGGCACTTCATATATTCAAATAACATTTATGTTTTTTTTTTTTCTTTTCTACATTTACCTATAAAGCAGTCCAATGTCGGGAATGATGATGATGATGATGATGGTGCTGCTGTTATTTGAGAGCGCAATCGGTTTAACTCTTTTATTATAATATATTGATCCCTGGTCTTCTTATGTTATTTGCGTTATTATTATAAATGTTTTTTTTTCCTTAGGAAAATGCTTTGAAATCATGCGAATAATATACAAAAGTTCAACAAATCAAAACGCAATCTTTGTATTTGAAAAAAAAAAAATCAAAAAAATAATAATAGTAAGAAGAAAATAAAAGGAAATAAGGAGCATAAATATCATTATATGTATACGCAATTCTTTTTTTTTTTATATATAAATATATGTATATATAAGGGGTTTTCATATGTCAGTCATCTGTCGTATGGTACCTGTGTGATGTCAAAAAATGTTGATGACAACACTTTTTTTTTTTTTGCTCTTCTAAAGATATTTTTGATGTGGTATAAGGATAAAATTTTGTCAGCATAAAGGCTGTAAAAATTTTTGAACATAAAGTTTCTTATTTTTTTTTTTTAATATTCTTTTGATGACGCTTTGATTTTGAAAAGAATCGACATGTAAAATTTTCATTTAATTTGAATTTTTAAACAATAAATTTTCGAACTTATTCTATAAGATCATTAAACTTGTAAAAATAATGTAAACGTATTTTAATTATGTATAACATTTCAAGTGTGTCCTTTGTTTAGAAATTAAAAATAAAAATCTTTAATTTTAGAAGAAAAACTTTAAAAAACTTAGATTCTTATTTCGTTTCCTTTTTAAAGAAAAACAAAAATTTTTTTCTTCTAAGATTATCAAAATTGAAGAAGGAAAATCATTGATGTTAAGAGTCATTTAAAAACTTTTCTCTTGACCACTTTTCTCATTCAAAAACTTTTTCTCGAATTTTTGTTTTTGTTTTTTTTCTTCTTTTAAATCGCTAGTTAGTTAGCATTTTATTTTTTTTTTTTTAAAAAATACATACTAGTGTTTTCCTCTTGAAGCGGAAAAAAGCGACAAAGCATGTAACCGGTAAATTAAAGTAAATGATAAAGTTTAATTGGAAAACTCCTTACAATCTTTTCCGTTTTTAACTTTGCAGTATTTTCATGCATAGTCTTGTAGTATTAGTTAGTGACTAATATAGGAATATATTTTTATGGTATGTAATATATACACATGTACATACATGCATATATGTATGTACATATGTAAGATTTAAAATTAGAACGTAAGCAATTTTATTTTTAATTTTATATTCTGTATAAGTAACTGAAAGTAATTTAAAATTTGAAGTATTTTCAAATATAGTATGTCAAATTCCTTATAATATTTTTAAAATAAATTTATTAAGAACTTTTTTTTTTAAAATGTATCATTAAAATTGACTATAAGATTGACTATACCACTAAATTCTAAGACGAATTTAAGACGAAACTCGTCTTAGAATAGATGTGTATAAACATCAAAAATTGGAAATTAGGGTTTAAAGTGCATAGTGATAAATTGATTCCATTTCTCGTATTATATTTGTTTCTAACCACATACCAACGAAAATACAAAAGTTGGAATTAAAACCCACTTTATTTCAACGTAGTGTAAAATGTAGATTTTAAAATAAATTCGCAGATTAAAGTTTAAGTTTTATATTCCGAAATTCACCCACTACAAAAAAACAAGCTCGATCTTAAAGCGTTTTTATTAATACCTTTAATTTTTTGATATGAAAATATTAAATTGAGCATCTTCATAAACATAATTTTGCCCACGTTGAGGTGAAAACATATCCCAAGGAGAAAAAAGGGTATATGAAAATAATTCACAATAAAATTATAATTTAAAACTCATACATCGATTTTCTATATACTACATATATAATAACAAAGTGTACCTTAAAGCATAAGAAACTTGATATCGGTCATACGATTATTGAGTCATATTTCATCATAATAGAATTTTATGAAGTTGTAATGGATTTTTATGATTCTATCTAAGAAATTTTTTTTGAGGGGTCAAATAAATGAAAAACTTTTATGCTTTTATTCTTTTCTTCAACTAAATCTTATTCCCTCCCACATAATATATTTTTTATTTTTTTTAATTGTATTCTTTTGCATTACTTTTTATTTGTGGTTATTTAGATCCATTAAATCGTAATTCATATATTAAAACCAAGAATAAAGTATATAGGTATTTTGACTTATTTTTTTCTTCTTTTTATTTCTTCGCATAATGCGTGAGAAATAAATAAATTCACAGTCGAAGATTGAAATATGTACATGTATACACATACTTACAATACAGTATGTGTATTAACTGTACTATGCTTTCTGATAATGTACGACCTCATAAAAATTAAATTATATGCCAAATTAATTATTCACGATATGAGTTATGGTAATAAAAAACAATACATCAAAAATTTTATACGTGCTGTGCTATTTTTATGTTTTTTTTTTGTTTTTTGTTTTTGTTATTAAAATATAGTATACTATACATAATATACATATATGATTTTTATTTTGAAAAATGACTATAACGACGATGATATAAAGTGAATCATAATGTCATAAATAAAAAAAAAAAAATTGGAAAAATACACCTACGAAAAAATGAAATTAATAATAATTTTATATTGAATAAATTTCAAAATAAAAATCAATCGTAAAAAAGAGAAATTTAAAAATTATTATTATTTACTGTTATAGTATAACATATTAATACATCATGAAAAGAAAAAAATTTAAAAACAAATTAAAAAAGTTTTTTTTTTTTTTTCCAAGTTTTATGACTCTCTGCTGATTAAAATTTTACTAACATGAAACGTTTATAAAATTTTATAAACGATTTAAATTTTTATTGCTTAAATTTCAAATCTGAAAAATTTCCAAAACTATTGATTCCAATTCACGTAATTACGATAAAATCATTATTATTATTTTCTCGTACTTATAAACAATTTTTTTTTTACCAAACTAAAATCTTTAAATTAAGAACTTTTTCAACAATATGTAATGATATAATCACGATTGTTCACCTTAATAAATTTACACGATAGATAGTGTATTACGGTTTTAAGAACTGAATTTCCGAAAAAAAAAACCATTATTTTCAAGTAATATTTTTTATTAATTTTTAAGATGAAAGTACTGATCGACTGTTTTTGGAAAATTTTTGAAAAAACTCATAAATTTTATAAGTAAGTTTTTAAGCTCAAATATTCATGAAATATCTATATGATATAGAAAATTTCAATGAAACAAATTTAAAAGGGTAACTTAATTACCTCATTATAAGGAGATTTTTGTTTTTTTTTTTGTACTTTCAGATGACCAGACTTTGTTTGATCAGCAATATAACTATCATTTCGTCTTTATACCAAAAAGATCTATATTTTAAATATTATTTTTAATTAGTTAAATTGGTAAGAATTTATAACATTTTTTTCACATATGTAAATCTAACCGATTTAAATATTACTTTTATTAAAGATTGATTTTCAATTCAGCTTCAATGCAGTCTTATGCTATAATTTATTTCAAAACAAATTATACAAACTTATAAAAATATTTAAGAGCATTATATAAGAAAAAATGCAATTTAAAATTTCTGAAATCTATTTTAAATATCAAAAAAGTTGTATTTATTTTATATAAGTAATTACAAATTTTCTCTTCATAATTTAACATTTAATTATATACATACATATTTAAATACTCACAATGTAATAAGATTTAATCATATTATAATTCTCAATAAATGACCACCCACTTTATTGTTAATTACAAAAAACAATTGAACGTGATTATACCTACCTGATGATGACAAACTATAATACAATATTAATGAATTGTTTGTACTTATATTTTTACTTTTTATTGACACCTTTCATGTAGGTATATGATTGATTTTATTTTATTTTATTTTTTTTTTTTTATGATTTTTCTATAATTTTTCTTATTGACTGACAATGATATGATGATGATGATGTGTTATCAAATCTATAATGAAAAAAAAAAAAAAAAAAAAGAACAATTCACATTGCATGTAAATTGTTTAACATAGTGTATAGTTCATCATTTTATATATTAGCACGTATTATTTAGTTAAACTACGTAGCTATAATGATATCTAAATTAACAGAAAACGAATTTATCAAAAAACATAATCTTTTAAAACACTTTGTGTATGTGTATGTATATGAAAAAAAAAAAATAATAATAATAATAAAAATTAAAATTCTATTCAAGATTACAATTATTTGATTTCAATGTGTGAAATAGTAAAAATAAAAGAGACTTAAGAGTTAAGAGTGATTTTATTTTTCTGTCATGTTTAAAAAGATTTTTATGTTTTTAATTTTATTTTATTATAATTTTTTTTCTTTATTATTATTACTATAATTTTTTTTTTGTATTTTTTGTATTTTTGTTTATCTATTTTACATATTCCAATCAATACTCAGTAAAAATTGTTTTTTTAAAAAAAACAACAACAACAAAAATAAAGTCAAAATTCGATATACATAAACATAAGTAGGAATACGGATAGCTAAATAGATACAAAACATTGCAGACAAGATCGTTTGGTAAGATGTCTCGAATATGCCATCAACGATCAACTAAACATGAACATTATGTCGATTTTTAATGTTTTTCTTCCTTTCAATGTACATAATATCATCTATGTATATCTGCCACATAACTAAATAGCAATACAATCCTTTTGTTTTTTTTTTATATTTTTGTTGCAGAATTTGCAACATCAAGAAAAAAATATATTAATTTTTTTTTTATAATTTTTCATTATTTTTACTTCATTTTATGATTAAAAAATTTTTTTTTATTCTTTTGATTTTCTTTTAGTTTCCAGTGGTTTTTCTTCGCTTAATATATATTTTTTTAAACTTTAAAAAACAATAACAAAATACAGAAAGAACACTTACAACAAATATGCCTTGATGACTGTAGTGAGTCTTAATTTTGTCTATGGCATATGCATTTTAATTAATGAACAAAACTTCATACATTACACATACCTTTAATAAAGGTATGTATGTACATATATTGTTATTGTTGGACGATTCTGATCGATAAATTTCAGATACTTTTATATATTATAGTCATGAATATGCATCAGCATTTAAACGAGAAAAAAAAAAAGAGAAAAATAAAAAGACATTATTTTGTATAAATCTGAAAATGATATCAATATCATCCTATACATATGCTAGCTAATACAACTCAGTACAATACTTTTCAATATGAGTATTCAAGTTTTTGTTTTAAAAAAAAATACTTAAAATAAATAAAAAAAAGCAAAAATGTACAACAATTCATTGTTATAGCATAAGGTGGATGAATATCAATATTTCTCTTTTTTGTGACACCATGTGAAAAATATCTATGAATGAAGTTACATGTACATATGTATGTACTGTACATTTAATATAATATGTATGGAATATGAAAAATTCAATAGAGCACATGCCTTTAAAAGATTTAAGTACATACATATGTATATGTATGAGTCGTGATTTTATTCTGTTATATTACAAAATGATCAAAAAGATTTTTATTTTATTTTACATAGTAGTAATATGAATAAGGAAAAATTTATCTATCATTTTTTCTATTCTTCGTCTTTTTCTCCTTTTTTACTATTTGAAATAAAATAAAAAAAAGAAAAGATAGTAATTTTTTGTAAATCGATATGCAAATAATATAAAATACATAATTGTATCTAAGTATACATTTTTTTATGCTGATTTCATACAGATTTAGTGAAAGCATTAAATTTATAGCAAAAAAAAAAAAATAGATACAACAAACGAATTAAAAATTTGTTTTTCTTTCCTCATGATTTTCAAATTAAATTGAAGGCTATTACTATATTACAGTGTTGACTATTTTAATGAAACGTGAAATTTTTATAAATATCATTAATAGCTTATACATTTTGTTACGTATTATTTTTGAAATATCGATATAAAAAATTAAAATAATAAATAAAATTATCCAACCAAGTCCTTTAAAGATAAAGATACAGTTAACAAGCTGAATATTTTTTAGATTCAGGTTTTTTTAATTTCAACTGAAAAGAGAAAAAATCGTAAAGCTTTTTGAGCCTTATTTTTGGAGATGGTAAAGCGTGAATAGTGCATAAGAGGCACTTAAACTGGAATTTTAAATATGTTTTAGCATGTATTATTATCTCTCATAGTTTTATACTTATTTTCTAGCACTGTTGTTGGATGAATGAATTTCGATATAAAATTGAAATCTGATAGAATATTCATTGTATCGAACGTAAATTACAACTCAATTTTTTTTGAATCTTTCAATCTACATTGACTACATTGGAAATTTACTTCATCAGATTTTCTTTGTATTTTTTTTTTAAAATTTTTCTACTTTTGACGAACGATGTAATAGCATTTCTAGTGAGAATTTTCTATTTGATTGTAAAGACCACATTTTAATCACAAATAGATCAAAATAAATTTACTCTTTTATTTAGAAAGCCAACATATAGCATCAATAAAGAATTATTATCAGTTTCAAATGACAAAATAATGACTTGATGTGATAAAGAAACGTTCATAAAAAAGTTCAAAAAAAAGTTTTATTATTTTAATGAAACTAAAAGAATTTTTTCAGTTGTGTTTTTGTTAATGCCAAAACCTTACTTGGTGAAATGCAAGTGACTCTAGCTCAATTATAATTAAAAAATACAGGACTAATTAAACATAACATCCACATATACTTTCCTTTATTATATAAGACTTCCTGCAAGTATATGTTTCTTCAAGAATTTCCAGAAAATGTTTATCAGAATTATAATTTTTATGTTGTTCCTACAATACATATTACAAATATACCGAAATCGACCATGTATAAAATATTATATTCCATGTACAGTACATAATTCTCCCCGATCGGTTGGAACTTACCTCTCCAAAAAGGTTCTTAGAGAATTCTTGAAGCAAAAACCTTTTTTCAAATGAAAGCAAAGCATATGGATCAAAAAAGAAAAGTCTTAAATTATATTTTAAAAGATTTCATAAAAGATAAGATTTTTTTTTTTTTTCTAAAATGCGGAAGAGATCAAACTTAAACTTCGAATTTTTGTTCATTGTTTTTTTCTTAGTTAAACTACCAAAAAATTTATTACAATATTAAACATTTCTGGAGTAATTATATTCTGAGCACATTGTTTTTAACGTTTTTAAAATATGCTACTGTTTATCGTTTAACGTTATTCTTACATTTTACATGTATCTTTTTATGGAAGTTTTGAAAAAAATAATAATAAATTTCTATAAAATTCGTGGCAAAAATATGTGTGTTTTTTTTTTTTCTTCTTTAAAGTTATAACTCTTATATTTGTGATCACTTTCTCATAAAAAAAAAAATTTTTTTTTTTTAAACCTACAAAAATTGTAATTCTGATATAATTTTATACAGATTTATGAATATCACGATCTAGTCAAAAAATTTTTAAGTGTCGTTTATAATGTGAGAAATGAGAAAAAAAAAGTACATTTTCATAATAATATATGTATGGTATATGTATGAAATTCTGTACAACAAATAACATTAATATTAAAACAAACAAAAAAAAATAGCTAAAAGTAACATAAACATATAACACGAGCTTTTATACAAGATACCACTAAAATTCAAAGTTTTTATATTAACATTTATGTATCTGATAAATGATTCCTACTATATATTGAGCTCTTATGGTACATACATACCTATTTACTTTTTTTTGTTTTGTTTATATGTAACCGTTACGCGAGCATGCGTTTGTCTCTTTATAGTCAATTATTGAGGGCACTCACATAATTTGTTCATTGACTTATATATGTACGTATGTGATTTTTTTCATAGCAACAACAAAAAAAACCATGATCCACCTTTTACCTTTTGAGTAGACTTCTTCTTTTTTATTTGCTAAAAAAAAAAAATCATTAAAATGATTTTTAAAAACCTCATTGAATTTTTTTCTCATAAATATTTTTCTTGCAAATTTTTCTTATTTCACATTTTTTTTTTTTAATACCTTAAATTAAATATTTTCAGTAAAATCATGAAATTTGAATGGTAATAAAACTACTGTAGTGTATAGAACGTGAGAAATTTGCAAAAATATTGTATAAATTTTTTTGGGAAATAATTGTGTTTTTAAAATTCATAAAATGAAGATATAAAAAAATTGTTTTTTTTTTCTGTTTATTAGGTATAAACATTTTAAAATTGATAGAAAATAATTTTTAAAAGCATTACACAAAATGAGGGAAAAAAATAATAAAATAAAATTAAACAAAATTTATTTGAGTTGAATATGTAATTTTTTTTTTTTTTTTTGTTATTTTTTTTTTCTTTTTGCTTTTGTGAAATTTTTATAAAATTTTTTGAAAGAAAGGATCATTTGAGAAATTTTTTTGTATAATTTAACAAAAAATTTTATTACTTTGATTACTTTTTTTTTTTTTTTTTTTTTTTTGTAAATAAATTGAATTTTCTAGAAAACGTGTGCACATATTAAATGAGATATACTTTCATTATTTGCACCATCAGCAAAAATTGAAAAAAAAATTTATTGCTTTTGATTATGAATTCATGGATTTTGAAATTTATGAAGACAAATAAAAGTAATAAATTTCTAGTATCTAAATTTTTATTATCAGTATAGGGATATGATTTTAACAAAAAATAAAGTAGAAGTCAACGATTTCGTTGTTGAATTTAAAGTTTAAAATTGGTTAATAAAATTGAATATTGTTTTCAATATTATGTGTTTTCGACTTAGTAAATTAAAAATTTTTACATTTTTTTACCAATCGACTTTCCAACATATGAAATTCACTTTCACACCGTGTATTTCTTGTCTTCATAAATTTCTAAACTGTTTTTATTTTCTTTTTTCTTATTGAACAACAACAATAAGATCTTCTGCAAAATCTAAAAAAAAGGACATATTTATTTTTCTAATTCCATAATTATGAAAATATATTTACTTATCAAAATTTAATAAAAATTCAAAATAAAAGAATAAAAAAAAAAGAAAAACAAAATAAAATGTCTTCATTTTTAAAAATAATTTTTAATTTTTTCACACTTATAATTTATAAAACTTGTTAGAATTTCAAATGTAAAATTATTTTTAAAAAAGATGAATAAATAAAATTCAAATTTATCATAAATTTAACAGCATATTCTAATAAATTTATGACAAATAAAATTCCATAATTCATAAACTTAAATGTTTTTTTTAATTTTTTTTTTTTTTTTTTTTTTTTTTTTGTAGTACAAATAGAAAATTATACAAAAACAAAACTAAAAACAAGAAAAAATAAATAAATAAATAATTTTTAAAATGCATAAATTGAATATTTAGATAAGTTAAAATTTATGTTCAAATTTGTTTCAAATATAAATTTATGCAAATTTTGTTTTTTTTTTTTTTTTTTGTTTTTATTTCATTTTGCATCAGAATAAATTTTAATATACATTTCAAATAACTATTTTGTTTTTTTCTTTTATATATATTTTTTTTTATCAATGATCACACATAGAACGCGAACTTTGGTCATACAATTGTGATTTGTAAGTAAAGTAATATGCTTTTTAGTCTCTTGTATCTTGTACATACACTCTCCTTATATGTATATTTACTTACCATTCACCAATTTTATAGTACATTACAAAAACTGTCATGTGCAAATTATTATTTGTTCGAAACTCGATTAAATCTCACTTCAAGTTCTTTACAACCTGTTAGACGTCATAAAATGTCTCATTGGCGACATATAACAGCAAAAAGAAAAATACTCATATAGGTACTTTTTTTTTTCCTTCTTCATTTTCTTCTTCTTCTCCTTCTTCTTCACCTTTTGCATCAAAATATGCAGATATGCACTTCAAGTAACAAAACTGCATTCTACTGCAGTACCTTAAACACTATTTTATTTTTGTTTTATTTTTTCATATCCCTTCTCTGGATGTATAAAATTCATTGTCTCCTTTTTACAATAATGTTTATATAAATCATTTACAGCTCAGATAAATGGTAAAGAGAATCATTATTCAGATGCATAAATGTGCATCTTTTATAATACCTAAAAAGTATGTATCTATATATCTGTTGAAAATACCTGATGATGCTTAAATAAAATGCATTTTCTTTTTTTTTGTAATATTTTGTGTTGTTGTTTTTGTGGATATTATTGTTGTTGGTGCTTCTGATGTTATTTTTCTGCATTATTATTTTCGCATCCATAGTTATGTTTATGAAATCTGAATGACATCTCATAAAATAGAAATCCGATAAATTATTTTCGCCTTCTTATCAAATTCTCATAAAGATGAAAAAAACGAATGACAATCAAGGTCTCATAAATACAACAATTCATATAATGTTGTGTATCAAGCACCATAGATTGCATTCTTTTTTTCTTCTTTTTTACTTAATCGACGAAACGACGAAGGAAATGAAGTTTCATATTTTGTTGTTTTTTATTTTTATTTTTTTGTTGGGTGAAGGCCGTATTTAGATGTACATACAACAAACTAGAAATCAAAAATAAAAAAAATTAACATGAATACTCTGAATATCTACTACAACAAAATCACGCTTTTTAGTCCCTTACTTCTTGTAAAGAATCCCTTCAATTCCGTAAATTATTGATAACAAACTAAAATATTTTTTGATTACTTGGAAAATTACTATAAACGAATCATGCGGTAATGAAAAACAAATTTACTGCAAACCAAAAATCATAAAAAAGTGAAAAAGTGTTTAAAAAGGAATGAAGGGAAAGGAATGATTATCGAAGAAGGATGGACATGAAAAACAATCTCCAATCTTTGAATGACCTTAACGCATTTAACAACGTTAAATACTTTTGAAAATACAAGATATCATTTGTTTACTCTGAAAAATTGCAATTTAGGGTATGTAGTTTCGTTGTTTTTTTCTCTTCTGCATTGTAAAAGATATATTTTGTTCTCCTAGAATCAAATTGCAATAACCATTTCCTTCTCTTTTCTTAAGTCCCCCTGTTACACTTTAGTTCTGTTACCTATTGGTATATTTTTATAATGTTCTTATCAGTAAAATAGCATAAAAATTAACAAAAAATTTACTTCTGTTCCTGGTATACGTAACGAAATCGTTTCATATCGAAATCTTTTAGATGCACGTTTCATAAATATAAATACAAAGTTTTAAAATACACGAAAAATAAGAAAAAGTAACATATTGATTAAAAAACATAAAACAAAACACAAAGAAAAAAAAAAAAAAAAGATCTTTAAGTGCCAATCTGTTCGTCAATGGTTTATGAGGCCATTAATAAGTTCACAACAACACGACAACATTACAGCACCCATTACAAAACACAACAAACCAATTGCAAGGTTCATGGATTCTTTCTTTTGGTTGTGACCAATTTTATTTAAATATCGGTGTATACGAATATGTGTTTCTTTTTCCTTTTAAGCTTCTTGATTTTCTTTGTTTGTTTTAATTTTCTGTTTATTTTCTAGGTTTTACGTGTAAAAAATAAAAGAGAAAAAAGGATTTAAGTTGGTATATAACATGACAACAGAATTAAGAATTGAATAAATGGACACAAATAAATTAATTAGCAAAAAAAAAAAAAAAATAATAAACAAAGCAAATAAATAAAATAAAAAAAATAATCAATAAGTAAAAAAATTGTTAAATATCTTTTTTATTAAACGCGAAATCTGTGGTAAAGATTTCAATGTTTAATTTAACTTAATTTTGCTATATACATACATAGGATATAAATACGTACATTTATACAAAAACTTTAAAAAAATACTTTCACGTTTTTAAAGTTTATCACCCAGTAGGTTTCATAATTTAAAGGATTTTTTTTTTCCTTTTTATCTTTTTTGATTTTAATTTTTGTATTTTAATTTTTTAATTTCTTCATTATTATCGTTATTTACATATCACTTTTTTTTTTTAAGTCCCTTCACTTCAAATATTGACAAGATCATGAATACACAATTGCTGTATAAGAAGTAATATATATGTATGTACAACGCTATTTTATGGTGACAATTGACTTAATACTTTCCATTATTATTAATCAGATTTATTTTATAAGCTTAGTAACTATACATGTACATATGTACTCGTAAGTATGTATATTTAAAAACAAAAATGAAAAAGAAACTCCTACTATTAAAAAATGTAATTTTTATCTTTATTTTAGAAATTTGTAAGTTAGATTATAAATATTTAAGAATATAAAAAAAAAATTTAAGATCATTTTGATAGATATCGTTTTGAAATAGATATGATAACTACCACACAATATGAAAGAAGTATTGAGGAACAGGGTGTAAGCGTAAGTTGGATTGAAAAAAATTACACTTTTTACTTAAGATTTCAAGAAGTAGACCATTCATAGGTTTTTAAATTACAAATTAGGTTTGACACACAGAACAGAAATCTTGACTAAAAAAATGTCGAGATATGTACATATGTAATCACTATAAACTTCTCGGCAAAAATCTCGACAAATATGTATATATATTGCTAGTACTACAGTCCATAAAAACTGATGCAGAAAGAATACTAACAGAAATATAAAATTTGTCGATACATACTAAACTTTTCTACAAAAATAGAATAAATAAATAAAATAGAAGAAAAATAAATTATCTTACACTTTTTTTTAAGTTTCTTTAAAATTATCTCTAGATCGACTGAATAAAAAACCCCCTGTATCATAGATAACCAATAGTTCACAACAACGGTAACTTCTATGGGTGCATGCAGATATATACATTTGCATATAAAAACAAATAGGCTCTTAGGATGACAAAGGAACTTTTATATACTATTGACAATATCTCTTTTTATTACAAATAAATTAAATAGAATGTAACACTCCAGGAGCAATTAAATAGTAAAAGATTTTATTATAAAATAAAATACACCAACTCTTTTGTCAAGTACAAGAATCCACAAAATAAAAAAAATATAAAAAGACAAAATTAAAATTGTATCTATTTTGAAAACATACACGTAACATTTTTACACACATACATACATACATATATACAAAACGAGTGTAAGTCGTGACTAATTATTGAAATTAAAACGATGTAATTAATTATGTATTTACTGGTTGATACTTTTCGATTTGTTTTCAGTATACTTCAATTCCCGTATTATTTTTATTTTTTTTTATTTTTGTTTTTTCAATCAAAATCTGTTGAATAAAAGCATATCGTACATTAAACATAGGTTATTACTTTTTTTTTTTAAAAATTATTAAATATAATAGTTAAAAGTATATTAATAGACAAAATTATAAATTTATTAATAAAAGTTTTGCATAATAACTGAGTAGGTACATATATCACGTGAAAATTTAATACATATATAGGGAAAAAAGTCATTGAAAAAAAAGTAACATAAAATTATAGATAATTTAATGCATGCATTTGCTGACATATTAATTGAGAAAATTCATGAATTATGACATTGGCAAAAAAAAAAAAAAACAAAAAATTAGATTTCGTGATCAAAGTATTTTATAGGAGTATTTGTTTGCACATTATTGTCTTTGTAACGATTAGACAAAGATTTATATTAAATTTCGTGTACAAAAAAGATACAATTTCAAGTGCGTGACAATATATGTTATATGCATATAGGTATGTATGTATGTTAGGTACATACATATGTATGTATATATTTGTGTGTAGTATGCACATGTTTATTTTATTTTTTTGATTATGCTTCTATTTTTTATTATCAATTCTAATAAAAGGCTTATTAAAATATAATTTGACATATTGATTTATTTTCAATTTAAAACAAAAAAAAAAGACATATTTTTTTTAAAATTTATCGCACATAGTCAAGGACAATTGGTTTCAAAAAGTATTTGATTTTGTTTTATTTTCATGGTGACTTTTACCAATTTCTTAACTTCATATTTCTCAGGTGATTTTTCACTTATGAATAGTTTTTTACAACGCATATTTTTTTTTTCAAATTCAGTCAAATTGATGAAAAATTTGGAGCTAGCTACTTAACTTTTTCTAAACAAATTTTGGTTTTCTATGGTCAAAACAAAAAAAGTAATTTACTATTAAAAATTATTTAATAAAAACTAATCTATTAATATCCTTTTGATTGATTATTTGAATCTAATAATTTCAATAACCTCATAGTTGTACGATTCGCTTTTTCTTCGATTTTTTTTCTTTCAATTTAATAAAAGTTCCTAAAATAATGAAACAAAAGAACTCATGTCAACTACTTTTTCATTGATTTCACAGTAACATGAATATTTCATATACATGAAGAGGAAACAATCTTTACTTGCTTTTTTTTTTATTTCTCAAAGATATTTTTCTCTTTCAATTTCACAATAATAAAAATTGTCACTGTCAATATTAAAAATTACACATAATAAAAATATCATATTGTACATATTGTTTGACCAAAACAAATAAAATTATGTATATTTTTTTCTTATGAATTAAAAAAAAAAAAAAAAATTTCAAAAAAAACAATAAAAAAAATCTTTTTTGAAAAGATTGTATAATTAATTATTATTGGTTTTTAAAATAAAAACCTACTTCATCAATATTTTTGTTTAAAATATTTACAAAAAATTTCATTGTTGTATTATGTATGTTTTTTTTTTCTCTCTCTTTAAATAAAATTATTTGAAAGCTCGACATAAAAATATAAATAATATTTTTTTAAAATAATAATAATCAACTGTAAAAACATAATAAAAGGCAATATAACAAAAATCTTTTTATGTTTTTTGTTTTTTTTTTTTTTTGTATTGAAATTAATAAATTCTGTCACATTTTATGACTTCATATTAATTATCATCAATTTTTTTTTTTTTTTTGTTAAAAAAAATAAAAATAATTATTAAAAAAATAATATACTCACTATCCGTTTTATGTTAGTTCATTGACCAAAAAATTAAAGCAAAATTAAAAATAAAATTTAAAAAAAAAGCGAACAAACAAAAAATTGAAAGGAAAATAAAAGTTTTAATACAAAATTTTTCAGTTCAGTTTCAGTATTCCTTTTTTTTTTTTAGATGACTGATTCGTTGTACTTGATCCCCCGAGACAGAATCTGCAAATTCAACAATTTTTTTCTTATACATATATATATATTTTTTTTTTTTTAATTTAAAAAAAAATGAAAATGAAAATATCTCACAATTAAATTTTTCCCGAATCATCAATAATTTTGTAAGGTTTTTTTTTCAATTTTTTTTTTATTCGAAATATGCACTGTATAGTAATATGTTCACTGTGTTTTTCTTCTCTTCCTTTTAAATTATTTTCTTTTTTTTTTTTTCTTCTATTTTTGTGTAACATTAATATAGCGCAAATATAATTTTTACATGTGAAGATACTCTACAATATTGTATCTCATTCTCTCAGTCATCGCATCATCATCATCGTTATATAGTTATGCAATGTCCTCAATCCTCGCATTCGTATATGATATTCCTTTTTCCTTCTTATTTTATGAAAGTACCCCAAACAAAAATAAAAACAATAAAAATAAAATGAATCTATATGTAGCTATGTGTAATGAAAATAACCATTTAAAAGTAAATTGTGACGTTTTATTAAAATTACAACAATGACATTTTCCTATAAATTCGAGTAGTCATACTGTGAGACAATAATAATGGTCATTCATACATTTACGAATTTTCTGGTACCATCAAGTAGTAGAATATAATATAAAAAAAATGTTTTGGGGGCGCAGATGGACAATGGTCAATAAAATATATGAATTTTTATACACACAAACCTATAGATACTTTTCGATAGTACTTTTGTAATATATTCTGTGTATTGTGTTGTTAATATTCACTTCTTTTTCATAGACAATTTCTACTATTTTGTTTTATTTTATTGAACTTATAACTGATATGATATTGAAGTTTTGCACGGTACCATCACAGAATTAACAACAAATATAAAAAAAAAAATAGATACACAGTCTGTGAAAAATTATTGTGTGTAGTAAATATGAACAAAAGTTTATCCATAACAATATTTCATATTGTAATACTTACTCTCTCTTGTGAAAATATATATATCCTTTTTGTTACGTACATAGATAGCTTCATATATTATATTTTATAATCCATTTTATATTGAACAGTGAATAATATTTTTTTCAAAAACAAAAAAAAAACAAAAAATTACAATTCATCCAACAACAACAAGTAAATAATAATAATAATAAAAGTAAAAACAACAAAAAAAAAAAGTCATATAACATAAATAAAATCCAATTTTATATTATGAGACGTCAATTAAAGCATTTTCAACAATAAATTATTTTCATTTATTTTTACAATGTCATATTGAAAACCGGTGTGTGATTACAATTCCAACAAAAATACCTATAAAATAAATACAAAGTGTATTTTTGTGGAAATGTTCAGGATATATGTGCAAAGTGATATATACAACGATAACGAATTTTAAATACACTCTATGTGTTACAAAACAAACAAAAATAAAATTGTGAGGGTGACTGAGACTGATTATTGTGATCTATATTATGTTGTAATATTAAATTTTATAAATTTGATTTAAAAATAAAAATGAATAAAAAGAAAGGACAAAAATAACAAAAAAAAAAAAAAAAAAAAAAACAGTTACAGAGAAAAATAAATCGGGTGGTATCCTGTCAATCTGGGTCTCATCTGCAAATGATATGAAATTGTTAATTGTATGACCAACGGGTGGTTCAGGGTCATTTAGAGCAGATGGTTTTTTTTTCTTTTTTTAATTTAACAAAATGATGATTTGACATTTTCGTTTTAATTTTCATATATGTGTGTATATGAATATAAATTTTATAAAGGTTTTTTCAAAGGGTAAAGTAATTTATAATAGACTGTTAAATTGTTTCCTTCGTAATTCTGACATTGAAATTTATGAACAGATTAAAAATTTATTTTTTGTGTTTTGCATTTATCAAAGAAAAAATAAAACGTAATAATTTGCCCTTAAATAAATATTGTTAGTAGTGGGCTTTTAAAAATTTTACAAGTCTTACTTCTATATTACTTTTATTAACAAAGACTATTTTGAGATTTGGCCACAACATTTTTTTTTTCAAATTTCAACTTTGAAGAAGTGTATAGAAAAATTTCTTTATATAAAATAATTATTTTTTTATAATTAGCTTCGATTTTAAAATCGACTTTTAAGTTACACTTCATTGATCAAATTGATTTTTAATCAATAATTCATATTTTCTTTATCTGTTATATCTTTTTGTTTCTATTATTACTTAATATTTATTCATGAAAGTTCACCAAAACTCTGCTGCTGCTAAAATTTGAAAAAAGATTTGTTAAAAAAAAATTTTTGTCAAATTTTTAAAATATTTAAAATAAATTACGCAAAATTATCATTTACATTTTCGTGTATTACAAATTATACATCCATTTTATTATACTTGTATGTTTCATATGAGAATCATTTATAATATATGTATAAGTAAAAGTATATGAATTATCCTAAATTTACAAACATTTTCATTCATAAACTATGTATTTTTTTTTATCATTTAAAATCTTTTAAGAAACAGTAGCTAACCTTTTGTCATTTTATTAACTACTTATTTTTTATTATTTTTTATTTAAATCTTTATATTCTTAGGAATTAAACATGGAACGGCTTCATCACATAATATACCGGAAAACATTATCATTTCACTTATCGCTTTACATGATCTTAATATGAAATAAGATTATTTTTGAAATTTAACAAAGATCAAGAAAAACAAAAAAAAATACCAGAAAATATTTACCGACATACTCTGTCTCATATCATAATTTTATATTATTAAACGTACTTTGTTCAAGACAAAACAAAAACAAAAAAAAAAAATTAAGAAACAAAATAATAAATATGTATGTAAATAAAAACTCTTTACAATGAAATAATCATAAAATATCATAAAAACGTGTTAAACATTTGTATTCATAATGCAGAATTAGGTTAAATATAATATAATAAAAAAAAAAAAATGATGAATATGATATGATGTTAAAATTTCCGTATTAAAAATAATTTATATACAAAAAATAATGTACATAATTTATATTCACATATTGTTTATGAACATAAAAATGTTTATTCAAAATATGTTTTGCGAATTTATAATAAATTTAATTGTAAATATTAAAATTAAATGAATTAAAGAAATTAAATAAATTATGAGAATATTTTTGTCGACATAGTTTCAATTGAAAAAAAATAAAATACAATAATACAAATATGTATGTATTTTTTTTTTTTTTTTTTTTTTTTTAGAAAAATGCAATATTCACATTGACATAATGCACATTTTATAATTCCTAATTTGTTTTAAAGAACCTTATTATCATCATCAATGGCGCAACAGCTCTTTTCCGTGACAATATTTCTGAGATACATGCAGCTATAGTTTTAAGTGGAATGCGAACCATTAATTCGTTGAAGAAAAATGAATTTATTTGTATGACAGGACTGTAGTATTTGGAAAACATTTTGTCAAAGTTTACTAGTAGTTTTGACACTTACATAGTATTGTGGAAATTGTATAGTATTATAGTGATAGAATTCTCGTTATTTCGTTTGAGAAATTCTAATGATTTCAGAGTTCAATTAACTACAATTTTTTCTGTTACGTTTTTCTTTAAAATATTCTTGCAAAAAAGATCAAGTAAATTATGAATTCAAAATTTTCCAAATTATTTTTTCTTTCAAATTCAACTGATTTCCTGACAATTTTTTTTCAAAGAACATGTTTTTTCACCCACATGTCTTTCTTTTCTATAACTTTCGAGAGGAATGTACAAATCTTTTCTATTAAAGTTATAACATCAATTTAGTAAATCACAATAATCAACCTAAAAACATGAAATATTCGAGAATAAACTTCAAAAAAACTATATGAAAATACTCATATACAATTTTATCTTTAATCTCACATGTAAAACCTTCAAATTCTACATTTTCGCGAAATATGTATATAATCATTCTTTAACAAAAACTTGTAATAATTAGTAACATGGGAATAATAAATGTATCTAATCTTTAATGACGGTGATATACTGCCTACGATTTTCCATGCATATCTCAATTGTAACTAACTACGATAACATTATTTCCAAAAGAAATAAAATATTATACGTACTAGTTAACTTTTGTGTTCAATTCGAAACTCTTGAAACTCTAAATCACTATCAATATAGAGAAAACTCATTCAATTGTGTATAAATTCAACGTAAATATGTACGAGTAGCTAAATATAAAATCTTTTTATATTCCACCCATCAATATATGTATGTACTATATATCTTACATATGAATGTTTTATACACTATAATTGTATGTAATATAGGTGCACATATTCTAATACTCAAGAGGATAATTAATCGTCAATATAAGTTAGCCGTAATCACAAAAACAAAATAACAAAAAGAATAAGAGAAACTATAACAAAAATTACGTACACAAACTGTATCCAAAATCCAAATCCAATACATCAAAGAACCTTCAAAAGAACAAGTTTTCAATTTTTATTACTGCAAAACTTCAAAAAGAGAAAATCTTTTTAGGAAAAAAAAAAAAATTAAAGTAGAATTTTAAATATTTTTTCCAATGAAATCTGTAAAAAAATTCTTATATATTGAATATTTTTATTGGTTACCTAAAACGAAAAAATTTTAAATATTTCCTATACCGAATTTATTTTTTTCTCTTTTTTGGTTTGTTTTATACACTAAATTAGAACTTTTTTATTGAACCTGATATCTCCCCAATTTAAGATTTGTTTACACAAAAAAATTCTTGTGTTATTATTACCTACCGGTAGTAACAGTAAAGTTGTCTTCTTCAGATACATTTCAATTGGTAGTATGTATGTACTTTTCATTTCTTTTCTTTTTCCATTTGTAAGAAAAAAAAAAAAAAAAGAAGTATTCTTTATAATAAACATTTTTATTCTTATCATTCACATATAAATTAACTTCGATATGGCAATAAATCAAATTCCATGATGACGTGATGTCATATCTCGTTAGATACGTCTCTTTAACTGGATATGCTATTTTGCTATATAATGTGTTTAACCTGTTAGCGATTATCATTATTATTAATATTATAGAGAGGTATTATAATAACACACAGTAAGAGGTAGTCAATAATAAGGTAGCAGGTATTATATGTTTGGTCACATAATATCATCATCTCATCAAAAGAGAAAATCTGATCATCATCAAAACAAGGTATGAGAATCTGTCGATATGACTTGTGTTTCAGTTCAGGTGTACATGAATAGATGGAATCGTATTTTTTTTTTAAGGAAAAGGTGAACAACCCTCATTAATTTTATATCAATTTTGTCAATTTTCACAATCATTTGAAAATCGAATTTTTAATAATATGTTACTGAAGTATATCCTCCAGATAATGATAATGACGTATGTATGTATACGTAATTAATATAAAAAGTATTTTTTTGCATTTTTTAAAAAATTCATGAGAATCATTTTGTTTATGTATTATGTATATATGTGCTTAAAATTAAGAATATTAATTTATCATTCTTTTTCTTGACTTTTTTTTCCAACCTTCTCCTTTTCTTTATTTTTCTATAACCAGTATAACAGTACCTGTTACATTTTGAAATACATATGTATCTAAAAAAATAAAGAAAATATTACACATAATTCAGGGTTATACAATTTTTCATCTTTATGTCAAAAGAAGTCAATACACAATGAATACTTGCTTTTATTCCATATCACAAATAAACTCACACGAAAATCCAATCATATTATTATTATTATTATTATTATTATTATAAGTTACCTGTCTATAAACTTTAACAGGTTAGTAGATGCGGTAGCTAAATGATTGCTTCGCGGTTGTCTATATAAACTTTAATGATTGGTATCGATTTGAATGGGCAATTATAATGATAATATAATATTTAAAGAAAAAAAAAAAGCATATACATATACTTCATACATACATATACATATGTACATATGTATCTATTAAAAAATAATAAGCAGATGGAGTTAAAAAGAATATAGGTATATAATAAAGGATTAGATATTGTGTTAGTCATAATATTTTGATTTCATCTTTTTAAATATTGTGAGTAATATATTATTACTATAATGTGAATGCATTTTATTTTATTTATTATTTTTTCATTTTAAATTAATAAAATATATTTTTATGGCATTTAACCTTCAAACACAAATGCTACCTAGACTAACAGAAAACATATTTAAGAAAAGAAAAAAAAAAAAAAAACATTTATAAAAATACATTTATGATGACATTTGAAATATTGAAGAAGAAAAAATAATAATTAAGGAAAAAAGATATTTTTTTTGTGTGTGAATTTTTTTAGGAGAAGAGTTTTTATTTTCATAATTTATTGGTTAATTTTTTTTTTTGTTTTAATTTTTAAATTAATAAAAATCCATTTGTATTTGAAGAGGGATATCATGTTATCAATTTTTCTGTGAAAATTGTTAATTTTTATGTGGGAGTAAGTGGCTTTTAGATGAATTAATTGTAAAGAAAAAAATAAATAAAAAACAAAAAAATGTTCGTTATAAATTAGAAAAATTTTACAGATTTTTTACGAATTTTTTTTATGATAAAAATCAACCTCAGCAAAACAAATAATAAAGAAATTATATAATTCCTCAGACACTATGCAGATTCGTGTTACACTTCGCAATAAAATGCATAAAATGAATTACAAACATGCAATTTGCTTGTTTTTTCTTTTTGTTAACTTTTATATTTTCTTTGTACAATACACATACTAATTCTTTAAATACAAATTGCATAATTTTACCATTTATCTTTTTTTTTTTTTTCATTATTCATCTTTTTTTTTTTTCAAATGAAAATTATAACAACCCTCCTGATGCAAAACACATTTTAATGTATATATTCTGTTTTTATATTTTACAATTCTAGCTATCACATTTTTATGAACATACATACATACATACTCGTATATTCATAAAAATTCAAAATAGCAAATTTTTTTTTTATTTTATATTTCTTTTGTTATAATGCAAGAAAATAGAATGTAAGTGAGTATGTCTGGGATTATGGTCAATTTACGGATTTTTAATCAAAGATTGTAAAAAAAGATAGTAATTTTTTTTCCTTGAATTTGATTTGATTTTTTGCCGCACCTTTTGTAATATAACAAACCAGCTAATCTAATAAAATTTGATGACAACAATGACAATAAAAATGTAACAAATCCCTTTTCAATATGAAAACTAACACATTGTGTGTACAATTATTATAAATACATATTTCTAATTTTATGTGAGGATTGAGTATTAGTTTAATATTTTCCGAAGATTCTTTTTTTTTATTTCTTGTGAAATATTATGTCACAATAATATAAATACAATATTAAGGGTGGGTTTGATCTTGAACTTTTTAGGTATAAATATATCACATAATAAACATACATATGTATATGAACAATAATTCTGACACGTGCATGCATTTTAATAAAAAAAAAAATATATATCTAAAAATTAGAACAATCAAAATATTGTGTCACCGCACAACTAAAACTATCCTATTGCATAAAAATTTTAAATGTTTGTACAATTTATGTTTTGTGTGTATGAAATCGAAGAAAAAAAAGATGAATTATCATTGACAAAAATAAATGATAAAAGCCAGGATTTCCGGACAAAGAACTGGGATATTAGATGACATATCCTTGAACGTTGGTCACGTAAAATGGAGGCTTATTATCTATTTTAAAGATAAAGTGCAATAAATTAAGTGAAGATCTAGAAAAACTGTGTAAAAAAGTAGTAAGATAAAATTGTAAATTAAAGATTGAAACCTAGTATGATCTGATTTGGTAGAATTGACTAATAACGTAGATTGTTTTTCAGGAACCTCTACATGTAAGTAAGGTTGTACTATTTTATGAAAAAATAAATCTTTGCCCCAAAAATTAATTACTTGATTATCAAAAACAAAAACATGTTCTTTACCGTTACATTCTTAAACTTTTTTAAAATGTGACAATAATGAAAATAGAAATGACAGAAAAATGAAGAAAATTCATTGATATTGATAGCCATTACATTTTTAGTTAAAGTTACTTATACTGAAAAAAAATGTATATTTTCAAAACGATTAACTTATTAATCAACTCAATATATTGAGAAAACATAAATTGATACTGCAACTATTTGAAATTTTTTTTAAAACCATATGCATGTTCGTATATATACAATAATTTTATCCTCTACATTATTTATCTTTACTTCATGAATGCTTGAATTTTAAACAAAATTTAAAAACTCACTTAATGTTATCGATTCTTTTCATGTATCTATTTTCCATTTTTATAATTTCCTGTTTTTAATAATACTAATCAATTTTAAAGTTGAAACAATAATTATATTTTCAATTGCTCAATTGTTTTCACAAAATAATAACTATATATTATTATTTTAATTATTTATTATCCACCCACCCACTTTATTTTGTTTTGTTATGCTTATTTGATTAAGAAAAATAATTTAATAAAAAAAAATGTGTAAACTTGTTTACATCTTCGTTTTAAATGATGTTAAGAAAAATTATTATTAGAGAATTAAAAAAAAAACAAAAACATATATTATACACATATGTACATATGTATGTACACATATACTTACTATGTACCTGTGAATTAAAAGTCATTATAATTCTTATTACCCGTAACCCGCACTTAAACTTTTGTTACTACAATAAGACAGGTGTAACCTCATAATACACTATCTTACATGTACTATATGTAAATATGTATTACTTTATTGTTAGTTTTTTTTTCTTTTTCTATATTACTAGAGTGCGGATATTCACATTTTTCAATTTAAAAATGTCACAATTTTTATAATATGAATTATTTCTTTGTCTAAATAAAACATGCAATGAACCATGCATAATGTTAATTTTATAAAATAAGGTAGCTTCATTTATGTACATACATACATACATATATGTATATGTGTTATCATTGTCTATGCTTCTTGTAAAATAATATGTATGCTTATGCTATATCATAATTTCAATAATTTTTTTTTCTTCTCTTCTTTCATATTTATAAGAAAATATCATAATCGGATAAGAAAGAAAGAAAAAAAAAACAGAAAAGAAATAGTTAAATAAATATTTTTTATATTTCATAAATTCATGTTGTCTAGATAATATCATCATTCTGCACCGTGTTGAAAGCAATTTAAAAGGAAACCAACCAGTTTATACGGTTGTTTGTATCTTTATAGAACCTAAAATGTTATTAATTATAATTTTTCATATTCATATAAGTATACAAGTATGTAATGAAATATGAGGGTTGTTTTAAATTCTAAAATGTACTCTTTTTTTTTTACGTGTCACAAACAGAAACTAGAATTTAAAAAAAAAAAAATTTTTTTTTTTTGTAATATGTTACAAAACTATGACACTACTATGTAAATGGGATGAGAGAATTTGTAATAATGGAAAAGAATTTTTTTACATATGTGTAAAAAGTTGAAACACGATTAAATTTTATATTGTTGTTGTTATTATTTGAACAGGAAGCATAATGACAAATTATCATTTTATTATTTCTGTGTCAAAAATATAATATGTAAAATATACATATGTACATATGTATATTGTATAATATGGTTTTTCAACACCCCTGTATTATAATTTAAAATCTACAAAATGTTATGACAATCATACAAAAAGGCTAAAAGGCATATCATAATAATACACGTGACTTTAATACACTTTTTTTGTGTGTTTGTCATTTTGTGTATTTAAGAGGTTATGGCATTTTAATTTTGTTTAATATCTTAAAACGCTTAATTGTCTTTTCTAAATGATAATTGCTTTTATTTTTTTTTATTTTTTTATTATTATTTTTTTTTTTTCATAATGTTACTTCAAAAGGAAAAAAGATATTTTAATTTAAATAAAATGAAAAATATTTTTAATAAAAGTGTGTTATATATGATGAACATTTTTATAAGTGGGTGTTAAAAGAATCATAAATTAACGACACGTAGTTACACGTTTATGTGATAATTAAAACATTTTATTATTAAATTGATAAATTAATTAACAATTTCATTTAATTTTGTTATATAATTTCTCTCATTTTTCTTTTAGAAACTCTTTAAAATTAAGATGATAATTGTTTTTGGTCGATTGCACAATAAGTTAATCCTTAAAAATTAGTTTACATAAAAAATTACTGGTTTTTTGAAACAATCATTTTGATTTCTTTTTGGAGAATATTTTAAATGATTATTTTTCATACTTACATACTTACATATAATGTTGGTTATATATTGAGCCATATAAAGTAGTCTGCGCATGTAAATTGTAAAATCTGCAAACGATAATGCATTTTTAAAATAATTGGTACAACTTTTTTAGTGGAAAATTTAAAAACCAATGTAAGACTCACATACGTATATGTATAAAAGTAAAAGAAAACAGTTTCAAAAAAAAAAAAAAATCTTCAGTGACAACATGAGTTAATCTTTTCTTCTTAAGAATCTAAAAAGCAACCTGGTAGAAAATTCAAGATTTGAACTCTATATAAAGTATGTAGTACAAAAGCTTAAGCTACAACTCTTTGTTGCTTGTACTTGGTTTTATTACTCTATTTTTCCAGATGTTCTTTAGTGACCCATTTCTCGATTAATTAAAATATCTACTCCACTCGTTCCCATCAATCCTTGAGTGTTCTTAATTGCACACTAAAGGACCTAAATAATCGAATTTGATATATGTATTTCCAATCATACCTGAAGCGTATATTTAGCAAAATGAAATGTATACATAATAAAGTCCTTTTAAAAGTTATGTATTTGATCTTTCAAAAATTACATACATATGTATGTAGCGAATCAACTGTATCTTCAAGGGACAATTCTTGTAAAGTGTAAACATACTTACATAGATTAACCATCTTTTATCTTAAATTCAAAAAAAAAAAAAAAAAACAAAGATCACAATAAAACACTTTTACTTTAATTTCATACAATTTTATTTTGTATTTTTTTTTTCTTTTTTTAAATTTTTTTAATATATATATTTATTTTTTTTTTATTTATTTTTTTTTTTTTTTTGTATAATAATAATGCACATAATTATTATTATTACACATTATTTTATCATTTCTTTGAAATATATATATAATTTTTTTAATTTTATCATCTATCATGTATATTTTTATGTATTTCACAAATATCCTTTTTAATTTGTTTTATTTTTGTTTTGCATACATAAGATAATTAATAGTATATGTATGTATATTTATTAAAAAACTACTTGTTTGTTTTTTTTCTTTTTTTTTGTTTGTTGTTTATTCTAAGTTGTAATTCTAAAAGAATTACTTTTTTTTTTTCGTTTCAGTTTTTTTACGTTTTGTTTTTTATTCCTTTAAAATAAAGTAGTGATTTTTTTTTCACATTGAATAAAACAGTTATTAAAAGACTTTAACCTTTCTTATTGAGTTTTTCTTTAAAAAGAAAAACAAAAATAATGTGTAAATAATAATCATTGGAGAAAAAAATTAAATAATAAAAATTTCTAATTAATTTAAGAAAATAATTCTAAACTAAACAAAAAAATAAAATAAAATAAAATAAAAATCTTAATTAACTCATTAAAAAATAAGATCACAAGGACAACATAATTTATGTACCTAATTTTAATTTTTTTTTCTTTTTTGTTTTTTTTTTGTATATTAATTTTAAATTTTTAGTTTGATAAATTTTCTTTTGTTATAAATTTGTTTGTTGTTGTTGTTTTTTTTTTTAAATGTTAAATTTTATATAATTTAGTGTCTTCTTCATATTTTATTTCTAAAAATTTTTTTCCTTAGTTTTTAATTTTATTTCATTTTTTTTTTAACTACACTTTTATGAATTTTTAAAAATTACTAAATATTTGTTTTTTTTTTTTTTAATTTAATTTATTAAATTTACATTTTTTTTTATTACATAAATTACTTAAAGCCTAGTCGAAATATTTTTAATATTATGTATAATATTTTCTACATATGATTTTTTTTTTATTTATTTTTTTTTTATTTTAAGGTTTTTATTACTACTTACTACTAAGTTTTTTTTTTTTGTCTTGTTTGTGTGTTTTTTTTTTTAATTTAATTTATTTACCAAATAATCGTTTATTTTTATTTTAATTACCCTCACTTTTTTCCTTTTTCTTTTTTTTTTTTAATTTTTCAAATAAATTATGTTGCATTCAAATTGATTTAAAATTTGTTTTATTTTAAAATTTTATTTTTAATCTTTTTCTCTTTAAATAAGGATTAATATCACAAATGGTTGTTTATTCTTCTTTTTTTTTTTTTCCTCAATTATTTTCTTAAATTTTTATGATAAATTGATTCATTTAAAGATACATACTAATTTTTGTTTTTTTTTTATTTTCATGTATTTAATTTTTTTTTTTTTTCACTAAATTACTTTTTCTCTACTTAAAATTTAGCAATATTTACGCGGATTTTTATATACAAGATCTTTTTTTTTTTTATATTTTTATGTTTTATGAAATCTTAAAAATATTAAAAAAAAAAAAAAAAAAGAAGAGATAGTATATGTATATGTATATAATAATGTAAATAGTATGTATTTAAATAGTGATATAATCTTTTGTTGTTTTTTTTTTTGATGGAAATATTTTACAATAAATTGGTATTTTTATTGCGACATTGTAATTTAACTTTTTTGTTTTGTCACATACCAATTGAGATACATCGTGTGGGTGAAGGTTATTAAAATATGTGTTTTTTTTATCCCTAAATATTTGTTAGTACTTTTTTTTTTTTTACATATATTTACTCTTTGTCTTTTTTCATAGTTTTAGTTTCTTTTTTTATTTTTTAATTAAAAATTTTGATTTTTATTTTTTGACTTTCGATTTGATACGATATACGCCTTACAACCACAAAAGTTATATTTTTCCACGCTTTGTTAGTTGTCTTTTACTTTTATTCACTAACTTTTTTTCTATTTTGGTTTTTCTTTTTAATTCAATTTTTAAATTTTATAGTTTTTTTTTTCTAAATTGCAAATCAAAGATGAAATGAAATCAGTCTCCTGGTATTTTAAACTGATAAAAAAAATGTATGTATATATGTATGCTTATGTGTTTTATTTTTTTATTATTTTCAATTAAAATTTAATCACAATTTTATACTTCATCTTTGGATAAGTTTCATTATATTTTCATATAGTCCTTTTTTTTTTTTTAAAGTAGCGTGAGATAAAAATTGTTAAACGATTTCGTTATTTTATTTATATCAAATGATGTAATTATTTTTTTACACAAAAAAAAAATAATAATAATAATAAATAAATAAAAATGAAAATTCATTGTAAAAGATACAATATAATAATTATATCTGTATCTATCAATCACACATCAAACTTGTAAAGTAAGAGGGCTATTGCGATAATGATCTAATATAAGAAAACTTATTGCAATCCGATAACAATAAACAATGACAATGACAATTTACCGCCAAGAAATCTTTTTTTATTTTTATTTTTTTCCTCCTTGTTCTTTTCAATCGATGTAATGATTTTCATCAATTCAACTGAAATAAGTAGTTTAAGTACTACTGCTTTATTCTTATGTACATGTATTGTTTTTTTTTTTTTAATTTTTTTCTATTTAATTTTAATTTCACTTAATCACATTATACGATCAATGTATGTATGTACATATGTATATTCTTGAAATGATCTTCAATGATCGATGTAAAGAAGGTTTTTGATCGATTGCATTTCAGTCATTTTGTCATTTATTTTTGTTCATTTGCCATAAAAAAAAAGAAATATGTACGAATAAGTAACGTGATGTATTTGAATGTAAATTAATTTTAACTTGTAGGAAAATTAAATAAAAAAAAAATATATTTATTTAAAATGTATTCTTTTCTTTGATTATCAACTATTTTACTCGAATCCTTCTTTCCAACCACTCATCTGTAATAAAAAAAAAAATATTTTTGATTTTTGTAATTGAAGTTTAAAAAAAAACAAACATTTTTCTTAAAATTTGATGTATGTGTTTATATTAATTTTTTGTATGACAATTCAATTAATTTTATTTGAGATTAAATTTCAATTAAAACTTGATGAAATTCTTAATTCTGTTTCTTTCAATTTTAAAATAAAACAAACTTTTTTAACTAGTGGTTATTAAAATAAAATAAAAAACAATTAAAATTTCAAACAAAAATTAAGTTAAAAAAAAAATTAATATTTAAAATTGTTCAAAGAAAAGATACTCTATACAAACAAAGTATATTAGTCATATAAATTATTAAAAAATCACACTTACATACTTTACTGCTCGATTTCTGTATGCATCCTGTTCCATATCACGAATTTTATGTGTTAACATATGTTGTTTCAAGTTTCCCTATAAATTAAAAAACAATTAAAATACAAATCAATCAAAAATTAAAAATTTCACCAAAAATTTAAAAAATTCCCTACAAATGACAGTCGCAAAAAACAATAAATAAAACAAACAACAAAAGTTAATAATGAATTTTGCTAGCCCTATTTCAATTAGGGAAACGATAATAAGGTTTCTACATTCAGAATTTGTCCAAAATTTTGAAAAAAAAAAAAAAAAAAATTCAACTTAAAAGACCATAAAAATTTTAACATTCTTGCATTTTCAATTATGAAAAAATTTAAAATTTCTTTAAAAAGCATTTTAATTGTTTGAACACCTAGTAACTACAAATAATAATTAATGAAAAATTTAAAATATTTTTTATTTATTTTTTTATTGTCAGACATTTTATGAAGATATAATAAACACGTACACGTGTATCCGGTGTCAAAGTACTACTTCCTTTTAATTGATGCAAAAATCAATAATAATTATCACAAAAAAATAAAAAAATTATACAAAAATCGTAAATAAATTTTAATAAACGATCAAAACTTTCTTGCTTCAATTGTAAAAGATACGAGCTTATAAATTATAATCGAGTCATATTTAGTTCAATAGGGTCACGATCTTATTATTGAAAAGTTTTTGAAGACATTCAATTTGCATATTATTTTTTATTCAATTTATTATTTTTCTGTTTTGTTTTTTTTTTTTTTAAGTATTCAAACTTTTTACGTTAAAAATAAAATTCAAGACATTAGTGGCAGTTTCTCATTATTTTAATAAATTTAAAAAAAAATTCAATTGAATTTAATCGTGACTTTATTTTGTTTTATCAATAAATTTTCACACCTCATTATAATTTTTACAAAACAATTTAAAAAACAAAAAAAAAAATAATTTGAAAGAAAATTAAAGTATTGTTCTCACCTTTGTTGTAAATCCTCTATCACATATGGTACATTTAAATGGTCTCTCCTTGGTATGACTTCTGTAATGGATTTCAAGTGCCGAATGACATGGGAATGTCTTGAAACAAATGCCGCATGTTGTGCTACCTCTAACACCTGTTGAGAAGGTAGAATAAAACCTGGTATAAGTTTCGGAGCTGACAAAGGTAAAGGTTTTTAAAATGGCAATGCATAATTCACGAAAATGACTTCGTAAAAATGATTTTATTTTGAATAAAATTCAATTAGTACCAACCTGATAATGCTAACGGATTAAATGGTGCTGAAGGCATCACTGATTGGGCAATTGAATTCATCGCACTGCACATGTTATGTGTTGTTGTACTAACAGGAGGAAATAATGGTATATTTGGAAACATACCAAAAGGTGGTCTTACTGGAAGTAATGCTGGATTTGGTGGTGGTGGCCGAGGAATTGATGTTGCTGATCTTGGCGTTAAATCAAGAGCACCCTGTGATGTATCTGATGGTGCTGGTGATAATTTATTAATTGCACTTATAGGGCTTGTTGGTGCTGAACTAGTACTTGCTTCTGATTTGGGTCTATTATTTTCAATTTTTAATTTTTGTTCAAATAACATTCCTTTCATTTCATCTCCAGATTTTGGTCGATCTGAATCACCTCCATTTGAAAGTTGATCCGACATATCATCATCGAAATCATCACTACAGTCCATATTCTCATCGTTATCACCTTGTGATGATTCTGATCCTAGAGTTCCATTATGACCAGGCATACCAAAATTAAATGCAAATGGATGCAAGAACGAACCAGGCATCATTGAAGGTGGGAAGTCGCGTATTTCGGCTGCTTGAATTTGTTCTGGTGTAAGATCAGTTGGCTCACCTGTGTGCAGTCTGATATGCTGTTGTAACACTAAAGCATTTGAATATTTCTTGTGACATACTGGACACTGATGGAAATTTCTCATTGGTGGACGAATCTTATGAACAGCCATATGAGTCTTTAGATTTCCTTTTGTCGTGAAGGCTCTTCCACATATTCTACATTTAAAAGGCCTTTCACCTGTGTGTGTTCTGTAGTGCATTTGTAACGCACTTTTACAGGACAACACCCGATCACATACAACACACTGATTAGGATCAGTCAGTTTTTTGTTTTTCATTAATTCCTTCAATTTTAAAGTTTCAGAAGTGTTTGAGACTTCAATAAAATTTTCCCATGAATTATCATTACTATGAGGTCTCGGCAGAAGTGCCATTTCGTGCTTGAGAGGACCAAAAAATGGAGAGCGAGGTATACTAGCTGGACTTCGAATAGGCGACCGTCGGTCTGGCGACGATCTTGCATAATTTAACGGTAGCCGATCTGATAGCTCATCCCGAGACATTTGTGGCATCGATGGCATTGGCGGAATTGGTGGCATCGATGACATTGATAGCATCGAAGGCATCGAAGGCATCGATGGTATCGATGGCATCGATGGCATCGATGGTAACGATGGTAACGACGATGTTGATGGTGGTAACTGAGGTGGTGCTGGTGGCATTTGGACTAGAGGTGATATCGGTTGAGGCAGCGTTACTGGTGGAGGTGGTGGAGGCTGTTGTGTTTGAGGCTGCTGATGAGTTGGTTGCTGAGGTTGTGGAAGAGGAGGTGGTGATGATGGTGGCGTTACACTTTTCTCCCTTACTAACACTTCTGGTTCATTTTCTTCTTCTTCTTTAATTCTTAAATTTATTGATTCTTCCTTTGTCTCTTCTTTGATTTCTTTGATTTTTGGCGAACTAGGTGCTGTTGTTGGTTTTCTTAAATCAGTCGGCATCTCTTGATCACGTTTTGGTGGCATAGGTGGCATCGTAGGATTAAAAAACGGATTTGGATATGGTGTTCCTAACGATTTTAGAATTTCGAGTGGTGGACGATAGAGAGGTAAACCTGGAAAACCAGCTCCAGGTGGGAATGGTAAAGGTAAGGAAACTGGAACATTGGGATGAGGCATTTGAGGTTGATGTGTTGGTGATGAATCGGGTGACATTTGTTCTAAAAGTGGAGGATGAAATTTGTCTAGATGCTCAGGAATTGGAGTGGCATTCATAGGTACATGAGGAAATTTCTGAGCATGCCTTTGGAAATGCACTTTCAAATTTCCTTTTGTTGTGAATCTACTACCACAAACATTGCACTTGAATGGTCGTTCTCCTGTATGAGATCTGATATGAATTTGTAAAGCTGAATCGGAACCAAATACTTTCCCACAGTATCGACACCGATGTTTAAAAAATGGTTCATTTCGATTCTTGCCATCACCGTTCTTGTCCTTGCCAAAGGCAAACTCATCGGCTAAATTTCCTGCTAAAATACCTTGAGAAGCTGATTCAAGCACTTCTTGTGCTCTTCTTTGCAGCATCTCTAAAGAATTTGGTTCATCTAATGATGGAAGATCATCGTGATTTGTAATAATGCTCGACGCTAAATCTGAACCATATGGCAGAGGAGTATTTTCATCCTGCTTTGGTAGCGGAAGGAGAGATGAATTGTCTTTTTGTATTTTGTTACATTCATCCATTTTCTGTTGCTTTTGTTCTTCTTGATCATATTTTATAAGTTTTTCCTCCTGCTGCACTTGTTTCTGATGCTGTTTTCGTTGCTCTTGATGTAATGATTTCATTACTTCTTTATTCTCTTCGTCATCTTCCTCTTCTTCTTCATTATTTTCTTCATCTTCTTCAATTTTTTTCGATGTTTCATTTTCATTGCACTCCACATCCATACTCTCATTTGTAATAATATCTTTATGATGATCATTCTTTTCAGAATTTTGATTGGATAAATTTTCTGCACTACAATTTTGTTCTTCATCATCAATACCATCCTCTTCATCATTTTGTTCTTCTTGTTCTCCGTCAACATCTCCTTCACCATCACCATCTTTCATTTGATTCATAGCTAATTGTGATTGTAATTGTTGAATCAATTGAATTTGAAATAATTGCTGTTGCTGTAAATTGAAAAGAGTCTGTTGCAAAAATGCTAATTGCTTCATAGCAGCTTCATTATCATTACCGCCATTCGCAAGAGTTTTTGCGGCAAATTGTGCAACAGCCATTTGCATATTTTGAATTGCTTCAAGTGTCATGGGTCCAGCAGGAAATTGTGGTAATTGTGATAATGTTGGCGGTGGACTACAACTATTATTAGGTTCAGAATTACTGGCAATTGCATTTTCTATTATCGAATTATTATGATCATTATCTACATTCTTACTATGATGTTGCTGATTCAGATGCAGATGATGAGAACGATGATGTGATTTTTGTTGATTTTGTTCTTCTAAATTTGATTCATGTATTGTACCTGATGATGAATGAATACTTCTACGATCATCTTCAGCATCAGACATATTATGATCTTCGTCGTGATTATTTATAACATTAGATGATGGTGATCGTTGTTGTTTTGGTGATTCTGATTGTGATTGTTGTTTTTGTTGTTGTTCTTGTTGCACTAGTTTTGGTGACGGTATTCTATGATTTGTATCTGTCTCAGGATATGTATCTAATGGATGTTCTGATTTAATTGGACTACTAATGCAATGATTATCATCATCATGATTTTCACTTATATTATTATTATGATTATGATCCTCATTTTGATGATCAAACATTGTTTGTTGATTCTGATGAAGATTATGATGATGATGATGAATTTCCGGACTAACTGATGGTTTACAGTCAAGCACTGGAGAACATGGTAATGATGATCCATTTTCTTCTTGATCACTTGTCACATCTAGAACGTGTATTTAAAGAAAGAAAAAAAAAAACAAATTTAAAAACAAAATATAATAAAATTTTATTGTAGAAAATAGCCAATGCTAAAGAAACTACGAACTTTTATTGAAAAATATTTTTAAAAAAAATTAATTAAAAAAATCCTCTTCAACAAAAACAATTTTCCATCTTAAAGCCTTTAAAATTTTCAACTTCGCAAATACTTAATTCGCCAAATTCAATCATCTATGACTTTATTTTTAATTTACAATTAATTTTATTTGATATGTATATACGTAAGTATATATATAAGTATGTTTTTTTACACCTAAATACATGATGTAATTGAAAAAATCAAACAAAAAACAAAACAAAAATAACAAAATAAAATAAAATTTAAAAAAAAAAAAAAACACATACTAAAATATCTTTACTTATTAATAGTACTTATTGCCTGTGTAATAAATGAACACCTTTCCAGTTTTAAATTTAAATGATTTCTAGTAAATATCTACTACTATCTCTCTATTATTGCTGCTTTTTACTATTATGTATCGCAATCAATTGGAAGCCACACTTTTGCACAATAATGAAACGCGTTAAAGTGTGAAATTACGGATTGGAATGTATCTCTTGAATCTCTTTTACTATTTAGTAAAATATAAATAGTATATACAAAGATTTATATATAATTATACATATGTATATGTATGTATATATTTATATGTACATAATCTTTGTACAAGTATAATATAATCATAAAAGCTGGTAAACCACTTACAGATTGTTGTTAAATTTTTATTTCAATTTTTTTTTTTCTTTTCATTTTTGCAATTATAGTAACAGATTTTAATAGAAATTAAGATTTACTCAATATTTCAATTTTTTTAATTATTTTATTTCAAATATCATACATATACATATTAATATAGACATACACATAAGTGTATATTTATATATTTTCTTATTTTTGAATAGGACGAAAAATATAAAATAAAATAAAAAACGAAAATGTTTTGAAATTTTATATTAAAAAAAAAAAAAGAAGAAAAAAAACTTTCAATGATGAAAATTTATAATGAATATGATTTTTTTTCTTTTTCAGTCTTTTTTTTTTTTTTTCATGGTAAATACCTAAATAGAATTGATTTATTAAACAAAACGCATTCTTCCAATAAATTTCAATCAAAGAACATTAGAAAAAAAAAATTACGCTTCTTTCGAGCTTTAAAACAACAAAAAAATAAAAGTGAAAACTTGGTCCCATAATTCACTTCATAATTGATAGTTCTTTCGTTGTTTATGTCACATTTTTACTTTTCTCTTGTCTTCTTGTCCATTCTGGCTATCAATTTTATTCTTTATTCTTATTATTTTTATTTTTTCAGTTTCTAATTTTTTCCACTTTTAGAAGACCTCTATTTGAAAAAAAAAAAAAAGTAAAATACTCATAGATTACATTAAAAGAAAGTCCCCATTGTCATATCTATTTTTTTCTGTCTTTTAAAATGATAAAAATAATCGACATTATACTATTCTGGTGGTCCTCTCTAATATTGTATTTTTATGTATTTTTTCTTTCAATACGATATTTTCGTTTTCCATTCCATTTTACTTCCTACAAACAAATCTTCATCAATGTCTTTTGAATATATGTACATGTATGTACCTATAATATTTAATGATGTATAATAAAATCAGTGTTTTGTGTATTTATTATGTAGGTGTTATCAAAACAAAACAGGTGTTTTATATTTGTTTACAAAAAGAATGCACCACAATAAAAAAAAAACGTGTTTTTTTTTTATTATTTTTTTTTCAAATTTTAAAAAGAAAAATAAAAATTTATTAATAGTAAAATTACAATTACGATAATTTTATTTGAATGAAAAGAAAATTAATTCATTTTACAAGTTAATATTATGATTATTTTTCGTTATCAAATTTGAATAAAATTATTATTAAAAATTAAATTGAAATTTTTGTAATATGCATTTTAAATTGATGTTATAATGGTGTTTATTATTGAATAATTTAATTTATTTGAATATGCAATTTACAGATTGATTATTTAAATTTAAAAAAAAAAAAAACATTTTTTGTTGTGGATTTTTAATTCTATTATTCAACATTGTCGTTTATATAAAAATTATTTAATTAATTATATATATAGCTTTTTATATAGCTTTACAGCTAGACGTTTAAAGTATACCTGTAAGCTACACCCAGAACGTAATTTAGAATTAGTACTTAGTGTGTATTTGAAAAGATATTTAAATTAACAAACAATTTTCACGTAATAAATAATTTATGGTTTACTACTTTTAAATGTATATTTTATTTGCTTTCAAATAAAATCTTTTGTTTATGTCTTAGTCTTGAGATAATAAGTTTTTTTTTTTTTAGAATGTAGGTAAGTAATTTCGGTAAATTATTAAATTATAAGCCTAAATTTTATGTTCTGCAAAACCTTCATTAAAAAGATTTCAGTAAAAATAGAATTGTTTTTATCTTTTTTTTATTCAAAAATTCAATATTTATCTTTGATTTTTGTTAGATCTAAATTTAAAAATTTCTTTCTTTAAAGAAAATTTTATTCTTGTAAGTTTCTATTCTTTAGATTATGTTTTATTACAACGATTTCTAAAATAAACTTTTAAAATTTTTTCCCAAACTTTTTTGTGCTTCTTTCATTATACAAAATGCATCAATATTTTATCATAATTTAACCTCATATTTTTCATTCAATAAGCTAAAAACGGTATATAACTACTAAAATATTTAATCAATAAAAAATTATTATTTCATATATGTATGATACATACATAGGTATACATATATAATTTTCTAAATACGGTTCTTATTTTTATTAAAAATCTAAAAATGAAACGGTTTTTTTTTTCAAACCATTTTATTTAACTAATTGACCGAAAAAAAATGTATATTTTATTTGTAAACGATTATAAAATTTAAGCAAAAAAACCTCATATAATATGCTCGATTGATCATTCTATTGTAAATTAAATATCTATAATTTTTTTAATCTTTTTTTTTTTTTTTTTTTGATAAAATTATAAATTCATAATTTGTGTTTTTTTCTTTTTCTTCCAAATTTACATTAGAAAAGAGTAAAAATGTCAATCATATTATTAATTTTACCAAAAAAATTATCAAAAAATCATAATATTCATTTAAAAGCATAACTATAAGAAAAATAAAACGATGAAAAATTTAAAAAAAAAAAATGGACAAAAACTTAAAAGAAAAAAAACAGTTTAGTTTTTTGATTATTATTATTTTAATGAAAATTTGTATACCAATCATTTCATTAACACAATGAAAATCACCTGTCAAAATCATAAATAAGTATAGTACCTATTGACTATTATAATTTCTTTTTCAAACCAAAGCAGTATCTGTATCCATCATCCAGCATTCAAAATTAAGTAACACAATATATGTATATACGTATATAATGTATGAATATTTTATTTTAATATTTTATCTAAAAAAAAAAGCAAATACATACAAGATCTGATGAATTTTGGATTAACTAATGATGTTGTTTTTTTTTCAGATTAAAATTATAACAAGCGATATTAAAATAAAACATTAATTTTAACTATTTTTTTAAATATTTTTCTTTTCTCTTTTCAAAAAATTAAAACAATTTTTTGTTCGTTATCAGTTTTATCATTCGTTTTATTTTTTTTTTTTTATTCTTTTAACCTATTGATTATCATCTTCACCATCGCATTATCATCATCATAATAACTATCATTTTTGGTATATGCATACAATATGTATTACATATGTATATACAAATATCTAACTTTATTATAAAATCATATTTTTTTCGAGATACAATTTTTTTCGATGTGTTGCGACATTTTCATCCAAATCTTTCACATAATTCATCTCACATATATTATACCAAAAAAAAAAAAAAAACTATCAAGCTTTAATATTTAATTTATGCAAATCTTTATTTTTTTTTTTTTTTTTTCTTCTTTTAACTTGTTTGTGAAATATGTGATTTTTTTTCATAAATATTTTTGATTTATTTAATTTAAATGACGTATCTTACTAACTTGTAAATGTTTTTTTCTTTAAATGTATAGAAAAAGAAAGAAAATATCTATAAAGGTAAATCTCAACTTTATTTTTATTAAATACATATTTTTATAATTTATATTGAATTCTCAAATTATTTTGAAAAAAATGTCTAAATATTTAAATGGGATAGTTTAACCCTTGTGTTAACAAAAAGAAAAATTATCATGATGGTTATCATTTAAGACTTAAGAGTAATTTTAAATAAATATTTTTTTTAAATCGGTGTCAAAAAGTAAACTATAATATCTTTAAAAAATATATAGCATCGTAACAGCAGAATCAATAAGAATAAAAGAAGATCCTTTCTAGTATTATTAGACGATTTCTTATAGACTAAATTTGAAATTATTACTAATGCAAAACACGATTCCTATAAATTAAAATTAAATTAAAATTTTTAAAATTAGGTGATTGGTAGCCAGTCGATTTCAGAAATTTAAGAAAATAATATTGACACTGTGAGAACATAAAGCAAAAGAATATGTATGTACATATGTACATACTCGTATGTATATGTAACTTCATACATACTCAAATTCAAAAAAGGGTTAAAAAATGTTATTCATTGTGAATTTTTTTTTTCTTTCTTTTAGTTTTTTATTTTTTGTTTATTATTATTATTTTTATTTATTAAATTTAAAAATTCGTTTTTTTTTATAAATTAAAATAATTTTTGTAATATTAATAGGAGTAATAATTTCTTATATACATATGTATATCATTTTTCCATTATATTTTTTGTTCAACGAGAAATATTAACCTTGTGAATTTATTGAAATTTTAATTTAATATAAAGAATTTTTTTTGTACATACATATATGTATAAATATATGTGTAGGCCTCCGGAAACTTTTATAAATTTTATATTTATTTTTTTTATTTTATATTAAATGCAAACTAAATTAGACTAGACACCATCAAAAAAAAAAAAATTGTACACCACTCAAGTTACTAATATCAAAAACATTAAAATTTTATCGTAATATCGTCATCTGAAAAATGTATATATGTATGTAATATGTATGTATATACTTAAGCAACCAATTTGAATATATACTTAACTAGTACGATTAATAATCATGAAAGAAAAAACAGATATTTTTTTATTTATTTATTTATAAAATAAAAGAAAAATAAAATAAAAAAAAATAAAAAAAAAAGAAACCGAAATATTGTTATTAATAATATTTTATGAATAATATTTTTTCACAGCATGAATTAAATTTTATAAAGTGATTTTTGAAGACTTCTTTTAAATTGTTATTGTTATGGTATTATTATACGAATTTATTAGTTTAATTTTTTAATATATGTATACTTGTATATTTTTTTTTTTGTGATTTTATGATAAAATCTGGTTTTGGTTTCTTTCAATGTTTTTTTTTTTTTTTCTTATTTTATTAATGAAATATAGAGGAAAAAAAATTACTAATAATATTATTTTTTTTTTATGTATATTATATGTGTGTAGTTATGTATATTGTGAACAAAATTTTTTTTTTTAATTGTGTATTAATTTTTTGGAGAAAAATGCTATTAAATAAAAATACTAAGCATTATTTTGCTTTTTTTTTTTTCTCCTATAAAAATAAAAAAAAATAGAAAAGCAATAATAATAAGTTACTGGAAAATAGCGTTCAATTTTATTAATAGAGAGTTGTTTTTTTATATTATAATTTTTTTTTTTTTTTTTTTCAAATTTAATTTTGAATAAAGAAGAAATAGATCAATGTTATAAACATGTTAAATTTATTTAATAATTTATTAATTTTTTTTATATTTGTAACAAGTTTAAATTAATATTGTGATATTTTTTTAGATGTATCATATAATATATACTTTATTATATTCTATATAATGTGGTATTTAAAGAATTGATTTATGATTTTAAAATATAAAAAGTATTAAATTAATTTATTATAATAAAACAAAAATTAATAAACGTAATTTTAAATTAGAATTTTTTTGCAAACTACATAATTAGTTTGAAAATGTTTTAATCAATAAATTAAAAAAATAAAAAAACAGATTTTATAGTATAAGACACACATGTACATACATATACCATATGTATATCAGTTAATTTTTATTACTTGGTTAACATGAAAATATTTTAATAAAAAAACAGCATGGAATTACTTAAAACGTATTCAAGATATTTTTTATGCTATAAATAAAAATTTTAAAAAAATATATATTGAAAATTAAAAACAACAAAAAACAATAATTTCGTATGTAGAAATTAAAAAAAAAAAAATAAGAAATTTCAGTCAATTTATAATATTCCAGATGATTCACTTTGCCTTATTTCATGACATCAATCTTATTATTTGAGCTTTTTTATTCGAACATAGAATTTATCATATATCTATAACTATACGAGTATATATCGAAGTAAACAACAAGAAAATAAAATAAGGACATAATGTTATCATTATGATTTATGATAGCCTGGTAGCTATCTGGAAAATTCTCACCTTTTTATCCTCTTTTTTTCTCTTTCCAAAAATAGACAAGATACATAATATGTATATTCATTACGGTCAAAATTAGATTAAAAGGTTTAACTAATATTTAACAATAATAAACTAATTAATAAATTATATTGTTTTTTTTTTTTTAATTTTTCTTATTTTTTTTTTCATGTCAAAACGTGAATATATTTTTGATAATTCTTTATTTTCAAATTACATATTTTAAAGAAAAGCGCTGGCGCATATAGTATAGAAGTAAGGGATGGGGTGAAATTTATGGGGAAATACTTAAGTATAATAATCTATTAATAAGTTACAAATATAAACATATGTATGTGTACTAAATTTTCTTCTTTTAAATTTCTCATAAAAAATCTCTATGCACCCATTTCTTCCCGCACTCCATGTTTTCCACAATATGTTATGAAATACTTACACATATAGTGTTTATAAATAAATCAAAAGGTTTTTATCTTAAAATAGATATATCTAAAATTTTTTATCTAAAAATACATATACTAAGTACATACTCGTATAAGCCGTCATTCAAAAAAAGAAGCTTTAAGCAAATTACATAATTTAAAAAAGTATCGTATAATATTTTTCCAAACACTTTGTCTTGCTCTCAATTTTTTATTCTTAGGACGACAATCAAATTCTTGATAATATTGTTAACACTTTTCAAATTCATTCGCGGACATTTTTTATGCAAGGTGGAATAGACAGTAATTGCAAATATTCAAATCGATTGACGTGTCAAATTAACCACATTAGAAATGTTTAAATGATAAATTCTACTCATAAATTGACCCATTTTTCTTTCATGAAATTTATAAATTTTAAAACTATATGTAAGTATGTATAAAGTCACTAAAATAGTACATTACACATACAATACATACTTACAATTTCTTAAAAATAAAAAAAAAAAATTGAAATTAAAATAAATATAATATGTTTGATTTTTTTCGTATTCGAAAATTTGAATTTAATACCAAAAAATTAAATAAAAAATCGAATTAATTAGAATTTTTGAACAGAACAATAAAAATAACCAAACAATTTTATATTGTAATTTATTATAAATAATAATCAGAAGGAAAAGAAACGTATACAAGTTTTAACAAATTTTATATCCTGTCTATGTGTGGCCTGATTATTTTTATAATTAATTTTTTTTGTAAATTTTTGTTTTTAAATTCTAATTTAAAATTTACGTCAAGAAATTTTCTATTTTTAAAAAAATAAAAAAAAAATTAATTCTAATATTTCGATCAATAAACAAATCACTATAATTCAAAGAAAACATGTAAGTAATAAACTTGAAATAATTTACATTATCATTTAATTTTAAGTTATTTCTACAATTACAAAGTATAAGCACATTACTTAGAAATTATTTATTTTGTTATTTAAAAACCTAAAACAAAAAAAGGCTAGACTATTGTAGAATATTAGAAATTCAATTACAATTAAAAAACAACAATTAGGTAAGTATTAAAAAACATATAGGCTTCAAATACAGTTTTAGTTTTTTTTTAAGAAAATCATAAATTATCAAAATTTATTACGCTAATCACATTTTTATTACAATAAAATTAAAATTTATCAAAAATTTTTCAGACATTTTAACAAATTTAATATTTAAAAAAAAAAAACATCTACAAAATATTTAGGCACCTATTTTATTAGTTAGAATTCTATGAGGTCAGACATTTTAATTTTGAATATTTCCATAAATTTTTCAGTTAAATTTGTATAATTTACCTTTAACCTTATAATAACTATTAAATAAAATAACTTAAAAAAATATTCAAAAGTTAGATTCTAAAAAAAAAAAATACAAATTTCAAATAAAATACAAATTTTCACTTTATTTGATAATTGTAAGGTAATGAGACTGCATTTTGTAAATTATGTTTGTCATTCTATCCTTTTAAATAAATGCCTAATAATTTTATGTAACACACTACACTACTGTACAAGTATGAAATTGTATATGACATTTCAAATAAAAATTTCAATTAAAAATAATTTTATTTTCAAAGAAAAGAATAAATGAAAATTAAAAGTAAAAAACAACGTTGTTTACGGTCGTTTTTTTTTTTTTTAAATTAAAAATTACGAAAGAAATTTTAATTAAAAATTCAATTTTATTAACTTTTCTTCAATAATGATTCTATTTTAAATAAAAAATTCAAAATAAAATAATATTAACCTTTTGATACTCGAAATGATATTAAAAGTTTAAGTTTAAAAGTGATATTATATACATACCTACTTAATTATAAAGAAAAGAAATGTGTAGGTTTTTTTTTTCTTTTTTGTTAATTTATGAGACCAAAGACCTTTTAAATGCAATCGTTATAAACAATGAAATGAAATTATTGGAAAGTAATTACAATTTACATATTTTAAGAATTATCGAACTTAATATAAAAAAAAAACCAATTTGTATATAAAAACTGAAAGTATTTTACACATTTTAATTAATTGAAAATTTTAAATAATTAAATTAGAATCCCGTCGGATAGGTAAAACCATAACTTAAATAAATTATCACGTTATACCTGAAGAATATCAGATTTAATTTGCAAATTCACATCAAGAACATGAAAATTGTATTTAGAATATATAAAAAAAAAAAATATTGGTTTTGCACTTTAAGTAATAACAGTTAAAATAATAAGTAGGAACATATTTAAAAAATCTTTCCTTTTTTTTATATTTCAAACTTTGACAATTACCTATTCCAATAATTTTTAAATAATGAAGTAAGTTTATCAATTAAGTAGAAAGTATTTATCGTCTCTTCTATTCTATTGTATTTCAAACAGTTGATACCTATATCATAATTTTTTTTCTCTTTTGTTATTCAATTATTTTTTATGGTAATCGTCATAAAAATGTTTCAAAATCTCTAAATGACAACAATAATTCCTAATACATCTTTTTATTAGAGAATTATTGATAGGTAATTAGAATATTTCATTGATTCCTGTAATATTTCCGAGATACCTAAATTTTTTGTTTTTTAAATAAAGACTTTCTTTATGTTTGAAATACTTGCAAGTACGTAAAAAAATGCATAATTTCATAAAGTTAATTGTTAAAATTATTCAAAATTATTTATTATTCGAATTTAAAGGAAAAAATATATGGAAGAAGATTCTGAATAAGTCAAAATTTATAAATTACAATTTTCAAAACAAAAATTGAAATCTCATAATACCTATGTACATACATATATGCAACATGAATTTCGTGAACTTGATCATGTTGGATTTGAAAATCAAATCGAAACTTAATTTCTTTTAATTTGTGTTAGTATGGAAATTGGTATAGTATCTCCAATACATGGGTAGGTATATGTAATTTTAAATACTTAAATAAATAAAATGAATAATTTCTCCCCATGAAAGCAAAAAAAAAAAAAAAAGATAAAAAATCTTTTACAATAACGACTAAATTCTGTTTCAATTATAATACAATTCACATATGTAGGTACTTGTATGTATGTTTAAAAATAAATCATAACGTTTTATGATTTATTACATTTTAAAATTTAAAATACAGATACTTATAAACTTAAAAATTCAAGAAACACATGTTTTAAACAAAAACGAAGTGAACTAAATCTACTGATTCCTACTGTTTGTATGAATTTATAATATAGGTATACGTATATACATATGTATCTAGTTATTTGAAAATAATAATAAAAAAAAAAAAAAGAATTACTCCAAGAGTTGATACATTTTTTGTTTAAAATAGATAAATTCTTTTATTACAAAATATTCGAACAAAATACAAAATTATGTATAAAACAGCTATTAGAACAAACCTATCTACCTATATGTATAAGCTTTAACACATAGAAAACTACATCATTTTTGTTTAAATTCAATTCAAAATTTAACATATCAATATTTATGAGTAAGCGCGGTTGCATTTTAAATTTTATTAATATAATATGGTTATGTCATTTGTATTACAATCCTTAGTTTAAAATTGAAAACAAAACAATAAAACATATATAGTATACCTAGGTTAAGCATTTAAAATATGCTTATAATTATCAACAACAAAAAAAATTATTCCATTTGGTTTTACAGTCAATTGTTATTGAAAGTTACTTAAAACTGTAACAAATTTCAAGTACCTATGTAGTTACTTTATTTTATTGCTTCACTTTCTTTTGTTATTTAAAAAAAAGTCCAGTAAATTTTTTAGATGAAGAATATGTATATTAATCTATTTATCTAAGGTATATTATTAGAAATGACAGAAATAACTTTTTTTCAAAATTGTTTAAAATTCATACTGTTGAGTTCAAGTTCTGAATGAAATAAAAAAGTCAATTTTTATAAAAAAAAAACAAAAAAAGTTGTTAAAGAAGTCAATGATTAATAACTGATGACTGAACTACCCATAGGATGAAGAAATATGTACCTACATACCTAAATTATGTTTTCAGAAGCACAAAAAACTTTGAGAAAAAAAAATGTTTAACATATACCTAAATCATATTCTATACACGATTATAATCCATATACCTATTATTTATACATATAAAGAATTGATCTAACTTTTTATTTTCATTTTAATTTCAAAGAAAAGATACAAATTAGAAAATTTAAAAAAAAAATGACAGTCATAAATGAGATGCAAATTAAAATTTGTGATGTGACATTTTGCATAATTTTGAAACAAAATTAAGATAAAGATTAAAACAAAAAGCCGTAAAACATAATAATCAACTTACCTCTTTCAGATCTAGTTCGATCTTTAAGCTGTTTAACAATTCCATATTTAACAGTTCCAAATTGTATCATTTTATTGATAGTATCTGTACTATCTTTGAAATCACTTCGCATTTCACACACACCAAAAAATTTCCAAAAATCACAAGAAAAATAAAAAACAAAAAAATATCGACTTTTTTTTTTTTCCTAATTAACAAATTTTAATGCTAACTTTTTTTTTGCATTATGCACTGCTCAATTTTTTTTCAAATTTTTCATCTTTCATTTTTATGAAATTTTGTACTAAAAAATTTCAATTAATAAAGTATTCACACATTTCAATTTTTTTCTGTAATTTTTTTTGAAATAGAATTACTCTTCAAATAAGAAAAATTTTATTATTATTATTATTTTTTTTTCAATTCTTACCATCAAATAAGAATTATCTGTTTAGCAACTTCATTTCATTTTTTCGAAAATATTGCAATTATTATTATTTTTTTTTTTTTTTTTGAAAAATCAGAAATATATTGCACAATTTTTTTAAATTATTTTGTTTTAAAAAAAATTTAAATTAATTCGAATTCAGTGAAAAACACAATATTTTTTTCTTATTTATTTTATTAAATATGAATTATCGAAAAAAATAGAGCACTCAATTAGACAAAAATCAAAAATATTATGAATAGCACATAAAATTATTTACATAAATGCTACTTGTGCTATTGAATAATTTTGTCTTCAAGCACACAACAACAACAAAAAAATTACAAAAATTTTTTTTCTGAATAATTTGTTTATTAATTTTTTTTTTTATTAGGTAATTTGTAATTTTTCTTTATAATTCAGGTAATTAAAATTTTTAATGTTTACCGTACACGATATCATTAACAACTGTCATCGATATTTGAATAATAGTACCGCTGTAGTTAGTTAATATTGAAAAACTACCGCACTATTATTTTAATAATAATTTATTAACACACAGCTGACCAAAGTCATAATATAAAATGATGAGTTGTTTAATATAAACTTCACCATTTATCCCACATAATACCAAAAACAAAAAACAAAAAAAATAAATAAATAATTTTTTTATATTTTTAAAACAAAGTAAAGGTAACACATTCATAGATTAGTTTTGTTTTTTTAAATATCATTTGATTAAATATAAAAAAAAAATAATGCACATACACATACACATTGTTGAATTATTATAGAAGAAAAATTCTTTAATCAACTTTTCCTTATGTTTTTTCTCTTTTTTCCTTATGTTCCCCTTTCCACCCCCTTTTGTTTATTTTATTTTATGTTATGTCCAGATTTTATTATATACATACATTTTATTTTATATTTCGAAAAAAAAAACAAAACATAAATTTTATATATTTTGTTGTTTTACATACAATTTTAGTTATAACATATTTCTTCCTTCTTAATTTGTGATATACCGCCGGTTAATTCTTGGCCAATTTTATTTGAATTTTTTCTTGGGTGGATGTTTTTTTTTTTTAATTTTTTTTTTAAATCATTTTAATTTTTCACTATTTATATTTTACTTGTTTTTCATTTCACAGAAAAAATTATACTAATTTTCAAAAAACAAGAAAAAATTTTTTTTATTATTCGAAAATAAAAAAATACGATAAAATTTATCAAAAATTTATGACATGAAAAATTAAATTTTATTTGAAAATCAAAAATGAATAATATGTATCCCTCCCGTAAAGATATGTTCACAACGCGCGTCAAAATAACACTGATACAATAATAATCGGACAGCAAGAAAAATCACTCATATCGAAAAATAACAAATATACGAAAAAAAATCTTACAGTGTTTTCACATATTATAAGTTATAATAACTCATATAAATATCTATATACATATGTACTATTTATGTAGCATGATTATATATACAAAACAAGCCAACTTGGCCAAATAAAATAAAAAGCATTTCGTGAACAATACAGAAAAAGAAGAAAATCTACACAGCAAAAGTAACAACCAAACCAACAATTTCAGCAACAGCAGCAGCAGGAACAAAATGTACAAAAAAAAAGAAAAAAAAAAGAAAAAAAAAAAGAAAATAAAAGTAGAAAAAGAAAAAATATACATAAAGCAATATGAAAACAGGCATAATAAACCAACAACAACAAAAAAAAAACGGGTATGTTTCAAAAACTCCCCACTTTATTTATTATTCCTTTTTTCATCTATACTTCTTCAACTGTTATATATAGATACAGTTATTATATTTTATATTTTTTTATAATAACATTTCATACTTTTATCTCATATTGTAATATGTATGTACATATGTATACTACTTCGATATTTTCATATATATGGTAAATATATAATATAATCAATTCATAATGTAACTTCAGTAATATTTTTTTTTCGAAAATTCTAAGTCACAAACACATTCGCAACTTTCTTTTTCAAAACACTCTGAAAGAAACAGGTAGGATTTCATAATTCGAAAACAAAAAAGAAGTCATTGCCTTTTTATAAATTATGAGTCCTTTAAAAGTAATTACTTTTTTTTTAATCTAGAAAATAATTTTTTTTTTTTTTGAATTAATATCATGAAAAATCTCAAAATTCTATAATACTTCATATTTTCGAAAATCCTTAGAATTTATGTTTAAAGAATAACTCATAAATCCCACCGCTTTTCATAATTTTTCTTCAAGTATGTACATATGTACATATAAATTATATACACACTTTGTATATAAATATTTTAATTCTTTTTTCAACGATTGCACACACAATCATATTCCATAATTTTTTGAAAATCCGCCTTCTTCTTTCGGATATATAATTCACAAAAGAAAAAAAAAATATAATAAAAGTCATACATACATCTATCTATACATAAGTCATAATTCTTCTCGAATAATTTTTTTTTTCAATTCTCTCATATTTTTCTCTATACATAATATCGTGTTCGTATTTCATATACATTCCATCCCTTTTTCCGCCTCCGACTCATACTTACTTTTATTCATTTATATCGCATCTTTTTATTTATTTTTTTTCAAAATCATATTAATATTCAATACCAGTCCTGTCATATTCCAATATAAAAACATTGATCACCACCACCACCCTTTTCCAATTTAATTTTGAATTTTTTGAATCATGCGTAGGTACTCATAAAACTATGTACGTACGTAGGGATATACAAATAAAAAAAAATTATTGATATGATATTTGCAAACCATAAAGGAGCACCTTTTGGCTTTCATATTTTCTTATGTACATTGAAAAAAAAAAAAGGATAAAAAAAATTAATATGAAAATAAAAAGTATTCTCCTCATTTGACTCGTGTATAAAACCACTTTATTCAACAAACACATTTCCAATTTTCGAAATTGAGAAATTCATTTTAGAAAAGCTTTATAGTATAGATATGGTTTTTCTCAAAATATTCGAAAATGAAACATATTCAATTTCAAATTCAAAATATTTTGAATCAGAAAGAGTGAAAGACTGAAAGGGGAATTTATTCTCTCATTTCAGATTTTCCAAAATATATTTCGAATTGTCTCTCCAAGTTTTATGAAAATATATCCACTTCACACTGATCACTGGCCTGGCACTAAACTTCTCCAAAAAAACAATTATTATATTTTCGAAAGATACTTTTTCTCTATATAATTAATTTTCGAAAGCCGATTTCAAGTTTTCAACCACCGTAAGAACATAAGATACATTTCAGTATAAGAGAACTTTATTATCATATCAAACTGTGAATATTATTTTGTATTTTCGTAAATATGTATATACATAATTAATTTTGATTTTTTCTCCATGTATTTTGCGCAAAATCATTGCATTAAAATAAAAAGTTCAATTTTATTACGAAAGTTTTATGATTTTTTCAATGGGTAAAAAAGCATTTGTGTAATATATAATATAAGAAACACGACTAACATATATTTATGCAGCAATCGAATTTCTCTCTTATTTTTTCACCTTTGCTATTGTGTCTGTATATATTTAAAATGCTAAATGAAAATTTTTCATTTTATACAAAAATAAATATACACAGAGAAAATGAATATTTTTATAAGGTTATGACAAGGTTAGGCGGAGCAATATAATCTTTCTTATTCAGAAAATGTAGAGTATAGATATTGAAAAAATCCCCTCTACTTATTAAAAAATAATATGAAATTTTATGTATAGATACTTTATTTTATTTCATTTTTTTTATATTATTATTATTATTTTTGTTTCATCTTATATTATTACAATATAAAGAAAGAGAAACCTGAATTATTATAATATAAAGTATGAAAAAAAATTGTATAATATATAAAATTAAAGATGAGAAAGATACAAAAGATATAGATACATAAATACGTACGTACATACATAAAAAAAAATAAATAAGTTGATATTATGTATCTCCATAGGTAGTAAAAAATAATACATATGTGTGTGCATGATTATATGAAATTTTGATGGGTGTTTCATTTTTTCTCTTTCATCCTTATTAAATTTTTATACAATTTTTATATGATCTTATTTCATTCAAATATTATCAAAAAGGATATATGTACATACATATGTATGTACCTACCTATATATTTTTATAGATAGTAATATTTTTGTATTTGAATAAAAAAAATTATTTTTGTTTGGTAAAATATTGCTTGAGAACTTTTATATAAAGAAAAACATAATAATCATATGCTTTGCATAACTTATACTTGTGTGAATTATGTTCATTTATACATAAGGATGTAACTATATGTATATTATCCTTAAAATATTTACATATTTACATAAAAAATTACTTTAAATGATACTTTCTATGTTGAAATAGAATACAATATAGGTACCTATTATTATGAGCACTTATCATTTTGTATATCGTTTATATTTGGTCAGGTGTATCTATACTTATTCAGTTCAAGAAAACACAAAGAATATAACAGCGAAAAGGAAAAATTTAAAAATGAAAATAAAATATTTTTGAGAAAAAATAAAAACTGATATTATTTTATCTCAATTCAATTTTAAATTTGATTGTATAAAAAAAAATTGTATGTTGTTGTTTTTGTCTCTCATATTCTTAACTTGTAAAAAATTGCAGATTTAAAAATCCTTGAATAAAAGGTAAGCATTATTTAGAAAAAAAAAAAAAATAAAAATAAAACAAACAATTCAATAACAATATGACTATAAATATTGTTGAATATTTTGTTATTGCGGGATACCTTTTTTTTTTTTAAGAAGGCGGAGTCATAAATTTTTATATTCTCCCATATCTTAGCCTGTGTTTTTGTTGGATTGCTTTTGCTTTGCTGCTTGTTCAATCTTTTTCTGATATTTTATATTCCCACTACTAAAATATAATTTTTTTTTTTTTTTTTTTATGAAAAACTTTTCTTATAAAATATCGCTTGCACCGTATAGTTACCACGAAGAAATGTAAGTATACTTTTACTTTTTTTTTTCATCCAAAACATAAATAGATTAGGTACATATTTATTATTTTTTTTTTCTATTATTTTATATACCTATATAGCTTTCAGTAGTGAATAGAAAACCATTATCACAAACTTTCTTTTTAACATCAATTTCATTACAAGAAACACCTCAATAAATAGGTACCTACAAAACAAAAACTTTAAAGATGAAAGACTGATATACAATTTCTTTTCATTTTTTTAATTATATATACGAGTATTTTTCTATTGTTCTTGTTTCTATTTTGTAATGATTTTTTTTTTCCAAATTTTGTTTTTTTTATCGTACACCTACTACCGTTTATTTTTGATTTTAGAGTTCCTATACATATTTAATTTATATAGGTATACATACATATGTATATGCGTATATTGTATATAGGTAGGTAACCTTCTTTTGTATCCCTCAGTTCTATAGTATTTTTAATATTTTTCTGATTCGTTTTCAAAAATACTATTCAAAAATAATATTCCTGTATTTTAGGATCAAGTTTCCAATTCTGAGATTTTTCTATACAAAAACCTTCTACAAGGTATATTCTGGAGCACACCTATCTCTGCATCATACCTATAACAAGTAATATAACATGAGGTTCAACAGTTGCTTGATCGGAAACTTTATAATATGAAGTTTTACCTTTAATTATTTAAATTTAATTTGAATAATATTTTTAAATATTTTTACCAAATAATTACAGCTTCTCTTGTGATGAAATTTTCATACGTATAGAGAAACTAAATTCAATTTGGTGTTTTTCTGCATATTTTTATATTACAAGTGATTCAACATTTGATTTTTAAAATTAAATTTTCTCTGTTTCGCTAAGAAAAATATTAGATACTCCTACTATTTTTTTATTAAAATAAAAATTATTTAATGAATCATTCATTTAACGTCTTTAATAACTTTAATACTTCACATATGAAATTTCTCTCATACATACATAGCACATATTATCAAATTTCGTTATATCATAATCACTAACAAAATCAACATCCATTGTATAATAAAGAATAATCTCCTTTATCATCTTCATACTCATCATTGTCATCATCATCATCAGCATCATTATCATCGTTTGAGGCTCCACGGTAGAATAGCTAAAGTTAAATTTGATTATATGACACGTACATACACAACAACTCCACCACTGGGATCTGCATGCATCCCATATAAAATTCACGTATATGTTATGATGTTAAACCATCAACCAGTTACCCTTGTTATAACTAAATTCACCACCATATACTCAGTTTCCATCCTCCTACAACATTTTAATATAACCCTAACTTGATTATCATTAAAAGTCCTGTTTTATTGTGTGTTATATTTATGTTATGTTAAAGGCCTCATATCAAGCTTATAAAATTCAACAATAACAACAACAACAATTATTTGATATACAGAAATGATACGATAACTGAATATTGGGGAGGTATAAGCATTTAACATGATAAATTTACTTTTGGGCACCATCAATATTATAATATATACATATGTATATAAAATTTCTTTCCCTCAATCATATATCCTGTTTTTACAGAATTCATAAAATGAAAAGTATATAATATGGTAAACAGGGAAATTCATTGCAAAATTATATTTTAAAATGCTATAGAAATTGAGTAAAGGAATTACAATGATGATGGTATATCATGTATGGATTGATGCGTAATTTTATACGTGAAAAAGAGGAAAAAAAAACACATGACTTTCATTGAACTTCCTGACAAGTAAATTGTTATTAAATCATAAGTGAAAAAAAAAAAAGTAAACGTGAGGAAAAAATTTTCAATTATAATAATGACAATTTGTAAAATGATCAAATGGAAAAATATGTACACTGAAATAATTTTACATATTTTTTTCTTTTTATTTTTGAAGGAAAATGAATTCTTTTTGCTTTTGGTAAATTTCTAAAATACATTTTTATTCTGTTAAAATGTAAAAAAAAAAATAATTGAAATTTTGTTTTTATATATTTTTTTAAATTTTTATGGCTAATATTCAATGTGCAAAACAAACAGTGTTCAAAGCGACACATAAATAAATTTTTATCAGGATATTAATGTGACATTGGCGCCTTAATAAAAAAGCAAAAAAGAAAAAAAAATTTGAAAAAAGTGTGACATAAAAATATTTTGTCCTTTCTTATTCATTGATCCTTTTAACTGATATTTTTTCTAGTCAATTTTTTTATTTTTTTTATAAAAGTTGATCGTGATCAGACATTGTCTCGAATACGAATGATATTTCGTCTCTATAATAAGACAGGATATTTAATTTCATATTATTTTGAAAAGTTTGCTTTGAAAAAAAAAAAAAAGAAAAAAAACACATAAATATTAAAAACAGGAAGCATATAATATAAATAAATTTTTATTTTGATTTTTCAAGCAAGAAACAAGATAAATTTATGACTACAAAATTGTCATAATTTGTATTTTTTTGTTTTGTTTTTAAGTTTAGAAATAGGTATCTACATATTTTTCTTCTTTACTATCTGGCACGTTTATGTATGATTGAATATTCTAAACATACATATATTTGCTTTATTTCTACAAGTATCAAAAAACAATCTATTTTTTTATAACAATAACTCAAAAATCTGAATGCAGATATTGTTATTGAATTTTTTTTTTTTAATAGAATATTTTTCTATAATTTAGAAAAAAATATATATGTATAGATATATTTTTGCGATAATTTAAAAACTCATTGATTCTTAGTTGGTTGAAAGCTAGTACCCTTTTCTACTTTTCATACAGGTAAAGTTATATATTCACCTCGAAAAATCGAATTTTTATGGAATATTCACAATATCAAGGCCTATAAAGTATAATTTTCATAAAATTTTTTTGCAACTTAAAAAATCTTAAACTTAAAATCACCAATCTTTCTAAATTAAAAACCATATGGTAAAATGTTGACTAAAGTAGGCGTAATACTTCCCGAAACATAGTGTGAAAAATAAAAATCAAAAATGCCTTAAATGTTCTTAATTTAAAACTGCATTTTAAAAAAGAATCCTACTGTTTTTTTGACGTATTCATAAATCAATAAAAAATTAAGAATTTCTATACATATACATATACGTATATAAACGCGCGCGAACAGACGTTCTGCAATCAATTTTGAAGAAAAACAAAACAAATCTTTCAAAAAGACGAAACATTTATTTTCTTTTTTCTATATTTTTATTTCATCTCTAAACTAATACGATTTATATTCAAAAGAAAAGAAAAATTGAAATTGTATCTATAACGTGAAATATTTTTCCCCGAAAAATGAAAAAAAAAAAAAAAAATTAAATTAAATGCACAAACATAAAAATGAAAACAACAAAAATTGTACAAAAAATATAATGTATTATTTTAAATGAGTCTGCACTCATCTTTCGATAGATTTATGTGAAGTGAAGACATATTTTTTTTTTTTGTGAACCTTAAAGGTCGAAATCAAAGCATATTAAAATACTATACACTAAGTTATTTTCTATTTTTGGAAATAAAATCACAAATTAAAAAGTGCGTATTTCAAAATTAAAAGAAAATTTTCAAGAACAACTGAAACATCATTGAAGAGAAATATGTTCATATATGTATGTATGTAGTATCTACAGCATTTTGAATAAAATTGTGCGATTAAAAAAACAGAGAAAATGAAAAAAAAAGTACTAAAATAAAAATAAAGAAAAATTCTTGAAATAAGTAAAATGTCAAGGCCCTATATCGGAAAAAGATATGTATGTATTTTCTTATTTTTATTTTTATTTTTTTTTTTTTTTTCACTTTCTTTATTTCCCTTTGGTTTAATATATCTCATTTTGTGTTAAGTATATTGTTGTTGTTGTTGTGGTAGAAAAACACTTTTCAAATTAAGATATTTTTGCCGCTTATTGCACAGTATTATAGTAAAGAAATATTTAAATTCATATCAGAAATGTAGCTATTTAGTTTTGAAAAAAAAAAATTTAAAAAAAATAAATAAAAAGCATCTGGTGATATTGAATTAAAGTAATTCTCAGTGAAAACAAAATAATAATATACCATTTTAAATGAGGGTGTAAGAAAACAATCCATTTACTCATATTTTAAAAGATTTTCCATCATCATACCACATTACAAAAAAAAAAAAAATTTATGGTGCGTGCCACAACGATAAAAATATCTTTCGAAAAAAAAAAGATAATTTTTCTATATACATATTTAAGGAATGAATATTTAAATGTAATATTCTCAAGAAAAAGAAACAATATGAAGTCAGACAGCTAGTCATCATCATTATATCAAATGCTCATAACCCTCCCCTCATTTATGTTTAAATAATAATCATTTTATGTGTCGTGGCTTTCTAATGAATTAGGATAATTTTCTTTTCTATTTTTTGTTTTTTTTTTTTGTTTTTGTCTTCTATTCATTTTTAGTTAAATTTAGATACCCCAAACACAAATTTTCTTCGATTTTTTTTTTTTTTTTCATTTTATTTTACTTTTTGTTTTTGGATAATTTTAAATGAAATTGTTGCGTGTAATTTGTCATTTTATGTGAAATGAAAAAAACGACCTTTATACAGTGTATATTGTTTTTGAGGGGTTCAATAAGTTCATTTTCATTTTCAAAAATTACCAGAAAAAAAAAAAGTTACCAATTTCATGTAAGTATAATTTTGATTTTTGGATAATTTTCTTACAACAGGATTTAATTTTTAAAAAGGTATTTATACTTTCAACATGAAGATTTTTAAATAATCTTTGAAAGAAAGTACTCTACAACAACGGTATTTAGTTCTTATTATATATTTCAGTTGAGATTAATTTTTTAGTTTAAAAACGTGACACTAAAGTCATTTATAAGTTCAATATCTTTGACATTGAAATCATTAATTTTTTTACATATATCATCGATAATAATAATTTAATACACGTGAGGATAATGATGAAAAATTTTAGTTTCATATTAAGTTTGAAGAATGAAAATCCTATTAAGTATTTATTATTTATTTTTAAAATAAAATTTAAAATATTTTCCTATATATTTTGATCCTCTTAGATTCTCAATTCTTTTAAAATTATAAAATTTAATTTATAATTCAGTTTTAACAAAAATATAAATAAGTAAAATTCTAAAGAGTAAATCTTCTTTTCAAACATTATCCTCGTAAATATTTGCGAAATGACCATAAGAAAACATTAAATACGAAGGATAAAATGTTATATTTTATTTAATAACTTCTAAGAAACTAAAAATTTATTGTTCATACAAATATCCATACATACATTCAAATACTCAAAAAACTCAAATAGAAAATTATAATATCTACTCATATAAGAAAAAGGAAGTAAAAAAGTGAAAATGAAACAAAAGGGTGATCAGACAACAAAATCCCTTTCTTAAAAGTTACTTTACCTCAAATGGTGTTTTTAATTAGTTCGCAAAATATTTGTTTTATTTTGTATTTTTTTATTCTTTTACTACATATCATATATACTTATGTACATATACCTCCTACACATATTATCCCTTATAATGATCCTTGAAAAAGAAAATATGTCATTAAAGAAGATTTATCGTCTTATATACGTAAATATGTATATTTTCATCGAAATTTGCGAATAAATTGACAGAAGTTGACAATAGTAATGTGTAGAACAAAACGATGTATAGATTTACTATGCACACAAACATATGTACATATACTTACACATATATTCATACAGAAATTACCTGGTCTTTCAAAAAATTTTAAAGATACAAAGAACCAAAAAAAATTAGAAATATTTGTATTATTCCTGATGATATTATCCTTCTTTTGCGGCAGTAGCCAAAACCCAAAAAGGATTTAAGGTATTAAAAGTAATAAATTTGTTATAAATTATGTTTTAGAACAAATGATTTTTATTTACGTTTTATTTTCCCTCTTCTTCTTATTCTTCTTTTTTTTTTATTCAAATGAACATGTTGCAAAAGAAATTTTTATGTATATTTTATTAACACCACAAAAAGTTCTTTCAGATCCCTTGAAAAATTTTGTAAAATACAAATTAGCCCTTTTTTTTTTTGTGAAATTTTCTTAAAACCTTGAGTTTTGTTTGTGAATAATAATAAAAGTTAATGTAAGTTCGTTCAGTTTATATGACATGTTATTTTTACAATATTTTATTATTTTATTTTTATTTTTGGTTTGTTTATTTACTTTTACTTTTGTTTTGAGAAAAAAAATTTTAAAATTTTTATATTTTTCATAATTTTGTTGAATAGAATTTAAAAAGAATCATATATTTTATTTTATGGCTTAAAAATAAATAGTTCAAGGTTAGGTTCTTGCAGTTAATTATAAATTTTTGAAGGATTGAAAAAAAAAAAAATTGTTGAAAAATTTAAGAAATACTTTTGTTTAATAGGCGTTTTGTTTTTCAGAAATTTTTGGCGAGAATTATGAATTATAATTGTGAAAACATTTCTAGATATGAAAATATCCAATATCATAGATTCAAATTTCAAAGAATAGATAGATTTGATCAACAAAGAGCCGCTAAAAAATTATATTTGTGGCAGAAATTCTGATTGATTGAAGAAATTATTCCCTTTTTAGAAGAATTTGAAATTATACATTTTTAAGTGTAAATAACCATAATCCAAGCAGTTTCGGTCCATATTTTATCTCAGATAATCTCGAATAAAATAAGTGACGCTTGACGAATATTGCTAAGAATTTTAAAAGATTTATGTAGACCAAAAACACAATGAAAAGGCTCCCACAGTCAATAGTACTGTTTGCTTTAGAGACATCAGCATACAAAATTTTATACTTTTTTGGGAATAACTCAGAAACAACTGGACCATTCGAACTTCAAATGTTTTTAGATATATGAGAAATTGTTGAACAAAGTAAAAATTATTCTAAAAATAGTTTAAAAAGTCAGAATAAGCCTGACTTAGGACTTAGTTAGTTGAATGAGTTTCTGCAGATTATTTTTCATATAGCTAACCAAGTTTGAAGCTATTTGTGTCTTAGTTGAAACACAATTAATTAAATTGAAAAACAGTTCAATATATATACGCAAAAGTCTTATGTGTCAATAAACCGATTTATTTCGAATTAAATGTGACATACTTATCATAAATTATCAATAGAAATGTGACAAAGGTTTCAACTAAATCACTTGTAAAAAGATAATTATCATAGATAATAATCTAACTCAGACTTGGTTGTTTTCGACATTTACACTTGGTCAACTGATCAGATTAAAATACATATTAGTTGAATTATCGTGACATCATTTTGTCAATTTTAATGTGATTAATTATAACAACTTAGACTTATCTAATCAAGGTGTCATTTGAATTATAAACAGTGCTTTTAACAAACATTACACATTTTGTAAGTTCATATATGTATATATGTATCTTCTATTTCATACATTTCACAGATGTCCGTGTTCGTGCACAATTTCTTAATGTTGAATATAAAATATCTTCTGCTATAAGAATTTTAATATAAATAAAATTGAAATCACAAGAACTTTTTACACACATTATTAATCAAAATAATAATTCTCTCATGTAGTATAAATACCATTAGTAAATTTATTAAAAAATTGAAAAAACAAACAAAAAAACACTTACATATTTTTAAAAAAAAAAATCTCCATCATAACACACAATATAATTCATTTTTATTACTATTTTATTCATAATTTAAATTGAATTCTTATGAATTTTTTTCTTATTTTTGTTGTTGTTTTTAATAAAAAATGATAATAAATTAAAATTTTTTTATTCTGATGTATTTTATCATGAGAAAATAAATTTTTTTTTAAATCATAATTTCGTAGAAAACAAAAAAAAACAAAATCATTTTATTAATATTACATGTATATTTCATTTTTCATAAGATATTTATCTGATGATTAAATATCTTCGATGCTTATAGTACTTTACGAAGAAAACTAAAAAAAAAAAAAAAAAAAAAAGACTTAAGAACAATTTTTAAAATTTTTTGATGATCTCATCAATATGACAAATTATAAAAATTAAATACTAAAAATGTTTTTTTTTTTTTTTTTTTTGTGAATTCTTGTTGATATGTTTTGTATATATTCACATATATGTTGAATTATAATGACATACTGTCATCTATAAATTATTTTTTAAACAAAACAAAAAAAAAACAACTAAAAACAAAAATGTATTTAAAATAACAGATTATGATAGACATATAAAATATTTTATGTATTTGTTAGTGTTTTTAGATAAAATATGTAGGTACTATAATATGTATATGTATCTTAAATACAAAAAAAAAAATAAATAAATTAATACTAAAAATGATATTAGTTTTTAAGCATACATATGTACAATACATATATACTCATTATAATTATGAAAAAAAGAAATTTTGATTATAAATCACTTTTTTAGTTACTAAAAACATAAAAATTCTACTAAAATTTTTAAATTTCACAGATGAAATATGTCTTGTTTTTAGATTTCTTTACTATTTCATTAAAATATTAAAAGAACAACCCAGATAAAATATATTTTTTAATGGGGCATGTAAAATTGTCAACTACATGAAAATATTTGAAAGTAAAAGAAGGAAAAACTTTTATATGTAATCAATGTCAATAATGTGTCTTTCTTTTTTCTTTTTTTTAAGTTATAAAATTGAAAATGATTTTATTAATTATAATTTATATTAAAAAAATGTCAAAAATGTTAATTAAGATTTTTAATGAATTTTCTATACTATCAAAGACATTGTAAAGTTAGTGATTGTTACCATGCAAAATGCGAAACTTTTTTTTTTTGTTTTTTCGTTCTTAATAATTTTTTTAACTTCGTACATTATTCAGAAATCATGTTGAATTAAATTTGAAGATGCATTTTAACTTCCTTATACCCACAGTGAAGTATTCAATTTACATGCTTGTAAGACTTCTATTGAGTGAATTCACCTCTTAATCTTTTTTTTTCTTTTGTACGAAAAATTACAAATTTTTATTGGATTTTAACACAAACTTCAGGTTAGGAGATATTTTGTTTCTTTAAGTCTAAAGTATGTGTTAAGATATAAGTATCTACAAAAAATCGAATTGTTATCTTATTTTTATCTGTTATTGGCGTGTTATTTATTTTCAACTTACTTAATTTTCAGAATAGCCCACAAAAAAAAAATACAACCGAGAAGAAAACAAATTATTCATAATCTTATTTTTTACCATTCGATATAACATGTATTTTTTTCTCACAGTGTATATTTTATCTTTTTTCTTTCTTTGTTTATTCTACAACAATATAAATTAATTATGAATAATTTTTATTTTATCACAAATATTTTTCAATATGATTTTTAAAAATTTTTAATTTTTCTGCTTAAATTTATAACACAATTATTTTTTTTTCTAATGTCATATCATTTCTGCATAGTTGGAATTTGTTAACTCAAAAAAAAAAAATAATAATATAATGAATTGGCACATATTTGAATTAAAAAATAAATTCGTTGACAATTTTATGTATTATGTAAACAACATACATAGTACTTTTATACTTAAAAATAATTAGATTATTGCACATACCGTTGTAATGTGTAATCAAACAAACATTTCTTATTCTTAAGACTTTTTATTAATTATATATCTTATTCTTTTTGTTGATGTGTTTAATTATATACTAATTTAGTATACTTACCACTACGTGCTAACAATGATATATAGATTTACAATTAAAAAAGAAAAAAAAAAACTTTTTTCAAATTTTTCAATTTACTTAAATCATTATTTATCCACGACTGCATAAAATCATTGTTGAAATTTTTTGAATTTTTGCCAATTTTCTAATAAAATATAAATTACACATAGAAAATTTATTGAGAGGTACAAAAAAAAAAAAAAAAAAAAAAAAAAAAAAAAAAAAAAAAAAACTGAATACTTTCTCAATGCCAGAACATCAATTATTTTCTGAAAAAATAATAATAATAAAAGAAAAATGAATTAGAAAACAAAAACTTACAAGAGTGGAACGCATATGTAATATTTATACGTAATGTAAATACGAATTCAAATAGAGTAACTATATCTATTTTTCTATAATTTCAAAATAATTGAAATGATTATTTATTTATCATGTATAAAAGAGTTTTGTGATGATTGTTTTTTTTTTTTTTTTTATAAATTTAAAATAAAAAAGACAATGTCACACTTTAAAACGATTATTTATCTTAAATTGCTATTAAATCGTTCTAATTGACTTTAATTGTCGATTATAATATGCATTCAACAAGTCTAAAAATGAATATAAAATTTGAATTAAAACAAACAAACAAAAAAATTAGTAGTTGTCATTTTATTTTCATAAAATGTGTTATTTGCGGTGATATGTTCACCTTTAATGGATAATTATTATGCATCATGTGATTAAATATTTTTACTATAAAAATAAGTGAAATAAAATGTTGACAAAAATATAGTAGGGTGTTACATAAAATTGGGCAGTGACTACATATCTTTATTTCGATTTTTCTAATTGAATACAATAAAATTTAACATTCAAAATCCAGCAACGAAGAAAATCAACTTTGAATTCCTATACGAATTTTATTGATAGGAATTTACGAGCACTGACCTTTCTATCTGGGAATACTAAAGTATGTATTCAAATTTTATTTAAAATAAATTAGGTTTTTAAACCTTCTAAAGAGATAACCCTTTTTTACAATTTTTTTTTTTTTTCATCAAATTTCTTTACTAATGCGTAATTAAGTTATGATCCTATACATAACTTACATATGGCAGTGAAATTTTAATAAAAATTTGAAAAAATAAAGTCTTTTCGTTATTTTTAAAAGAAAATCAAGAATGCTATTAACAACAAAAACATTTTCTACACTAATTGAGGACCAAAATTATTGAAATTATGAAAAATAAAGACTTGAAAAAAAAAAATATAATAAAGTAATAAAATAAAAAGCTTTTGACCTCTATGACAAGTGTCCTACTCAAAAATGATTAAAATTTTAAATAAAATTTCAACGAAAATAATTTTAAAAAATTTATAAAGCCTGCAATCAAAAATAATGCTAATAAATGGATAATTTAAAAGTAATATTTTTTATTAAAAAATTTTTTCTGTATTCAGTTTCAATCATAAATTTTTTTTTTTTCAGAAAAAAAAATCTTGCTTCTTTAAAAATTATGATATAATAAAAAATTATCATAAGACAGAAAAACAATAATAAAATAAATATCAAAAATAATTTTTTTTTTTTCGTACACAATTTAAAACAAATAATACTCGGATGCATAACCAAAAATAAAGTAATTAGCTATATGTATGCTACCACATATATCTTATGTATTATATATAGAAGTTAAAAATTTTATAAAAAATTCACAATTCTATGATTCTATATGTTAATCAGTTTTCACTTCGTAAGGAACATAATTTGTAATGGGGTATCGAGTACAAGTCGTATTATTGTCATTCCGATCTTGTATATTTTTTTATAATTTCCGCCTTCGTTTAATGATTTTTAAAAGATACAAAATCAATCATAATAAATTAAAAATAAAACAAGTAAGTTGTTTAATTTTGTAGAGCATATAGCGCTACATTCCATCCAGATCTTTTGTCATGTATACATAACACCTATAGTTTTAAGTGAGTTCCGAACCGCTAAATTTGTTGGAACATAACACTTGTGTGGACTTAAAAGCCCAAAACCTCAAATTTCAGATATCAGTACACTCTAACACTTCACCCATTTACCGTGTAGATTTCTATGCTTCATTTTAAATTAAGTTTCCGCTTAAATGTTTTCCCGTTCAAAGTACACTTCAGTGTCAGTATCCGTTTATGTGTCAAAATGTTAATTACACATATGCACGTGTACTTTTTATTTTAATTTCTCATAAAAATTTAAAAAAATATTTTTTTTTAAATTACCATGTGAATAATTTCCTTTAAAAAGCAAACAACAAGAACAAGAGAAAACATTTACAAATTTATTGATGTATAACAACTTTTAAGGCCACCCTTAATCTTTTATCATAATTCGTTTAAAAAATATATGTGTACACATAAGTATTTTTTTTTCTTTTATTTTATTTGTTCATATGTTTATTACCTTAAGGCCTATTAAATTGCATTATTTAAATTTTTTTTTTTACCATTTATCTCAGTCATTTTTGTCATAAACACATTTTTATTGAAGATATGTACCCATCATCATTATCATCATAAATACCTCGTTCACAAAAATTATACACATACATACATTACATATGTACATTTTTTTTTATATGATGGAAATTAAAAACCGAAATGACTGACTTACTGATGACCAGAAAAATGTCAGAAAAATGAATGAATAAAATTTTTAAAAACAAAAATACGACAAAGTGATTTTGTTTTGTGTTTTTTTTTTTTCATTTATCATTCAATTTTTTTCGTGCTTAAAAGGTGTATAAAAAATTCTTAAATTCGAATTTGTAATTTTTTTTTATATACATATTTTCTTTTTTCTTTTCTTTTTTTACAGAAAAGTTATAAAATATTATATTGACTAATTTCCCACACTGATTTTTACTTAAATATTAAATGATGATCCAATGATGATGATGATGATGATGATGATGAGATCGAGTTGCTGTGCAAATGTTTGTATTTTGTAAAATTTTTATTTCTTAAATGTATTTTAAGATGTACTACATATATAATACACGGTAGATAAAAATCCAATTTTGATCATCATGCAGATACAAAATGTTTATGAGTTTTGCGTTTTTAGATGAAAAATAATAAAATAATTATATGAGTCCATAATTCTTTAACTACTATCTTGAATTGAATTCTCTTTTGTTTTTTTATTTTTTTATTTTACAAATTATACGATTCATGATGATGTACACACATTTTTTCCTGCTGATTTTTTGTAATAATGAGCGATTTCTGATCATTTCAGAAATATCGTTAATTCATTTAATTAATGCAACCCTTTTATGTCTAAAAAGTTGAATATAGTCGTCGTATGTATTTAGATTAGATTAGATTAGATTATAAGGGGCTATTATTGCACTTCGACCAATAGAGATCTTTTGTACCGCCCGTGCTTCTTATAGATCTAGGCTTTTGATAAATCCTAGGATTCTATTAGAAGGTGCGCACCAGATTTCCTCAGGTTTGAGAAAAGGCTGATGCATGTAGCACATTCTTTTGGAGGCCAATGCTTCGCATTCACACAGAATGTGTTTTGAGGTTTCCTTGTCCTCCTTGCAGAATCTGCATTTGTCATCCTCTTGTAGACCTATCCTGCTGTCGTATGTATTTATGTAATGTCTACTAGAAATCCATTTTTAGGTATCATGTGTATTTTTTGTTCTAATTTTGTAGAACAAATGTTAACTACTTAGATAATAGCTTCTATTAAATGTAAGTAATACATAACCTTAGAACATCAAAGCTGAAGCGTATAAACTATAAAAGTTTGTGGAACAGAAAAAAAACTACATATTACAAAAATCTGTCATACCACTGTCGTATTACTAGAGTAATTCATCGTCTTTTGATCATAAACCCAAACCACAATGACATGAAGACAAATACTTTCAATATTTTCTTATAGAATTTTTTGATTTTTAAATCAACTAAAGAGTTCTACATTGAATAATAGGGTTAAAAGGGACACTCCTTATTGTAATTGCTATTTCTCAAGACGATCAAAAAAATTTTAAAAAAAAAAGCCAACTTAAACTTAAACTTGAAAAAAGTCCTTTTGTACTTAAAAGTATTCAAATTTTATGAAATATTTTATTCATTTTCATGTTATTGAACTGATAACATCTGTTTTAATTAAATACGATCTACTTAATTGGTTTTTTATGATTCTTTAAAAAAACATTCTTTTTAGGCATAAATATTGAAGAATAAAATGATTTAAAAAAATTAAAAATACTCAGAAAAATATTACACAAAAGTAATAAAATTTTTAAATTCCCAAAATCATTCAAAAAACTTTTAAAATCAGGCATTAAAATAAAAGAAAAAGAAGGAAAAAAAAAGAACCTAAAGTATGAAGAAATCAAGGTTATCCTTCTGAACGTACATATACATAATGTGTGGATATGGTTAATCTTTCATTAATTGAACTCTTAAATTGTTGAACACTCTTTCATTTTATGTAACCCGGCTTCTCTCCTCTTCAATCAACACTTTCTTTCTTTTCCCCTATATAACTCCAACAAACCTTTTTTCATTCTACATACGCTAGCGCTATGCTAATCAAAAGTTCAGTAGAAGGACATCCAGATTTCATTATTGTTCGATTTAATTTTCATCGTCGTATTTTTGCGAAAAATTCATTTAAATTCTTAAAATAAAAAAAAATAAAAACAAAAACAAGAAAACAAAATAATACTAACAATAAACTAAAAAATTTCAAACAAAAATTATACAATAATTAAAAATTTATTAATTTCCTAAAATTTGTAAGGTGTCAAATTTGAAACACATCTGCATAGAAATTTTTACATGAAGAAAAAATTCAGGAAACATCAATTTTTATACATTTTTCATATATGACTTATAATCAAAATATGTTGAATTTATGATTTTCAAGAATAAAAACAACAAAAAAAATCCATCAGAGAAAAAAATATACGTATATTCATGTACATATAAATTCTCATTGAATAAACATTTGGTTCATCATAATAATAATCTTCTTATAGATTTATATTCCATGAAGGCAAGAATATGTTATTTTAATGGATCCTAAATGATGACACGTGCTATATCGTTAAATTATTATATGAGTTTGTATTTTAATATAAAAAATTGTATCTTTTTTTTTTCACATCATAATAAAATACAAGTCAAGTTAAATCACAGTGACTCACATCAGATTTACTCATCGAAAAAGGAAGAAATTTATGGAAAATAATTTCATAATTCAGGGGGTTGTATCTTTTATGTGACATTAAACATGTGTTTTGCCTTTATTTTTTTTTTCTCTAGAATTTCAATGTACTATATATTTTATTAATATGAAATATACTTTTTCCTAGATTTGTCTTATTACTGTTTATCTTGTTCATATTTATATTTTTGTTAACATTTTGTCGGTTGTATATATGTATATGTATAATACAAAAAGGGGATGTGTGGATTATTTAAATGTTGATTAACAGCAGGATATCGTAAAAGTATGACACGTGCCGGAAGGCGTTATGTTTATTTGTCAAATTTTATGATAATATCAAAATTTATACATAATACTATAGGCGATATTTACATACGATTATGTATACATACATACATATGTGACTACTACATTATATAATTTGAATATTATGATGTATGAATTTTTGCACTTAAGAAAATTTACTAATTTATATAACAATTTTAAATGTCATCACTTCAATAATTTGAAATATTTTGTATGGAAAAAATTGAGGGTTAAAAAGGAAAGAACTTTGATTAATTAGAGGTCAATTTTAAAGCAAGAGTTATGAAAAATAATCATAAATTTTAAAGAATAAATTTGTTTATTAATTATTTTCATTAAGTATTACATATTTTGATTTAAGGGAAATAAATATATAGGGTTATTCAAATGATTCCCACATAATTTTACCGGATGATTTAAGAGCTTATGAATTATAAAAATTATTAAGTCAATTCACTGGCGTTTTCTTGATTTTTTTCGGCTGAAGCCTAAAATAACAAAAAAAAAATATTTATTTTATCTTTTTCCCAAAAAATGTATTACATTTCCATGTTCTATAGAACAGAAAATTATACGTATATATTTTTCATAATTCCTTTCTACTTTTTATAAATAGAATGACACTGAAAAGGATAAAAATAATTTTTCCCACTGCAATAAGAATTTTAAAATTTCTTGTTGCACTCCTATTAGAATTAAAGGATGAAAATAAGGGAACTGATAATGGAATTTTCCTGTTTGCTTTTTTATTACTTTTTTGATTTCGTCATACAAGGATCTTCGTATACAAAATTTATTCTTGTAATACTTAAAAGAAATCATACTTAATCCTCGTTTCATTTAACAGATGTCTCTAATTTTTTGTATATTTTCAAGAGAATTTCAGACAAAATTTATTACTGTATATAATTTTTTTCCACTTCTAACGCTAAAAAAGCTAACTGTTTTATTAATTCCAAATCTCAAAGCATTGTATTGCATTCAGAACCATTTCGATTAAATTTTATTGTAAAAACGACATAAACAATAATGTGTAATCACTCTAACCTTGGATCTCCATTAAACAATAATATTGTTTTGTAGATTTTCGTGTCCAACAGTTGTCATGGGTACTGACTGTCATCCACAAGACAGATCTGTTTTGCTGTTGCTTATTAAAAGACAGCTCAGTGTAATTAGTAGGCTTACTATATGAACACTGCTTTAGAAAAAGTTGATTTTCTAACATGGAACATCCTTTTCACCTTCGAAATAAATTCATAAAATGAAATATCTTTTGTGATCATATTTCTTACCGTTTCGTATTTCTCATGAATTCTAGTTAAACTTTGTTTAAATTTTCAACTTTTTGAAACAAGATTTATAACAAATTAACAATTTAGAAAAAGATATCCAATTTGTAATACAGCAGAAAAATAAATCATAGAAACTCATTTTTTAAATTTTTCTTTAAAAAGCAAAAAAAAAAAAAAAAGAAAAATCTGATTATTGAGGTAGAATAAAACAATCATACCATAATAAGTACATAATCAAAAAATAATGGCAAAATCGTTTTCTTTTGAAGGCAACATATTACCAGATATTAATAAAATATAGTCAAAGATTAAAATTCTTATTTAATTTCTTGATCACTTTCATTTTTTTTTTCTCCTTGTTATTTCGTTTTTCATTTCTTGTTTTCTTTTTATTTTTTTAATATATATGATAAAAATAGTTTCCTTTCAACCTACAACAAAATAGAAAAAAATTATACATATCTTTCTATACCTTTTGACTAGATAGAAGCTACTGTCTTACACACATTTTGTATGATTATAAACACACATTATCCATAACCACTTTAGATATAGGTAATAATAATGGTACATATAATTCGAATTATTCGATAAGGTAAATTCATACTGACAACGGCCAAAGTATACGTAAATGTATACTATAACTATATATAAGTATGTATGTATGTATATCAATATATGTTCATATAAAATGTTAATAAAATGCCAGAATGCCCCTTGAGATCAAATCAATTCAATAGGTCGCAATCATATGTAACAATTATTCAATGCAAACACTTTTTGATCGTTGATAAACCGGAATAGCGCACTCCATAAGTTGAAAATTGGTCGGTATAATATAAATTGTTTTTGCTTTTTATTGAATATGTTATGCGGCATTCTATATGAAAAACATAAAATATAAACATCTTATATACATGTGTTTTATTTGTGTTATTATTATTATATTATTTTTTCTACATATTCATCAAAGTAGAGGACCTTAACATACCATACTAAACGAATAGAAAAAAATTATTATATTTAAAGTTTAGGCTTGGTCAACTTTATAGAGAAAAATAAAATAAACAAAATCTTTTTCCTTTTTTAAAAATTAAATGTTAAATATTTTGATATTTTTGACGTGCTACAGATACAGAATACTAGTATTTTGTATCTGTGCTCGTTTATGTTTAAACAAATAAATTCTATCATGTGTAATTTTCAAAATGTAATTGTCTATCTCCTTAAAGAAAAAAAATTAAAAACCATTTTATAATATTATTGATTTAACTTTTAATAATGCTCAATTTTTCGAGTTTTAATAGGCCTTTTTTAAAATAACCTATCAAAGATTTTCATTCACACAATAACATATCAAAAATTAAGACAAGAAATCTTAATATTTTTACAGTAATTTATCAAAATATTTTTATTATGCAATCATCTATTTTACAATCTTACTTTAATAAAATTTTCGCAACAATTTCATTTTATAATAAAATACGCAAGTAACCATCAAAGATTACATCAACAATTTCAGTGAATATCGTACTGTGTGTACATACATATACATATGTACTTACATATAATATTTGAAATTTTATTCATAAAAGATAAAATAATAAAATAAAACGATATATCTATTTTTTCGCGTCTTATTTAGCTACTTTTTGCAATATTGTTATTTTAATGTTATCATTTTAAATGTGGGGGGATACATATCACAATTACACCGACGTTAATCCTTAGATTTTATTCTTTTGATAAAGCTATTTTAAATGTTGCTTTATAGTAGTTATTGAAGTTGCTGATGTTGAATGTTTTGAGTGGCTGTTACTGTTATAATAATGTTTAACTGAAATTCCTTATTCTATAACCTATACCACCCAACTCTTCCTTAATATCATTTATATTAATGTATTTTATTTTATTTAAAACTAGCATACGAAAAAAAAACAAAAATATGTATGTAAGGTGGGCGTTATATATACGAATATTATAATAGATACAAAGATATATTTATATATATTTATGTATATGTATTTTAAAATAAACGATGATGAAAATTTCATATTATAAAACTTATAATCATTGTCGTTGTTGCTTATTTTGGTTAAGTCCAACGACTTTTCAAAACGATTACAATAACGATTGTTATACTTTGAAAAACCAAACATCACAAAATATTAAGATGTGATGACGATGATACTGATAAAAAAAAATGATGATAAAACAAACTAGAGAACTACTAAAATACAATTTATTTTTCTTTCACAAAAAAAAAAAAGTAAACGAAACAAAGTAGATAAATATATTTGTGTATGTTGTTGTTTATTTTGAATAAACATCAAATGAAAAGTCATAACAATTTTAAAATTGAACAGAAAAATATCTTACAGAATTTTATTTGTATTTTAAATGTGAGTAATAATAAAGAAAAGTATTATGGAAAATCTTTATATAATAATGATAAGAAAACATACTACAGATACATGAAAAGCTTTTAATATTATAATTTTTTGTTTTTGTTGTTGCTAATACCACAGAAGAAAACCTCTTCCCGTTTTAACAATCTTAGAAGAAAAAAAAGAACGTACGTACATACACGTACATATATTTTTCTCATAGAGATAATCGCAATGGTACTTAACTGCATATCGCTGATTTTTAATAAAAATAACAAAAAATGAAAATAATAAAAAAAAAAACATTTAAGAAAAAAAAAAAAAGGAATACGAGTATAAGTTAAGCAAAGAACGTGTCACCATTTTTATTGTTTATTTTTATCAAGAAACACTTGAAATGGAAAATGATTTCATTAACAATTTTGTATTTTTGAATCTTGAGGATTTTTTACTATAGTAATTTCTTCGTTTGAATGTTTTTTTTTCATCTATAAAAAATTTAAAAATAAAATTTCCCTTTTAGGATCTCTAAAATATAAATGTCGTAGATTTTTATGATAATATTTCATCACCCAGAAACCTTATTTATGACAATTTAAGAATTGATTTTTAATAAATTTTAAACAAATTTATAAACTGGAACAAATGTTTTTTAATATAAATGAAAATAAATAAATACAAACGTAAGTATCATAATTCTATACAATACGCTTCAACAGGATTGAGATATTGTGGAAACCCTCGTGTGCCACTATACTTCTTCAAGATTCTGATTTTTTTGGATGCACAACGAAACGACGAAATTATTAATCTCACATCAGAGGAATTTACTTTACCCAATCCAGATGCATACTTCAAAAGATATGGATTTTTCAAAGTCAAATTATGATGGATGAAGAGGGTGAGGTTTTTGGGGTTTGTGAGTTTTCTTTTTTATTAAATGGTCTGATCTATTTTTGTGCAAAATTTCTTATATTTGCGGCTTGTAGTAGAATTTTACAATTGAAGTGTTTCATGATGAACAATTTCATTAATTACTTATATGTATGTCCATCTACATATTCCTGCTGTATAATATTAAATATCTTATGACTAATTAAAATGAATTGAAAGTCTCCGTATATTCGTTAGAATTAGAAATTTTATTTGGCTATCAACCAATCTCTACAAATTTCTTTTTTTTATCCAAAATACAAAAACGACGCACTGTTCAAAAGAGATTAAATATTTCATTTTAAACAATATTTTTTAACCGACAAAAAATGTCAAAGTATCTTATTTGACCTAACTTTCAGATTTCAAAACAATTAGTCAATACTTCAAGTTAAGGAAAAAAAATTCCAAAAAAAGGTTCAAGTTTTTCCTTGTTCGACTTCTTAATTATTCTACTTTTTGTTTTTGAGTTGTGCACATTTTATTATAAATTCTTTCATAATAATTTCAACAAAGACCTAAAAAAGAAATTTGAAATAACATGTTCACCAGCTGATAACTAAACTTTAAAAGGATTTCGATCATTCTAATTTTCCAAAGGATTCATATAAAAAGAACAAATAAAAATTATATTCATCATATTCCAAAATCTTTCACAAAAAAACACAACACATTCCATACTAAATTTTCAATATCATATTTTTTATTGTTGGCGTCATTTCTAATTTCATTTTTGTGTCTCCATCATTCTCTGGATCATTCATATTAAGTAAGTACATTTACTATATGATCATGATGACGACCACCATCGGCAACAAACACATAAAATACTTAATAATTCTTTATTTGTTTTTTTTTTCTTACTTTGAAATTTTTTCAACAAAAAATGATCTTCTCAGAAATAAATCAATCAATTAACTCTTTTAGCTCATCTTTAAAGTAAATATACCGCATCAAATCATTATTACAAAATATTATGATGACGATGTTGATGATGATGATGATGATCCAAAAAAGAGAATGGATAGGAAAAGTTTTATAAATTTAAAGCTCTTTCAATGCATCCTCATAGAATCGAAACATAAAAATGACAAAATATTATAGCAATAAAAAAAACTAAAATAAAACAAAAAAGAAAAGAAAATATTCAAAAAAAAAAATGTTTTAAAACAATTAAAAATTTTTCTTATATCAAAATTCTGAATGGACGACCTTATGACTGGAATCTTTGAATGACTTGAATTCCATATGAGGTACCATCAGCATTTTATTTGCAATATATTTCATCACAATATAATCATCAAAATGGGACAATAAGTCATATCCAATGCCAATCTTTTTGGCATTTCTCATTTGGTGGGCGCCATTCATCTCCATAATAAATTCGTCAAAATTCCACAGACACAACACATTATTTTTGAGATTCAACCATCAGAGCATCAGTAGCATTAACAGTAACAGCAGCAAAAGAACTTTCGACAGATCTTTGAAAGAACAGAAACAACAAAAAAAAATTATTCTTACTTTGTGGTCCAATGCGAATATGATCTATAATATTTAACGAAGTACTAAATAAAAGCACGACATTTTTTTTTTTCTTGAATCAAATAATGTTTAAAATTTTGAAAAAAAAAAAAAACTTAAATTCTTCAATATCTACGAAATTCTATAGATTAAAAAACGAGAACAACAGGAAAAAACAAAACATATACAAATTTTATTTTGTAATTTCATTAACACGAGAAATATTGTATCCTTATAAATGTATAAAAAGTGCATTTTGATTGCATAAAATTTTATTTTATTTAAGATTTCCTGTTTTTTATATCTAACATTTAACTTTCACTTGAAATATATCATCACAAATGGGGGTCTTGTATATATTTGCATGAGAATTTCATTCACTTTTTTTTTTTTTGTTTCTTTATTAAACATAAAAGGTTCTCAAAGAATTTTATATTCATCATTTCAAATTATATTTATTGCATTCATGCATATAATGTGTGCAATTTAAAGTACAATTCACGCACATTATTCGAATGATTGCATAAATTTGTATACTTGTACTTATCTTAAATATTATTATTTGTTAACCAACACATATACATGTAAATATTAACAAAAACTTTAACATCATAATTAGACAAGAAGTACATATAAATTTAGTGCATAATCATTACAGTAAATTGAGTTATAAAGTGTTGGTGTACTTTAATTTCATTCTAAATATGTAGAATATAATATTACACCATATTTTATTATATTAACACACACCACACATAACTTAAGGATTCTTGAAATACACACTTAATTTTCAATAAATGATTAAACAATAAGTGGATTCTTCAATATAATTATTTATAATTGCATTATGGATAATTATATTCAAGTATTGAGTGTCTTGGTAAAATTGCAAATTTTCTACTTTTTTTTTTTTTTTTTGGAATGTAAAGATTCCTCATGATTATAATCAATAAATTTCAAGGTTTTAGACAGTTTATTTGAAAAATATTTTTTTTTCAATTCAATGATTTTAAAAAGAAAATATAATTTCCACATGATTGGGTGTTAGTCAAAATAAAATAGAGGTTATGTGAGGCGATGAATTGAGGATAATTTAATTTTTTTGTTAAGTGAAAAAAAAAATACTTGTGGTTATTTTTGGAACTAACAAGTGTAAAAAAATAAAAAGTAAAATTTACGTAACTATGTATAAAAGCTAATATGTAATTGAAAACAAGAAAGTTAAATTAGAATCTCTCTTCAGCATCATTAATTTAATTTGATCTATTATAATAATATCTTGCTGATTATATTGTTCAAGTTCTTACAGCAATCTTGATTTGAACACCCTGTATCAATTATCTTGTTAAATTATAATCAATATTAAACAATTACATTTTTATTTTTAAAAAAAAAATTATTTTCATTTTCTATAAAAAAAAAAATAAATAAACAATACTTTTATAATAGAATTGAGTGTACGAGTATAAAACTAATAATAATACCTAGAATATCATTTTTAAAAAAATATTATTTAAATGTCATATATGAAAATTGTTTATTACATATAAAAAAAAATAACAATGAACATACAAATCAACAAAATGATGAATATCTTTATAATATAAAATGTGACACTGAAGTATTTATGTCAGGTTATTTGTTGATTTTCAAAGAAAACCACACTACTTTGCATTACCATTTTGGGTTTTCTTCATAATCAATTTTGTGTATATGTATATTATATACATTTATGTAATGTTTGTATATTTTACCTCTATTATATTTATTTGTGTGTTTTTTACTCATTTTGATTGATTTACATCAACTGTGAAAATTTATGAGTTTTTTTTTGTTTTTTTTTTTTGCTTTTTTTTTTCAACTTAATCTTTGTTTTTACATTTATTAATATTCCATGATATGTATATGATACCCACACACATATATACACATAGATACATTTCTGTTATTAAGATATGTGAATGATTAAAATAAAATTTATTAATATTGTACAAAATATTCTACAAAAAAAAAACCGAGCCAAAAACAAAGAAAAAAAATATAAATATTATAATAATGAAATTTATAGTCATATGAACATACATATTACATATGTACATACATATGTATGTAATATGAATTTAACAGGAACAAAAAAAAAGATTGAAACTAAGGAAAGAAAAGAAGAAAACTTGTAACCTTTTATTAACAAAATCACGTAATATGCCTTAAAATTTTAATGGCATTTTCTCGTTTTCTTCTTTATAAACAATTTTTTTTTTTTTTTTTAAATAAATTATTGTAAATATTAATTAATTGTACGTTTTTTTTTTGTTTATCGCCTTCTACTTTTTCATATTTGGAAAAACATCAAGTTGATTGATCTCTTATGTCGAATGACCTGTAACAGTGGAAATTATATAAGGTGAACAATTCATTTTTTTTTTTTAAGTTAGAAATTAATCAGTTGAACTTTTAATTATTCAAACAAAATTAAAATAAAAACAAATTTTTAGTTTTAGATATTTCTTGAACTTGACAAATTAGTGTTTTCTAGATAAATTTAAAAAAAAAAAAAATTTTTAAATTCTAATTTTTTTAAGATTTATTCCTTACCCTTTTTATTTATTTATTTTGAATTTTTCAAAAAATTCAAACATTTTTTCTAATGAAATTTTACAAATTACTACTATCTTTATTCTTATCTTATAAAGTCAAAATTCTAATAGAATTTATTAATGAATTTTATTTTTCACCCTATATTCTTTTGTTTTCTCCATCAATCTGGTATTTTTTTTTTCTGTTTTTTTGTTCCGTCTTGATGTAATTCATTTCATTTTCATATTAAATCGATTACAACATTGAATATGATGACAGAAGCTGAGATGTAAGGGTAATCATCATCATCATCATCATCAACGCAATGACTATGATTAAAATATGTGTGTACACATTACGTAAAAGGGGTGAATATTTTTAAATATAAAAAAAATATATATACACATATATCCCTTATCGGCTCCATATTGTCGTGTAATGTAATGAAATACTATATTTATTGAATCTTTCGTATATTTTATATGCATGAAATATAATAAATAAAAATATGTACTATGAATTTATTTTACTACGGTACACGTTACATACACATCATATAATCTAAAATATACATACATATAGGTTTATATTGAAAAAAAGAAAAAAAAAACATTTTTTTTTTTTTTTGAAAGAGCATATTTTTTGTGTCATTTAACTTGCATTTGGTTGATTAAATTGATGAATTTGATTAGTTGACTGTAAAATGAAAAATTGAAAAGAAAAAAAAAAGCGGAATAAGAGAAAAGAAAATAAGAAAAAAAAAAAGAAAAATATAACAAAATTAAATTAAATAAAAATATGTCAACACATATGTCATAAATAAAAAAAAATATCATAATAAAATTTTTAAAGAAATATGTACATGATGAATTTTAAAATTTTTAATTTAATTATTTTGAGAAAGGATAACACATATCCCAATATCGAAGAAATTTTTCAATAGTTATAGGCAGACTATTAGCTGTTGAGAAGTATTTAAGGTTTTCAGATGTGCTATATTATAATTAAAATTTATTTTTCAAAGATTCAATATTCTTTAAAACTATACAAAAAACAAAACATTAAAATAAGATTTTCACGCAAAACTTTAGTGAAATTTTCAAAAATGTGTCAAAATCATTTTTTTTTTCTTTTCAATATTTCGAAAGGGGTTATTGTCCTTACCCTGAAAATTAAAATTTTCAAGAATTTTGTTTTTGTCTAACGATTTAAACAATAAGCTAGTATAATACATTCGTTTAAAATTTAGTATTTTTGCACTATCAATAACTTTTAATTTAGAAATCAATATCAAGAGCTTGAATAATAAAAAATTAACGTAAAATAACACAATATTGTTGAATAATACTAAAAATAAATATACATATGATACATACATATGTATACGAGAATATATTTAACACTTCTGAATAAATCTAAATACACCTTTACACATACATATGTATGTATATAAAAATATCAAGTAAAATTCGACGTAAAAGGGAAAATCATGTCAACTGACAATATGTGTAAAAAATTTTTAGATGATTTTGATATCTCATCTGATTTGTATAAGGATATAACATATAAATGTCACAAATTGATATTACATATGAATTCACTTTGTTATAATCTCCCTTTCATTTCATTTTGCATTTTAAATCTCATATGTCATACATCTACGTATACATCACCTAAATAAAATATATTTTATTCACATTTTCAATATTTTGTTTTTTCATTGAAATAAATGTTTTTTTCGTATTTATTTATTTTTTTTTATGATATATATTTTTTGTAAACCTTAAGGGTAAAAGATTTTCTAATTCAAATTTATATCAGATTTGATGTTTCGTTAAAGGATTTAACATTTTATATCCGTATATGAAAATAATAAATACATATAAGGTGTTTGTTTTTGTTTTTATTGAATATGTATGTTTAGTATTTAAAAAAAAAAAAAAAATTTATTTTTGTTAGCAAACGGAAAATATGTTTTGTAATTTAAAAATTTTCTGCCCAAGATAATATGTATTCCCAAGAAATACAAGATACTTCTGAAAAACCTATGATTTCTATTTGAAGTCACTTTTTGAGCATGCATAAAATATGGTCAATCTTTTATCAAATTGTGAAATGCTATATTTTTTTTCTCATCGTTTTTCCTCCTTATACACCAAGGACAATTTAGTTTTTGAATTTCAAATTTTAGTGTTTTGGATGCAACATATTAGATAACTCCCTCTATATGTTAAAAAAACTTCTTGAATCTTATGAAATGAATAAAATATTTGTGTAAATTTCTTAACTTTTTTTTTTTAAATGTAATTACAAAGACCGTAATAAATTTTTTATTTCACCACACTTGACACCATGTATATACTTCATATTTTTGTCCTTTTTTTATGTCCTTATAGAACCAAATTAAATGGAATTTCCTCTCTGACCATCGATCAATCAATAAACATTTTGACTGCAATAAAATGTTTTTTTTTTTTATTTTTTACTTTTAGTTTCAATAATAACATTGTGTTGAGGAAAAAAAACAATATTTTACAAGACCAAAAGTTGTATTTTTCATTTTCATTTGAATATGGTGTTTTTTACACGGTCAATACACCTCATGAATAAAATTTTTTCTTTAACTTTTTTATATTCGATGTCTTCGATTTTGTCCCCAAAAAATGATCTTAAAAAATGAGAAAAATGTAATAAATTTTTTTAGTACTGTGTTCGTTTTCTTCTTTTTTTTTTTTTTCATTTATATTTTGACACAATAATGTAATGTATTCATCCCTCGAGAACTACCTTTTATTTTTTTCTTTTCTTTTTGCGCTTGTATTGTTGCGCTCGTATATCATTTATTCATTTCATATGGATACTTTGTTCGTTTTTGATTTTTCGTTAATGTTATCCTTCACCAGAATTTCAGTATACTTACACAATTTATATATTGTTAAATTAAAAAATAAAAGTTTATTTCTGATTACATTTATAAAATTCTACTAAAAAAAAAAAATCAAAAATTCTCCTTCGTCCATATTTTTCTGGAAAAAAGTTTTAATTTTGAAAACCCTTTTTTTATGCTTTCTTTATTTATGTTGTCTAATTTATTCAATACAAAAAAAAAAAGGACAAATATTTTTGATTGACCTTTTATAATATTTTCACATATATTTTTTTTTCGTTTTCTTGTTATTGATTTCCATACGTTTCATAAAAAAAAAAACTGTATTAAATTTGATGGATGCCATATAAAAGCTTCATATTATTCAAAAAATTTTAAAAAAAAAACAACAACAACAACAACAACAAAAATTTTTTTTTCAATACGAATACGATAAATGTCACATATCAAAAATGAAAGGAAAATAAAAGAAAGAAAACAAAAAGTTATATATAATGATCGAAAGTCAAAAGCACTATGCATAACATATCGAATTTATCATCGGAAAAACAAAAACAGTGAAAAAAATATATTGAGGAAGAAGAATAAGAGGAGAAAAAAAATAATAAACATGAAACATTAAGTAACACTACATACATGATATTGGTTAGTATAGTATATTTACTAAAGAGGTATTTTTTTTTCCTCCATAAAATTGTAAAAAATGATGAAAACCTGTACAAAAATTGGAGTAAAAAACGAAAATTGAAAAGTAAAAAAAAAAAAAAGATTGATGAGTTTGATTGAATTTGTATGTTCAGTAATATTTTTCCTATTATATATTATATATATCTAAATGTCATTTCAGTAAAATAGTAAAGTTGATATAAAAAGAATGGTATTTAATATGCAGAAAAAAATTGATATTGTTCCTTTTTTATATATTAAAATTTCATATGATGAATAAAATGACATTTTTTTATAAAATTTTCCATAGAAAATATATTGATTAGTACTTGATTGCAAATGCATTTATAGTATATGTAATATGTGTATATTTATTTTTTTTTTTTTACTACTGTATAATTTAAATTTGAAAAATCTAACAAATTTGTAAAAGAATGAACTGTATAAAAAAACATTAAAAATTTAACGTTGTAAGACTCTAGAATACTTCAAAATTTGTGTTATTATTATGTATTGGTATAATTTTTAAAAAATTCCAATTACTCATTGTCCAATTTTTTGTTGTTTCACAATATTAAAAAAATTAATAACAATAATAATAATAATAAAAAATATCCTTTACATATTTCCCTGAATTCTAATGTAAAGACTATTATTTTTAAATATTTTCCTTTATTTTTTTTTTGTTAGATAATTTATGAAGAAAATGATAAATTTCGTGACAAAAAACTCTTCTTATGTCTTTAATGTATTAAATTTCACTCCAATTATTTTCTTAAAAAAATAAGAAATATAAAAATGTAATTGAAAAAAAAAAGTAAAACTTGGAATGTATGTTTAGATGAATTTTTAATATTAAGAGCCAATATGTATTACTTTATATGCCTTTCAAATTCAATATTTGATTACTTAAAATTTGATATTTTGTTCATACATTAGTTGTATCTTAAATTTTCAACAGAATCAAATCATAAACAGAAAATAAAAATAAAAATAATTTATGCTATAATATGCTATAATGCTATTTGTTTTTTTTTTTTATTCTCACAATAATAAAAATGTCACGAATTTCATTTTATTACGAATTTTTTTATTTTTTTATTTATTTTTTTTTTCTATCAAAATAAAAGCAAAAACTGTTAGATATCTTTTTTTTTTTTTTCATTCTATAAAAATGTTTTATAATTCGTTATTATATTTTATTATTGTTTATTACTATACATTAAAAAAAATTAAGCGGTAATCGTAATGAATGAATAACAAAAAAGCATTTCTTCGTTTACACATGGATTTTTTTTATTATATAGAAAAAAAGTCAAAACATAGTTATAAAATTATTAATGAGAGTCTTAACGAAAATATGTCAAAAACAAAAAAATCATAATAATATGAATAAACATAACTATAATTATGAAAGTCTCACGAAATTTCCAAGAATTTTATTCAAATTCGTGTCTTTATTAATATAATTTGAGATATGTTTTTTTTTTTTTTTATTATTTGTTGATCGTAAAAAAACAATTTTTTTTTTGTTTAATCATAATTTTATTATAGCGTTAAGTACCTACACATTTTATGGATATGATGCTGAATGGTGGTTTTTTTTTTCAAAATTTTTTTATATAGATTTTATAGGTAGTCTAATTTATTTAAATACAGTGGAAAATTAAATATATACAAAAAGTTTCTACACAGGGTGGTACGCATTATGTTGTGATAGAAGACTATCAAACTTTTCAGCGGATATTCAGAGCTAGAAACAAATAAGGCAACAGACTGACCAAGGCTTAGTATGATTGTAAATACTTTTTTATTTATTAGTGGAATTGTCATAAATTTTTATGAGCATAAAATGCTACAATTTTAGACTAACCGTGAATTCCACTCATTGCTTTTTACTTTTCAAAAAAAGGATTATTTTCTCAAAAAATTCTCTTATTGTTTTAAAAGTAAGTCCCATTCATCGACTTTAAATTTTTCTTTCAGAAAATAGATATCTTCAAAACACCCTATAAAATCATGTCAAAAGAATAATATAAAATGTCATGGAATTTAAAAACAAAAAATATTATAAATCCTTAACCATTTACGCTATAATTAAAAATTTCCAAGAAAAATAATAACTCACTTGTTTTAATTATTATTCATTGTTTTTTTATGTTTGATTGGCATTATGATAAAAATAATAAAATTGCAATAAAAAATAAAATTATCATAATGTACAAAACAAAAAAAAAAAAAAGGATTTTTTTTTCTACCACGTGCAAGCGGTATAATTTATACAAAAATTGTGAAATTTCTCCAGTAATCTGAAAATTTTACAATCCAGAGTTGATCCCAACCTCCTCCAATTTATTTCATACGCAATCTTATCCATTGCCCGACATTTTATTCAGTCTTTGGTTCTTTTGTCCATTCGATCTTAAGAATAACATTTTTTTATCATGTTGTCCATACACGTCAATCTTGATCCATTTCAATATGTTTACATTCTCATACAATTCATATCACTCCTGGTATGGTATCTGATTCTCTATTGACCATTATTGTCTTGCACTGAACCCAATATTCATCTAATGATTTTTCTTACAAACTTTCTTTACTTTGTTTTATTCGATCGTATTGAATTCCTAAACCTCAAATATTTATGAAATTTCTTTATATTTTAGCAACAAATTTTTTCAAAAAAATTTATAAAAAAAGACCTAGTTTGAAAATGAAATAAGGATTAAAAAATTTTTAATATCAGAAAAGTAAAAGAGTTAAAGGTGAATGAAAAACAATTTCTTATAACTTTTTGCAATTTTTTCACAAGTTCTAAAAACATATTTTTTTTTTTCATTTTCTAATCAATTTTTGTCAATATTTTTTAATAAAAGTTTTTAAAAACCTTTATCATTTTCTGTAGAAAATTCAATTTCGATAAAATGAAATGTCAATCAAAAGGCATTTTAACAACCTAATCCTGTCGAAAACAAAACTATTATTAACTTAAATTTCAAACTTTACCATCACCTACAAACAAAATAAATTAAAAAAATAACAATAACAACAATAATTTTATTCATTTCTTGACGTTATTAAATTGAATTATTTATTGTTCACTAGATAAAATAAATTTTTCAAATGTTCTATATTATCTATATTATAGAATGTCTGCATTGCATTTTTCCACATCTTTACTCCTTATATTTATTTATTTCTCTATATTTTATTTTTCATTTCATTTATTTTTATTTTTCTAAGCATAATGAATAATTGTACATTTAAATCACATTATAAAACAAAAATTTATTCATTTTTAAAATGTGTAAAAGAAGAAGAACTCTTATACGTTTATAGAAAAATTTAATTTTATGCAGGCATAAAAGAAGAAAAGAAAAACACTAATAAAACGATTTTCATCAAGAAATTTAATACACCGCGTTTTAAAAACATTTTATTGTTGTTGTTGTAGAAAATTCAAAAACAAAAAAGGATGATAACGAAAAAGAATACAACGTAATAAGAAACCGGTAGAAAATTGAAAAACAACAAAACTTTATTCTTCTTTTTCTTTTCTCTTTATTTTTATTATTATTATAATTTTTTTTTTTTTTTTTTTTTTTTAAAAAACTAATTTCTTAAGACACCAAAACGCTTCACCGCACAATTTAACTTTTCCTTGTTCTTTAAAAGATTTTTCCATATAACAAAACAATAAAAACAACAACAAGTACATAATACATATATGATAGTATAAAATTTAACAACAAACGCAACAGCAACATGAGATAAATACAAAAAAGAAAAGATGAAGAAAAAAAAAAACGCAGCAGCCATATATTATATAAAATATACTAAAGGATTTTTGCATCAAAAAAAACTTTTTTTTTCTTGTTTTTGCTTTCTTTTACGTTGGTTGATGCGGCCTTTGTAAAACAAGAAAATCACTTCAAAAGTAAAAGTTTTTTCCATAGAAAAACTGAGAATATGTAAAAGATGAGAAGAAGAAAAATAAAATTTAGAAGTAGAAAAGTTAAGAAAGCGGGAAAAATATGGTTGTAAAATTCACTTATAAAATACTTAACGAAGCCTCAAGGATGACAAGGATATTAGAAAAGAAAATATACGTGTACAAAAAAGGTATAAAAGTAAAAACAAAAAAGGATTCAATCATGACATTGAAGTTATTTGAATTAAAATACATAATACGCAAAGTAATTTTGTAATTTTAATCGAAAATTGATTTATAATTGAAAAACAAAACCATTTTTTTTTATTTTTTATTTTGTGAAATTTACTCATCATTTAGCTGATGAGAGTTTGGGTTGATGGGTGGTAAGAAAACTTTTAACAGATGTTGAAAAGGTGTTGTAAACGACAACAATTTTAAAAAAAAATGTCACAGTAATTTTTATTTAAAATTTATCCATTGTTTGACTATTCATTTAAAAACTGGCATTTCAATGAAAAGTTCATTTCTAAAGTTAACTATTCTCAAGCGCAGTATGAAACTTTCAAAATGGATAAAGTGTTACAATTGAGTCGCAATTTGAAGTCATAGAGAGGAGTTAATTCACGACAATGCATGTAGAAGGAAGAAAAATTTCATAAAATAATAATTTGGTCCACAGTATTAGTCTGAAAAAAATTCCAAAATAGGTGCCGAATACATTGACGCAATTGAATGAAATTATTGATAAGCAACGAATGTAGGCGAATAGACGAACTTTTTTCTTTATTTAATAATTAAATAATTATTTTGCTTCTTACACATAATAATTGAATTAATTCCTTATTAACAGAAAGAAGTAGAAATATTTTTATTTATTGCGAGAAGAAAAAGTACATAGAAATAAAATCTAAGAATCAGTTAAGGATCATTAAAAGTGAAACAAAAATTTAATTTTGAAATTAAAGTTAGTTCAGTTGATTGTGTATGTATATAAGTTGTTGTTGTTGTAGTTAATAAGTCTCGGTTCAGTTAACCAAAAATAAAGTAGCTAAATTTGATATAGAAAACAAAAATGTGGAGAAAAGATATAATTTCTTTTTTTTTTTAAGTAAAAAGGCTTTCATTATCCTGATACACATGTACATATCGTATAATATAAGTACTATAATGTAATAAAATGTTTTAGGAATGAGAGATAAAAGGATTTAATCCGCTGGATAATTATTGGTAATTCAATGTGTCAACATGAATATAGGATTAATAAACGAATGAAGAATTTTATTATAGTCGTGTATAAGTATGTATGTATGTGTAGATATAAAATAAAATATATATTATGATAGATAACCATGTGAAATTTGAATGGTACATGTAATTTTGTATAATTCGTTAAAGGTTTTTTATATTCATCAAACATTACATAGATAGAAATTAGTAATGGTGGTGGATATCCTTCAATTCTGATATATGCGGTAAAATTAAATGGTATGATAGGACGCTTCAGAATTAAGTTTAACGAAATTAAACTTCATCATCTATTTACTATATAGAAATATGTATATAAAGAGCTTGATAATATACATACATATACATATGTACAATACATATGTATAACAAATAAATAATACTAACATTTTAGTATTTCATTTATTCCAGATCGTATCATTAAAATGTGTTATATATATATTAAACATACATGTATTGTATATGCGGTATTAATGAATAAAATCCGTAATTTTATCCTGAAATTACAAAAACAACAATATTCACTCATCATCAATATCATTATTATCATCATCAGTGCTCACTCGCATCTAAATATTCTTGGTTACAGGCAATAGAAAATCAGAAATAGCAATTGCAGGACCAAATATACGAGCACATATAATATGTATATTTACATTATTCTTATAGTAAATACCATGAATATTCGAAATGTCATTGCAGGCAGGATGTATAATCAAATCTAAAATTTTTGGCCAAAGGATTAATATATATAAATGTACACATATGTACGTGCATACATATGTATGTGTAATATGCATATATATATACATTCTCTAATAATACAAAAGGCGCATTTATTTTATAACTAAGGTACAATATTGATGAATCTAAGGATCACGGGATTTTAATGATAAAATATCTTTACAATACAAAAATATTATGTGTATATTGTATATTTATAGTTTTATTTAATGTAAAGGAAACAGTTTACAAATTTTAGATATTTTCTCTATAGATACACAATATACATATATACATATATACATATATGACATGAACATATACATATCTATCTATAAAAGTAAATACTATATGCACTATCAAAAAGTAACAACATAGAATACTACTAAAAAAAATTTTAGTTTGTATTTATATTATTTACTAATGAAATAAGAATATCATAGAGAATTGCATTTAATTATAATATATGTATTATAGATACATACATAAATATATACATATTACATATGATTTAGATACTGTGTATTAGGTCAAAATCAGCGTCCATATCACAAAATTCACATCAGTAAATTCATGGTTTGTACTGATAAAATGTAAAATACAATACAAAATTTACAAATTTGTAATAAAAATGTAATATAAACCCAGTTAAAATAATGAATTATTCACAAATATCCTTCCGTTTTGTTTTTTCTCTCTTATGTTTTTCTGTATGTGGTGGTAGTATTGCATTTTGCATACAATAAATACACATATTATTTTTTTATGTATGTACATTGTACATAGATACTTTGGAAAATATAATATTTAAAGAGAAACAAAATTCAATATTCAATTCACAATTCGTAAATATTAGGAAAATTTTGTAAACGAAATTTTTGTTTTAATATGCTTTTTGTAATGAATGTTTTCTAATTGATGTAATGAACGGAAAATTGAAATAATATAAAAACAAAAAAAAATATCTTGTTTCAACAGTGGTAAATATATTATTTGTTATTTCTTTTTAATAAATTGCATATACTATATGTAAGATTTTAAATGAAAAATTTCAATTTTAAGATTATTATCCAAATCATCCAAAAATAGTCCATTTTTGAAATCCTTTTCAGCTAGACCAAGTAAAAATGAATGGATGATACAAAAAACTTATTAGTTCAATAGTGCAGTCAAGGAGAAAACTCTCAACACTCTTTCACTTTAAAGAAAAAACCTCTACTTTATATTAAAATTTCAAAAAAGTAAATTTAGAACTTGATAAACATTACAACATAAGAAATTGCCAAGAAAAAAGAAATCTTAAATTTATTTCACATTTTCGAATGAAATTTAATAATACATAAATTAAAATCAAACATTTTTTAATCCCATAAAATATTTAAGTTTCACATGAAAAAATGAATTTACTTTAACTTAATACAAAAAAAAAAAAACTATCATCTTCATGAATCTATATCTAAGTAATCTCATAAAAATTTCCTTTTTATTTTTATTCTAGGACAATTATTATTGAAATATTCATATAAAATTATTTTCTTTATATAATTCCAATTTACTTTAATACAATTAAAATATTTTTAACAATATATAATTTAAATATATTTTTATTATCATTTTTTTTTTTTTTTTTCTAAATAAGGCTACCTACTTAGTATGTTACAAGAATTCACTCATTCACATTTAAAATTTATTTTAAAACATCTTTCACATCAAACATATAACAAAAAAAATTTATTACATATCATAAAATTCTTCCTACGAGTAGAAAAATATTAAATTTCATTGCTTTATTCTCATTCCAATGGTGTCGAATCAATCCTTCTTTATATATCCTCTTTCTAGTTAAATCATTAAAAATCTTGAATTTTTTCTCTTTTCGTTTCTAATGTGTTTTTATTTATCGGTTGTTTTTTTTTTTTTTAATTTTTAATATTTCTTTTGTTTCAATCTTGTCCTTATATTTATACATAAATGGATGCTGTTTTCCATTTTATATGATTTTTTTAATTGATACCATTTGCCTAATAAAAAAAATATTAAGAAAAAAACCACATTCCTACTAGATATACCTTCTGATCTAGTGGCAATTAACTATTAAAAAATATTGAAACTTTGTTGGTTTTTAGTTATAATTTAAAACCTTTTTTTTTTAAATATATTATTTCATATATGTATGTATCTACATACTATTTGAAATCCAGTAGTCTTTTTCAGTGACCGCATTCACAGCAGCAGTTCAAAGATTTCGTATCTACTTATTATTTTCTGAATAAGTTTCCAATGGACACTATAAAGTGAATGAAAAAGATCAGTGTAGCCAATTTGATAGAATTACTCAAACTTTTTGCCGAATAGTTTTGTCAATTTACCGAAATTTTATAATTAAATTCTAACTGAAGATTAGTTTAGATTATATCATTTCAGACTAGTATTTAAGTCGAGCGGCAAGTATTATAATTCAGCAACTAAATGTATATGAATAGGCCAATTTAGTCGATTATAATTTAGTAAAATTATTTAATCGAATGAAAATTTGCTCTAATTTTTCCATCTAGTAGCGTTCAAATTTATTATGACCCAAAAATATTGTTTTGTACTAAAGTACTTTTTCTTGGACCATTTTCTATCAACCAGATTCGAATAATTGGATTGTGCGCATTCTACTTTTCAAAATAGTTTGAATTTTTCACAAATTATTTACGAGTACAATTAAGTCGTCTTAAATCAAATAATTAATTGGTGTATAAAATAATACGGTTGAAGTAGCAGCAAAAATATTTTCAAATTATGTAATTCAAAATTTATTTTAATTGGCAACACTAGAAAAGGTCTCCTTTTATGTGTTTTTTTATTCCCTTAAAACTATATAATAATTATATAAAATATTTTCAACATATTTTATATTAGGTAGCCTCTTCTTCTGGAAAAAAAAACTATATGAAAATACATATACATATGTGTGTACATAGATGGATGTCTTTAGTAAATGATTTGATTATGATTGTACATCATTTTTAATTTTATTAGAAATTTTTATTACTTTGATCTCAAAGTTCGATGTGTGTTTTTTCAAAAACATAAAAAACAAATACAACAATTTTTTTCTTAATTTTAATTTCCTTTTTAAATTCATAATATCTACAATAACAACAAAATGTATGTGAATATCTTTGTTTCAGTTTTTAGTATCTTTTTTTTTTTTAATTTTTTTGATTTTTTCCATTAAAAAAAATATACAATTTTTCAAAAAATTAAAATAAAAAAAAAGTGTAATCAAAAAACTTAAAATATTGTCTTATAATATGAATTGATGATAAAAAATTTTTTCTTAAAGATCAAAAAACCGCAAGATTATGTATCTTTTTATTTTAATATCTTTCTTGTTACATTAAACAAAAAAAAAAGATAGTTACTGGATAGTGAAAGAAAAAATTATTTTTGTTTTTTTTTTTTTTTTTTTCAACGAGTTTTGTTACATTTTATCAAATTCATATAAATTCTCAATGGATGTTGCATTTTTGAAGAAAAAAAAAAAGTTATTATATCATTGGAAAATAAACAAAAGTTTTTTTCGTCTTAAAGAGAAAAAAAAAATCGAAAAATATAAAACAAAAAAAATATATATATTTATATTTAATTACGACATAAAATTGAGAATGTTTTTATTGATATCCGATTCATTTTTTCTTTTAATTTTTTTTTTTTTTTAATTTAATTTTATTATTTATTTATTTTTGTATTCCTTTACTATTTTCTGTGTTATTGTTTTTTGTTTCTATTTTTTAAAAACAAAAAAAAAAAATAAAATGATTAAAATTTATTTTCTTCAGTTTTTGTGTATTAAAAACAAAAAAATTTATGATTTCATGGAAATCTTAAAAAATAAACTAACATTATGCGGTTGTGTCATTAACAAAAACAAAGAAAAAAAAATTATCAGAAGTTTATATGTTTTAATATCAAAAGAAAATTTTTATTATATAGATAAAAAAAAAAACATATATAATATATTTTAATGATTTGATTACATTTTAGGTAAAATAACTATTTTTTTTTTACCTTTAATAATATATGAATAAAAATGTTTTTATGCTAATATATAAAATTTTATATGAATAATTTAAATTTTTATTGGAATCTCTATAGTGTTTCAATATTTTTGTATATAGAAATATTTTCTATCTTTCTTGAAATAAATTCATGTTTTATTTTTTACTATTTTTTTTTAACAACTTTTCTAAGTAAAAATAATAAAGTTATAAAAGATTATAAAATTATTATGTATATAATTTTTTTTTTTTTTTAACTGGAATTACTCTCAGTGATTATCATTATTTATGGAAAGTAGAAATATGCAATTGCATGTAAAGAAATGCTATAAAAAGATATTGGCTATCTTTAGCTACTTGATTTAACTTATTAAGATAAGTATATGACTGTATTTCTAATAAATGTTAATAAAGCACCTGATATTTAACGTTTTTCTATTGATATTATTTTAAAATTATTTTATTGAGATACTTGAAATTTACTTATTACTTATTATTACTAATTTCTAAAAGTTTTGAATATATTTCGGTATGATTTGATCATATTAGAAACTTCAACTATAAATTTATATCATCTTTTTTCAAAAAGAGATTCTAAACAAAAAAACTTTTGAACTGGGAATTTTTTTAAAGAAAAAACTTTAATTTTTTTAATAAAATTTTCATTTATCACATTAAAAAAAATTAAAATTTTTATTTGATTTCAATTATCACCTTAAAAATATTTCCATATAATTTACACCTGAACAAAAAAGAACGAAATATGGCAACAACAAAAAAAAATATTTGAAATTCTTACATAAAATTATTATTACATGTTCAATATTTATTTTCAATGCAATTGCCATATTTTAAAAACATAGAGCTATTTTAAAAAAAAAAAACAAACAACTTATTTTCAACTTGTATAGATATCAGTCATCATTTTTAATGATTATGAAACTTTAAAAAGTTACTACTACTTTGGTAAACAAAACCAAAAAACAAAGAAATATCTAAAAATTCTATAATATCGGTAGCAGTACAAATGATGTGCATAGAATAGACTGAACTATGGTTTGTTGATGATCATAAGTTTTTGCGCGTACATAAAGGTGTACCTCACCTTAATGTCACAAGGTTGACATTTTTGTTATACTGTCATCATTGATCGATATATTAAAAAACAAAAAATAAAAATAAAAAACGAAAAATTAAAAAAAAATAAAACAATTTACAATAAACGAAACAAGTATTACATCGTTATGATTATGTGCACCGGATGAAAGGTAAAAGACAACAAGATCCATAACCGTAGGTGTCATAAAAGGTAAAAGCCTGACAACATTTTATGAGTGCAGCATACTAAATGCATGACAAATGATATATTTGTTTGGCCTTATAAAATCTATCTGAAGTTGATGATGGTGAACACATAACAAAGAATTAAAAACAGAATCTCAATTCAATAACTACAATAATAAGAATATATTTTTTTATATTGAAAATTTTTATTATTATTATTATTTTATTATGGTTTCATACACACATGTAAGTATGTACATATATACATATATATGTATACATACTCGTATATGTATATGTTAATACTTTCATCTAGTAGTTATTATTGGCAAAATATTATATTTTTCTAACTTTATATTTACTATTCATATGCACATGTTATTGTATAGATTTTTTTTATTAATAAATTGATAGTGGTTTTAGTAGCACATATACCCTAGTTAACTGCTTATAGCCAGGTGATCTATCTGATCGATTTAATCAATCTATAAGATCAATATTGCAATTCTTTTTTTTTGTTTTTGTTTCTTTATACATTCTATTCACATATCATATGTATGATATATGTAAGAAGTATATTTTTACACAATTTTTATTTCATATTTATTTATTTTTAATTTTTTTTTTTTCGATTATTTCATGTTTTATTATTAGACAGATAGATTGATATCAGTTAACTATAAATTTTTAAAATTATGGTTATATTAATAAAAGGAGCGGAATGATTTATGGTCATACTATTTCATATAGATTAATATGGTCAATTGAAAATATACACATATAAAATATCTATCGTCACATATATTAAAAATGTTGTGTATATGATATAATGTTTTATTATAACGGAAAATCAACAACAATCATAATCTTAAACAAAAAAAATAAAAAAAAATAAAAAAACGAATATAACTATGTTACTAATATTTTTCTACCGCTTTGTTTATTTTTTTTTTTTCTTTCCTTTTTATAACTATATACTTATATTTTTAGACAAGAAAAAAAAAACATATTTGAACAAGTTAGAATGGAATTTATAACTTCAGTAAATTGATACAGTTGTTCAGAAAAAAAAATGTATTAACAATTAAATGTTTGCATTTTATTTATTTTATAATAAATTGAAAAGAAGTGTAAAAATAAAATAGAAAAAAAAAATTAATCGAATTATAAAAAACTTTTATATGAATTAATCGACTTAGGTTTATTAATTTTTAACAAATGGATTGTTAATTGAACAAATTAAAATTAAAATTTATTTTGTAATTTTTTATTGCATTAGAAGTTTAATTTTCAAATAAAATATTAGAATCTAAAAATTACGAGATTTACATATATGGCATGGCACATTGGACTAAATAATAAATATAAAATTTTCTCTTATTTCGATCCTGCCAAATGGGTTCAAATATTCACTTAAAAAACTCAGATTTTTTCTTTTCAAATAAAATGTAAATTAAATGTAAATTTTTTTTATGAAATGTATGGATAATTTAAACACTCTCATAACTCACTGACTACATTTCAGATTATAAAAATGTTTAGAATGAATTAATTATGTTCACTAAAAAAAATTAAGAAGCAAAAATTATATACATACATACATATACTTACACACATACAAAACATGTTCATTTTTCCTTTTCTTCATATTCCATTTTTTTGTTTTTTTTTTCTTCTTTTTTTTTAATTAGCATTACAAAATAATTTTATCCCCGAATTCGGTCAAATTCACCCACGATGACAGCCATGTTTCTGAATAAATATGTAGTACATTTAGTACATCTCCCTCGTAATTTTGGGGAAACATCATGGTGTGATGATTATTACAGACTTTACAGCTAGGTATTACTTTTTCTATACAATTTCATGTATATACTATATATAGAGTGTAGCTATTTTGCAAGTTTTATTCAAATTCAAAAAAAATGAATTAACGAAAAAAAAAAACACACACACACACACACAAAAAAGGAAAAATTTTTTCTAAGGGTACATAATTTTATTAGCTAGATAACTTTGTTCAATAAGAAGGGCAAGTTAACTTTTAGAAAGCTGTTAAAAGAAACAAAAACTGACGTCCATAATTCATTCTGTTTCATTTCATTTATATTGTAATACACGCCATAATGACAGAGTTGAATTTTTCGCCCAACAACACATAACATGCTTAAAATATTGATGATAACAGAAAAAAAAAAAATTAAAATTAAAGAAGAAAAATGCAAAATGGTATGAAAGAATTGGGGGTAGTAACAGTGGTGGTGATATAATGTTGAATTTTAAACAGGCGAAAAGAAAAAAAAAATATGTTTAAAAATATGGTCCTTGATAAATTAGGGTAGAATTTTTCTTTTCATTTTTTTAAGTTACTTGGAAAAACGATAGTATATGTACCTATCATCATCATCGTCATCATCATCCTTGTCATTATTATCATGATGAGAAGAAAATTTTAAGCTCATCCCATCTTCATAAAAAAGAAAATCTATGCTTTCTAAGAAAAAAAAAATTCTTACAATTATTTATCATGTTAAAAAAAAAAAAACTAAAAGAAATATATTTAAAAAAAAACTACACAAGGGAAAAAAAAAAAGGAAATTAAATTATGTCGACAGATTACACTCAATTTCATTAAATAAAAATTAAAGGAAAAAAAAAATTAAATTTACTGAAGTGGTTTGTCAGTTATCATTATATGTATTATAAAAAAAAATATTGCACAGAATTTTTTAAAGGTAACAAAAATAAATTGAAAAGAAAAAAGATAATTTGGAATTTATTCAACTATTTATCCATTAATTTTTTTTTTGCTGTTTTTATTTTTTTCGTATACAGAAGCTCTTCAATAATAATTATCCTTACGAACAAACAAAAAATGTTTATTTTTAATCTTGATGCATTTTTTATTTTGTTTTATTTTTCCTTGAATAATAATAAATGTACTCTTGTTTTTTTTTTTTTTTTTTTTTTTTTTTTTTTGTGAAAAATTGCATGAAAAAAAATAGGAAAGTATTTTCTATCCCACACTCATACTTCGGCTTATATATTTTTCTTTTTTTATAAATAATTGTCCTATACATTTATTTATTTTGAAATATTTAAGTGCTTGTTTTATTCAAAATAAAATGAAAAAATAACTTTTTTCTTCTTCTTACTTTTCATTTTTTGTTTAAAAAAATATTGTAAATACCTCTTATACACATAAAAACAATAAAACAAAAAAAAAAAAAAATAAAAATAAAAAATAAATAAATATATATAAATAATAGCTGTACTTAATCAAACGATAACCACCCACCCTCAATGATTTAGGGCACAATAAATGTAAATTAATTACGAGGACGACTTACGGAGATTAATTATGCCCGCCTTTTCCGTTTTATTATATACGACACATCAGATCTAGAGTATGAATATAACACCATCATGTATAGTATCAGTATGCCTATATATAGTACTTTTTTTTTGTTTTTTGTTTTTTTTTTTTTTTTTGCACACGAAATATTCAAGTATTTCATAGTAGTAAAGGTACTTATTATATCGCCTAACAGCTTAGGCACATTTATATCATCTTTATACTGTGTTCATAAAAACTCCTGACGATGAGATTCAAATTTAACACGGAAAGCAAAAAAAAAAAAAAAAAAAAAAAAAACAGAAAAACAAAAAACAACTAAAAAATTGTTTTTATATCAATTTTTAGTAAATATGGAGAAGAGCAAAGGAGAATATCTGGTTTTGGCCTAGCTAAGCTGAACCATCCACTACATACCATCCTCCTTGTCGTTCGTCTTCTGAATTTCTTTTTTATATACATACATATATTTTTATTCAGTTTTAAAAATAACTTTCTGATAATATACACACAAGTACACATACAACTAATCTAAAAAAAACATATTATAAAAATACCACCAACAATAAAACATCAGACTCATTTAGAAAGAAAGGTAAATACTTGAAAAAAAAAAATGTATGAAATGAAAAGATATAAGGTGTACCTATAAATGATGATGAAAAGTTACCTTCCGTTTCGTACATATCGGACGTATTATTTTTTACTATTTAATTTTTTAATTTTTTTTTTTTTTTTTTGCAAAAAAATAGAAGATTTAGTTCAGTCTAGTCAAAGAATTCAGTTCATCTATCGTTCGTTAAGCATATACGTTAAAATTTACAAGTAAAAAGTAATGAAAAATTATATAAAAGACGATGTATGAAGTTAAAGCAGAAACAAAACCAAAAAATTTATTCAAAAACAAAATAATTTAAATAAAAATATACCTACAGCGAAAAAAAAAAACTACAGCAACAGTACTTCTTGATAATAATATAACGTACATAGACCGAAAAATTACATCAAATAAATTTTCATTTGAATTTATTGCGAAATTAATTAAAAACTTTTCTTAATTTTCCATACGCAATGAATGGAATGAAATACCTGACACATTTTATATGGTGGTCAGAAAAAGAAGTTAAAAAAATAAACAACAACAATCTAAACGCAAACACACATCAGTAAAAATATTTTATATAAATTTGCTTTTTGAATGGCATAATAGATAATTTTAATGAATATTATCCTTGAAAAAAAAAAAGTTTATAAAAAAGGATAAAAAGGTGTCAAACTGGAAATAGTAGGGTATATTTGATATGATTGTTCTTTATTTTTTTTTATTTATTTATTTTTTTATTTTTTTTTTTTTGGAAAATAAATGAAAATATCTGACCTCATTCATTCCCATAATTTGTACATGCTACTTATTTTATTAAACCTATCCTAAGTGGTTTCCATATATACTACAATTTATAATATGAATAGAAGTGGCGATCTAAAAACCTCATGTAGAACCACATAGTCACTACAATAATATACTATATAACACGTGTTTGCACACATTATACATACAATAAGTATATACTTATATATCTAGAACATAATATCTTTTGCTTATATTAAACACGGAAAAATTTTATTCTATGGATTCAAAATGCGTTAAAATATGTTAAAAAAAGTTTTACCACAAATTCAAGATAATTTTTGTTCTTTTTTCAAGCGTAAAGATATATGTATAGTATGTACATATGTATATGTATAAAGATACGTTAAGTAGGCGAAATAAAAAAACATTAAAATTTCGTTTTTTTTTTTTTCATTAGAAAAAAGCATTTACAGGATGATTAATTGAGGTTTACTTTGAATTTTTTTTTAACCTTTTTTTTTTTTCAATTTTTACTTTATGCTTTTTTAAATATCAACAATTAATGTGAAAATTTTAATAGACTTAAATTAAATTTTGAAAAGGAAAAGGAAATATTTAAATAAGTTTCACAATTGCTTTAAGTGATGTCCATAAGTGGTATTATTTTAAATTTTGTCTCTAAATTACTACAGAAAGATTTAAAAATTTAACGATGATGTTTTTAGAAAAACATTTTCTCTTAGCATTTCTGTTTGAAAACGTGTTAAATGATTTGATTTATTAATTCAATAAACTCACTGTTTCAGAAATTTGATTTTCTAAAAATTTCAGTAAAAAAAAAAAGTGATTCTAAATTAATACATGATAAGTGTTCTAGGAATTATGCTTTATAAATTTTATTTCATCAATTTTCGTCTAATATTACATTGAAATTTTTCAGTGTAATATCTTTCAATAGCATGCACTTGTTCCAATCATCAAAATGAGCTTTATAGGTCATCCAAATAAAACTCTTTTAGAGTCTTCATCATCCAGTGAGTTATTTCTCACTTAATGTCACTTAAGTTCTGAAATTGTCAGGCAGAACTTTTTTTTAAATAAATACTTTTTGAAAAAGTTGAAAAGCTTTAGAAATGTTGTGTAGCACTTTCTTTCCATAGAAAGGAAAATATCTTCTATGGTTACAAAGTTAGCACGGAAAAATTACGTTCACATTTATAGTATATAGCAAATAAATCATAAATTGATTAACATTGGCTAAAAATTATTGTAAAATTCTATCAGACCTTGTTTGTACCTGGAATATTTTTCGTTATGCTCGCGTTATACAACCAGATTGCAACTTCCAGAACTTTATAAAACATAAATTTTTTATAAACATACATACAATTTATTCAATAGTATACATTTTATTTTTTTTTTCAATAAAAATTTCCTATATGTAAATAATACAAAGTTTCAAAAATTTTCCAAAACACCCAATTTAAATTAGACACTTAGAGATCAAAAAAATTTCTAAATTTTTAGACCATAATTATTTCTAATTTGAAATTTTTTATAACTCTCAATAATAAAATTATTTAAAGTGTAAAAACAAAAACTGATTTTAAAGATTTTTCTACAAAAAACAAAAAAATAATAATAATAATAAATTTTTTGAAATAAAATGACACATAATAAACTTCAATATTTTGAAATTTATCCATTTGAAAACTTTGTAACAATTTTATTTATTGCAAAAAAAAATACAAATTTAATTTTTCATTTTTGTGTTTTTTTTTTTTTTCTAATTTGAACTTGTTTTATAACTATATTTGCACTTAAAATTTATATTGTGTTTTTTTTTTTCTCAGTTCTCTTTTTTTTAATTCGCTATATTTTATTATTTTATTTTACTTTTTTTTTTTTTGTTTCAAATATAAATAAAATGCTGTCATAGAGAATATACATAAATATAAAAAGAAAAAAGATTTTTTATTAGTCAATAAGATTATTTGAAACTATTTTATTTCATACTTTTTTTGGATTTTTTTTTTTATCCAGTAAAGTCAATTATATTGGTATGTGATACTCATTAATAAGTTTGTTATAGATAATAAATTAGGAAATAATGATATAAACTCGTTTTTTTTTTTTATTTTTTTAAATTTTTCCTTTTTTTTTTTAATGTTGTAATTTTGACATTTTTTACTTAAAATAATGAAAATTATTTATACACTTTACGAGTATATTACTTTAATAAATTCTAAGAAAGATATTTATTACATATTTTCTTTAAATTTTTTTTTTTTTTTTTCAAGTCTTTCAGATGTTTTTTCTTCGAATTTAAAATTTTACTTTTTTAATTTTATTCATTGGTTTTTCAATTATTTTTGTTTTTCCAATTTTTACTTATACAAATACATTACAGTATATTCATATATTTTATGAATGAGTTAAATTTATGATAAAATATTGTGTAAAATTTTTTCTTGAATAAAATTAAGGATTTCTGTACATTAAAAAATAAATAAATAAATACAAATCCTATATATAAAAAATCATACTTGCAAAATTCAATGCACTTATTAAAAATTTTTAAATGAAGAGAATAGAATAATAATAAATTGTATAAATATTTTTCATTAAATATGTTTTTTTTTTTATTTTTTGGTTTTTATTTTTAGTTTAAGATTTTTTATAATTAAACTTACATTTATGCGTATTTTTTTATTACTACTTTTTTATATGTATTACAAAAACAAAATGTTTTTATTTATTTATTTTTTTTTATTTGTATTTTTCTTAACATTGCAGAAATGGTGTGCTGAAGGAAAAATTCTTTCGCAAAAATAATGAAAAATTAAAAATACAAAAAAAGGCGAAAAAAAAAAAAAAACAAGAAGAATAAAATAAAAATATTGTGAATGAAATGTAATGAAGCGTGCCATAACTTAAGTATGATCAAGCATATCCACATTCGGTATTGAATTTTATCCCATAAATGATCATCATCACTTACCTTTTATGTAATGTTGACAGGTTTTGTAAAAATTGTACAAGGAGTACACGTACCAAAGAATATAATACTACATAATATAGGTATTCCACTAAGTAAGTGTTTTTGATTTTATTATAATTTTTTTTTTTTTTTTTGTATTTTAAATTTTATATGAAATGTTTGTATATTTGTTTTACTTAACTTTTTTCCATTATGATTTTTTTTTTTTTAAATAATCATAATATGTTGTTCAGTTATGCTGTTGTAATCAGCTCAGTTATCTCATCTTATAACAAGTTTTATATTTAGAAGAAGCAAAAAAAAAAAAACGTATACTTAAAGTGTATATTTTGTACATATATGATACGTACATACATATATAAATACAAATATTTATTATTTCATTTCAAAAAGCACTCATAATAACGATCGATATGCTTCAGTTTTCCTTCTAAGGATAACGAGTATATGAGAATATGTTTTTTTGTAATTTTATCTTTTTGCTTTCATTAATATAAAACAAAAAATAATCAGTATGTGTGTAGATACACATATGTATGTATATTTGATATATTGACACAATATGTCCATAATTATTAAGTTGAAATTAGTTTAAATGATGATACTATTATTGGAAAATATTTATTTTTATGATTTATGATTTTGAAAATAATAATAAGCAGAAACTGTAACATATATAAAATTACGATTAATAAAGACTATATAATGATACTGTTGATGAAGAATGCGAGATTGATACTTAAAAAGAATTTTATATTTAAAAAAAAAATTAATTGTATATTTAAAAACCAATAAAATATAATTTATTTAATAATTATTTTTCTTTGTTAAAAAAAAAAAGTGTTAATATTCTGAATTTTAATGTTTTTAGATATAATGGCAAAACAAATATTAATAGGAAAAAACAAACAAAAAAACTACCATAAATAGCATTCATGCATTTTGAGAATTTGAAAATTTATTCTTTTAACAGTGGACTATGTGAAATTAGTATATTTCTTCGCTTAATTTAGTTATCTCTTCTGAATGTTCATCAGTTTTGGTATAGATATTTGTTTGTATCTCAAAATTATTTTCTTAATTTTTCTCTCATAATTTCCCTTTTATTCTAACACTCGTTTTTTTATCCATTTAATTCAATTCTTAGATTATATACTACGATCTTGTGATGGCTTTAGATTTCAATCTTTCCAAATACATTCTCTTGTCCATGGAACCGACAAAATGTACCAAAAAAAAAAAAATTACAAATACTCAGTATGCAACAAAACTATTAATTTTTTTTCGGCAAAGAAGTTCAAATTAAGGTATAAGCCTGATGGATTTAAAGCGTTTGAAATGAAGAATTCCTGAAGAAGAATTATCTCAATTAAAAGATGAAAAAAAAAAATTTCAAAGCATATAAAAATAATTACAAAATAATTTCAGACTTTAAAAAAAAATAAAATTTATTATTATAAAATTTTAGATCCACATACTAGAATAATTTTATCATATGTACATATGTATGTAATTTATTCACTTTTTTTTTCTTTTTATTCTTTTAAAATTTAAATTTTTATACACCCACGTCATGTAAATATAAAAATTGCATGACTTTATCTCATAAGAATTCATAATTAAATCAAATTATCTATATCCATAAAAAAAAAGAAGGCAAAATTATTATCAAAACAATAAATAGATATTTGCATTTATATTCCATTCATTATTTACACTTTATGAATTTCTGTTACATTTCATTTTTATGGAAATTAGCAAAATAATTTTTAGTTAGATACTTTTACATTCATAATAAATCCATACAGACGGCAATTATATATAAAAATATGTGAATACATATGGGGTGACTTGAAAGAAGCTGTTTGTGTTAAAGTGACTGATGATTTTACAATTATTTTGTCGTACTTAAGATTTTATTTTGATTTGTATTTGCCAGATTTTCAGGACTAATTTTTGATATTTCAGCTCTAACATTGATCCTTAATATTTCGAAGACTATCTTCAGATATGTATATATGTATATAATTAATACATAAAAATCATTCGATCTATGTATATCTTTTAAAATCAAACGATTGTGAAAATGTGTTTTAATGAGTCCATTCAACTGAAACTACTCAGTGTATTAATTTACTCTTTTGTTAATTGTTTATTTGCTCTAAAGCAAAAAAATTCTTATCCAAAAAATTTATAAAAAAATTTCTACTTTCAGATCTTAAAAGTGTGCCTTTGAAGTTTTTAGATCACCCAGTATGTATACTCGTATATGTATGTATGTACCTTATTGAACATATACCCATAAAAATAATAATAATATCTTTTTGATAAAATGATATATATAAAATCTGATATTCAAATTCATCCGGTTGATTCATTTAATTCATAACAGAACTTCCGGTATTATACGTTCAAATATAAATATATATTTATATACATAGAATTTTTTTAATTTTTTTTATGTGAACGAAGAATAAATACATCAAAAAAATCCAAATCAAAATTTTTTTTTCTTTATTAATAATTATTCAATTTTATTATGCATATTTTTTTTACATTATTTTTTCTTTTTTTAATTTATTGAAAATTGAAAAAAAAAAAAATTATTTTCATAGAGATTGCATTCATATTTAGATACTATTTAGATAACAAGTGGGTGACCCTACCTATTTTTCTACAAAAAAATATGGGTGGGATATAACTAATGATCTTCTGTATTACACATGATACGAATTAAAAATTATTTTTTGATTAATTTTTTATTATTACTGGATTTTTGTTGTTGTTGTTGTTGTTGTATTTTTTTAAATTGTTCAATTGAATTGTTACAAACCTAATGACATGCGAAGAACAAACAAATCAATTGATTGTACATAAATAAATATCGATAAAAGTAGGTATCATGTGTATCAGAGATAAATTAATAAAATACATATATACAATGAATCTTAACATAAATTATTCTTTTTGAATACACGTAATAATTATACTCTGTCATTCTGAAAAAGGTAAATAAAATTGAAAATTTTTAAATGAAAAAATAAAAAAAAATTTTATTTAATTATTAACAGAAAAATGAATATACATATGTAAATACATATGATGAATGTTTTTTACACCATAAAAAATATTATAGAGGAAATAAAAAACAACCAACCCTAAATTCAAGATAATTTTTCGATAGAATTTTCTGATGAATTTTATTTGACATAATTTTATATATGAAAATTATAAATACAATAAAAAAGAATATAATTAAATTAAACCTAAATCTAAATTAGAAACTTAAGAATAAGACGCATGAAATCGGCTTCATAAAGTATATATGAGTTTTTAGATCTGAACAATTTTGATCTGCCCAATTTACACTATTTATCCTAAAACAATATTCTAGACTCAGAAATCATATTCATATACAAAAAAAAATTCTAGCAAATCAGATTATATGATCATATGATGACATTTAAATTCAAGATCAATTTTGTATACGATTTGTACGACAATGAACTCAAACGTTAATTAGAACCATAGAAATTTTTTTTTTTCTTATTTAGGGTTAAATATACTTCCCTTTTAAATTTCACTAAATACTATCACTATGCATATGTAAATAGTATACATTTTACCGGATATACCAAACAACAAATGAATAATATTGTAAACGATTTTTATAAATTTGTGTAATTTTCTCTTCCACACAATTTATTGTTTTGTTATTTTAATTTTCTTTCTTCTTTTTCTATTTTAACCATTTCAATACTCGTACATACATATGTAAATATGAGTATATACACAAAATGACATTTAATGTATTATAGAATTTCAAAATTTAATTTATTCAATTATAATAAAGTTGCGTTATAATTATTATTCATACTGTCTTTTAATTTATTTTTTATTTAAAATTTGAAATTTTTATTTATTTATTTTTTTTTTTTTTTCAAGTTTTTTTCTTCAATTTATTAATATAACGTTCTTACCCTATGACCGCAATGACCATATCAATGTCTATGTCAACATGAATATTTAATATTAAAAAAATAAATAAAATAAAAAATAAACATTAAATAATAATAAACTATATTATCATCATTATTAGTATTTTAAATGTTTAAATTCTTTTATTTTTTTTTTTTTTCTATTTTTTAAAATTTTATATAAATTAAAAGTGTAACATTTTAATTATGAAAGAAATGAATTTTTATACATATAAATTGTTTTTTTATTTTTTTCGTTTCAACTTCCTGTCTTTTTGATTTTTGAATTATATTTATGCAAATTACAAATTTATGTATGCACTTTTCAGGCAATAATTTCTCAAAAATTTTTTTTAGATTTTTATATATTACATAGGTATATAAATTCTCGTATTTGGTTTTTTTTTCTTTATACAATTAAAAACCAGTTCTATGGGAACCCTTATTTTATTATGTTGCCGTGTGCATTTACGTACAAAATATAAAAGATACATACATATAGTGATTGATATCAAAAAAGGAAATTAATACGGTTAAAATGTCAATAATTTATGAGAAATTATTTTGATTAACAAAGTTTTGAAGATTCATTTTTCTTTTCTTTTTGGCTTTTACTTTCTGTTTTAAATGAGATCAATTACATCAACAGAAATTACAAAACAGATACAAAATAAATCACGTAAAAAACGTTTTTTATTTTTGATATAGATTTTCTTATCCAAAGACATTTTGTCAAAAACTTCTAATTTTTAATTTTTGAGGATTTTACCTCAAATTTTGATTTTTTTTTTTCAAATAAGGAAATATGGATCTAGAAATTCTTGAGAATAAGAAAAATTTCAAGAAATCATAAAATCATGTCATTAAAACCTAAAGTTAAGTTAAACCCTATTATTAACCCACTCACTCATTTTATTCTACTACACTCGACTGGTCGATTTTTTTTTATTTTAAATTAAAAAAACAAAAGCCAATAAAATTTTTAAATTAAATTTAATTTAAAAATTTGTTCACTTTTTTCATTCATATAAAACATAAGAAATGATTAATATTTCAAATTTCCTAAATATTCCAACATAATAAAATTTAAATCAACACCCTACTGTGATTTAGACACATATTTAACCATCTTCTTTTTATCTACCACTTTACAATTGAAAAACGGATGTTTAAATTACGAATTATTCAATTTGAATTTTTTTTTTTTTTGTATTTTGAAATGCATAAAAAAATAGGGTGGTAAATTTTTTCATCAACAAAAAAAAATTTCAAAAAGAAAAACCTTTAATAAAATACATTCAAGAAAATATTCACTCATCACATACAAATTCCCAACTGAATTGACAAGTGTATGTATTATGTGCAAAAAGAATGCAATAACAAAAACAAAAAAAAAATTGTCATCATCATCGTAACTAATATTAATACACATTTATAAAGTAATCCGTGTCAAATAATGTGGCACAAAATTAAATTTTCATATTGCACCCTTAAAACAAGGACGAAAAATAAAAAACATACATACTTTAAAAAAAAAAAGCAAAAAAAGCAAAATAAACTTAACCCCCAGGGTTACTAAAAACCCTATCAAATATTATTTTTTTTGCATGCAAGTATGTCACTTTATATGAATACATATTTTTTTTTTTTATAATGCTAACAATAAAAATTTGAACGAAAATACGCATTAAAATATTTTGAATAAAGAGTGTTAACTTCAAAAACGATTCATGTCACTCAAATGTGCCACATAATCGGTAGGGAATTGTTTTCATCTTTTTTACGGCTTCCTGTTTTCATGTATTGTATCCTGGTGTATGATGATGATACTACATAGTACGCTACACTTGATGAAAATTATATTTTTACTTGTATAAAATGTTTTTTATTTGCACAGATTTTATTGTAATGAATATTTCTTTTTTTTTTTCCAGTTCTTTTATTAAAGAAAATTTGTATTTATTTTTCCAATGAAAAATTGTTAAATTTTCAAGGATAAACAAATTTTTGTTGCAGTTCATAATTTACATTATTATTGACAAAATGTATTCTATTTTTGATTCTACCAATGAGGAGTTTTTTTTTTTGTCAATAAAATACTTCAAAAAAATACAATTATTACACAAGTAACAAACAAGTGATTCTTCAAAAATCATCTTCTTATAGCGTAACAATCTATATAAATATTATGGGGGATGAATGACATCTAGAAAAGACCTTAAGGGTGTTTTTTCAGCCCTATATTATTCACCTTCATCTTACTTATTTTTATTTGTTAATAATAATGATAAGTAATAAGAGCATTAATATGTGAATAAAGGGTAAGTTAAACAAGTGGCATCTGTCAAATGAACTAAGTGTGAAATTATTCTAACAAGTTATTATTCATATTCCTTTTATATATTTTTTTTTTTTTCTCTAGAACTTTTTTCAGTGGAAGGAGTGAAATGTTATGCATATTTAAAAAAAAAGTGTAGAAAATTAAGAGAGTAATTGAATTTATTAAGATTATTGAGGCTCATATGCAATGCATTTAAAATAAAGTGATATTTACACTCTTTTTCAATATTAGTTGAATTTTTTTTTTTTTTGCTAGGTTGAATATACATACAAAATTAGAATAATTAAATGTTCGCATGACAAATTTAAGCCGAAATTTAAATATGAATTTTAATTGAAATGTGAAGAGTTCAATTTTATTCTTTACTCAAAAGTTTTGTGCAACAGTTTTTTATTTTGCTAAAGTTTTAAGTCCAATGCAAAGGAAATGAACCTGATGTCTTCATTAATTTATAAACCAAATTGAATTTCTTAGTTCATAAAGAAAACGACAAATTTTATAAAGATGTTTTTTATTGCATGCTTTAATTATTATAAATATGTATATCCTTACTCCATACTAATCTTTGATTTACACTTTCTAAAGCAACTTACATTAGAGAAAGCTAAATTCAAAAATACTTTACAGTACAGTACATACATATGTATATGTATGTAAATTCTTCTTCAATTTTTAACTAAAAACTAAAAAATATTTGAAAAATAATCAAAATTAACGGTATTTTCTAGTTTTAATTTACGAACAAGTATGAATATTAATCTAATTTCTTAATTATTTTAATAATAAGCAAATAATATTAAGAATTTAAAAAAAATATATATCAATAAAACATAAAACAAAAAATATTGATTGTAATTTATGCGCTTTGACATCCTTCTTTGTAAATCAATTATTAAAAATTATTTTTTTAAATTTCCCAAAATATTTGTATAGTAAAAAATATATTATGATCATATTAAGTTAGTTATTATGTAAATTTTTAGGTTTATTGTTAATATCTGTGTAAAATTATTTGAAGACTCTTATATTAAAAACATATCATATACTCGTATGTGCATACATATGTGTAGATGATATGGATCCAATTAGGTCATCAAATTTTTTTTTTTTTTGTTCTTTATTGATCTCATAGTGAGCAAATCATAATTTATATTAGAATTTTGATCTTTGTAATTTAATTTGTGACCAAAGATAATATTTTAGTATAGATTTGTATTTAGATGGTCAAAATTTTAATTAAAGTGACTTTTTTAGACGAATTTTATTAATTTTTTAATTCCTGGAAACCCATCAACTCAGACTATGCAATTCCAACTATCTCAAAATTCGTTGTAATTTCATTTTCAATTTCATTTACATATTTGTTCAGTTTTATTAGGTCAAGTAAGTGAGCTTGATCTTTCAATTGCTTGTTGGGTGACTACTGACTAGACCATAAATTACTTCTAAAATCTATTTTTTTCTTCATAATTTCACTTCATTTATATGGTTCACATAGATCCTTCTTAGATATACAGTAATTCTGTTATATGTATGTATATTTCATATCAGTCTTTCACCATAAACTAATATTAGTTTTTATTTTACTCTATCACTATTATGTTTGGCCTGCTTAGTGTTACGACTCATACGATGCTAAATGTAAATCTACTTTATAATTCATCTGTGTCATTTACAACATTTTTACAAAAACGGTCAATGATCAAAGTTAAAATTCCAACTGTGTGTTTCACCTTTGAAACTCTATCATCTAAAATTCTTAGTATGATTTTTTATTAGAAAAATGCCGATATAATATCGGTGTTATATCATCAAAACTAATCGATCGATTTGAATGTTTATTAATAATAATTCTTCATATAATCATAACTTGATAAAATATGTTAATATTATTCCATGGGAACTTAAAAAAAATGAATAGTTTTTTAAAAAAAAAAAATTTTTTTGTAGGTATATATTAAAGTGAGAATTCTTTCACTCATCATAATATGATTAAAAATGATCTAATCATTATTTAGATCAAAAAATATTTTTGTTTTTCTATTCAAAATAATAAACAGATTTATGTTTATAGGTAGAGGGTACATATGCCTATTTGGAGCCCTTCATATTTACATATTTTTATATATTTTGTATTTTTGCTACAAATTATACAATCAGATTTTGTTTAATATTTTTGTAAAGGACATGTAACGATCTCTTTTATTGTATACAATGTATATATCGGCTTCTATCGGTGTATTTATTCAACTTTGAACAGTAAAGGTGAATATGATCTTCATAATCTGTTTTTCTAATCAAATGAAAGTTGTTTAGTATTTTTTGGCTAATAAACTGAAAATATATCAACTCTGTCTTTATAAGAATTTAGTAGAAAGGCTTAAAAAATTTAAAAATATTTGTTTTTTTTTCTTCACTTAAATATTTAGAACCCCGAAACTGACATATCTACCCTACATATTTTGTGAATTTATTTTCTATGTTTTGAAAACCTATCTTTTTTTCTTTATTTTAAATCTTTTTTGCAGTTGATCTTTTTTTAAGATAATTTATTTGGAAAATTTCATTTTTTTCTTCTTCTTTCAAACTAAAAACAAAAATTATGCATACTAATATATTTTGTATTCTTGATCTAAAATTATTATGCTATGAATTTTAAATTATATACTGCATGTTTTTTTATTGAAGATTTATAAACATAACATAATAAAGATATTATTGTTTTTGTTTGTATCTTAATTTCAAAAATCGATATATGTACATATTGAACAGAATTATTTTCTATTCTTTTTTTTTTTTTCTTTTTTTTATTTTGATAAAATATTTTCATGAGAAGAATTTTTATATTTTCATAAAAAAAAAGATGATTTTCTCATCATAATTTTTTCTTATTCTTTCATTTTTTCACTTTTTATCTTAATGTTTTGTTATAAGAATAATAATCGTCATAATATAACATACACAAAACATTATAAAACATACTATATACATATATGAATGCGTTTTTTTTTCTTTCTCAATCAATTTAATCGTATGTAAATTTAAAAATTAAAACCAGATGACAGGTGATTTTTAAGTGTTATTAAAAATTGTGTTTTACATTATTTGAACTTATCGAAATTTTGATAATTTTTGTATTCATATGCATTTTAAAAATATCATAAATTTGTTAAAATATGAGAATATTTATACAGATAAATAGATTGATAAGAAAATACATAAATAAATATATATTCAAAAATTATACATTAAATATTTCAAAATAAAGTCATTTAAAATAATGTAGAACAAAAATTTAACGAATTATTGAAAAAAAAAAAAAACAAAAACCAAGAACTAAATAATTTTTTTTAGTTGAATTTTTGAAGGAATTATTTATTGTATTTGATGGGAATTTAAAAGTGTATTTTGATTTTAACAGATATTTAAATTTATTTATTGATTATAAATTTTATTTATCATCATTTTTCTTAAAGGTATTAAATACAGGGTGATACCGAAATAAGGCAGAAAAAAAAGAAGGAAAATAATGACATGAAATAAAGTCAAGGAAAAATAGCAAAAATAAACTGGAAATAAAAAAGTATTTTGAAACAGACGAAGTTACGTTTGTGTCAAGTGTCATTAAATATACATAATTACGAAATTAAAATTTAGCTTAAAAAACTCTTCTACTAGACAAATTTTTTTTTTTTAAATTTAATGTAACTAGACGTAGGGTTATCCCTTTACTGTATAGCTAACCCACGAAGGTGTCTTTCTTTAATGCTCAAAATAACGGACTATCATAGAAAACATAAAGAATTGACAGAATTTTAACTTATCTTAATATCAATTCAGTTTTAAAGACTTAAGATTTAAAAATAATCTCTCACAAGAAAACCTATAATTTAATAAGAATACCGATTTCACTTTAAAAAAAAACGTGTTTTTTTTTTTTTTTTTTTGTAAAACACAAAACTTATTCAATTTCTTTTGCTTTTCTTGATTTTCTTTTAACTAAAAATCTAAGGTATCAATTTTTCATCCCCAAAGGGAAACCAAAATAGGCAAGTATCATCTATATATTCAATTTTAAATTTGATATGCTTTATTTGCAAAAAATATATACCAATAAGGAAAAAAAAAAGAAATCTTTTGTTACTGTCGGCATTATTTTGAATCATTGACAGCTTTTAATACAACACAACACAGTGAAAATACTCTTAAAAGATTTTTTTTTTTTTTTTGTTTCTTCTCTTTTACATCTCGACTTATACACATTGGAGTTTTTCATGTTCCTTTATTTTCCCCCTTGAAAAAAAGGCATTTATCATAGGCAAAAAAAAAAGATTCATGAATTCTATACACAAAATTGAATTGTATCTATGAAATTAGTATCAATTTTTATTTATAATGTAAAACATATTTTAATGTCAAAATTGTGCGTTTATTGAATTTTTCACTTAAATTGTGTAACATTTTTGGAAAATGAAATGTATTGATATCTTATTATCATAAATTTTTTTTTCTGTTGTACACTAAAATCAAACAATATTAACTTTATGCATTTATTCTTTTCATAGATCCATCCTTTGAGGGTGGAAATGATGATTTTAACAATTTTATTCATTTATAAAATTGATTTTATTTTTATTTTCAATTTTACTTTTTTTTTTTCTTACACTATAGCTTGTAAAAGTAGTAGAAGAAAACAAAATAAACTTTTATTCACAATGAATATAAAATTTAACTAGAAAAGATAGAATTTTTGTTTTCATTTTATTTTATTTTTATAGTATGTAAGATCCATATCCAGAATCTGAAAAAAAAAAAATAAAATAATAATAATAAACTTCTCACGTATAAAATAGTGTATTCATTCTTAGATATATCATATATGTTTAATACATTTGGAAATGGACAGTCACGTATCAAAACATTTTCTGCAAAGCTCATCACGAATGACTAAACTCATTATTAGGTTATACATACTTGTAGAAAATAAGAAATAATAACAGAAAGAAGAAGAAGAGAAGAAAAAAACAAGTAAAAAATAGTAAAGTTAGTCGTTCAAAGTTATTCCATGAAAATTAAAAACAAAACAAAAAAGAACAACAAATTGAAAAAAAAAATAGAAAGGATAAAAGAGTTTTTTGTTGTTTTTAAAAAAAAAAAAATCCAAAAACTAAAAGTATGTGTGCGGGAAAAATATAAAGTTTTTAGTTGAATTCATATGTGAAACTAATATACTTATGAAAGTATAGTCAGAATGTTGAAGTTAAAAACAAACAAACAAAAAATGATAATCTTCAATGTAAAAGAAAATAAGGATTAAATTTAATCATCATACAAAAGAAAAATTTTTAAAGAATTTTTAAATAAACATGCACGTACAAAATTTTTATAACTGATGAAAAGTTTTTTAACTATTTGAGAACAAATGATGCATTTTAATAATAATTTGAAAATTTTCTTGAACAACTGCTGGTGTGTGGATTATCTATGACCCAGAGGTTATGAAAAGATATCCTTGCGTACAAAAGTTCAATTATTGTCTTTCTTCTGAATATAAAACAACCGTTTAAAAAAATTTTAAATAAATAAATTCTTACTACACTACAGACTTAAAATTTAATTTTGCCTAAAAGTAGCCTTATATTCTCCAAACAAATTTTCTTTTATGAGAAATTTTTTTTGAATTAGAAAAAAAATTAAGCGAAACTTTAAGAAGAACAGAAGAAAGATCTAAATAGTAATTTAACTCGTGTAAGGCCAAAATAATTTTACATTTATGTTAAAATATGTTTTGTTTACGTTAAAATTTCACTTTTTAAAAATGGAAACCAGTAAAATAATTTTTCTTATTTTATTCTGCAAAAAATATAAAAAAAGAAAACATTTAAAAAAAATTTATACACATATATTTACATCATATATTGATGGATTACGTTTATATAAACACCCACTGCTGTGAAATATATACCCGTATGTATATTTATCTAAAATAATAAATCTCAGCAAAAGCCAATATTAATACATTGTCGTCGTATATAAATTTTTTTTATAAATATTTTTTTTTTTCTAAACGATGTATGTATATTTATCCTTCCATTTTAGAGCTCATATAATCCACTATGTAGACGATAATAACAAAATGCCTGTAGAATAAGTAAAAGCAACAGACAAACAAAGTATCTATGTCATATAGCAAAAAAATATATACCGTCCCTATAAAAATGTATAAAAAAAAGACAAACTATAAGAAAAATACATTATCTACAAAACTGAACCAAAGATTGTAACTTATATATGTATGTATACATATTATATACATACATACGTACTGTTAAAGATGGAGGTGTATATTATTGCGGGACGACAAAATTATATTATTATGTAGATACAAAAGATGCTTTGAATATATTATACATATAACATATCACCATCAATCTGATATAAGCGCAATAAAATTTTCATTAAAATTGACAAACAACATAAATTGCTAAAATCCCTTAAATTGCTTTGGAAACAAATTAAACTTGCCCTCCTCCAATGAACCAAACAAACCATCGTATTTGATCCATCATTCTCATACTTAAACATTATATTTTGCAATCGTAATATTTATTCTGATACATCTACCTCGCACTACATGTGATTTTGAAACCGATATACCACCCACTGATACCCCATCAACATATATTTCACACCACCCATCAACAAAAAGTTATTCAAGGCTGTTCACATTTATTTTTTCTTCTTCTTACTCGTCGTTATTCTTAACCGTTTTTTTTTTTTCAATACGAAACTGTATGATATAAAGTAAGGTGGTAAAGTATAGATTTTATATTTTTCTTTTTATTTTAAATATTATTCAAACTTTTCAAAAAATTGAAAGAATGGGATTGATCTTTTTTTTTTTCGTTTTCGTTTTGCTTTTCTCATTTTTTTATGTTTTTCATTCATCGTTTATGTTACTGACTATTACTTACATGTTTTGCAATATTTATATCTAAAAGCTCTAAAAAAAAAAAGAATCTATTGACTATTAAATACTTTTTCATAGTATAAGAAAAACGAAGACTATCTAAATACAATAAAAATTCTATACTATACATATCCTTTGACAGGACCAAAAAGAGAAGGCTGGACCTGGACTTTGAAGAGTTTTTGTTACTATTATATTTTTTTTCTTGCACCATAAAATTCACCTACTATTTCATCAGTATTCATAAAGGATCGTGACAAAGCACTAAAAATACGAATAAAAATGTATTAAAATCGAAAAAAAAAAAAGAACTTACTCTCGAATAGGGTACCTTGTATGTGTCATCTATGTTTTATTTGACGTGTAATACAATTTTCTTTTTTAACAAAAAAAAAACTGTAAAAAAATAAAATAAGAAAAATAATAATAATAAGCTTTACAGGATTCAAAGTTATCACTTATAGAATTGTGATGTGATGGCTATTAAATGTTACCCGCTGAGTTGAAAAACATCCACACTTCATTTTTTTCTTTCCAATGTGTATGTGTGTTGGTGTGTGTGTATGCTTATTTCGAATATAAAACGTAAACTTATGGAAATTTTTTTATTCCATTCGTTTTATTGACTTTTTTTCTAAAAAAAAAAAAATTATAGCAAAAAAACAAAATCTATTTGGGGGGTCCTTCAATTTTGAATATCAATATTTTTTCTTTTGTACCACACTTACAGAATATAAATTGGTAATTTGTCTTAGAACATAGATTTTGTATTTGTTTTTTTTTTCTTTATAACACTAAAATTTACCTTTAGCTATGCTAAAATAATGAATTTAATATCCATCTATCGATATTTAAGAAAAATTTACATATACGATATGTACGCACAATAATACATTATACACGAAGAAGATTTAAAAGGATATTTTAAACATGGTGCGAGCTTAATAGCCAAAATATACAAAATCTTATAGGGTTTAGTTTTAATTTTTTTTTCTTTTAATTTCTTTTGGATATCTCTTGTAACTTGTAACCAGTATTCTTGTCTTGTTTTTTAGATTTTTTTTTTTTTGAATGAGATGAAATTATTTTACGTATCCAACTAATTTTGTTTTTCACAATCATCCATTGTATTATTTTTTTTTTCCTACTTTGAAATTCTTGTAATACCATTTTTTTCATGTTTTAAAAATTTTCTTTCTTTCTTTAGTCATATCCCGCTTTTCTTTAGTTATTTTTTTTTTTCCTTTCTTGATGACTGTTTTGCTTTAATTATTCCGTTTATTTTTTTAAAGGGTGAATTTTTAATAGAGGCAAAATGATTTTTTTTTTCTTTAGAATATATGTATGTACAAGAATACAAATATATAAATATTTATTTGTAAGACAATAAGAAAGATTTGGGCTTTATACTTTTCTTATGGAATAAGGTTGTCGGCTAATTGCGATTATGTTACTTTTTTTTTTTTTCTTATCAAAATATATTCTCTACTAATCGTATTTTTTTCCTTTTTTAATTTTAATTTTTTTTTTCATTTTAAACAAAAGATTCATGATGTAATTTACTTAGAAAAAAAATAATAATAATAAAGAAAATTAGATAAGTTTTCAGTATAAGAAAGATTTTGTAATTTGCATAAATGTTTAAAATTGTATATATTCCCTTTTTTTTCCTTTCATTCTTATTTTATTATTTTTTAAATGTCCATAATATTTTTTCCTTTTTTTTTCTTTTTGTAAATATACATTTTCTTATTATTATTTCTTTTCCTTTTTTTGACTTTTAATTATTGAAAATTTTAAATTACGAAAGAAAAAAAAACATCTCAACTCCATCTTAATTTACAAAAATAATCGCGGAAATAAATAAACACAAATAAAGATACTATCTGCAACATTCGTAGAGAAAAAATTACAAAAGATTTGTAATGTCATTTTTAGAAATTGTCCGTTTTGTTTTTTTTTTTTTTTAAAAGGTTCAATTTCAAGTTATTCGCATCATTAACTTTTTTTTTCTTGTTATTTGTATATTTTTTTCGTTTGCCTTCATATTCTTTTTAAATGATGTCCATCAAGAAAATAAAAGTAAAACATTTTAACTTTTTTAATAACAATTTATCCTTGAATTAACAAAAAAAAAAAAAACATTTTCCTTTCTATTTCTTAAATATTAATTACCTTTCAAATGTTTCAAAAAAAGAAATGTCCATGATTTAAATTTTCGAAAATATCTATGCAAATATAGGCACATCTTTTTTTAAATTTTTTAATGTTTTGCAAAAAAAATTTACAATTTTTGTTTTTGAAGAAATTTCAATAATTCTTAATAATTTTCAAAGAAGATCAAGCTTTTTTTAATTTTCAAGAATACTAGGTTTTTGATTATTCATATTGAAATTTCTAAAATCCTCGTCACAGATTTTCCTTCTAAAAAAATTTACAAATCGGTTCTATACAAAAAAAAAACATTGGAAACATACGCTGATACATTATCAAAAATCCCAATTAAATTTGAAATTTTAATTATAAAACTCAAATGAATTTTTATTTAACCAACTAAGTTTGTTCAGTGTATCACCAAAAAGTCATCATGATTTTTTTTTTTTTTTTTTGAACAAACAAAAAAGTTAATATTCTATAATTATAAAAGTCTGTTTATGAATCTAAATTATTAATGAAGTTTTTCTTCTTGTATGACATATTTTAATAAATGAAATCTTTATCAATACTTTATGTCTACAAGCTCACCTACCCAACCATCTTAAACACATCACTTGTTACATAAATAGATATGTAAAATATACGATTTTCATACAAAAAACCGAAATAGATATACAAACTTTGTCTGTGATGTATTTTTCAAGATAATCGAAATTATGTCTAGATTGGAAAAAAAAAGATAGACGTTGTATCATTTCAATAAATAAACAACTTATCAGGCACATTAGTGAAATGTTAAAAAAAAAAAAACATGTTTTTTGTAATTAAAAAGAGCAAGTAACAGTCAACGACAAAAAATAAATCTGTGTAAAGATATGCAAAAGTTTATTTGAAATTTTAAATCTCTTCAAATTGGTTTTCCCTTTTTCACATACATACACACTTCCATTGCAACATAATTTTTTTATCATTATACCTATACAGTCACCATTATCATTATATATTTTTTTCTTTTTTTTAATCATTTTTTTCTTTTATGAAAATTTAATATTAAATTTATAAGATACAAAAAGCAAATTATAATTTTCACATTAAGAACATTATTTTCATCTTAAGCCAACTATGTACACACTACACATCCAAACAAATTCCATTTACCTTTGCTTCATTTATCTATTTCAAGTTTTGGAAAATATCTTGAAGAAAATATAAGGGGGGGAAATGATGAAAGTCATAACATTATATTATCACGAACCCTTTTTTTCACGTTATGGTTTTCATTAAGAATCCTTAAATTTTTACATTTATGAAGAAGTCTTATTTATATATAAATAAATAAAATTTGAACGTGATGATTATTTTGAATGTGTATTCTTCTCATTTTCAAAAACGAAAAAAAAAAAACGCCATTTTCATTTCATATTTTTGTATATAAAATGCGTATAACCCTACAGTATAACACGATGAATATAATCTTAAATCTTAAGAAATTCATTTTCTTGAAAAGTTTATTACTCACACTTAATATTTTATTAAAATGGATTCAAGGAAGAAATATAAAATGTCATTGAATTGTTTTTGTTGTTGTTTTTACAGTTTTTTATTGACTAACAAAAACAAAAGGAGCAAAAACAAAGAACAAGGAGTTTATATCTAAATAAATAAATTTTTGGTAAGAAGTAATTTTATCATCTCATTTATTATTTTATGAATGTTTTCAAAATTTTATTAAAAATTCAATATTGAATTAAATTATTGTAATTATGTTGAAAAATTAAATTGAATTTACAATTTTCATGTATATTTAGGTGCAGAATGGAAAAAAATTAAATGAAATTTTTAGTTGATAATAAATTTATACATTATTTTAATCTTCAAAAATATTTTCTATAATTTATATGTTCTTTTGTTCTAATTCAAATCTAAAAGTTTCATACCTTTTCTAAAATCTGACAATTTTTTTCCAGTTCTAGGTTTTATTTTTTTTTTTCACTCTCAGCAAAAAAATTTCTTCCCCAGTTTTTATTTATTTATTTTTCTTATGTTAATTTTTCTATTCTTAAGAACAAAAAAGAGAAAAAAAAAAGATATAATTTATCCTTAAAATGTCATAAATAAAACATTAATTTAACCAGTTTGAACAAAAATATGTGAAAGAAAAAAAAAATTTATATTTGTTTTTAATTCATCCAACGGGTGGAATTTTAAACTAACGCTCTCCCAACAACAAAATAAAAAAAATATGTATAAACTTACTGTTTAAAAAAAAAAAAAAAACAAATACGCAATTCCTTTTTCGGTCAGCAGATAAATATTCTTTAAATTTGCTACATTATATCTGTTGATACATGTATATGAAAGTTTTCATTTCAAAATAGCGAAAGTAAAATAATCTAAAACACAAAATGTATGCACATATGTACAATATAAAAAGGATAACGAAATCATATATTGTTTTCATATACTATACGTGTGGGTAGTGGGTGGTATGTATGTACGAGTACATGATAACAAAAGAATATTTATGACAAAAAGAATTTTACAAGCATACCAAAACATTATAAATATAAAAATTTTTAGTTTTATAAATACAATTCATTTCAGTTCATGCCAGTTATATGTTTCTTCAAAAAGGGATATTATGTTATTATCTATCTATGAAAAAAGTTAGTAAAAAAATTTTTTTTTATCCTTTTATAACAATATCAGCATTATTTTCTAACGAGCATAAAGCAAAAGAGTTATGGATGCTAGCATAAAAACATAAAACGATTGTGTGTGCTAAATGTTAAATGAAAAATAAAGAAAATCAACGAAAATATACATAGAATGACCAAAATCACAAAAAGATAGTATATATATACTTACTTACATATACGATATACATATATTATAGACATATGTACATTCGTCGTAGGTGACCTCACTATACTGTTCTGTTATTGCTTATAAATGCTGATGATGCTATCCAAAGACCAAAATTTCATGTTTGTTGTTCATTCGTTCGTTCAAATAATATGATATGAAATTATAGATAAATGATATAAAAAGAGATGATATAACGAAAATATATTCTTCTAAACTCCCAACTCTTCTTAAATGAAATACTACTTATATGTATATATCGAATTAGAATTGGTTATTCCTTTTTTTGTGAATGAATACTGGAAAATTGAGGAAAATTCTATCAAAAGACAACAACAAAAATATGAAGAAGTAAAAAAAAAAAAAATAGAAGAAACAAAAAGGACAATGTGTAGTAACCATACAATGGTCACGTATATGAGATTATTATTGGTATCCTAGCAACTCCCCATCATCATATATGTATGATGACAATAATGTGTGTACATAAAGGAATATAAATATGTTTATGTATTTATGTCTGTTTTTGATGCGTTTTGGTACTAAATATCCTTAGCTTTTTTTTTTTTTTTTTTTTGAGTTGGCTTAGAAATACAAAACATACATATGACACTTTAATGGTAAATATAATAATATAGAAAGAGAAAAGGACATATATGTACAAAACATAAAAAGGATAATGAAACGCTTTAAAAAATATACGTACATACCTATATGTATATGTATGTACTCGTATATAAAATATTAATACAAGTATGAGATCCTCTGTCTACCATAACGGAATTGAAAAGAATATAAATTTATTGAGAATTTGACCATATGATATTTGGGGACATAAATTTTGATTTTGATAAAATTGGGGAGTGTTATTCGCCATTTATTTTGTATAAGTATAAAAATCGAAAAAGGAAAATAGAAAATCGAAAATATTTACAAACAAGCGGAAAATAGCAAATGATTAAATATGATTTTTTTTTTTATTTAATTCAAAATTTTAGAATTCTTAGAATTGATGTTTTTTTTTTTTTGATTTCGTTGAAAAAATTTTCTTCGTAGAAAAAAATGATAGCTTAAAAAATTTCTAGATAAATTTTTTTATTCATTTGTTTTATCTTTGCCTACCACCCACTTTATATTGATTCTCATCCCACAATCTTTGCAAATGCAATTAAAAAATTAATTTCTTTTTTTTTTCACATTTTTTCTTACCAAAATTGAATTTATTATACTTGTTCAATTAATTTCTTTTTTTTTTACTATTTTATTTTATAATTATAAATTCAATCTAATTTTATATTCAAAATAATAAAATCTTTTAGAAAAATTATGACGGTTAATTATGTACCCATGGTATCGTTGTACTTGTATTTGGACACTTTAATTTTTTTTCTTCAAGCTTTTTATTAGGAACCAGAAAAAAAATTTGAATGAAAAAAAAAAAAAGTAATGAAAAGAAATAATAATGTTTTAGGACAATTGTTTAACAAGAAAATAAGATAATGAAGAAAAAAAGAGAAAAATAGAATTAGGAATGGAAAATGAATGAAAAAAAAAAAATTAAAAATAAAACAGAACGAAAAAAATAGAGAAAAGCAAAGCCATAATAAATTAATTAGTTCATTCGAAGCAGAAAATGCAATTAAAAAAGATTTTCTTTTCATTTCATTCCATTTTTTTTTTTTTTTGTTCTTCTAAATTTTTTTTTCATATCCCTCTCTATTCACTGATATATCACTTAAATACAATTCTGTATATTTTATATACATACAAAAAAACAAAAAATATTCTTTAGAATAGTGCTTCGATGGAATTCATTTTGTAAAATACTAAGGTTTGTCTGAAAAACAAAAAATTTTTTTTCCTTTGCAAAGTATTACAATTTAAAAAAAAAAAGCATAAATAAATAAAACCAACTGAAAAAATTAAATTGAAATTAAAAAATACAACAACAACAAAAATAAAAGATAAAATAAAGTGAAAAAGATTTTTTTTTTCCCTCAAACACTACAAAATAACAAGAAAAAAATTGTTTTTCTTTTTCGTTTTTTATATTTCGTATACAAGAGAGATATGGAGTGTACAATTAAGGATGAGGAATGCTTATAAGAAAAGAAAAAATTAAACTAGCCTTATGTCCACTGAAATTCACATCTGTATTTTCTTGGTCGTCTTATTCAGTTAGCATCTACAAAAACAACAACAAAATCAAATGAAATAAATACGAAGGAATATAATACATAAAAAAGGATGTTTCCACTTTTTATTTTTATTTTTCTATTTGGTGTTTTTTTTTTTTTTCATTCTCATTTCATCCCCCCATTTTGAAATATTTTTTTTTTTCTTTGTATTTTTTTTTTCTTAATTTTTATTTCAATTTTTATGTAGAATGTGTATCTTAACTTCAATTTTTCTTCCTTTCAAGGAAAATTTAATTAAAAGAACAAACAATATAGACAGTAACAGTATGAGAAAGTGAAACTGTGAAAATAAATGGGAAATAGAAAAAAAAAAGGAGAAGAGATAAAAAAAAAAGATACATTAGAAAAAAAAACGTGTATATTATCTTTGAATTAAAGAAGAAAAAAAAAGAGGAGAAAGATGACAATTTATTTAAAAGAAAAATTAAAAATAAAAAAGAAAATGTCCAAAATTATAAATGTAGTATATCTATAATATTGTCCTTTTTATTTAAAAAAAAAAAAAATAATGCAATATAATATAAAATTCAAGAAAATAAAAAATATAAAAAAAACAGATTTTCATCAAAATAATAAAATAGAACAGAAAGGATAAAATATAATAAATTCAGAAAAAAAAATACAATTAATAAAAAAATATCTTATTTGTTTTTTTTTATCTTTTTAAGTGAAAATTTCTGTGGTATTTTATTATCCTCTCATTCTTTCACGTATACTCTATAAAAATATATATTTGTATATTTAATAATAATCTTTTGCGCATAATCTCACATTTCTTATTATTACTATTTTTTTTTTACTCTTAAGAATATTATCCTGTTACACACGTAAAAGATATTAAAATTTATATAATTTAAAAGTATAGGTAAGTTTCATAAGAATTTTTTGTTCATCTTTGTAAAATTCTTAACATGTTATATGGAAAAAAAAAAACACTCATTTATACCATTACCATTACACTACCACCTTTTTCACCCTATCACCATCCTTATTTTATTTTCATAATAATTTCATACAAAATACAATATAAAATGTAATAAACATCATGTTACAATGTATTTTCGCATTTTATTTTGTTATATTAAAATGTTAAAATACCATATAAACATAAGTATTTTAAAAAGAGTTAATATACATATACACACATACATACATGACAAATTTATTTGAAACAATATCATAATTCGTTGTTAAAAATGTAATAATTATGTAGAATTTTAATTTTTGTAAAAATATTTTCATGCATATCATAAAGATCATTTTAAATATTTTATTACACATCTCATAAATATAAGAAAAAATTTTTAAATAATTCTCTGTTTTTTTTTTTTTTTTTTTCATTATTTTTTTAATATGATGATAATAAAGTATGTAAGAAATATTTTAAAATTAAATTGTATGCTTAATGAAAATATTTTTGCAATTATTTACATTTAATAAGAGAAAAAATAAAAATGTTTTGAAAGTATACCGTTTGAAAATTCAAAAATTGTCTTTTACAATTCAAATAAATTTAAATTCGTTTTTTGTAGAACGAAGTAGAAAGTTTTTACTTCAATAACTTCTCCTTCTCCGTGACGATCAGAACTTTTGTCAATGAAAGTTAACTCAATAATGTTCATTCTAATCACTTTTCAATTTTTTTTTTTTTTTTTCAGTAATTTCATTTGAAATTTGATTGATCACTCATATATTTTAAAAATTTAAACAAAATGCATTTATATTAATCTCAAATTTAATTTATTATATGTTTTCAAATATTACATATATACACGCATGTTTACATATATGTATATATATTGTAGGTGAATATTTGTTTTCAATTCATTCCAAAGAACATATTGTATATTCAATTACTTATTCAATACAATTAAATGAATATTTTGTATTTATAATCAGATAAATGAACGAATATTCAATTTAAGATTACATAGAATTATATATGAAAATATCTATTGAAATTTTAATAATATAAATTATACATATACACGTATAAAATTTTAATATGTACATACTATGTATATATCTAAAATATTCAAATAAACATATATACAATTTTCAACAATTATTCTCTATAATACAAAATAATATCGGATAATTTGTAACAAAACAATAATCAATAAAGCATGACAATGCTATAGTGTGTATGCTACATTTTGAATGCATTTTCATCGCACATATGCTACATTAATACGAAAATGTATGATTAAAATAAAGTATATGTCCATACTTTATTAAATATTCATTAGTAAATTGTCCTTTTATTGAATATATACATAAATACATACATACATGTATAAATAAAGTATGTGTACATCTATAATATTGAACATAAGTTAAATTTATGTTATTTTATTTTCAAGTCAAAATCACAAAATTTGAGAAACGAAAACTTAACTTATTGTCGTGTCATGTTGTGTCAGTTTATTTTGTAATATTCAAAAGCATTCAATTTTGTATCATACACAAATATATAATATAATGTTATTTATAAAATATAAAACAATATACATACGTACATATCTACATGTGCACAAAGACAAACAAATTATGTATAATAGATACAAAAAGATACAAATTAATAGATATAACTTACATGTGTATTATATCTTAAATGTTTTATATGTATACGAATATGTTGTATATTATAAAATATCAATATAAGATTGTTTAAAAGCGTAGATACATATCATAAAAAATTGATTCAAAATCCAAAATTGTTTCATGAATTTCAAAATATCATTTTAAAAAAAAACAAATAGGTAGTATAAACTTTTACAAAACTGGACACATTATGCATTAATAAAATATACAAGGGTCAAGAGAACAAGAGATAAATGAAAACAAGCAAGAAAAAAAAATTACATATGTGTAAAATTTATATGTACATACTCGTGTACATATTAAAAGAAGAAAGAAAAAAAAAATGATATAAAACATTGTAAATAAAATAGAAGAATATAGAAAATAAAATATAAAATTCAGTGTCCCTGCTTAAAAAAGTTTTATTTTCTGTTTTTTTTTTAACAACTTTTAAACAACCCAAGGGACAAACATTAAAGTCATGTTATCCAATTTTTTTTTTCTGTTCTCTTTTTTTTTCTCGGGTGTCCGAATATGTTTGAGTGAAAGTGTATGTACTTGAGTTTTTATCCTCATGTGCTTGCCTATCAAAAGATACCTTTTCTTATCTTAAATTAAAAAAAAAAAAAAAGGATAAAATAACATTGATCGGACAATGTTTGGTTAGCTCTTTTTTAAGGATAAATTAAATTTAAGGAAAAGAAAAAAACCTAACAAAGAAAATTATAAATCATTTTTCTTTTTGTGTTTTAATAATAAAAAAAAAACTAAAGTAAAATTACTTATAAAATATTTTTCTTCAAGGATTAAAGCACCCAGCATTTGTTCATTTTAAACTCTTAAATAAAAAATTACTACAACTTCAGATTTTTTCGAAAATTCTTTCACCATTATAAAACAAAAAAAAAAAGGAAGAATTATTTTATCTAAGTACCATCTACTCAAAATTGAAATTACAATCGAAAAAAATGTACATAAATATGTATGTATAATGTATATGTATGTACGAGTATGTATTGTATACGTTTTTTTTTTAATTATTGCTAAAACAAACCTTTTTTTTTTAATACAAACTGTATTAAATTTGATTTATTTATCAAATCCCATTCTATTCTGTTTTAGTTTTTGTTTTTTTATTAATAAGAAAAACAAAACCAGGATGTTTTTTGTTCATATGTATTCAAGAAAAAGTTATTAGAAAATATTCATCTGAAAAATAGAAACAACAGGACAGAAAAAAAAAATAAAAATAACTGACATTACTTAATCACAAAATAAAAATTACGAGACATTAATTTAAAAAAGAAAATGGATTCGAAGGGTGGACCGGAAAAATGAGTTCAAATTTCGTTAATATTTTTTATACATATCTGTATGTATGTATATGTGTGTATGTGTTTATCCCTATCATATATTTTTTTTTCCTTATTCTATACCCTTTTAATTTATTTTTCTATTTTTTTTTTGCTTTTTGGTTTTTTTTCCTATATTTTTCGTAAAATTATATAAAAATATATACATAAACATACATATATTTATTGTATAAGGAAGTACAAAAAAAAACATGAAACAACAATACACTATATCCCAACTGTCCACTCAAACACTGACCAAAATATTTCATACGGAAGAAAACCAAGAAGAAGAAAAAGAAAAATATAACAAGAAAAAAATCGTACACATATGACTATCAATATATCAACTAATATATGTACATACTTACTATTATACTCGTATATACATATATTTTTATACTGATTCATATAAAAGATATTTTATACTTTATTTATCCTTGCATCATCCTTCTTTCTGATTTTTCCATTTTCTATAACACATAATTCACATAAAACTTCATACCTACAAAAAAAAAAAATAAAATAAAAAAAAAAAAAAAAAAATAACCAAACCACCTTTTGGACGTGAAATTTTTTTTCCTATATTGTTTTTTTTTTCGTCTTCCTCTTTTCCTTTTGTAGTGGCAAATATTTTTTGTCCAAAACACCTATACATTGTAAATATATTATATGTATAATATAATCTCACAAAGCACAAAAAAAAAGAACAAAATTTTTATCGATTCTTATATCCTTTAGCCCATTCCTAATGTATAAAAAAAAAATAAAATAAAAACTGACTCCTTTTTTTCATTGCTTTTTTTTCTGCTCAATTTTTTTTTATTTCTTTTATTTTTATTTTACAATTTTTTTTTATATTATTTTTATGCTTTTTTTTTTCTCTATGAATAGTTTAAATATGTATAAAAAAAGCATAATTTTCTCCTTAGTATCCTAAAGCCTCATTTACACTTTAAATTACTTACACATACAAGTACATATATGTACTTCCTGTTCCTTCAAATGGTTTAGAGTTCTGTTGTTGATTACATGGCTGCTGGCTTCATTTAAGATTGTTGCATTATTTTATTTTATTATTTTTTTTTTAAATAGTTTTTATCCATTAGTTTTATTAAATTTTTGCACATATAAATCAATTTTCTGCCTAACCACCCCCAATTTTAATTTATTTATTTACAAAAAAACAAAAAACAAAAAAAAAAAACATTTTACAAAGATACGCAACATTCTCACTGTTACATCATTACTATACTTTTTCATCTTCTTGTCTTTCGCCTTTTGTTGCAATTTATTTTTATCATTTTTATATCACCGTCATCATCATCATTATTATCATCACTATCATTATATAATGAATATCTACAATACATTTTTTATTTAAAGGAAAAGGACATTTTCATTTTTCTATATCAACTCATTGTTGGTCAGTATCTTTTATATTTTAGAAAACAATGAACTTGTATTTTTTTTTTTTAATTTTCTTTTTTATTTTCTCTTTTTCCTCCATATTTATCTTTTCTTCTACAAAATATATTTTTTTCTGTATATCATATCCCATAACAGACATCCTTTCTTTTGCAATTTCAACATTTTTTTTCTCTACATAACTTTAAAAATTATTTCTAATCGCCTAGCCTTCGAATTCATGATAAATTGTTGTAAACCGATTTTATGAGGGTTGAAAAGAAAAAAAAAAGTTAAAGGATCGCTCATTCTCTTCCTTTTCACATATAAAAAAGGATCAAAATGTTCACTTATTTATATTATATTGTATAAAAAAAGCTCGAAGCATTATAATATACATATGTATGTATTATGTATAAAACAAACAGGATCAGGTTCGTCTATTAAAATGTTTTCAATATTATGGAAAATTTATTATTATTATTATTTTTTTTAAATAAAAAGACATCCTTTTTGGTCTAAATAATGATGATGATGATGGTTAACTTGCAGTGCATATACCATCAACCATCGGTTGGGCATCAATTGAAACTAACTGTACTTTAATTTAACTTTTTCTTTTCCTTTTTCTTTCTACCTTGTCCTTCCAATAATTTTTTTCATACTGTGTACAGATGTGTATAGACGTTTTGTCATTTCAAAATGACTTACGAGTTCTGTGTTGTATATCCTTTTGCCCATCATCATACTCAAGGGATACTTTCAACTACTATATGTTTTCAATTTTTCTATATTTTGTTTTTTTTATGTGTCCTTTTTTTTCTGAACTTTTCTTATGGCATTTTTTTTATTAATATCCAGAAAAATATATAAGCTACATATAATGCCTTTGTATAGGTTGAACTAGTCGAAGATATGATGGTCGGTAAAAATATAAGAATGATGATGATGATAATAATATGAAAAGCATACAGCAAAGGAGGACAAACGAGAAATATTATTGGTCGATAGCCGCACGCGAAATACACTCTTATTATGTATACGTTTGTATTGCGCAATATCTTCTCAAATAAAAATTTGATTTTCCTTGGACTTTTCAACTTAACTTATATTCCTTCCACCCTATCTTGTATACATATTTTCATTTTTTTTTTTTTCATTCACAATTTTTTTATGAGTTTATTCGTAATACATACAAAAAAAAAAATTTATGCCTTTCATATAGCATTTCCCTTTTCCCTTTTTCATATTCTCCAAGGAATATCGTGAAAATATGATATCACACTTTTATGGTTTATCGTTGTTGTATTTATATCCTTACTATGTATGTACAATTGTACATATGTATATGTGTATGTATGTAGAAAAAAATATATATAATTTTTTCTTCATTTTTATGCTTTTTATTTTTATATATATTTTTTTCATTTTCATTTTTGGGAGAGTCCTCTCATCTTTATTTTTCTTCTCAGTATTTATATATGAGTCATGTTTTGTAAATGTTATTCTTATTTTCTTTTTTGTTGTTGTTAAATACGTACATATATATGATTTTTATGTATATCATAACTTTGAACTTATGAAAACAAGGATATGGATATTGCGGTAAAAAAAATGAAAATATTGTAGGTTGTTATGTGTAGGTACACCTTGGAAAAGGGAGTTAACATTACGTGCTGTAGATTGAAAAATATTGGGTGATATCATATTTTTTTGTAGAGAAATTTTATAAGCATAAGGATATGTATATGTATATTTGTGTACATACATATGAGATAAATATGGGATGTTTTATGAACAAGGATATAAACAGGCGAACATTATATTTTTATATTTTGATATGATATTTCATAAATTTATTGGGCGTGGTATATATTTTTGTTTTATTTATTTATTTTTTTTTAACTTTCATATATAACACAACAGACTTTTTTTTTTGTATCGGTATACTTGTAAATAAGAATTCCTATTACATAGATATTACATAAGTATTTAGATATTAAGAATAAAAGTGCATTTCCTTAAGAATTTATATTTTTAAACTCATATATTTTTTATTGTTCAAAAAGACAATAAAAATTAACAACAATCAACAAAATACGAAAATATGCACAAAATAATGATTTCCTTTACGTTATCCTTTTTCTATTTCTCCGGTATTTAGTGTCTCTGTATAATATAGTAATTCTATATGTATGTATATTATACATTATTTTGAAGGACACATAAAAGCGAAACCGTAATCAATTTGTCTTATTTTCTTTTCAATTTCTAAAAGTATGTTATATAGTTAAAGCTACACTAAATTTTATAGTCTTTTTTTACTATACGCAAAAATGTTTATTGAACTTTTCACTAGATAGCTTTGATACTTAAATTTACCTAATTTTCAAAACAAGAATCACATGTTGTGTTGTTTATATAAATTTGCTTGTATATCTGTGCTTTTTGAACATATGTATATAACAAGCAGTAAACAACAACTTTAAATACTCAAATTGTTGATGTTTATCTTTGAAAGTATTGATTTTTTCTTTCTTATGTTTAATAGTTGAACTCTAAAAGCAATTGATTTTTGACATTTTTTTTTTGTTTTTTCGTATTTTCTTCATTCTTTAATTTTTGTGAGAACAAGTTCTACCAGACACATTTAAATATAAAATTTATACTAACAACACAACAACATTTTTAATGGATTGCATGTTATTGTTTGAGATTTTCTTGAATGGAGAAATAATGAAATTGTAATTATATACACTAAATTTTTATTCGTTCTGACTTAATGAAACTACAAATTATAGAGATATACATACGTATGTATATGTAGTTGAAAGTATAAAGGTCATAAGGTTTTAAAATGTATGTGAACTTCTTCTATACAATTAAAAATTTAAGGAATTGCATATACAAACCAATTTGAATAATTGAAGGTTTATGAAGGACCGCATTTATATAATACTTAAAGACCCTACGCGAAACATCATTATGAAGATTCAAAACAAATATATTTCAGTCAATCAAATTAATACATATTAATTTAAAAAAAAAAACATCATAGGTTTGCACAAAAAGGAAATGTACATAAAAATAAAAATATGAATTTTTGAATCATTATAGATATAGTGATCTGAAAAATTTAGATTAAAAAAATTTTCTTTCAATTATGTTATTTTCTCTGAAAATATTTTATATTACAAAAGATTCTGAACAAAAAAATAAAAATATGTAAAAAATAGCATATTTTTAAAGCTTTAACCACTTAAAGTATCAAATATTAAATTATTCAAAATAATTTGTACCTTAATCCTTGTAATACCCAGATAATAAAAAAAAAATATTTTTATTACTGTTTCTTTTTTTCTTTTAAATTTAAATTTAATACTTTTAATATCATATTCTCATTTATTTCATAAATTCAATTTAAATTGAATTATCGCAATAAAAAACGATTTATAGAATTTATTGAACATTTAAAAGAAGAAAAAAGAAATAAAGGTTTGCCATCAAACATTTATTTTTTCTTTTTATTTTTCTGCATGAATAGATAATATTTTATACCTTTTTTGCATATATTGAAGCAATTTTTTTAAAAAAAAAAAAGGAAACATCATATAGGCCATATAAGTACTTAACATGTTTAACATATTATATGAAAAGAGAAACCATTTATAATGATTACCATTATACAACTTGTTGATTTCTTTTTCTTTATCCATCACCACCATCACCACAAATATTAAACTCTCTATACATTTTTTTTTTATTTTTCAAATATTTTATTCTGAATTCAGTCAGATGTGTATGCGTTTGTTTTTTCACTTTTAAGCGCAATATAAAAGTTATTTTTTATTCATAGTCTATAACCTTTTTAATTTTATAGAATTTTCCTATTTATTTTTTAAACTGCACTTTTTTAGATATGAAAAGTATATACTGGATAACAAATAAAATCAAAGTAAAAAATCCCGTGTTTTAACTTTCATAAAATTATTTTTACAAAATAATTCCATGATTAAACTGAAATTACATAAGGTAGTTCATTTGGGGCGGTTAGTGGTCGACGTGATAGAATGATGATTTCTAAAGTGAAAAGATAAAAAACTAAATTCCTTATTTTTATTCTTCTATTTTTCTCATGAAACTTTTCCTTTTACATAACAGATGTAACATATGTACATATCTCAAGAAATTATTTCGTCACACATTTTTTATACGTTTGTTTCCCGAATTATGTCATATAAAATAACTTTTTTGAATTTTTACTTTATTTTCACATCACATCCTTCGTGTGTTATGATATTAGAGAAAGCTTATTTACGTCATCTCAATATCATAAGAAATTTGTAATGACGTATGACCAAAAATATTTTTTTTCGTTTGAAAATGTTCAGGTACTTTAATTTCATATGTTCGGTTCAGGACATTGAACACAAAATGATCATGAAAGTTTCATTTGTTTTGAAAAAATTATGAATATTATTTTTCTCATATTTCCATTTTATGTTTTAATGAAAAAGTGATATTTTTCTATCTTTGAATTTCCTCATTACACAGTGGTCCCAAATTCAAAAAAAGTGGCCAAAATTGAATTTTCCAATTTGTCCAGAATAATGATTCAACATACAAGTAGATACTTAAACTTGCAGTTTTGTAATTATTCATTATTTGGTTTGTGTTGTGTTAAGAGTACTCGTAATTTTAACAAATTTTTTTTATTAAAAAAAGTTTTATAAAGTGAAGTGATTAAAAATAGAAATTGATAATTTAGGTATGTATTTTAAAATATATATATTTTTAGAGTTATATATGTACTAGAAAATATCTTATTGTTACAATCTTTGTAAAACGGTCTTTTGTATCAGTAATTTTCCTTATGATGAAGTTTGACTAGACTTTAAACAAAAAACCCTCATTTGTCACCTACGACAATTCATTATAGCATTGAAAAAACACAAAAAATTCTTTTTTTTTTCTTTAAATTTTACATTAAACAAAAAAATGAATAAATAAATGAATAAAAAGCTTTTTAATATTTTTAAAATGTGCCTCTTCGTAATATAAAATTGTTTGTGTACTTTGAGATAAAGAAATAAGTACCTAAGTAAATATAATACATTTCTATAAAAATAAAAATAAAAGAAATATGTATATATCAAAACAATAAAAGAAACAAAAACAAGCAATAAAAAAATTAATAAAAAAATTGTATCGATTTTTCTCTATTAACAAAAAAATAAAATACAAAATTTTTTTTTACAATTTTATTTTGTAGAAATTTTCCATTTTTCAAATCATAGATACCCCCCTTCCACCCACTATATATCTATATACAATATACATACATAAAAATTCATATATGTATACAATTTTATCGCATTTAATATATTTTTATCATTTTTTTCTCAAACCCACCACATTTCCTTTTTCACACAAAAACGGAAAAAAATAGTAAAAAAAAAAGTAATAATAAATGAAAAAAATGAGAAAATATAGAAAGCATTTTCTTTATTTTCTGCCTTTCAATACTTCAATACCTGCTTATATAGTACGATATAATGTATACATAAGTATGTATGTATGTATGTACATTGTATATTTATCTAAAAAACATAGATATCCTTTTTATGGACAGATGAGATAGAATCCACTTTATGTAAACTTGAAGGTGATTTAAGTTGGTCGATTGCATGGAAAGAGGCTATATATTGAAATAAGAAAAAAAAAATAGTAGTAGGTAGGTAAGTATACGTGGTTGATTTCGTATAGAAAAGAGAACAAAATTTTAGTTTAGTTGTATTTTTTTTTATTCTGTAAAACTTTCTGCTTATTTTTTGATATTTTTCACAATTTTTCTACAGTTGGTTTAAAAAGGAAAAAATTTAAGAAGGAGAAAAAGTTTTTTTTTTATTCTTTTTTTTTTCATTATATTTTTCTGACCATTGGTTATGGGTTCAGTCAGAACGTACATGTTGGTTTGAGTTTTCACAATTTTTTTTTTTCTGTATAGAAGAAATGTGAAAATACTACAAAGAAAGAAAAAAACGACATTTATGTAGCTTTTCGAAAGGACGACATCGCTAAAGACGACAATGAGAATACGATGTATACGGCATAAGAAGGATGATAAAGGTGTTATGCTTTACTTACTGATGGTCTATAAAAAACGATATACGACTATGATGATATTTTTATGGAGAGGTATTCTACCTTGACTTGATTCTATATCAACAATATTCTAGAGTATATGATGATGATGATGACGATGATCGCATATATTGCTTCTATTGCCTTTTGTGTGACCAATGGCGACGAACAGGATAGATATGCAACGATTATCTACAATATTCAAGCTCGATGATTATTGGTCCGTATCCGCGTACACTATATGATTTCATCCATTTTTTTTTCTTTCAAATTGGGTCGTATATTGTAAAATGCATAAGGTATTTCATACAGATAAAATGAAAAAAAAAAAAACAGGATATGTTTTTATTTGGGTGCAATATAGAAAAAATACAAGAATAATAGATAAAATGTTATGGGTTATAAGGTGCTACAATCATGAATTTTTATAATACATAACTAAAAACATTTCATTTTACGTTGTCTATACAAAAATTTATTTCTTGAATGGAATTGACCACATTTCACTGTATGATGTTAGTTTTTTCGCGTATAAAGTATCTATCATGGTGTCATAAAACTAAAAATTAAGGTATGAGGTCTTGTCTTTGTTTTTATTTTTTTATTTTTTATTATTATTATTTATTTATTTTTTTTTTCTTCATAAATAAAAAAAATAAAGTAAAATAAATAAAAAAACATAAATTGCAAATTTAAACTTTTTAGATGCATATCACCTTTAAAGATATTTTTTTAATGGAAAATTGAAAATCATCGATTTAACTTTCAAGCTTTTAAATCATTAGGCCTTTACAGAAAAAATATCGAAACAAGTTTCAATCTTATCGTAACTTAGATAAGAATTCTGGGAATTTGTAATTTTAAAATAGACCTAAAAAAAACCAATTGTCTAATAAAGGAAGAAACATGAGAGACATTTAAAGCAACAAGTGAAATAAGTTGAGAAAAAGGAATTTCATTCCAGAAAAAGCTATGTGTTACGGATCAAAGAGTTTTTCATTGAATTTGATCCCGATTAAAATAGTACTTTGTCCATATTATTCAGGTTTTCTTCATCTGACTCGTAACCGAATGGTTTTCTTGAATTATGATAAATTGAGAATTGTTGTAAAAATTAGATACTTAATGTTAGATTATCTATGTAAATTAAAAGAGTTTATTCTTAATCAAAAACAGGAAGTAGAAATTAACGAGTTCATCTATTTTTTGTTTTCTTAAACAAAAACTGATTATCATGAAAGATTTTCTGGTGAATTTTCTACAACATTTAAGACATATTCAAAAACAAAAATCGAAAATTGTATTGTGCCTAATTGAAATAAAGAAAACACATTTCTACGTCAAGAAAACTTTGAATTTTGGATGAACAACAATAAAACAATAACAATAAAATTACTCTTGTATAAATAAAAATTTATTTTTCCTTTACTTTTTCGATAATTTTTAATTTACCACAAATCTATCAAGAACAGATTATTCACATTATTTTTTAAGATCAACAACAGAAATTTTCCACAAGAAAAATTCAAAAGAAAAATAAGAGCAATTTTCATTTAAATAATTACATAGTCATTTCATAAACTAAAAGGAAAATAATAAGTAATTTTCTAATATTATCCTTATACATTCTACGTATCAACGTACTTATACTAAAAGTAATATCATATAATCATCAACAATGCAAAACTGCCATATAAACCATACCACCAAATAGCTTCACAAAAAATATTCCTATATATGTATATGGTATGTACGAGTATATATCTATGTAGGTATGTATATCTAGTATTTTGTTTTGTTGTTTTTTTTTTTCGCTTCTAATCGACCTCATCCTTTTTAAAAAGCTTTCCCAAAAATTAGATATGAACATCAGAATTAGATTGAGAGTGCTTATGCTATTTAATGTGCAACATTTTCTATAATTTAACAAATTTAATTTAATATGTATACACATACTTATTCACATACAATTATACAAAATATATACATATTCATATACATAGTGTGTTGTAGAACATAATGTTAGATTTTTTTTTTTGGAATAAAAGAACACAAAATATAGAAAACAAAATAGACAGATATTAGAGATAAACTATATATACATATATATATGTACATGTACGTATGTAGTCGGACCTATACATATATGTACATATGTATGTATATGTGTTGATTTAACTGAAAACGAATAATCCTGTTGTTGTTATATTACGACGACGGTGTTATATGATTGTGAATATAATGCCCATATTCAACCCAATTTGACCACTGTCCATCTGCTAATTTATCTGGATAATTGCCAAATGGGGAGTTTTATTGCAATTCTATGGTTTATATCTCTGGGGGTAATGTTCTAATGTTCTTCTTTAATTATAATTCATAAATTATTATATTCTCCCTTTTTCATTGTTGTTTTCAATGTCTCGCGTTTATATATTCTCTAAATATATCCTTTTTTAAGCATACGTATATCCTAAATACAATATGTACGTGAAATTATAATTTCCTTTTTTTTGTTGTTGTTGTTATTTTTCCTGGTATCCCTTAGAAACGATTTATATATTGAGATTTTATGTACACAAATAACACACATTCATTAAGAGTTTTACTATAATTTTTGTTTTTGATAATACTGGGTGATTCAAAAGAAGCTTTTTACATATTGAATAGTGTTTTTGAGCACACTAGTACAAAATGGGTTGCAATAATAAAATTTGTCATTACTCATTGAGAGAATCCAACATTTCTTCGTACTTGTTTTGTTTAAAACCCTATGACTTCTGAACTAAACACTATAAATATTGTTAAGACGCTCGAAAAAAATTTCCCTAGGCTTCTTATGAAACCTAAATCTAAATTATAGTTCAAGATTGTAATATTTAAAAATTCAAATGCGTTTCAAGGATTGTTACCATCTTACGTTTCTCTTTAAAGAATTAAAGTTCAAAAATGTGTGGTAACTTTTTAGGGATGGAAAATGTAATATTGGAGTTTGACTACGTTATCTACAGCTTTATGATTTTACAAATCTTAATAGGTATATGTCGAATTTTTTACCATCTAAAATCTGAATCCGATATAGACTATTCAATTTTTATAGTCAATGTTTTGATGGCTGTAACAAAAGGAATGTTGAACAGGCACTTCTTAAAAATCAACAAAACATTTCGAAAAAATAACAAAAATATGAAATTTAATAAATATAAAGCTATTTTTAGACCACCCAGTACTTCACGAAAACTGTGAACATCCATATTGTATAGGACTTTTATAGTTTTCCTATATAACGATTAATGATAATGAAGAAAAAATAAAACAAAACATAATAAACAGAACAGAAACGTGAAAATTATTCGGGAAAATTTAAGGTTTTCATTGAATGTTTTTTTGTTTCAAACTCATTTTATGAACATGTGAAGAATGATATATGAATGTATATGCCATAGTCAAAAAGGGATATATCTCATCTGTCTATAACAAGAAACAAAATATAGAAAAAAAAGAAAATGATAAGTTATAGGTATATAAGTAGTTAAATTGCACACATTTGTGGTTAAAGATACCAATTCAAGGTAATTTCAAGATGACATGAAGTATTCTTATACACAAAAAAATGATTGAATGAATGAACATTCCTGTAGAAAATTGTGTATGTATGTATTTATGCATGTGTTGAACAACTTAATTTTTACAGTTCAGTTAGTATACTAAATTAGGGATTAACTAATGGATTTGATTGACGTTGAACATTCATACAAACACTAAAGGATATGAGAAGGAAAAAGGAATACAGAAAAAAAAAACGGGTCAATAAACGTATAAGTAATATTTGTTACAATTTTGTGTTTAAAAAAAGGTAATTTCAATGAAAATTACAATTAATATGAAATTTCAAAATTTTAAACTTTTGTAGTGAAAACTTAAAATTTCATGAAAATCTTTCGGGAAATGTTAAGATATTTTTTTTTTATAAATTTATAAAATTCATCGGGAAATTGGTTGAATTTTTTTAAAACACAAAATAAGCTAAAAAAAAATATTTTATTAAAAAAATCACATTGGAAAAACCATTAAAACTACAATTTAAAAACAAAAAGAAAAAATATTTATAATGAGTATGCACTAAATATCCTTTAGAATCTTTTTAATGTATTCGATTGTAAAATAGAAGAAGAATAAAAAAAAAGTTTTTAATTTCCTTTTAATGTGACCGTCCGTTCTTTGATAACAATTAAAGATAACAAAAACAAATATTTAAAAAAATGTAATATAAGTTCTCTTTTGTATTTAAAAAGGATATTATTTTAATTTGAATTTTTTAATTATGTAGTTTTTATGAAAATAAGTTCAATTACATATTATATCCTTTTTTAAAGAAAATCATGGAAATGACAAACTAAAGAATTAATGCATACTCGTACATATAGTATATAACTTATGAAAAAAAATTACATACTAATTTGATGAGATTTTTAATCCTTTTCAAAGTTTTTTTTAAGTTATTGAATTGTTAAAATTCAAAAACGACCTTCACTTTAAATAATGTAGGTATCTCGAATAGTCTGAAAATGTTCTGATTTTTCTAAAATATTTTATTTTCTATTATTTTTTTTCCTCCAAATTTAGTTTAGTGATATACATAGAAAAACACGGTCGTAGTGGAAAAGTCGAAGAAAAAAAAAATGTCAAAAAACAAATTGTAAAAATGCATTTTTCAGATCTATAATACCTAAAAGGTATTTGTGGTATTCAACGATCTTAATAATCAATTTTAATAAAAGGCAATCTAGAACGCCCTGTGTAATAATTGAAACTCTATTAGCAACGCTTCCAGTGACAGATTTGAAAGTGGTATTGAGTTGAAAATAATACGACATAAGGATAAGTCCTAACTTAACTCGACAAAAATTCAATACGTATCGGTAAATGTTTTTGGCCTCGAGACATATTGAACTTTTGCCGATTTTTCATGTGATTTCTCAAATACAAGAAGGATACTATTGTCTGAAAATTCTAATGTTTCCAGAATTTTGAAATTTCGGTTGGTGTCATCCTGTATTTAGATTTTCACTGCCGTGGCCTTGAGCGGACAGTTTTTGTGGCCCGTACTATAGCAAACCAAGAATAAATTTTGGAAATAAGAAAAAAAAGACGTGGAAAAACAAAAATTTATAAGTAAAACAAATTTATTTGTTTAAAATAAAAATTATTTAACATTGATATTTTCATTTTTTATTGTTTCATGTTGTAATTGTTGTTGTGCTTGCATTAGAATTACATCAACTTTATCTGGTAATAAATGTTTTAAGGGTTCTAAAATTTTATTTTGTTTCAAAAATGTAATACCTTCATTTTGTAATGTTGTTAAATTAATACCTAAATAACTTGTTAATGTTGTTTGAGGAAAAATTGCATGTATACATCTTTGAATGAATGGTATTAAATCATATGCAAAACATGTACATAATTTAACAAATATTTCACGTTCATTACCTGCAAAAGCTTGCTGCTCTTGTCTATAAAATGATAAAATATTTTTTGCAACCATTTCTAATGATATTTGTAGAATTTTTGTTATATCGTCTGATACAGCAGTTGGTGCACATAATCTAAGCTCGTTTAATGCTATTAAATAATTATTGCATAACGTTGCTAAAGGATGAAAATCTAATAATGTTTCTGGAGGCAAAAGTGATGATGAATCTTGAACTGATGTTGCAGATATATCAGATTTTCGTCGATTTAATCCTGAAGTTGTTTTATTAATTAACGTGTATTTTGATAAATCCTGTTCGAATTGTTCATTAGCATGTTTGATTTGTTTTGAAAAATTATTACGGATCACACGAATAAATATTGGTGCCATTAGACCACGAAAATCAGCACCAACACGACTAAATGATAGACCAAAGTACATACATTGGCCAAGAACGGTTTCTATAGAATTTACACCTCGTTGTAAATCATTTTCGAGAGTTTCCAAGAAATTTGCAATCTGATTTAAAAAAAAAAAAAAAATTCAACTTTGATGGAAAAAATTGAGTAGATTAAAAGAAACTTTACTTTTCTATGAAGCCAAGCATGAAATATTCGACCACCATCATTCACCACGGAATCAGATTTCACACTTGATGTTTCTTCTCCAGAGAAAATTGCTTTGTATTGTGTTATGATGTTAAATAAATTAATCCTGGTAAGCTCTATTGTTTTTGTAAGATGTTGCTGAGCTGTAAAATGAGAAAAATTAGATTAATTTTCATTCTAATTCCATGGGAATTTCCTCATTCACCATCATCCTTTGGAATGGAGTCTAACAAATCAGTTAACCAACTGTCTCTTGCTTGCAGAAACTTCAATTTCAACTCATTATTACCAAAAGCTTGCATCCTTCTTAAATATCCTACAACTTGCAAACACTTTGGTAACTGCAAATCCGTACGTAACTGACTAACCAATTGAACTAACATAGTATGCCAGGATGCCTCAATAGAACTAACAATACCCTAAAATCAAAATTCATCACAATTTCAAATGTCATTTATTTCTCTACTCTTTTTTCCATTTTACCTTAATCACTGGAATATCTCCATGTTTTTCACCCATTTTCTGAACATATGATGCCAATTCAAGTGCCTCCTCATACTTACCTTGTCGAATACATTTCTCCATTAGCTGTGGTAATTCTAATATTTCTAATAATTGAGCATTTCTTTTTAATGTAATCGAATTTAATCGTCTATCAGAATTTATTTGACTTGCAATATTTAAAAATTCTTGACATTCATCATTAAATTTTGGTAATTTTTCTAACAATGCATTAACACGTTCCTCTGTGTTATGAAATTCATTAAAAATTGAACGTGAACACTCTGAAGTTTGAATAAATGTTTTATAATTTGTTATTGCTAAATCTTGTGTTTGTTCAACAATTGATTTTTGTTCATCTTCAAGACGTGTCTCTTCTTTTTGTAATTGTTCAACTTTATATGTTCCAAGTTTTTGTAAATATGAATTAAGTTCTGGATTATCTTTTAATTCATCTGATAAAGGAAAGAAAAAAACTTTTCAATTTTGTTTTTTTAAACAAAAACCACTCACCTGGAATTTCATCGGGAAATATTAATTTTAACACTCTTTCGTTTTCCAAATCCATTCTAATTATTAAAAATTCAAAGTAAATTTTTGTATTTTCTTATTTATTTGAAAAATTCAATTTTTCACTAGCAAAACAAAACAATCGTACACGAAATCATGCAGTATATGTATATACTATATACGATGGTTGCTTTGACATTTCTTGTATTGTATTTTGTTTACGTGTGGCTGTCAATAAAATAAATCAGCTGATTGTTTCAGTTCTTCTCAAAGTTTTCATAGAAAATAGATGTAGTAGAGTAGAAGGAAAACGTATAGATTACAAGAACCGGAGTCATTTTCGAATAACGGTAAATAATTACCAAAAAAAAAAAAAACCAATTGTATAAGTTTTTTCTCATGCACGGATGATAGATAGCTCTTCAAAGATTAACAGTGTATTTGTTTCACGTGCATTTTGTTTATTTTCTGAATCTTATAGAGTCATCATCATCAGCTCGACAGCCCGATGTGAGCCTTGACATTGTCTTCTCTTGCTGCGTGTAACACAAAGCAAGGCCTTTTTTGACACATCATCCGGTCTTCTCATGGCATAACCAATCCATTGCAACCTGCTTATTCTGGCAACTGGTAGTATCATTAATTTGATTTGCCAGAAATAGATTTTGTTTCCTAATACGAATTTTTTTTTAATTTCATCGTTTATCTTATTTTCATTGTTGACCAAAGAACCCAAATATAAACTCCTTGTTATTTGTTCATCCTTTCCCATATAAACTAACTCAAATGTGTCACTATGCTCGTAAATATCTATTAAATTCATGAAAAATAACACCAAATATAGATTTTAATTCAAAACGAAAAAAAAAATAGAGATAGCTAATAAATTAATGATGAACGATTATATTGAATAATTTTCCTAAAATGGTAAAACCTACGTTAGTTTAAGAAGCCGCAATATTCGACCCGAATCTCAAGATATATACGTATAAACTTTATCATCTTAATTAGGCTATTGACCGTAGAAAAAAAAATGTACACAGTACATACATAATGAAAATTATTATATTAGCACTGTATAACGAAAATCTAGAGTACCATAGAATTTCATGATCGCTTAATTCCAAAAATAAAATAAAATAAAGGTGCTTGTAGTACACTAAATAGCATTAAGATTGGTACTCAATGAAAAGATAAAGAGATAATATGACGGACAATTACACTAACTAAGTTCAATATTGTATCAGGTTTTATTTTTATCATACAATTCACAATATTAATCTTAGCTTATAATGTATATAAATATCCCATTCATGTATAAAATATCCAAATTAGGATAATAAATCAATGTAATGTACTTAACAATCCAATCTATCTTATGAAAACTAACTATAATTTATACTTACTATAACTAACCAACCAACCTGATATATTAATTGCTCAACTGATGAACAGGTGATCTAATTAAACACGATCAATATTCTTATCAATTTCAATCGAAATGTTAAGTTGTCTGTTGCTTGTGTGAATAAAAAAAAAACTAAATGATGATTATAAAAAAATTTTTAACATTTAAAAAAAGATTTTTAATTTAATTTAACGATATATTTTCTACATTATTATTATTATTTTTTTTTTTTTTTTGTTCAATTTTCATTTCATTTTATTGCACCTGTGATTTTTCATTTTATTGCAATTAAGAAAGAAATTTATTTAAATAAATTTTTTTATTTATTTATTTTGTTGACCATTGAATGATTGACTGATAGGTTTAAAACTTCCCACTGTCACCATTCTTAAATTGAAATCTTTGACTGGTATACTTTTTTAAAAATAAAAAAAAAAAATCAAAGAAAAAACATCAATTAAAAAGAAAATTATCCAACTCTCAAATCTTACACAAAGTTGATAATAAACGATGATTATGATGATGGTAAAATGATGGTATCAACATCACCATCAGGCATGACTGACAAACGATATACGATATAAAATGAAACCGCAACTTTACAAACAAAAAAATGCTTTAACGTTCTACTTTCACCTTAGCTTGAAGGTGTTTTATGATGATGATCGAACAATAAAAAAAAAAAAAAAATTAAAAAAAAGATTGGTACTAAAAAATAAAATAAACAAAAGTAATGATTAAAAATAAAAAATATTTATACTGTTTTTCTACAAAAAAACAACAATCTATTTTAGCATATGGTTCATCACATATATGTATGTATGTATGTACGAGTATAATATGTCCAATATTCAATATCCATTTTATATCTTTTTTTTTTAATGTCAGATGAACCAAAGAAAACAAAATTAATGTGAAAAATATCAATTTTATTATTTCACTATGAATTTAAAATTTAATTTTTGACAATAAAAAATTAATAAAAACAACAAAAATACTAAAATTCAATTTTTTTTTTAAATTTGTGCTCAATTTTGTATCTACATATATAATAAATAAGGTGTGTAAATAGCTATCATATAGTTTCCCTCAATAAAAAAAAAAAAATTTTAATTTGTAAGACAGTAAGTAAGAAAAATTTTTAGAAGAAACTATAAAGTCACTCTCTAATACTGAAAAACAATAATTGCTTTGTAAAATGAAACTCTAAAAACTCATAATGAAAAAGTAATACAGAAGCTTTTGATAATGAATACAAATTCTGCGCAAGCAAAACAACCTGGCTGATGAGCATCTAAATTTAATTATACGATTTTTTCAAATTTTATGGATAATGCACCTCAATCTCATAAATTCTTTTCTGTAGTTATTTATATTTGTTTATAAACAAAGTTCTCATTAACATTGTTTTACTGCCCACTCATTTCCGTTGTCTTATTTATTTTACATAAAATGTATCTATAAGGACAGCAGTACCGAAAAAAAATCTAGAGAACAATCGTCCTGTTCTCCTTTTAGTTTCAACTTTATTTGAAAGAAAAAAAATATACATATACAACATATAGAAGTAGACTTTAGATCTTTTAGGCCTCCCCACACCTAAATTAAAGAAAAGATTTTATAGAAAGTATCTCTTTTGAAGACTAATACATCATTTCAAATTTCAATTTAATCATATCCTAACTTTAACTCATAACAGTATGATGATTTCAAGAATTTTTTGAAAAAAAAAAAAAAAAAAAGAATTTCTTATTCTTCAACATAAAGCATACCTACATGCAGATACTCACGTTTTTCTTCTTTCACTATAATATGTTTTACTAAATAAATTTTATATGAAAAATCTTAAAAAACACAACACAGTAGACAATTCGACGCCAGAAAAAGAAAATAGAATTCAAATTTCTCACATAATTAACTAACATTATAACAACCTCTCTATATAAAAAAAATCAATTATAATAAATTGGATATTAATTTCGCGAAATTTTCAAATCAGGTTTTTCATTTCTTTTTGGGTTTTCTTTTTTTTTTTTAGTAAAAGTCAATGCCTTGAAGCATCATTATTTTTTGTTGTTATTTCAGTTACAAATAAACATATGTACATAAGTATATGAAGATATGAAACTCTCTGTTAATCGTTTATTATGTTTAACAAATATTTTCTATGAGATTTTTAATGTTATGTAGATTTTTTTTACATATTTAATTTATGTGTACCTACTTACATACATGTATACGCGACCAGATGTTACTCTTCCCACAGTATAATATATAAATTTCTTAAATTTAACTCATGTTAAAGGCAAGTAATAGTTTTAATGATGAAAATTATTAATCATCATATCAGAAATAACCAGCTCATTACTATTTATATGGATGTTATTATAATATTTATTACAATAAATAATGTATCTATCTAAATATACAGATACATATACTTATTTGCCAATTTATATTAAAAAAAATATATACATACAAACATACTATATTTTATGTTTATTTTTAGAAAAATCTCAACTTCTTCTTTTTTTTTTTTTTTTTTTTTTTTTTGTACACTTCCCATGGAGGTCGCAGAGCATTTAGAAAAGCATAAATAAATAAATAAAATACACACAACATTATTACTTTATTTTTATTTATGAATAGCCCCCCCAGAAGACATTTTAAAAGAACTTCAGATAAAAATAAAGATTTAAATGCCGCAAAAATCTTCACAATCAAAATAACTCTAATAATAATCAATGATCGCAGCTAAATATCTTTTTTTTTTTCTTCTCTTTTTTATATTAATAATAAAATGTCTGCAATTATGTAGGTGCTTCTTCATATACCATACGTACCACACATGTATCATCCATATACCATATCACTTTTAAAATGTGATTTAACTATGTATATAAACATATAAATATATTATTTACATACATACATAGTATGTACAACTCACCTGTGTATTTTACACATTAAACAGACAAAGAAGAAAGGTGTTTTACCACAACTTATTAATTGGTGATGACGATCATGATATACCAAATTGGATGAAAGATGAAATGGTAGTTTTTGAATACTTTTTTGTTGTTGTTCTTTTTCTCTTCTTTATTTTTATTTTTTATTTTTTCTTACCATCATCATCTTCATCATGATTGTTTATTGTCTTCTTAAACAGACGACGAAGAAGAATTAAAAGTGCTTTTATCATATATTTACACATGAAATTCATATAGGTAACCTCATATAATACCCACCTGATAAATCTGAGCAAGGTGAGTCTTCTTAAGAAATAAAATAGTTTTGCTTTCTTAGTGTAGTTGTTTTTGTTGGTTTTTCTTTCCGGAAAAAAAGATGTGAAAAAAAGGTAAACATTTAAAAAGAAGATATATTGTATTAAATACTTGTAAATTGTTGTAAGTTGTAATAGTTGTGCAAAGTATAGCATATTCCAAAATTAAAACAATTTTTCTCATCTTCAAGTTAGAATAGGTGAATTCAAATAAATTTTATACTAGAAAATAAAAGCTTTTGGGCTGATAAAGTTCAAATGAGAACAAAAATCATATTTTACAAAGCCAGTGACTCTCATGAACAAAGAAATACGTTCTTCATTTTGGACTTAATACATATTCTTGAGCTTTAAATAGAGTGTAACACAAGGAGCTGGACCAGAGAATCCAAGGTGTTGATGGGCCACTACCCAAAACAGTAAATTTCTTATCGTTTTTTCTTCTGCTTGAAAAACTTCCAAAAATTCCAAATTGTAGAAAAAGAGCATAAGGAAGTTTCAGAGAAATGATTATGAGACGATCTTGCTTGTTCCCAATGTTCACATATTTTTCAATATTTTCCATAAGAATTCTTGAACCAACGAAAAACTTCCCTTGAAAAACAAGTAACAGTGTGCGAAACAGGAAAATTACAAATGTACATAGATTGTCCCGTGTAAATAGAGACTTTAAAAAAGTCGCTTCTATTCTTTTATGCTTGAATGGAAAAAATCATAAGATGCACAACAAATTCGCTTTAATATTGAAACAAACTATACATTTCAAATATACATACAACTATCTTGAAAAAAAGAAAAGAAATAAAAAATTAGATTGAAGTTGTACATATGATTGAGCTCCACTCTTGTGGAGGCCACTACTGACCTACTAAACAAAAACAGCTTTGCAACAACACAATCCTCACTTTTTCTTTAATACAACAGTTAAACGTTTACCATTTGATGAGACGAGACATTGTCGCTAATATGTACGTTAATTTTCTTTATTTCATTCACATATAATTTTTCTTTTATTTTTCATTATTATTACTTTTTTTTTGTTGTTTTAATATGTGAAAGAAAAAAATCGTGTTATATGTTATGTATCCAATAATAATTTGTTGATCGTATTCTTATAAATCTATTACGATTTATCTACTATTTGAGATAATTTTTGCGTTAAATAGAAATATTTTGTATTTTTTTTTTTTGTTTTGTGTTTTTTTTTTTCACTAAAAAATAAAATCATTTATTTAAAAAGAAAAATTATATGCAACATATAAATGCATTATGATTTTTTGTGTTTGTTGAGTGAAAAATTTTTGCAGTGAAAGTGCTACATAAAAAAAAAAAAAGTTAAAGTTTGCTGAAGTAAAAAAGATATTTATTTTTGCTGTTTATTTATTTTCCTTTTTTTAAAAATTATTATGATGGAATTTATAATTTTTTGTTCAATAAAAAAAATTATTACAATTAAATGACAGTGAAATAAAAAAATTTTTTTCAAATAAAAAAAATTTGAAAACAAGTTAAAAATATTTCTATAGTCCCAATGAAACTTTATTTGAATTTGTACAAACTTTTCTAATTGAAAGAAAAAAAATGGATATTAAATTATTAAATTATTTGGTAAGTATTAATTATTTTAAAATAAAATAAAAATTATTTTAGTCATCTGTTAACGCAATTATGTTTATCCTTTCATCTCATTACAAAAAAAAAAAAAATTTACACTACACTTATTTTACAAAATATATTGAGATATACCAATTACTTTATTATGTTAACAAATATTTTTCTCAAATGGGACATGTGTCACCTATATACATTTTCAAGATTTTAGGATCTTTTTAGATAAAGTGGAAACTATCCCTTATAAAAATTAATGAAAAATATATTCAAAAAAATAACAATGTAACAATTACAATTCACGTTCATCCCACTATAATCATTTTCTTTTTAAAAGTTATCCAATAGTTTTTAATTTTTAAAATATTTAAAAAAAAATTATAATTACCCAATAAAAAGCCTAACAAAGTTCAAAATCGGATATTCTCACCTAGCAAAATTCTCCTTATTTTACTTTATTTCTAAAGAGATCCTGAATTTTAGATTAATTTGAAAAAACCTGGATTGTATCACATTATTGAAGAAATCAGAAAGTAAAAAGAAAATTTTTTTTTAATTTAGAGTATTTAGACTCTTTTATTGCTTAACCATTTGGAAGAATTTTTTTTTTTTTTTTTTTTCAAATAAAAATCTGCGTTTTATGTGTTTCAACAGAAATACAAACAATTCACAAAAACAAAATAAATTCCTATTAAAAGGAAATATTATAATTTTGAAATTTCTAAGAATTCTGAACTGAAAAAGAAAAGTTAAATATAAGTATATAAATATTAATAATTTCGTAATTTGATTCAAGTAGATATGATAAATAAATTCAACGTATTTACTCCCACACACAAAAAACAAAAAATTATTTCACAATAATTTGAATTGATAAAATATATTTTCTTAGTCAGTAGAACAAAACAAAAAGGACATACATACAGAAAGTTTGTGTTTTATATAAAAAAAATAAATATATATATAAATAATTGCAAATAAATTTGTTGAATGTATACAAATGATAGAAAATAAATTATTTTTCTCGGTTTTTTCAAATTTACATTACAAAACACGAGAAATTGTTCATTGAAAAAAAATAGATAGTCGCTTTTTAATATCTTTAAAAAAAAAATAAAAAAAAAAATTTCAAAAATAAATTAATTAATTTACGGAATAATTATGCAAACAAAAAACAAAAATAAATAAATTATTTAAAGTTCATCAAGAATTCTGACTTCAAACTGTTGTTTTCAAAAAAAAATAAATGTTAAAAAAAAAAACCAAATGTAATTTTTGTTATTGTGTTAAAATTAATTATGCATTACAATGACATAAACATCAAAATTATATTATTTTTAATAAATAACATTTAAAAAAAGAAAGATTCGTCAAAGCACAATGACCTTTTAATTTTTATTATTCTTTTTTTTCTTTTAACTTTTTGAAAAAAAAATATATATATATATACATACATACATACATACATATATGAGAAAAATAAATTGCAAAATAAATTCACTAGATTTATAATCATTCATATTACATGCATAAATTACCTTTCACAAACACCTTAAATATTTTTTTTATTTTCTTATTCTTCTTTTAATTTTTAATATGCGAGCATAATATTTATTCATGTCATATACAGAGATACATACATAATATATATAAATAAGATTAACACCCGTGTACTATGTGGTATAATAAATACATAAATATGTATACATATATGTATGTATGTATTGTTAAAAAAAGACGAATGAATTCATTAACATTCTGCATGAAATTAGGTTAAGTAAAAGTCTTTCTCTACTAACTTTCTTACAGGTACATAGAGGAAAAGATTTAAAAAAAAAATTTATTGACTTTTGGTATTTTTTTTTTTTCGATTGTTAAATTTTATACATATATGTATGTATGTATATACATTTATTTTCCTTTCAACTTTTAAGCTTTTAATTCTCACTTGATTTTATCTTTTTGTTACCATGAAAACAAATATTTGTACACCTTCTCTATCGAACTTTAAATATACTCATACATATGTACATACATATGTATTTCATAAGAAATTTATGAAAATATTCTATAAATTTTTTTTTTTTTTTTCAAATAAAAACATTAAAATATTAATGATACATATGTACATAAATGTATGTACGAGTATGTCCTTTCTTTCGTTTTCAATAAAACGTAAGATAAATCAAAATCTTTTCGTATTTTATTGCGCTAATATAAATATTTTATTTATTTTTTTTTTTCCTTTGAAATGAGGATTATAGTAAAAGAGGCCAATTTGTAACGGAGACAAATTTTTGCTTGATTTTGCTTACAATAAAAAATAAATATTGTACGTAATTATAAAATATATTATCAATTAACACGTCAACTACCATATCATCACCCATTGCCTGCCACATAAATTTTTTCGTTTTTGGTTTCAATTGTATGTCAATTTTTTTTTTTTAACATTTATTAATATGTATATTTCATATTGTATAAATAAAAAAACATTATTTTATTATTTTTTTAACTGAAAATTCATTTTTATTTGAATTTAATAATCCTTTTCTTGCCACTATTATAAATGTCAAGTACAATTGTGGCCCTTATGTGTAATAACAATCAAATTTTACTTGGTAGTTAATGTGTTAAAAAAAATTCAAAAGAACAAAAAAAGCTCACCCTAAAAACATAAAAATTATCTTATATGTATATGGATATTATATTTTTTTATTTTTTTTTATTTTTGTTTTTTTTTTTTTTTTGAAATAGAAAACATAACAAAAACAAAAGCTACAAAAAGAAGACCAAAAAGAATTTTCTTCTTATAGAAAAATAAAATACCACGTAACTTCTCATAGAATATTATTTTTCTTTATGGGGAATGAGAAACGGCCTGTGTATGGATCCCACGCACTCATCTTGAGTTACACGCAAAAAAAAAATTTAATACGCACTAGTAAATCACGATATAAAAAGTTACCTGCAAAATCAAATTGGAAAAAAACCCTTATAAAAATTTATCAAAAACAAATCTATTATTATAGAATAACAGTGTTTTTCTCGCTCTTCCAATAAATCGTGAATGATTCATATTTCTTATAACTTTCTTCAATTTTATAACTATGGTGATATGATGATGGTGAAATTGCAATGAAATATTTATAGATAATAATAACAAGAAATTATCGTTAAATTAATTTAATAAAATGTTTATATACATACATATGTATGTACTCGTCCATATATATATACATATGTATATAATATATGTATATTTACATAATTACATATAATGTAACTGTATAGATAATAATAAACTTTCACTTTTCATTTTTCTTTGCATATTTTCTGCTTTAAAATAAAATCGAAAAGTATTTGTTAAAAAAAAAAAAAATTATTTAAAAAAATTAAAATTTACTTTGACAACGATAGTGATAGTGAAAAACTGTTAATTTTATCTAAACGAAAAATGAAAATGGTTAAAAATATTAATTTTATTAATTAATTTTTATCTTTTTACAAGATTAAAATCACGTGCACCTTCTCAGTCACTAAAGATTTTTTTTTTTTGTTTTTTTTTTTTGAATAAAACAAACAAAAAATAAGATGTAAATATTTTCATGTTTTTTCAGCTCTTAAAAATTTATGGAAAAACAAAAAAAAAAATAATAATAAACTTTTAAATAAATTAGAATAAAGAAAAATATTGTGTAATGCATAATGCATGAAAATTAATCAAATTAAAAATTCTTATTTTAAATTTAAAAAAAAAAATAGTTCGATGAACTTTAAAAAAAAAGAGAAAAAAGAAAAATAATTTTTTGTCAAATTTCCCAGAAAAAAAAAAAAAAATCCAATTAAGCTTTGATTCCTTGGGTTTTAGAAAAAATGTAATAAAATGAATTTTATTTTTTTCTTTTAAACTGACAAATTAATAATTTAATTAATGAGTATTCAAATTGAAAGGAAAACAAATTTATGTCCAACAAATTAACTACATAGCTTGTAAACCATAAAAATTGGTGTCCTATTTTTTTTTTTTTACAAAAACTTAAAAGTTTTTTTTGTTAAATTCGTTTTATATGTAAAAACTATATGGAAAAGTGAAAATCATAATTTTAAATTAAAATAAAAAAAAAAAAAAACTAATATATTCCGATTAACAAATTTTAAATTATAAAACATGAATTTTTTTTTATTGAATATTAAAAATTGACATCATTTTCACTTTTATTTTATTTCCTACTTTTTTTTTGTTTGTTTGTTTTTGCCTTTAAACTTAATCAAATGTCTTATAAAACAAATTGTAATTTAATAAAATCATCAAATAAAATTAAATTAGAAAATAAAATTTAAAAAATAAAATAATAAAAAGTATTAAAAAAAAAAACAAATTTTTTTAAATTAAAATTTATATTTTAACAATTTAAGAAATGGTGACATAGTTACGATGTTCATGCAATAGAAAAGTAATACATAATTAAAAAAATCATTTTGTACAAGCAAACTTGATTATCCTCCACAATAAAATAAAAATCAATAGAACAATAAATCGTCAAAAAGCAATATAAAAATCCGATCTGAACTTAAAAAATGATTAATTTCAATGTTCTATATCTTTTCTTTTTTGAAAACACACCATTTTATTTCCAGAACGAATGTTTTTTGAAAATTTATGACAATAAATTTTATTCATTTTACAGTCAAACAGTATCTCAAAAAAAAATCAAAAGGACATATTAAAAACTTTAAAATAAAAAAAACTATTTTACATGGAAAGTTATATTATAAACTATAAAGACCAAAGTGTGTATTGTATTTAATATTTGGTGTGAAATTGTTTGTAACTTGATTGTAATAATAGAATTTGTATAGTCTTGGTCTTAACTTTACATAAATTAAATGGATTTGCGGAAAACATTAAATTGATTATCTTTTTTAAAATTGTATATTTACCTAAAACTTAATATAACTTCATAAAAATTATTTCGAAAAAAATATAAACTGAAAATTTTAAATTTATTTTGAAAAAAAGAAAAATTCAAATCTATTGTTTTGATCAAAATAATTAACATTTTCAAAATTATTTACAAACTTCACTATTTTGTAATAAAAATGAATTAAAAATTATAACAGAACTACTTAGTTGTTAACTTAAAATAAAATTAAAGTGAAAAAAAAGAGAACAAATTAACAAACAAATAAACAGACTGATACAAAGAAAGCAAAAAAAAAAAAAAAAAAACAATAATGATGAAGATAGTCGAAGAAAACAAAAAAAAAAAAAAGAAAATAAAATTTATGTTTCTAGAGCACCTGAACGCCGCAGGTATTCATTTTCGTTTTAATCAAACTCAATTACAATGCAATGATGTATATTTGAAAGTACTTGAATTTCAAAAAAAAAAAAAAAAAAAAATGAAACAGGTTGATCATGGTACTTACATCGTCATCACATCAACATCATCCATCGAATTATATTATGTTAAATTTATCTAGTATATACATACCTGTATATACCTATAACTATGTGAATATACTATTTTATATTTTATTTAATATTTGTTTATATATTTTATGCGGTTATTAAATAACCTGATTCCTTGTGTTTTCATTCATAATTTGTTTTGAATGCATGCATACTCTTTTTTTTTTTTTAATTTTAATTTCATACAATTTTGATTGACTATCAGCTGACTCTGATGATGATTCTTCAAGAAAAATAAAAACAAAATTTACTATATGCCTATATAGATACTTAATAAAAATAAAAAAAAGGTTCATGCATGCAATGTATTCATTTTTGTACAGGTGAAAAAAACAAATCACATTTCCATTACAAATGATGGATATGGATGTAGTACTATTATTGTTATATTGATCGACCCAATGATGATAATCTTGATGAAGATAATGATGATGATGATGATGCATTTAACCATAAAGAGTGAAAGGCATTATAAAATGTAAAACTAATGAAAAATAAAAATAAAAAAACAACTCAGTCATACACATAAAATTTCCATTATCATATATCAAATTGATGATATCAAAGATGATATCTTAAACTTAAGAAGTGTTAAATATAAGAAGAAAACAAAATAATATAAAGTAGGCTAAATTTTTAATTTTATTCGATTTAATTTATTTTTTAATTTTGAAAATTTTCTTCTCACATATTAGTAATTCTTCTGCACTTTTTTTTTTTTTTTTTTTTTTTTGAAAAATAAAAAATACAAGCTTCGCAATATTTTGGACCACCCAAAATTTATTTAGGTTAAAACTTTTCAAAAAATGATAATTCAAAAAAGGTTTTGGAGAAAGAAAAAAAAAACATTGAGAAAATATGTTTTGGATTTTTTGTTCTTAATTTCCTTTTAATTTTTTTTTTTTGTCTTCAATTTTGTTGAGAAATTTCATTTTTGATTAAAATTAAACCAAACATTGTTCAAAATCAACTAAAAATTTCAAAAAAACTTAAATGATTTCTTCAAATCTTTTTTAATTGTGAATTCTTCTCCGATGGTACTATCCATAGCCTATTCAAATTATCTTAAAGATTTATAACATTTTTTTTTTCTTTTTATCATACGTGTATGTACTTAAAGTTTTAAGTAAAACGAAAACAAATAACTCTTGTAAATATTCTATAAAACGCAGGTATATTAAATTCGTTCATCAAAAATGCACTTGATAAAAGTAATCTTTTTGGAATAAGAAAAAATGTAATATGTAACGCAAAAGTCTTGTTTTTGTTATTTGATGAAATTTAATATGAAATAAATTTTAAAATTAGGAAAAATTCCGAAAACGTGACTCAAAATCATAGGCTATTTTCTCATTTTAGTTTCTGCTTTAAAACCTATCATAAATATTCTCTACAACTAATTTTTCGATTTCGCAGAAATAAAACAAGAAAACAAGAGCCAGAGAAATGTATTATTGGCCTTCATACGAGTTTCCAAAAAAAATTTATTATATAGTAGCATAAGAAGGACCTTTTCAAAACTAAATATAAAAACTACAAAATTCGGTATTCCATTCCGACGGTAAATTTTCAAAATGACATGTCGAAACTCATGTTTACATACATATGTATTTCCACAGAAATTTATTTTTGAATACAATCTGCTTTTACTTTTTGCATAAAAGTTCCGATGACAAAATTACAAAAATATCGTTTCCGAAATTCCAGATATGTACTTATTTCTGTATAATTATATAGATTATAATACACTCACTCAAATGCTTCTCCATCACCTGTAAAATCTTGAAAAAAATTCAATTAGCGAAATTCGTTAGTAAAAACATCTTAAATTTTCCTTTTTTGTTTCTTAAACATCGATTTGTATATGTTTTTTTTTTTTTTTTTTTTTTGCTTTTCTAGAATTCATCATTGTTATTCATCTTTATATTCATAGTCCCACCTGGATCATCATATGGATTTGATTCTGCAACATCTTGTAATCCAAAATCTACACGTCGTGGTCGTGCACAACTTTTAGCATCAATACCATGTGATTTAACACAACAAGCATATTGCAATTTACCAGGATCACAATATCCATGGCATGCAGTTAGACGTTTCGTACATGAAAATCAAGGTTTAATGAAACGTATGTACGGTGATGTACGACATATTTCAATTTTACGTAGTGAAATTCATAATAATGAAATTGATATTGAAGATTTTGAAGCAACAGCATCACGTTATTCAAGAAATACAAATACTAAACGTAAATCGAAATATATTCAAAACGAATATCAAAATTCAAAATCAAATGATGTTTTAAATGAACCACATTTTCGGCCAACAACAACAACAACTACTTCTACTACTACTACAACAACAACAACAACAACAATTCCAAATGTACAAACTGTAACTGTAACACCATCTTCATCATCACAAATCTCTTCAACTTCATATAATCCTTCATCTTCATCACTTGCACAAAATTTCAAATCACAAAATAATTATGAAAATATTATTAATAAACAAAAATTTGATCAATTTCATTTTATTGATGGTCCAGATAATAATTTAGAATTAAATAATAACAATACAAAAGGTTTATTAGAATCTAAAAATGATGAAATTATAAAAATTGTAAAATCACCAAATTTAACAAATAAAACCGAAACTGCAACTATTTCAACAACATTAAAAGTTGTACAACAAATAATTCAATCAGAAATTGAATCAGATAAAACAACTGAAAAAGATATAATAATACCTGATGCATATATTATATCACAAAATAATAATAAAAATATTGAACAACAAAATTCAATTGAAAATAATAATATTGAACAAAATACTGAGAAAACTCAAAATTTATTTAAAAATCAAACACAATCTAATGAGAAAATTCGAGAGAAAAATAATAATTCTATTTTAATTGATAGTGTTAGTAGTATTAAACAACAACAGCAACAGCAACAGCAACAACAACAACCACCACCACCACCACAACAACAACAACAACAGCAACAACATAATGAAGCATTCATAGAAAAAAAGAAAATAAACAAACCAAATACAATTGAAAGTCAATTATTTCAAGATACTGTTCAAAAGGATACACCTGCCATATTAAATTTAAGAGGAATGTAAGTACAAATTTTAATTTTAATTTTTAAATTGAAACAAATTAATTTTGAAATTTTCATTTTTTTTTTTTTTAAATAAAAGGTGCTTAATTCTACAAAAATTCTTTCTAATGTTTACTCAAAAAAATGGATTTTGTTTTTCTTTTCAATTGAATTTAATAAGAAACTTGAAAAAAAAGGCAGAAAACAATTATTTCTTTTTATAAATTCAAATTTTAATAACTGCCAAATAACATTCAATTCGAAATTTTCAAAACTATCGAAGTACTTGAGCATTTTTTAATCTAAATTTTAAAAGCCATATAAACAAATTTTTACATCTGATCTAAACTCCGAAAATTGAATAAATTTTTTCTAGTCTACTAAATTATTCTCTTCTAAAATTCTCACCCAAAAGGACCACACCACACCATAAGAAAAAGAGAAAATGTAATTATATTAAAAAAATTGTATATCATTTTTTTTTTTTTTGAAAACACAACGGTAAAATTCAAATCGAAAGAATAGTGTTTTTTCTATTTATAAAAAAACAAACTGACGTTTTTTAGACATGCCTGATAGAAAACTCCGTATTTAAATTCAACTCTAATGAATCGATTATGAAAGAAAATTGTGTTCATTTCAAGTATTTCGAAACATTTCTTCATTTATATGTAAAAGCGAATTTTATGAATAAAAACAACAAAAAAAATCTAATACTATATCTTTATCATTAAAAATACTGGTAAGTCACTCTCCTGAAATAATCTACTATGCTTTTTTCTCGTAAATCATTTGCAAAAATTTAATCGACCATTTTTGCAGAAGGATAACCACTTTTTCACAAAAGTTTCACAATAAAATACAATTAAGCTTTATATACTTACATATTACCATATGATATTACATATTTAAAATGAAAGCTTCAATTGGCAGTGTGAGAAAATTGTATAAATTCAAAAAACATTGAAAATAATTTTAAATTCATTTTATTGCTGCTATTTTTTCTTGTTTTATTTTTATTTTTATTTTTTTTTTTTTAATTTTAGAAATGCTTGCCCAGTTAAAGAAGAAGTCGTTGCACCATTTTGGGCAAATAATACACGTGGTGAAGTTCTTGCATTATTAAATCTATATCCATTTGAACAATATGTACATTGGGAAAAATGTACACATGAAAATAAACAAATGTATTGTAGAGATGGTTGCCGTTGTGAACAACAATATCGTTTACATAGACTTTTAGCATATGATCCACATAATGAATGTCGTGGAATATTTTCAGATTGGTTTCGTTTTCCATCATGTTGTATTTGTAAATGTTATGATATACCACTTGAATTTCGTGCAACATCAAGAAGTCCAAGAACATCAATGAATGATTATGATGATGATGATAATAATAATAATAATGATGACAATAATGATAATGGTAATAAATTAAAACAACAAAAACATCCTGTAGACATTGCTGAAGATGAATTACAAAAAGCAATTTATGAACATGCAACAGAAGATTGGTATAGACCAAAAGATGAATTTGATTATTTGTACGATTTAATTTAAATTCACTTTCTTTTTTTAATTTATTTCGTTTTTATTTTTTTCAAAATAAAAAATAATTTAAAGTTTAAAAATTATTTTAATTTGTAAATAATGTAATTAAATTTACACATAGAGAATTTTTTTTCTTTTATTTTTCTTCTTGTAAATAAAATGTGAAAAAAAAAATGAAATGAAATGTCCTAGTCGAAAATGTTAATTAATTCGAATTTGTATAATTTGTTTTACATTAATGTAATTTTTGAATGTTTTATTGTAATTATAAATTAATTAATTATTATTATTATTATTTAATTAAATTTTTTTTTTTTTGTCTTTGTTTTTGTTTTTTAAATATTTTATTTAAATGTTTGAATTTTTTTTTAATTAAGATTTTTTTGTTAGATTTAGTTGAAATTTATTTTATAGTTTAATTTAAGATAAGAAATAAATTTAATTTAATTTAAATGTAGAATTTAATTTTCGATATATATACTCGTATATATATATTTTTTTTATTTAAATTTTTCAAATTTAGAAAAATAAAATTATAAAAAAAAAGGCTACAACAATTTAAAAAATAATTTCATAGGAAAATATAATTTTTTTTATGTGTAAAATTCATGATAAATTCAATTAAAGTAAATTTAGAAAAAAAAAAAAAAGGTTTTTACAATTGTGGTGTCACTTCATTGAAAACATATACGTAAAGAAAGTACGTTAAAAGATGATTAAATGATTTTAAATTAAATGTGTCACCCTTGAAAATAACAAAATTGCAAGAAAATATTTTAATGTCTTTTTAATAATCCTTTAAAATGTGAATCCTTTATACGACCTGAAATTTAAAGAAATTTGATAGTAACGCAGGGGACATGGACATATGAAATTTCAATGTCTTTGAAGACTGTAAATTGTTTAATAATTTGTTGTTTTTTTGTTGTTGTAGATATTAATAGAGTATAGTTGAATGATAAAATAACACTTAAGAAATTTTTGGTGGGCTGCCTGATTAAGAGATTATACTTATTTATGAGAGATAGATTACAGTACATTATGTTAAATTTTTAAAACAAATTAAATAAAAATCAGACATGTTTCGAAACTTTCATGTTTACGTATATGAATAGTGGATCAAGGAATATTAGAATTATGTTATGACCTGTGTTCCCCAATGTAATTTAACTCAATAAAAAAAATAATATTAATTTTGTTTATTTATTTATTTATTAAATGTCAATGCTTACAACTTATAAAAAATCAATATATATTTTTTAATAATATATCATTTAGAATTTAACAAAAAAAAAAATTATTTATTAAATATTTTGAATCTCTAAATACTCTTAACAAAATAAAATATATTTAATAATAATATATGCACTTAAAAATCATTTTACTTTTTTTTTTTTCTTGTAAAGTTAGACTAAACACAGACATAACGAAAATAATTATTAATTTTTTTTTTTCTTGTTTTAAATACAAAATTACATTTGATTCTATTATTATTATTATTTTTATAATTCAATGTCTCCCAATTCTCATTATTTTATCAATTATATCATTCTTCACATATTTAAAAAAAAAAAAAAAACAAAAAAAAACAAATAACGAACAAAAATTATATAAAAATTTTTTTTTTTTAATTAGCAGCCTAAAAAAGACACACAAAAAAAATAATTAATTTTAAATAATCTGATATAAAAATTAACTACATACCTACATATTTTAAATTTTAATTTATATTGTGTTGTGTTACTAATAAAGGCATTTTTTTAAAAAGGCTTTATTTTTTTCGTTTATTTTGAAGAGAAAAAAAAATTCTATCAGTACAAAATTGAAATTTTCGTTTTATCTTATCGAGTTAAGAAAAAATAATAATAATAAATACTTCAAAAAATTTGAATTCGTAATTTAGAAAAAATTCTATATCTTGTTCCGTTTAGTATGAAAGTGAAGAGCTTATGGAAAAGTGGTTTCATTACTGCTGTTTTTTTTTTTTCAAACACCAAAACTCAATCTTATTTAAAATTCTTCCCATATTTCTGAGATGTGGGAATTCTGTTCAGAAAAAATGTGAAATACAAAAATTTGAAGTTAAATAAGTAAGTAAAAGACAGACATCTTTACTGCCATACTAAACGGAACAAGGTATAATTAAATTATACTTAATTACATTTTAAAAATGTACAAAACAAAATTTATTTTTTATTATTATTATTTTTTTTTTTTCAATTTCCGAATAAATTAAATGAAATTGAAAGAAAAAAAAAATGATTCCTTTAATTCTCTCGTTAAATAAATCAACATCATTTTTAAAAAATCTTCACAAATTTAAATGAAATCCTTAATTATAAAATCTATTCTCATTTTTAATTCATTCGAAAATTATTACTTAATAGTTTTTTATTTTTTATTTATGAAAATTCGTAGAAAATTTTATAGAAATATTAATTTTTAAAAAATTCACAAAATTTATTTTATTGCTTACGATTTTTTTTTATTTTTCTTTCAAAAAAGGCACTTTTTTCAAATAAAAATTAATTAATAGTACAAAATTTATAAATTTTACTGAGCAAATTTTTAAAAGTTAAGTCTTGTCTTATAAAAAAAAATTTGATATGTATGTAATATGTATTGTTATACAAAAAAAAAAAAAAAAAAAATTAAAAAAAAACAAAAGTGTACAAGAAAACAAAAGTTTTCTTTTCACTGAAAAAAAAAAAATTTTTCTCAATATAAAATTTACTTTTTTAACTTTAAAAATTTTTTTCAATCACATTCTTCATATAAAAAATTTTAAACGCGGTAAGTATTCTTTTTTTTTTAATTTCCTTGTTTTTTTTTTCTTGAAAAACAAAAAATTCTTTTAGAAGTCATTGTGTAGGCCGACGAATTATAAAAAAAAATTAAGTAAATTAGTTATTATGATTATATTAATTGATTTATTAATTGATATTGTCATTTTTTCTTTTTCAAAGAGGTTGTTTTAGTTTTTTTTTTCTTATTATTACGAATTCGATACTGGTACCCACAATACACGAGATTGTTCTTCAACAACAGAAGCTTTTATTTGTGTACTCATATGCGTTATATTAACTCCAGCTGGAATTACAGCTAAAATAAAAATATTAATTAATTTATAAAAAAAAAAAAGTTCGAACTGAAATGCTTTTGAGATTCATTTAGTTGATAATTTTGATCGAATTTTATTTTTATTTTCTCCCATAATTCGCTTTATATTCACGGCTTAACCCGTGGAAGCATATAATTTGTTCGAACCTTTTTATTAATTATTTATTCAATTTGAATTTAGCTTCAGCAAGCCAAACAAAAAAGTTTAAAAATGTTTATGCTTCCACCTCAACCCAAAGTCCCATTTAAGCCCGTGGTGTCACGGAAGAAAATCCTTCTCAATAAGTAGCTTCTTATACAATCAATTTAATTTAAGAAGAAGAAAAAATCACTTACCAGAAATATACTGTTTATAATCAGATTCCAATTTGAGTGCCCTTTCATACATTTCTTTAGCAGCTTTTGCTGATATTTTATCGGTTGAATAACGTGAATCTTTAATCTCTTTTATTTGTTTTGCAGATTTAAAACGTAATAATAATACAATTGGATAAATTTGAAGTCTTTGAAGTCTTTCAACAGCAGAAATACAAATATCTAAAATGCAATGACGATTCTAAGAAAATAAGAAAAAAATTTAAAAATACTTCTTCCTTTCCCGTTTGCTTTAAAAAAAAAGTTGAAGAAAAATAAAAAGTTGCAACTTACATTTTTGCATATATTACGTATCGATTCTACAGTTGTACATTCAAATTTATTTCCTTTCCGTCGATAATCAACAAAAATATTTTTTTGTAAACCTTCTTCCATTGCTTCTTGTGAACAATCCATTTGTGTCATAATGCAATGTTGAAAAAGTAATGGAAAATCAAGTGTTAATCGATCAGTAACACATTCAGATAATGGTCCAAGAACAAGTACTGGTCTACAAACAGGATCTATTCAAAGATAAAAAAGACAACAACAACAAAAAAAGTATGCATAAGAATTACTTGAATTATTCTACGAAAATTATAAAACTCACAATCTAATCTTTCGACCCTTTGATAACTTAAAATTGTCCCCTCATCACTTAACATTCCTGAGTCTGAGAAATAACTTAACTGTGTATTACTAAAACTTGCTAATTCTTTTGAATCTCTCGATGAACTTCGTTGATGTTTCTTTCTACGAAAAAACGATCTTCTTGCTGATGTGCTTCCACGACGTGTCGTACCACCGTCACAATCCACACTATCACCTAATAAACGAAGTTCTTCCTCCACTCTAAAAAAAAAAAAAAAATTATTATGTGTTTAAAGAAAAACCCAAGAAAGGGCCATGTAAAAAATTTTCAAAAGAATTAAGAAAAAAATGTTGAATTAAAACTTACTTCGATTGACTTGGAATTATTCCACATTCTTTTCTATGTCCGTATGAATCTAGTTTCCATGCTCTCCATTGACCAAAAACTCCACGAAAAATCGTATTATCCACATACAAGACTTCATCTTTAATAAATCGTAATTCACCTTCCCCTAAATCACCAGTTCGATCGAATCCAACGCGAATATAAAATGAATCACCAGTTTTATCCTGAATTTGATTTAGTTCTTAAAAAACATAAAAATAAAAAATAAAAAGTTAGAAAAATTCTGCTATCATTTCAAAATTCATTCATTAAACATACTTTGCAAATTATTTTGCACCAACATTGTTACATTATCCGTTAATTTTGATATTTCATTTGCTGCTTGTTCAGCTGTTACACATCTCAAATTAACACCATTATATTCTAGTATTTGATCACCTTTTCGTATTCCAGCAATATCAGCTGGTGAATCTGGTTGAACATCATGTACAAATATTCCAACTTTATTACCACCAAATAATTTTATTCCCAAATTTTTACATTTCTCTGTATGTAACGTTATAAAACGTGGTTCTTCTTCATAAATACTACCTGATGAATCCGGATGACTTGAATCTGATTGATTTTCTAGACTATCAGCAAATTTTTGCTGTTTTTTTAATTGTGATGAAGAAACTAAAGATGATGTTGGTGGTGAAAGAGAATTTTTCGTTGTTTGAGATGATTGTAAGGGTAAAGGTGATGGCATCATTAATGATCGTGTCTGCCGTGGTGAATTACGAGGTGTTGGTGAACCAGAATGACTAACACTTTCTGGTTCTAAATTATGACCATCATATTCTAAAAATAATTTCAATTTCATTAAATTAAAATTTTATTTTTAAATCAAATATTCTAAGCACTTACTTTCTGGATTATATTGAACAAGCATCGTTATTGAATTTCCACATTGTCTTAATACATTCGCTGCAATATCTTTCGTCGCTGATCTCATATTTATCCCACATACTTCCAATAACTGATCACCAACTTGTAAACCAGCTCGACTTGCAATACTTTTCTCTGCCACAGTCGATACGAAAATTCCACCTCCATTGTTATTGCATTGAATTGTAATACCTAATGGTTTATCACTTTTATCGATTGTCACTCGTCGCAAATCACCAGGACATAAAAAATCTGGTATTGTTGAATTACGTTTATTTGCACCGCCATGACTTAAAATTTCAACATGAACCGGTGGCATAGGAGAACCACGTTCACTACCATGATGATCAATTGATCCGGTACTATTCTTCACTCCACTACCTTTACTTGTTACACTCGGATTGGATGGAATTCGAAAACGCTGATGTTCCTTTTTCCGTGGAAATGTACCACCTTCGTAGACATGAGAATAAGTAGTAACAGCAGCTGATGATGATGAAGAGGGATCATCATGATCACGAGTTGGTTGTATTCGACGATTATTGTTGTTGTTATTGTAAGGATAATCTGAAGATACATTGTAAACATGATGTGACGATGACGATGATGGATAATCTATATCGAATTTGTCAGAAGAATTCATAATGGGTCCACCACCCATACCACTACTATTTACTTGATGTTCAATTGAATGTGAACTAATTGGTAAAGTGAGAGGGCTAGAGTGACGAATTTTATGTGGATGAGGATGGATGTGGCTGCTTACAAATGATGGAAAAAGTGGTGTATTACGATGATGAGATGATGATGTCGGAGGAAAAATTAATGAAGTCGGTGGTGGTAAAGTACTATTATTATTATGATTAATTAAATGATGATTGTTAGACGATGGGGGTGGTGGCATTATCATCATGCTTTCCATTCCAATACTTTCACTATCACTTGGATATTTTGAAACAGTTTTAGATGGACGCTTTATTGTTGCATTATTGTTAATGAGGTGATAATCTTGAGCTGTTGTTGGAACTTTCTGATGACATAAAAATGAATCAATTGAATTCTGTGATTTCAAAGAGATCACATCTAACGAGTTTTGTTGGTTGCTTGAAGAAAATCCACCACCTGTATTAGGATGATTTGTTTTAATAAAATCCAATCCAGAAGTATTATAGGATAGTTTCGAAGAATTCATTACTGCATCTGAGAGTGGTTTTTTAGGATAAAATGCCATTGAATTTGGTTGCTGATCAGCAGCTGAAATAATATTTGGTGGATTATAATACTGACGTTGAGCTGTTTGTCCACTACTCTTGTAGATTAAACTATTATCGGACGGTGTTAAATTAAGACTAAGACGATTCTGATAATGTCGATGATTTGTTTGATATTTATGACCATTCATGTTATCAAGTGCTTTAATACGTAAATTTGAATTTAACATATGATTCGTTCGTTGGACGGGTTTGGATTGTTCAAGATGAACTGGTTCTGATTCCAATGAGGTGGCATAAACTGAATGTCGATTCAAATATGCATTTGATTGTGGTGGAACTAACGGATTTGGTAAATATAAGTTTGCTGGTATTGGATTTGAATTTCTGTTTGGATTCTGTTTTGAATTATTTCCTACAGAATTTCCATTCATGTTACCAACGACACCATTACTTGGAGCACCGCCAGTATCTAATACTGGAGGATCATCTTTATCAACATTTATTGGTCCTGTGAAAAGTGATAGAGTAGCTCGTTCTTTTTTTCGATGCTGTACTATCGTTCCATTCGGATTCTCTTGTGATGTATTTAAAATTGCAGCTCTTGGCCATGTACCCATAGTTTTACTACTTGAATCTTTGTTAGCACTATTTGATTCTTTTTTGCTACGTTTTGAACGTTTAAATAAAAGGAGATTCTCTTTACTTTTTTCCGTTGATGAATTTTCACTTAAAACTGAATCTAATGCTGCTAATGCATCATTCTCTTGACTAAAACTTATATCAACTTCATTACTACTTGCTTGACCACCAATTGATTTACTAATATGAATTTTTTCACGTAATTTATTCATCATTTCAGTTAATTTTGATGGTGGTTTTGTTGTTGTAGACGTAGTATTTGTACTGTTGCTTACTTTATGAACTGAATCATTGGAATCTGTTTGAGCTGAAGTATTTGTCATTCGACGATGATGATTAACTAAATCACTACCACCACCATAACCAACATCTTGAACATTCTTTAATGCAAAAATTGTAATTGAATCATTACGATGATCATCTAAAATCTTCATTACTTCTTTAATGGATTGCACACCTTCCATTGATTTATTGTTAATACTCAACACCCGATCACCAACATCAATTTCAGGTTCAAAACTTGCCAATGAATTTTGTTCAATTTTTGAAATAAAAACTCCAGTCTCTAAACTTAGTCCATGACTGAGATTATTTTGAAGATTCAAATGAACTGTATATAAATGTCGTTTACTTTGTTTTGTTCTGGATACCAAAAGTGTACAACGAGGAGCACATGAACGAATCTCTTCAAGAACAATACGTTTTGAAATTGATGATGATTGACAATCTAATGAATTCACTTTGATGATGACATCATTAATTTTTAATTTACCAAAAGCTGGTGAGGTATTTGTTACTCCACAAACTAATTGACGGTTATTGGAATCATCTAAAATAATCCCTAAATCATCATCTTGATCGTATCCAGTTAATTCAATTTCTAAAACATCATCAGAATCGAACGAACTCCAACGAAAACTTCGCCTTGAACTACTCATTTGAATTTCTAAACGTTCTTTTAACATTTCAATCTCTTTATGTGCTTCATCTTTTTGCTTTTTAATTTTTTCACTATCACGAATTGCTGAAAGTAAATCTGATATTGCTTTATCACGTTCCTTTCGTAAATTATCACATAATGTTTTAACTGAATCACGTTCTTGTACGATTTTTTCACGTTCCTGAATTGCCCAATCACGTCGACCTTTTGCTATTTCAGTCTCTTGTAATGCTTTTTCCATTTCCAATCTAGTTTTTTCTAAAGCCTTTCGTAATTTTTCAATCTCTTTAAAATCATCTTTATTTTCTGAAAATTCTTTACTCCAATTACTTTCTCTTGACTTTAATAGTTCACGTTTTTCCAATTTCAAATTTAATTGTTCCAAATTTTGTAATAATTCATGATTTTTTTGCTGTAAAGTTTTTATTTCATTTTTACATTTCATTTCATCTTTTTTCTTTTGATCTAATTCTTTTTTTGCTTCTGCTAAATCATCACTAACCTTTTGTGTTTCTTGAAGTACATTATCTTTTTCAGATAGAATTTGATTAAGTTCCTCTTCTAAACGACTTCGATCAATTTTTGTTATTAATAATTCATTTGCTCTAGCTGCCATTAATGATTTCATTTCTTCCATTTCTTTGTCTTGTTGTAAAATTAATTGATCACGTGTATCACGAAGTATTGTATTTTCACGTTTTGCATTTTCTAAATCTGAATATGCTGCCGATAATTGTAATCTTAATTTATCCCTTTCTACAGCTAATGCATTACGATCCTTTGACAAATCTGTACAAAGTTTTTTACACATTTGAATCTCTTCGTGTAATTTTTCCGTTTCAATACAACCACCTTCACATTTTTTATTACCACCACCCCCTAATTCATTATAATGTGAATCACCACCTCCTCCTCCACCACTTGTATAAAATGAAAATCCTCCAGGATTATTACCATTATCTTTTTCTTGTTGTTTAACTTCCATAAAACGACGTAATTTACGTTCAAGTAACATATTTTGTTGTGTTAATATTGCATTCTCATTTGTTACTTCTGTGTATTTAATACGTTCTTTTGATGAACTTTCTAATTGATTCATTGCAGCCATATATTGCTCCTGATAGAAACCAAGTTGTGATGCCATCTCTTCACATCGACGCAATGTATCAGCATGTTGACGACGTAAATTACTTAATTCAATCATTGCTTGATCATATTGTTGTTTAACCATATCGAATTTTTTCGAATTTGGATTATTATTATTTATATTGGCTGTTGTACTACCACTACTATTCGATGATGGACGAATTGTTCTTTCATTTGTATATCCTACATATTCAGGACTCTCTAAAAAACAAATGTTCACAAAAAAAAAATTCAATAAATGAAAATAATAAAAAAATTTTTAAAAAAGAAAAAAAAAAAAACTTATTTTTCATACCTTCTTGGCTGCTATTACTCGTCAAAGAAAGATCACCTGAAGCCATCTTTGTGAAAATATATGAATTTTTATGTAAATCATCTAATTAAACATCATCTAAAAAAAAAAAAAAAAATAAAAATTGTTTAAATAATAATTTAATATCCACATAAACAGATCAAATAACAAAAACGGCAAGGACATTTTGCTTAAAATAACTTTCTCATTAAATTTTTTTTCCCAATAACATACAAATGAAATTATACAAATTACAAATAGGTATGTACATACATATATTTAAAAAAAAAAATTAGTATACTTTTTTTCTCATGTGAAATTAAATGAAAACTTAATTTCTCATAATTATGATCATCATTATTCATTTTCTGGAATTTCATCAACCCTAACTTGTTCTGACTTGTTAACAAAAGCACACAAAAGTAAGAAAAAAAGAGATTTAAAAAAAAAAAAAGAAAAAAACAAATGAAATAAATAAAAATCTCACTTCATCAGTTTTTTCTTTTTTTATATATGTAATTTTATTTTTTTTTTTCCCATCATTTTATTTCTTACTTTTACATGTTACTCTCATTACTTATATATTTTTCTAACATTTAAAAGAAAAGAACAAAAAAAAAAAATAGGTCATTGTCCTCTACTTAACTACTTTTTTTTTTACTTGTTATTTCTTCTTTTATTATATTTTGCGAAATTAATGGTAGTTTAAGGTAAGTTTAAGAAGTTACCCAATTTATGATTTCTTAAAACGAAACCTGTTTTTTTTATTGAATAGAACTTTGAACAATAAATTTCAAAGAAAAAAAAAATTAAGAAAGCAAAGAAGTAGCAAAAAGATAGAGTACATATAATATATCAAACATTGTTTTAACACAAACAATATCTTATATACTCCTATATTTTTTCTAGAAAATCATTCACTGTATAAATAAAAATTTGGTATTATTTTTCTTATTTATTATTATTATTTTATTTTTTTTTTCTGTTTTTCATTTAGTCATTGTTTTCTTATATTTATGCTCTAATTAATAATTAATCAATTTAGTATAAAAGAAAAAGAGAAAATTTCTCATTATTTTTATTTAATGAGAAAAAAAAATAACTACCAACCCACTCAATTTTATTTACAAAAAAAAAAGAAAATATTATTTCGCAAAATTTTTAAAATTACAGAAAAACAATAATTTATTATTTATTAATATTTGCCTACCTTTTTTTTATTTTTTTTATATTTTTGAAAAAAGCAATTTCTCGAAAAAAATTTTACATTTTTCTTTTTTTCTTTCTAATTAAATGAATACTTGTTGTTGGTTTGCAAACGTCTCGTCAGATGTACTCCTTAATAGATAATTAAACCACACAGGTAAATAATTATCGATATTGATAGATAATATGTATATGTACATATATTATGTACCCTACATATGTTACCTTACTATACACTCTTTAACTCTTCCACTAATAATAATACCTGTATTTTTTTTACACTATAAAACTTGACTTTCATCGAAGAATTTCCTTCACACACTATTTACTTATTTATAAAGTTGAACAACAATAAAAAAAAATACATTAATAATGAAACAAAATAAAAAATTGCATTCACTTTAATTACTAATTTATTGAAGATTTCGTCGTGGCACACATAAAAAAAAATTACTTAAAACATTTTCCATTAAATATCATCGAATGATTAATTTAATTTTAATAATAAAACACTTTTACATTTTAAAATTTATTATTTTAATTATACAGAAAAAAGTAACTTTTCCAAGAAAAAAAAATTATTAACAAGAAGAAAAAAAAGTGGCGGAGTAATGTAATGCAAAATTTCATCAAAACAATTATGAAAAGGCAAACAGTGAAAAAAATAAAACTTTTAATTAATTTAAATGTTTTCAGTTGACTTTTAAAAATAACTACATTTTCTTGAAATTTATTTAACTATAAAAAACTTTAAAAAAATAAATTGTGGAAAAAATTTTAAGGAACTTCCCTATTCTCTTGTTTTACTGGTAACAAAAACGAAAGAGGAGGAAGATGAATTATGAAATGAACGAATGTCAAAAAAAAAAAAAAAAAAAAAAAAATGCAATAATTTGTAGTTGTCAAATTCATTTGCGAGATTTTAATCGGGAAACTAAACGGTTCAAACTGCTTATTGAGCCTGTACACATTAGGTGGTTATAAGAACGGAAGTAAACCGGTTTTAAAACCTGTTTTTACAACTGCTCAAACTACATCTGAAGGTGGCACGACCAGTTGTAACGAGAATGTGAGTGTATTACAACCATGAAGCTAAAATTATTTTGGATGATTCTTATTATATCAAGTTGGAAAAAAATTATAGCATTTTTGTTACAACCAGCGCAAAATAACCGGTTTAACCACTTAATGTGTACAGGCAGAATGATTCCATATTCCATAGACTCAATAGCTTTATTTTTTGACAGTGGTTGCCTGTTTTTGGTTTTGCTTGAATATTCAGTGAAAACGAGGTTAAAATTTAAAATAAAAAAAAGAAAAAAAAAACGAGTGAAATCAAAGAAGAAAGAAAGAAATTCATTTTGAATTGGATTTGGATTTGTTGGTCATTCGCAATCGCAAAAATTCTGAAATTTTGTGAATTATAAAAATTTGTAATTTTAGATGAAAGGATTCTTTATTGGATTGATATTTAAATTGCTCAATAAAGTTCATTTAAACTGTGATATACAAAAATGGTAAGTGATTATTCATAAATTTGTCACACCCAAAAAAATATAATTTTTGTGTAGATTTTGCAATTTTTTTACTTTCTACATCTTTTTTTTTCTACTTTGGTTACCTTGTAGATTATATGTAATCTTTTCAAATCCAAGTACTCTAGAAATCCAATTATAAAAAAAAAATTATTCCTTTTATTTATCTATAAATTAGCTATGCTCTAAATTTAGACTAGAAAAAAAAAAATTTGATGTTTGGTGTTGTTGGAATACTTCACACTTATTTTTATCTTTTTTTTTTAGAAATTTTCATTTTTTATTTATATAGATATGTTCTTCAAAAAAAAAAATTTTTCATTTTCAATTTATTTATATTTTCTCTTTAATTTTTAATATTTTTTTTTTAGACGGAACTACAAATGGATTGTGCTCTTGATTTAATGCGAAGATTACCACCTCAACAAATTGAAAAAAATTTAATTGATTTAATTGATTTAGCACCTGGTCTATGTGAAGATTTATTATCATCAGTTGATCAACCATTAAAAATAGCAAAAGATAAAGAAACTGGTAAGGATTATCTATTATGTGATTATAATCGTGATGGTGACTCATATCGTTCACCATGGTCAAATACATATGATCCACAATTAGAAGATGGTCAAATGCCATCAGAACGTTTAAGAAAATTAGAAATTGAAGCAAATTATGCATTTGATCAATATCGTGAAATGTATTATGAAGGTGGTGTATCATCAGTTTATTTATGGGATTTAGATCATGGTTTTGCTGGTGTTATATTAATTAAAAAAGCTGGTGATGGTAGTAGAAAAATACGTGGTTGTTGGGATTCAATACATGTTGTTGAAGTACAAGAAAAAAGTACTGGACGTACAGCACATTATAAATTAACATCAACAGCAATGTTATGGTTACAAACAAATAAACAAGGTTCTGGTACAATGAATTTAGGTGGTTCATTAACACGACAAGTTGAACAAGATGCTAATGTTAATGAATCACCACATATTGCTAATATTGGTCGTATGGTTGAAGATATGGAAAATAAAATTCGTAATACATTAAATGAAATATATTTTGGTAAAACAAAAGATATTGTTAATGGTTTAAGAAGTATTCAAACATTATCTGATCAAAGGCAACAAGCTGCTATGAAACAAGATTTAGCTGCAGCTATATTAAAACGTAATGTTAAAACAGATAATAGTAACTGAAATTCAATTATAGAACATTATCACACATAATATTGATGATATGTTACTATAATTTGTTTACAATTTATATTTAAAAACAAAAAATAAATAAATAAATTGAAAATCCCTGAAAACAAAAGAGAAAAATTTAAAGAAACAAAAAAAAAGAAAAATTATTGATGATGATAAACTAAAATTATAGAAAAAAGAAAATAAAATGTTATAGTTAGAAATTTTCTTCGATAGAACAATGAATGAAATGAAATTAAAAACAAAATAAAATTAAAACAAATAAAAAATAAAAAAATTCATACGGTCTACTGTGCGACATAGAAAAGTTTTATTATTTTTACTTTTAGATCTTTTTTTATAAATACAAAAAACATTGCATTAGAATAATTTTTTTTAGTATGTATTTATCATACCTTTTATAATTTACCCTTTTTTTTACACTTTCAATTAAACCTCCGACCTCATTTAATTGTTTTTGTTCTTCTCTTACAAATCAGCAACATCAAAACAAACACAAAAACAATCAAGTATTTTTTAAGAATGCATTCATTTATTTAAGTTTTTTTTTTGCATATTTTTTATTTTGCTTTTTAACACATTCCTTAATGCATTTCAAATTAGTTTTTTCCGTTCATAAATAAAAAAAAGAAAAGATAAAAGTTACGATGACAAAAAATTTAAATGAAAAATTCTCATTTTCACTTTTGAATTAGTAAAATGAAAAATAAAATAAAAATAACGTTTTTTTTTTTGTATTTTAAATGTTTGGATACTGATTACTATGAAAAAACAATTTTTCTAATAGGATTTAAGAATATTTGATATAAAAATTGAAAATTAATAACAGAAAAAACAATTCAAGAATATTTGATATAAAAATTGAAAATTAATAGAAAAAAACGTTTCAGTTTAAAAATAAAAAGTGAGAAGCAATTTTTTAGTATAAAAATTCTCCCACAATTATAATTTGTATTTTCTATAAAAGTGAATAAGTGACAAATTTTTATGTAATTTTTTTTTTTCACTGTTTTTTTTATTACATATATAGAAAAAAAATTATTATAGATTTGATGATAATGAATCATTATTAATTAAAATAAATAATAAAAATGCGCCTTTTAATTAAAACTTTATGGAGTTTTTTTTATTTGTTAACCATTCTATTTCAAATTTTTTAAAGGCTTTATTTTATAAATGCTGGCTCCACACAAAAGTTTGTATAGCTAGTTTTACTTTTGTAGGTGTAATTTTTGTTGTTGCTAGAAATAAAGTGAACCTCATTTGAAGTAAAAAAAAAGGGACAAAATTGACGTGAAATCATTAAAGTACCAATCCGCAAAAATAAATTAGATTAAAGTAGCTTAAGTACTTTTTCTGGAGGAATTTGTGATTTAAGGTTCTTTATAAAATTTTTAAAGCTTTCTGAAAAAAAAATTATATGAAAATATTTTTTTTAGTCTAGCTAGTTCCAATCTCCAACACATTTTAACGTTGGCTGTTAATTTCGGTACTCAGTTCTTGCAACTCAGTTTCGGTACCCAGGAAACTCCAAGCTATGGTTGAGTGGAAACGTTCAAGTATACCTTTCAAGGTCAAATAATAGGAAATTTATTTATGGTATAAAAATGGAACATTCTTTTTTATATACAACACTGATCATGACCGTTATTTGTCATTTTGTAGGTTCAAATTTATTATTTGTTACTTTTTAATATATTTTTTATTTAAATTTGAATTTTAAAAATTTAATAATAAAAATTTAGAAATGGAAACAAGAAGTAATACGAAAGAATTTAAAATGTTAAAATCATTTCTTCATGGTAATTTTTTTTTTTTGTTTATTTCAAAACAAAAATTAATTTCGATGTTGTACCTATAGTGATTTATTGTGTGGTATTTGTACAGTGTATGTTTTTCTTCTTAAAACAATCTGTGTTATATTCTAAGAATTAAATAGCAACAATAATGCAGAATTTAAAATGAAATTCAAAATACAAAGACTTGTCGATTCCAAGGAATAACAAAATAACAGAAATTTTTTATAATTTTTATCAAATTTTTTTTTTTTTTTTTCAAATATTCTTAGAATTTGGGGTTTATGAACATGGCTTGAATATTATAGAAATGAGAAAAATTTATGCAATGATAATAGAATCAATTGAAGAGAATGCTAATCATAATTTTGATATTTCGTTGGATTCTTCATTCAAATTACAAGAACAAAATAACGAACAAAGTGATTTTTCATTATCGAAAATGTGTTGTAATTCTACGATGATTATGTAATTATTTTTTGAAATTATCTACAGTTATTTTGAATTTGAATTACTTCTTTTTTTTCTTTTTTCAGAGATAATTCTGAAGTTCATACAAATATCATAGAGAGTGGTTTTCAATCTTCTGAAAGTATCAGGTTATTTTTGAATTTTCTAAGTTTTAAAAAAAATGTAGCATTTATTCCTTTTTTTTTATCGTTTTAGCTTAATTTCTCCTATAAGTAGCCCAGAGCATTTAACACCACCAAAAAAGATTATCGTTTATGCTGATGTTCATCATGAGTTTTCATATAGTCCATTGAAATCAAAAAATAAATTAAATGAGAACAAGATCAATTTATCATTACCACCAACAGTGGAATCGTGTGATTCAAAAGATAATGCAAAAATTAATAAAAATTCAAAATTAGAGAAAAACGATAAAGATTCGGGAGTAGAAACAAGTGGTATTAAATCGATTGGTGAAAATGAAATTAAACAACATAATTAATTGTACTTTTTTTTTTGTAAGAAACTTTATTTTCGTTTTGTTATATAGTAGATACTTTTTCATATATTTAAAAAGATTTTTGTTAATAATTTTAAGTAAATTTAAAGTTTATCGATGTGTAAAATTGATTTTTTCTTTTTATTTTCTCCGTCGTAAATTAGAAAATCGCTAAATTTAATTTAACAAGATTTGAAAAATTCTCAAAGTAAAAAATCCAAGTTTTGTTAAAATAATTAAGATCCTCTACTCAATATAGGAGAGGAGGTGAAAATTTTTGCGGGATGATATACTTTTTTGGAGATAAATGAAAATTTATCGTTCTGGAAGTATTTTTAAACCTCTAAAAAAAAACTTTCATCTTTAGCTTCAAAACGGTCATTCACTGCTGCCTTCAATTCCTCTACATCTTTGGAACACTTCTTAAGTAGCTCTTTCAGTTTTGGAAATAAATAATAATTGCTGGGAACGAGCTGTGTGGTGGATGGTTAATTTCGGTGCATCCGCAAGTTTTGGTATAATAGAAAAGAAAAAGATCCGTGATCATACTTAAAAAGTTTCAAACTTTGAATTGCAGCTGAGTTGAAATCTGTCAAATTATTTCAATACATATTAGGAAAATGATTTTTAAAAAGGGTCACTGGATTAGCGTTTTATTTTGTTGGAATCATTTTAATCCTGAATTTCGTTATACAGTCGAAAGCATTCGTTCATAATGTGTGTAATGCTACCTAATCAAAATACAAGTGTATTCCAATCACCGAAATCAAGATTGATTGATTACTAATGACTAAAATTTTAGGTGTCAACGTGAATGCATTTTGGGTCTTAATTCATTATAAGATCATATACACACAATACACAACGATATAGAATCAACGTAAAGATATTTCTGATCTTTATTTCTCATTAAAACGCGAACGACAATAGAAAAAGATAATCGGAAAAAAATTTGGTAAAAGTATTTTTAAAATAAAATTTTAAAACGCAAAAAAAAAAAAAATTGTATTTTCAAAAGGTTCAATATTTACTTGATAATCATGATTAGAAATTACAAATTTTTTTTGAACTTAATGTAAAGATGCTCCATATTTCAAAACGAAATAAATTTATCTGTTATTTAATCGAAATTTGGAAACTCAATGCTTAGAAAGAAAAAGAAAATCATAATTAAATACTTGATTTTGTTCTTTGCATTCTTGTTTTAGAAAATTGTTATCTTCGTCGATTTCCACGATTTCTACCATTCCTTTCATTACTAGATAAATGATTTTTACCAAAATCTTTCTTATTATCGATATAAATATCGGGTCTTTTGTATGGATGCAATTTATCACGTTCACGATTACCATGTGGTCGATGTCGGTCTTTTGAATTTAAGTTTTTATCATTACGATTGTTTGTATCATTTCCACTTAAACGATTTTTATTTGATTGATGTTGTGATTCTTTAGGTGGTAATAAATTTGAACTAAGACGTGATAGAACACCTAAATCAATTTTAAATGGATTTTTTGATTTTTCATTACCACTTTTTTCTTTTGGTTGCATATTTGAATCGAATCTTATATGAGAGCTACTACTACCACCACCTAAACGTAATGCCGATGAATTATTTTCAAAAGGTAATTTGTTTGGTGTTTTTTTATAATTATTTTTGTGAGACCGTGTAGTTGATGATGTATTTTCTGTATGAAATTTTGGAGCTTGAGGTGGTATTCTACTAAAACGTAATTGTTCATAAAAATGTTGCTGATGATGATTTGAATTATTATTATTATAGTTGTTACTGTTGTTACCGTTAAAACGCATTGTTAATGGACGATTAAATAATCGTACACCATCAAATAATAGCAATGCATAACGTACAGAACAACTATGAATATATGTGATAAAACCAAAATTTCTTGATCGACCATCTTTATCTGTTGGTATTCGGACTGATTCAATTGGTCCACCCTGTAAATTTGGATTTCTTGTTTAACATTATTTCTAACCCTTTGTTTCGTTTTTAAAGGCTAAATACAAACTTGAATAAACAATTCCCAAAGTAATTCCTCAGTTACTCGTTCATGTAAATTTGCACAGAATATTGTCCTTTTGTCCTCATCTTCATCGGAATTATCATCATCATCCGTTTGTGATGTTGCGGATAAAGGAAGATTTCTATCAAGAAACATTTTCCTTTTATGGTACGAACTTTATTAAATATTATTGCTTATTGTAGAAAATGCACTAATTAAAATAAATAAAAGAATTAATTAAATTTTCATAAAATAAAATACAAAACTCGGAAATATGGTGATACTTTTTTATAATGAACGTCAAAACTCAAAAAGGCAGAGACACAATGTGCTATGAGCAGTAAAATAGACGACGCCGAATACAAGGAACTTGTTTTTGCAGCACAGCACAATTTTTCTGAATTTTTCACATTTTCCATAAAAAATTTACAGAAACAAATTAATGTTACCACCTGATTCGGATTGCTTTCGTGAACTTCACAACATTTCACCGCACATAAGATTTGATAGTTCTTGGTTATTTCGTACTTTATCATCATCTTTAGCGCTAGCCGTTTATATTAGCTTCCTTTAGCATATTGCCTTTTTCCATTCGGGATTTCCAGTTCTTTATTTCCAGAGTTTTGAGGTCTTCGACTGCATAAATAAATTTTTTTCTTTGGACGGCTCACGTCTCCTTTACCTGGGTCCTGGAGGGTACTACGTTAATATTATCTTTATAGGATTGTCTTCACATCGTTCAAAAGTACAATTTTTATATTTTTGACTATATCCGTTTGTCCGCATAATTGGTATAGTTTATGTTTCTACCACGAGCTCCGCCATATATCATTTGGAGACGGAAGAACTCTTCTTTCAAAGCTCTAACAACGATTGCTCTTTGGTTTTATGTTTTAAGAGACTGGCTTGAGTCTTTACCAAAGTTTGGTACGACCTGATATTTAATTTTTTTCGACACGCTAAGCGTCTAAGCGATGTGAAATGCCGTCGAAGTTCATGATAGCACAAGAACTTAGCTGGGCTGTTAGCTATATTGATTCTTCTTTTTATCTTGCTTGAATCGCTATTATTTATTATCAATCCGTATCATTGAAACTAGTTTAGAAAGAGCACCATATAAACTTTTGCTGACACAATAAAGTGAACAGCTTCACTTTTGTTGCTGTCAGCTGTTGCTGCCACTTTTAAGTTGCACTGTTTTTTGTATTGTGGCTTAAAAAAATGTTATCTTGATTAAATGACTTCGGCGAATTCAAGGCAAATTCAAGGTATCCTTCCGCTTTTTCAATTTGACAAGCTAAATATAGTAATTTAAAAATTAAAAAAAAAAAATTAAATAAATGTGAAAAATGTCAAAATAAAAGATGAAAAAGTGGTCAATTTAAATGTGGCTAATTGGTGTTTTTTCAATAATTACAAGTTAAATACATTAAATTTGTGAAAATTTGAGATTTACGAACATCAAGATCAAAGTCATCATTATCAACTAAAAATAACATTTATTTCGAAGGTATGTTGTATGTGTGTTTTGTTGTGTATTGTATGTAACTTTTTAATCGTGCTTATTCCTTTCAATAAGTTTAAGTTGATGTCACTTTTTTGTCTTATAATTTGATGATATCGGCTTTTGTAAATTTTAAAGATCCAAAAAATTCCAAAGTGAGAAAGTTCCATTTTCGAAAAATTGATTCTTTTATAGATTACGCCACCAATTTGATTGGTGAGTATTTTATTGACTTTAAATTGTTCAGTTGCATAATAAGAAATTGGACTAATATTGGTTCATTATTTATGTTAAAAACAATAAACAAGTTTTCATCAAAAACACTATTTTAATTCAAGTAAAACTCGATAAATGTAGGATTTTTTTCTGAGATGAACATGGTAGTAAGTCATATGGTTGTAATTTTGAATAAATTTGTGCCAATATGTTACATGAATACTCAATATCTGATCTTATTCTTTATCACATCCCCATGAAATGATTGATAAAAGTTATTTAACAATGTAGATGTGCGTTAGTTTTAAAAACAGAGGTACAAATACAATTTTCACACTTTATGATAAATGTGTAGATAAAATATATTTTTCTTTTTTTTACTTGTTAAAAATTTTACATACATATATGTATGTCTTGCTCTTTTTATTTATCTGATAAAAAACACGCTATTGAAAACTGAAACTTGAAATAGTTCTTACCTTTTACTCCTATACCTATTTATCTTACATATAATGTAGTTATTGTTATTATTTCATTTTTCTGTTTTGACTTTATTACATTTCGCATTTATGCGTTTTTTTTCTTATCATTACTTAGAAGTTTTTTTTTAAATTCTCATATGTATTGATTGTTGCCAATTTGTTTATTAATTTCAGTCAGTTAATTTCAAAAAATAATATTTTTAAATGCTGCAACTGCTATTTGGATTTGGTTAGGTTTAAGATTCATGATTTTTGAGTTTTGTGTCCTGCTTCCTCAATTGGGATTAGTCTACTATAGTTTGTTTTTGTTATTCGTTTCGTGTTGGCGTGTCGGACGTCGGTTGAGTCAAATTCTCTACTAACTACTTCAAACGTTTGATTTGAACGTTTAATTTCATAATTTAATAAAGGAAACCTTAAGTTTTTAAATCGAATTTTTTCTTTTCTTGAATTAATTCGTAAAAAATACAATATTTTCCCAAAGTTAATAGTCAAAAGTTTTAAAGTGTTTTTTTTTTTCTTTTTTAAATAAAATTTGATATTTATTTTCTTGCAAAATTTTTACCGGGTGTTGTGTGTTTTTATAGCTAAATCCCGAATGAAACACAAGTGTGTTTGTGTTTAAAAACTTTATATTAAAATATTACGCATCTGGAAGACAAACTACAAAACAAAATCACAAATCAAACAAAAAAATATTGTTTAAAAAAAAACAAAATAAAGAAACTAGAGTACAAAAGATGGCAACAACAAATTTATTAAATGGAAGAATTATAAATAATAATTCACCAGAAGTGATTGAAATATCATCTGATGATGAAGGTATTGATAATGACGAAGATGATTATATATTATTTTGTGGGAATTTAAATGCAAAATATGTTACAAAAGAAATTTTATATGAATTATTTTTACAAGTAAGTTATTTTTGAATTAAATCATTTTTTTTAAATTATTCATTTTAATTTAATTTTATTTTTTCTTTATAGGGTGGTCCAATTGAAGATATTGTTATTCCAAAAAATGCATATTCAAAATTTTATGCATTCATTAGATTTGCACATAAATGCTCTGTAATGTATTGTTTAAAATTATTTGAAGGTGTTAAATTATTTGGAGAAGAAATAATTTTAAATAAACGTTATAATAAAAATCAAAGAATTCTTCCAACGATTGTAACAGCAACAACTGCAACAGCAACACCATCAGTAATTGTACCATCAAGGATACCAATAACTGCACCACCTGCAGGAATAACACGACCAACAATACCACCACATGGAATAATACGACCAAGAATACTACCACCACAAGGAATACCATCTCCAATAATGACACCATCAACATCAATGTTATCATTTGCATCTCAACAATATCATGAAAGTTTAAGTGCATTTTATTCAGAAAGTCGAAGAATATCATTTTTGGATCAGATTCAACATAATTTACATGATTCAAATACACCATCAGTTTATGATGTCATGAGTAACCAAGCTGGAAATTTTGAAGCACTCATGCACTTTTATTCGATGTTGTAATTTCCTCACATGAAAAACCAAAATATAAAATGGTTTTTTGTGTGTTGGTATTTTAATTTAAAACACTTTTTTTCTATTCTGTAAATTTTTTTTTTTTTTACAATAAAATTGATGAAGTCAATAGATACTTTAATGTAAAATTAATTTTTGTGTAGTTTTTTTTAAAGTAAATTTTTACATTCATCATTCGTGATTGAATATTTTGCAGAAAAATTGATTGCGGTAAAACAGTTGAGATTGACTCATTTTGTAGGGAGATAATATAGTTTTTCGTTAATCTCGTCAAGACTTATTTGTCGTTAATGGTTATCTACAGAAGATATATGTAAGAATGCTGAAAGTCAAAAATTGGAAAGAAAAGGCTTTAAGTGGAGGCAAAAGTCAATAATTGACTGTTAGAAGAAGAAGAAGGTTGTCTATATTAGTGCAAACACTTGTATTTGTTAAATAATCAGATAAAACGAAATGTTCGCGATTTCGCATATTTTTCTTGTTCTGAGTCTAAGTGAAATTGAAAAGCAATTTTCCGATTTAAAGAAAAATATTTCTTACGTTGAGAGTTCCTGCTTTTTCAATAAAATCTTTTCGATTCTGGTCGTTCTTTAATTATATAAACTCAAAATTATACAATAAGTATATTCCAACAGAAAAATCTTAAGGGTTGAATATTTTCTTTGGATTTTGTAAAGAATTTACATATTTACTCATTCTGAGTACTTTCGAATATTCACAATATGGTAAGGAACCAAATCAACCATTAAAAATATTTGATCACTGTAGTAACATAACCTTTTTAATATTATCGAATATGATAGATTTCAGATTTGTGAAAGTGTCCTCTTATACAGCCAATTGAATGTTAAAGATTCTATGTAAAATGTATAAGAAAAGGGTTTTAATCAAATTGGAAGGAATTTGAAATATGTTGTAATTCATGTAATGTAGACTAAAGGATGTTTTTAAGTCTTCATGTGTTTAATTCTTTAGTTTTTTCCGTACCCATCTTAGACATTGCATTGATATAAAAATCCTTTTTTTTCTCATAGAAGTTTTTTTATTCAGCGAAAGGATAAAATGAAAGTCCTTAATGTTCAAGTAATAACAGAAATATATTTCGTCGTAAATATTCTTATAAATACAAATTTTATTATATAATACAATTTGATTTCAACGATTTTTTTTTGTGCTAAACAATAAATTTAATTCTTTTTTTTATTAATTAATTTTTTTTTTTTTTGCTTTATTGTTCACTTGTAAAAATTGTAAAATTATTTTTAAAAAAATGAAAAAAAAAAAAAAAGACAAAATTCTATAGTATCTATTATTTGTTAAATTCTTAATAGAAAAAAAAAAGAGAAAAATTTATCTGATATTTTTTAATGTTTTCTCAATATTGCGATAAATTTTTGTTGGTATTACATCTAAAAATATTTTATTATAATTATGATGTTCAGATAATAAACGAAATAATGATTTTGCATAACTTCTTGTCTCAAGACTACCTTCTAATAATAGATTAGCTCCAGTTATTATAAATTTATCTCTATGTTCACGATTCATTGAATATATACGTTCACAACCTAAACGATCAGCTAAACGATTTAATAATTTAGCAGTTGTTGTACGTACAATTGCATTTTGATGTAATGAACCACGTGTTGTTAATAAATTTAAAACTTTTTGTGGTGTTAAATTATCACACATTGATTCTAATGCACGTGTTGCATCAGCACGTAAAAAACGATTTGTATCTGCAGTACGATGTAATAAACTACCAACAAGATCATCACATTCATTTTCAAGATTTTTACTACGTATAACAAATAATTCGGTTGATGCTTGACATGCAGCACGAGATACTTGTGAACGTAAATTACGTACAGTTTTTGTTAATTGTACACATATCATATGAATTTGTGCATCGAATATATCAATATGATGTCTCATTAAACGTACAATTGAATTTAAACCAATTATAATTGTTTCCCAATTTGATGAATCTAATTGATTTAATGTTACATGTAATGCTTCTTTTGGTTTATCAAAACGTGTTAAATTCGGTGGAAATGTTTCAGTTTTATTTGTTTTAATTGATTGTTTAACCGGTGAGACTTTACGATTATTACGATTAAAAAATGTTGTCTTTGATTTTCTTATTAATGGTGTATGCTGAGGTTTTACTTCAATGAAACCAGATGAGGTATGAGGTTGATGTTTATCTAAAATTGTTGGATGATAATCTGAGCTTGTTTCTGTACTAGAATTACTTTTTGTATCTATAATATCATGTTGTGTATTTGAAGGATTTTCATAAATTGATTCACAACTTTTTGTAATTGTTGTATTCTCTCTGGACATTGGTTTAATTTCAACTGTAGGAACAGGAGAACCTGCTGCTGGTGATTCATTTTCAATTGGTTTTAATGTTATTGTAGAATCTGATTTGTTTTCTGAAACCGTTTTATTTTCAATTTGATGTTGGGTTTTATTATCTGGTTCATCTATTATTGTTTTATCTTCTTTCTCATTTTCATCAGTTTTTTTATTATCAGCAATTTTATCCTTCGATTTCGTCTCATTTTCATCTACTGCTGGTAGACTGGCAATATCATTGGTGTTCTCTACAGTAGAATTTTTCAATTCATTCATTGTTTCATTAGTCAAATCAATGATAATTTTCTTTGGACTTTCTGAATGTTCTATTTTAATGGTATCATCTTCAACAGTAAGTGATTTTGTTGATAATTTTGATTGTGGTCTAGAATTTTTAATTTCTTCTTGATTTTCAGATTGTAATGATTTTTCTGAAATTTTATTTGATGTTAATGATGATGGTGATTTATTAATTATTTGTACTTCATCACTACCATGTGAACTAGTAACTGGTGTAATTTCTTGTCCTATAATACGTGTTGGTGTTGAATGACAAGAACTTGTTTTATCATCTGATGATGAAATTTCACTTAAATGAAGTGTTTGTTGATTTTGATCATTTTTTATACCAGAAGAACATCGAAGATTTTCATTACTTTTTCTGAATGATGACAATTCATAATGATTGTTTGGTATTTTTGTTGATGGACTTTCATTATTTTCAATATCACGAATTTTTCTAATATACTCTTGAGATTGACGTACACCATCTTCATGATGATATGATGTATGAGGATGATGTTTACTGCTAAAATTAAAATAAAAATAAAAAAATACGTAATAGAATATTAATAATGATGATAATCGATTGTTTAAGATAAATAAGTTCATGAAGTATGTATAATTTGTTGGTTTTCCGCCAAATGTTTTTTTTTTTTAGAAAAAAAAAATTATGAGAGACAAATTACTCATAAACATTTTGAAGCTTCAAAAATTTTGGTATTTTATTTTCTTCAAAAAATATTTTTACCAATAATATAAATTTCTTTTTGAGTAAAAAGAGAATATAGAATTTGTCTACTTTTCTTGGAATATCAGTTTCACTAATGAATTTTATGATGACACAGCAAAAACGAAAAATAAAATGTGGAAAAAAATAAAATTAAATAATTTTATTTAGATATTTAGAAGAAGATAATAAAATAATTAAGTGTAGGTGTATTTCGCATTTTGTAAAAAAAAAAAATGATAAAATAAGATAAGAAGACCTATATATACTTTCGTATTTTGTCTTCTATATTTTAATTTTTTATTATTTTTATTTATTTTATATATGTACATATGTATGTATCTAACGTTCGCGACTTTTGTTTTTTTAGTTCTGTATTGAAATATATTTTTAGAACATTATAGTAAACTTATGTACATACATTTTCGTTTCTATTTTTTTTTTTTTGTCGATAATTTTATTCAAATGTATTATGTTTCCTGTCGTGCGTAATTATTACAATGTAGGATCTAAAAGGACTTTTTTTTTATATGAATAGAAATTTTGGTCTGTTGAAAAAAGAATTTTCTATAGTTTATGGTCGAATGTATGTAATGTAATTCTTTAAAAGTGAAAAGGAGAAATAAAATATAGAAAGTTCTGGAATATTAAAAAATTTCTGCTTATAAAAAAATAGGGAAAAATGTTAATGATGTAAAATTAATGATAAAATTATTACTTTTTTGAGTTTTTTCTATGACTAAAATATTGTCCTTAAAAAACGTTAACGTTTTGATTATTTTTTTAGGTTGAATTAGAATTTTGTGGATTTAAAATAAATTTCTTTTAAAGCAAAATATTTAAGTTATTCACATTTGTGAAGTTGTTTCAATTAAGATTTGTTAATCGTTATCACCAATCAAATGATAGAATTTGCAAGAGTAAATTTTTTTCTTTGCATTTTAAATTTACTTTATTTCACTTTTCTTCTTCTTTATTTTTATTTTTTTTTTCAATTTCAGATTTATTAAATTACCACCAAAAATGGTTACATGGGATATTAGTAAACGTAATGTCCGTATATTACTTCTTGGTGATCAAGGTGTTGGAAAGACTTCATTAATTTTATCACTTGTTAGTGAAGAATTTCCAGAAGATGTTCCTGCTAGAGCTGAAGAAATAACTATACCAGCAAATGTAACACCAGAACAAGTACCAACAAATATTGTTGATTATTCAAGTTTAGAACAAACTGATGAAATTTTAAATGATGAAATACAAAAATCTCATGTTATATGTATTGTATATGCTGTTGATGATGATATGACCATTGAAAGGATAACAACATATTGGCTTCCATTAATACGTAATTCATATACAAATGAGAACACAATAAGAAAACCAATTGTATTAGTTGGTAATAAATCTGATTTAATTGAATTTTCAACAATTGATAATGTATTATCAATAATGGAAGATTATCCAGAAATTGAAAGTGTTGTTGAATGTTCAGCTAAAACATTACATAATATATCAGAAATGTTTTATTATGCACAAAAAGCTGTATTATATCCAACATCACCATTATATTTAATGGATGAACAAGATTTAACAGCAACATGTAAAAAATCACTTATAAGAATATTTAAAATTTGTGATATTGATGGTGATAATTTATTAAATGATTATGAATTGAATTTATTTCAAAGACGTTGTTTCAATACACCATTACAACCACAAATATTAGATGAAGTTAAATCAGTTATATTAAAAAATATACCAGATGGTATATATAATGATGCTGTTACACTTAAAGGTTTTCTATTTTTACATTGTTTATTTATTCAAAGAGGACGTAGTGAAACAACATGGGCTGTATTACGTCGTTTCGGTTATAATGAAAATTTAGAAATATCTAAAGAATATTTACATCCAGTTATAAAAATTCCACCAGGTAGTAGTACAGAATTATCACATAGAGGTCAACAATTTTTAACATCATTATTTGAAAGATATGATCGTGATCGTGATGGTGCATTATCACCAGAAGAACACCGAATATTATTTAGTACATGTCCAACAAATCCATGGTCATATTCAACAGATATACGAAAATCATGTCCAACAAATGATAAAGGTTGGATTACATTACATGGTTGGTTATGTCGTTGGACATTAATGACATTAATTGATTTACCAAAAACCCTTGAATATTTAGGTTATTTGGGTTTTAATGTACATGAAAATGAAACACAATTGGCTGCAATACATATAACACGTGAACGTCGTATCGATTTAGCTAAACGTCAAAGTAGTCGTTCAGTATATATGTGTCATGTTATTGGACAAACTGGTACTGGTAAAACATCATTATGTCGTGCATTTTTATCAAATGATATGCCATCATTAATTAATAAAGAATTTCGTACAAATATAACATATTGTGTTAATACAGTTCAAGTATATGGACAAGAAAAATATCTAATATTACATGATATCGATATTAAAAATCCATTAGATTCATTACAACCACAAGAAGTTAATTGTGATGTTGCTTGTTTAGTATATGATACATCAAATCCAAGATCATTTGAATATATTGCAAGAATTTATATTAAATATTATGCTGATAGTAAAATACCAGTTATGATTGTTGGTACAAAATGTGATTTACCAGAAATTCGACAAGATTATTTACTTCAACCAAATGAATTTTGTCAAAAATATCGTTTATTATCGCCACATCAATTTACATTAAAATCAAATAAAAAAGATTTATATACAAAACTAGCAACAATGGCTGCATTTCCACGTTTTCAAGCAGCATGGATATTATTTTATAAGCATAGTAATTTAACACAATTTGGTTTATTAGCTGATGATCCAACATTTTTATGGAAAGCTGGTTTAGGTTTAGCAGCAGCAACAATTATTGGTTTTGTTGTATTTAGAGTTTTTCAAAGTGCATCATCATCAAGATGCTTTTAAAAAAAAAACTACTCCTATTTTTTTTTTTTTTTTTTCAAAATTTTTAAAATGTATTTAAATTAATTGAAAAACAAAAATAAAATTAAATAAAATAAATTTTCACGTAGTGTGCAAACGATTTAGAAATTTTTTTAAAATGTAAAACGTAACGATAATAATTAAAATAAATCAAATAAATTTAAAAAAAATAGCTTGTTTTATTTGAAACTCTCTATCTTGGTAATTTTAGTTATTTTAAATTTTGTATAATTTAACAATACGTTCCAATAAAAAATTTGAAATACAAAATAATAAAAATATTTATATAAAAAGGACATTCTCTAGGAAATATATTTTGTTTAAATATATTTGTGAGAAAGAAGTTTGCAACTTAAAAGCTTGAGTTTGTCAATTTGAGATCAAATCTAAAAGTTTGTTGATGGAACAGGGAAGGTGATTAAAAACCTTATTAATCTTCCTGATAGACAGTTATGAGTAAAACTTTTATTCCAACATGTTCGATTAGAATTCGAAACATATGTACATATTTGAATTTGGAGCTTAAAATGAGCAGTGGAGTCAATTACCTCCGATCAATAATAATTTTAAATTTTTCTCGTAGAGTACCGTCTTTCAAAATTTAGTAAAATAGTAAAATTTAAGCCACTATAAATTCGACTTTAATCGAACTGGAAAATTTCAAGTTTTTTAAATATTTTAGAAATGTTTTATTTAATAAACTTACATTCAAAATAAATAAAAAAAAAGGAAAACACTGGCTATGGTGCACAATAAAAGGATATTTCATTAAATAAAATACTAACATGAACATTTTTTTGTTGAATAATGAAGTAGTATTAAGTCAAATACATGTTTATTTTTATGATTTCAATTAATTTTAATTGTATAATTAATTGAAATATAAACTACACACATATTTTCTATCTTTTTTTAAATATTTATTATTTAAAATATCGTTAAAACGTTTCAAGTATATTAAAAAAAATTAATTGAAAAATAGTAATTAATTTATAAATAATTTAAATTTGAAAGCAAATGTATTTTGAATTGAAAAATTAATTACAATAAGGAAAAGAAAAACTCATGTAGGTACATGTGTCCTTAATGTGTACAATTAAGTAAAAACAATATTCAAATGTGAAAATAAAAACATAAATTTAGGACACATGAAATATTAGAAAAAAAAAAATAGATAAAAAAAAAAACTTACATTTCTGGTGCCATTGTTATTGGTATAATTGGTGTATCATCATTATTATCATCATTTTTATAATAATTATTATGATTATGATTATTTTCTTGAATTACACCAATTGATTTACGTTTACGATAATAATAACAACAAAAGCAACAATATTTTTGTAATAAATGCGGCCATTTTTCAATAAATAAGCATGATTTTGATGATTGAGTTATTGTTGTTGTTGATGATGATGATGATGAAGGCTTACACTTATGATTATTAAAAAATTCTTGTGCACTTTTTTGAAAATTTATAAAATTATCTGTTTTACAAAAATATGATGACATTTTTGTTGTTGTATCATCTGATAAACAACATTTATTAATTTTAAATGAATTAAAATTTTTCATTATACACGAGAATTTATATTAGTTTTTTGTTTTTGTTTTTCATTTACCGTTTTATTTTATTCAAAATATTGATTTTAAAATATTTTGTATATAGACATTTATTGTTAAATAATTTATTTTATAATTTGTTTTCGTCTTATTTTTATTTCAATAATAAAAGAAAATTATATAGATTTATTTTTTTAATATTTAAAACAAAACATAAAATATTATAAAACAACAACAACAGCAAAAAAAAACAATAATTCAATTTATTTTGAACGGTTACTTTACACATCACAGACTGTGAATACAATGAAAATTCAATAAGGATTTTATATGTTAGATTGCATGCAAATGCTTTTTTATTATAATTGTATTACGACAATGGTATGAGAGTCCTTTTCGTGATGGTCATCGTTTCTAAACGACTAAAACTAACTGGTCAAGCGCCTTAATATATGGTGGCATGGTGGTCAATACGTGGTAATAATGTATATAGGTAGCCTAAAGGAATGAAGAAGGAAGGTTAATTTAAGTTTTCAAACTTTGAAAACATATTGCGGTGGTGGTCATGATACAATTGTATAAAGACATAGGTACTTATAAGTATACAATACTTATGTGTATATTCAGGGTAATAATGCGAGCATTTTTTACTTAAAGGTTTAGTTATTAAATGTCCATGAGGAGAATATTATAAAAAAAAAGGAATAAAAAACGAGTAAAGATTTAGACGATGAGATACGCAGCTCACGTCAGTTACAACACGCAGTTTTTATTTTATAAAAAGAATTAAGAATGTGTGGTAAGAAGTGTACATGGTCTTAAGGGTAGTTTCCGGACTTTTTTTTAAAATTTTTTTTATTGTGAGGTGTTTAATTCTTGAGAAGCGCCTACACAAAAAGAATTTCTTTGAAATTTTGATTTGAGGAATTGCCATATTCGAAAAATTTTAATCATTTTAAAAATTTCAAATGTTTTGCAAAATGATACAGTTATTTTAAAAAGTGAAGAAAATTTATTTATTTATTTTTTCAAATTTTTAATGATTAAATTAAATGTTTTTCGGACTATCCGAAATCACAGTTATTTGAAAAAAACTCCTAATCCAAATTTTATGGGTAACTATAGCTGTATTGAAGTTTTATTTTTAAGAAGCCTTAAAAGGATTTTTTCTGATAAATAAAATTGTATGGTTAAATTTTTTCAACTGATTTCTTAGGAAAAAAAAAAATTGAAAAAGAAGGATTTTAAGAATAACAATTTTGAAAAGAACTACAAAAAGTAAATCTGAGAGAATTTTCATTTTAAATTAATGTTCCTTTTGACGATTACATATATTGAATAAATATCAGCAGTATAATTTTCCCTTCTACTTATTTAGAAGTAAAGGAAAACAAAAATTTAACGTATCCTAATTTTAGCCTTGAGAATATATTATTAGGTCAACAGGAAAATATTATTTTTGTGAACTTTAATGGGCCTTAAAAGTAAAAAACAATTTTTTTTTTGCTGGAAATAAAAAATAAAATAATAAATAAGAAAGGAAAAAAAAAATACATATATAAAAAGTTGTGATAAGAACAATTTGTCATTTTTATGGAACAACAAAAAAGTGTGTATGGATAGACTGGGTTTTTTTTTTTTTTTTTTTTTAAATAAAGAAAAATATTTTTATGGGTAGTATGGTACTCACATAAGTTTTTCTTGTTTGTGCAAAGTCTTGTAAGTTTTTCATTTTAATGAGAAATTAACATGAAAAAATAAACTTTTTTGTCCAAGATCGTGTTATATGGACTTTATGGACTTACCACATATGTATGTATTTATTATATTTATTTTTAATTCTAAAATTTTGTGGGCTGAGATATGAAATTTTTTGTAATAAAAATTTTTAATTATACCAGAAAAGCCAGTAGAAGAACAATTGCAGAAAAAACGAATATAATTTTGAAATTAAATAATTTTACCAATTATCATAAATATGAAATATGAAAATTATTTCATTAAAAGAAACATGTAAAATCAAGCTAATCATTCATAAGTTTACTAGCTTTTTAAATTTTTTTTTTTATTATAGAATGTTTTTTTTTTTTATCTAACATAAAATCAATTTTGGAAATATGTTATCAATGAAAATAGTACAACAATATAAATTAGGTCACATCGGTATTTTCATTTTCCACACAAAAGAAAAACAAAATTAGCTATCTAATAGTGTCAATGAACAGTAATTTTTTGTTTCTAGTTTTTGTACATGTAACATGTACGTACTAATAATTATATTTCGATTGTTGTAATTGAAATAAAAATATTTAAGGGTATAATACGAAAAAACGATCGAATTATTTTATCAGACTAATACTCCTGAAATTTTTCAAATTGTTATTATTATTTATCGGACATGTTGAACGCATGAACGAAAATATATATATTGGTTAAAAAAGCATATAAGGGAGTGCTGTTAGGAACAAGAGCTTAAGGGCGTCCGAGAAGAAGGTGGAGAAAATAATAATATTCAACTGTTTAAAAAATCATTAAATTTAATACATATAAATTATTATTTTAAAAATTTTTTGTTTATAACTTTTTTCAAAGGATTATTCATGTTGAGAAAAATTTTAATTTGTTCAAAAATTCTTTTTAATTGGAAAGCAAGACAATTTATCTTATTTAATTGAATAGTAATCCTTTTAGAAATCCGTTTTATTAATTTCTTTTGTTCTTTTAAATAATTTTATATTTTGTTTTTATTTATGAACTTTTTTTAAACTCTTATGATGGATATTATGTATATATGTAGTTCATGACCAGAGTAGATTTTTATACTATTATGTATGCATTATTATTATTGAACAAAAGTAACAAAATTCAATTTTCAAAATTTATGACAAAGTCAAAAGAATTGTTAAAAAAAAATCTTATAATTCATGAACGAACCATATGTATGCATTCTTTGTTTTTTAATATAAAATATAAATCAAACTTACTTTGTATAAGTTTTGTTTACAATTGCAAACAAATGCATAGATTGCGTGTTAGAACAATTATAATTATAATTTGAAAATAAAAATAATAAAAAATTAATAATACACGTTAGTATATGTATATGTATGCATGTATAAGTGTGTACATGACACGTATCCATGAAAAGGTTCATACCTGTATATAATTAAAATTATATATAAATAATTTAATTACCTATGCATCATGAATTTTTCGACGTTCATAAACCTTTTCGGATTTTGAGATGATACATTTAATTCATTTGTTGAATTACTATTTGAATATGATGAACTTTCATATGAACTTTCTGTAAAAGTATCTAAAAAAAAAGAAAATATTTAATTTTAATTACATAAAAAAAATTATTTTAATTTAAATACCTTGATTTATTGTTTTTGGAATTTTTCTTTGATAAACTGAATAATTTGATTTTGGAAATGTTGAATTGAAACCTTGTTGTGTAATATACGCTTGATTATCATAAGGACTTCGAAATGATTGTCTATCACCATAGAGATCGGTCACATTCAAACGTTCCATTGCAGGAAATCTATAATGAAAAATTAAAATTGTCAATTAAACAATTTTTTTTTTTATATTTCGGAAAGAAAATACCCTATTAAAAGTAATTTTACTAAATTTTCTTTATATTTGTATCAAATTAAACACAGATTTCATATGAAATTTTACAATAACTTTGAAATAGCTAAATGAAGAGTATAGCACCGTTATTTACTTTCTATATTCAAATAATTTAATTAATTACAATTTATTTTTAAACATTTAGTAAAATAATTATTGTTAATTGTAAAAATAACAAGAAAAATATGATACATACGATAAGAATGTAGGAAAAGAAAATACCAACTTTTTAAATTTTAATTTGATGTGTTCAATGAAATTGTCAGATTCTTGTAAAAGCAAAAAGAGTGATTATCAAAAATTAAAATATTAAAAGTGGACATTATTTGAGAATTTAAATAAAAATTATTTTAATGTTTTGAAGAAATTTACTCCAAATTGTGTAAAACTTTTTTGTTATTTGCATTAAAAACTACATATTTTTTTTTTTTTTTCAACTGAAACTGAGAAGAACATTAAACGCTTTTAAATTTAAGTGAAATTGTCAATTGTAGACATTTAATGCAATGCACTATTTTCTTATTTTAAATATTTGAAGACTTGAATATTAAATTTAGTATAGTGCTCGGTAAATTAATAAATAATTTTTTAGAATTTGGAATATGATTTTGCATTGAAATAAAATACATAATTAGTTTAAAAATAAGTTAAAATATTTTTGTCTATTAAAAAGTTGTCACATCTGCAGGGAGGTCAATGAAAGAGAACTCTCACTTATTCTCTTTACAGTTGTTTAGCACTATTTCTATTTAAGGACCTCAATGACGTATTAAATATCAGGGTTGGAGATATGGTACGTTTCCTGGATGAATCAGGATGGTCATAGATATCTCTTACCCGTTCGTTGAACGTTACGTTCTCTAAGATTACACGAGTTGTGACTTGTGGTATCAAAACAGTACTCATGGTGCTAATTAAATCTTCGGTAGTATTTGAAGGTCGCCACGTCAACCAATCAATCTTTTCCAATATAGGTATGTACATCTGATAGTTTTTATCAAAGTTCGTTCAATGGTATTTTTTTTTTTACAATTCTATTTTCTGAACATCACTAGAACAGTGAACGCTTGTATTGTTACTATATTTACATAAGTATATGCGAAAACTACAAGATAGATTTTTCGAAAAATCTTTACGTTTTGATTGACGTTCCAATTTTCAAAGAATATTCAGCAAATCTTTGTGTTTATACTATGTATTTAAGCCAAAAAAAAAAAAATTAATTCAGGAAGAAGTATAAAAATTAAACTAAAAATTAAAAAAAAATACAAATTGAATACCTTGAAGTGGTTGGTAATCTAATAGGACCGCGTATACTATTTCCATTATTTGTGCTATCAGAACTTCTTCCATCTTGTGAAGAATCTGAGCATGATTTTGTTCCAACACGTTTACCGTAAATTCCAATAATATCACCTGTAGAATTATTTTTGTTATTAAATTTTTCTTTCCTCATTATTATACACAAACATTAAAAAAAAAAATTCACATTGTTGCTATGGAAAATTTGTTTACACAAATTTAATTTTAAAAAACATGATTGTGTTATGATTTTTTATTTTTATGTTTATTGGAATTTGTAAACACTTACTTCCTCCGACAGCACCATTACCATTTGTCAATTTAAGTGTCGATATTTTCATCGGAATTCCTGATGTAATTGGTGAATACTGTAAATTTGATCCATCCTTAAAAGAAAAACAAAAGTTAAAAAACTAATAAAATTCTCACATTTATAAATTCTTAAAATAGTTTTAACATTTTTTTTGATCAAAAAAAATAAATCGATATTTTTTTCGAATGTTTACAACAAAATCGTTGAATAATTGAAAAGTTCAATTTTTTGTATGAAAGTAAAAAAAAAGGAATACATTTCATTACCAAATTAATTTTAAAAGGAATTAATCCATAAACATGATAAACTAACATTTTTTGAAGAAAAAAAAATTACTTTTTTTAAGTTTTTAAAAAATAGACTTTCCAGGAAAAGAAAACAAATATTTTACTGATTGATCCGTGCACAATCGTTTGTTGTTTTTAACTAAAATTTTACTTCATTTTAAATTTTATACAAAAAGGATTTCGCGTGCATAGTTATTGTTTGTATAGGTATATACATAGAAAATAGTTAATATAAAAGCGTCGCTATGCATGTTTTATGTTAAAAAATAAGTGGGGTTAAATGAAAGTTTTAGGGTAAAGTAAGTAAGGGCTCATTTCTCTCTTTGGTGTTTTATATTGCAGTTAGCAGAAAGATAGGGGTGAATTTATATGAATGCAGATGAAATTGTTTATTTAAAAAAAAAACGTATAAATGAAAATTATCAATACTCTTAAAACGTGTGGTTAATTTATCACTTTTCAAAATTTTCTTTTTTCTTTTCTGTTTGAAAAATGAACGAAAACAATTTAATCAACATTTTTCATATTTCTTTTCTATTTTTTGTTGTTGTTGTTGTTGTTTTATATTTTTTGTTTGCTTATTTTTTTGTAAACGAAAGATACAAAATGATTATATTTAATTAGAAATTTAAATAGGTTAGGTCACAATTATTAGAAAGAAATTTTTTATTCTTTTTGAAGTATGTCCTTGAATGTAATATTAGTTAAACAGTTTACTTATTTGTTTTTCTTCTTTTTTTGTTTTTGTATTTTCTTTAAGGTAAATACTAAAGTATACAATATGTATTTAAATGTAATTTATAATTCAGTTAAATAGTTAGTTATAATTCAATTTTTCTATAGTGACCATAACAGAAATATGGAATATATAATTTGGTATGGTCATGAAATATAAAATTGACCTTGTGGGTCACCTTTTATGACTTTATTTAAAGGAAATAAAGACAAAAGAAAAAAAAAACATGAGAAAGTTTACTTTAATGTAGCAAATCGTTTTCAATTTTCAATTAATGTGTAATACAAAGCAAAACTGTAGAATTTTTAGTTTCTTCAAATTTGCAAAGTTTTACATGAATAATTAGAATAGTGTAATGGTTTTAAGAAAACCAGTCGAAAAATGTAATGTGGTATTTATATCTGTTGGTTGCCTTACCGAAAATTTGGGCATTATCTTAAAATTTATTAGAACCGCATTCAAATTTTAATTGCATAGAAAATACACATAATTTTTCTTTTTTTTCCATTTACAGAGAATCATTATTTTAAAATTAAATAAGTAACAAAAACTACTTAAGAAAATTGACTATTTTATAGAACAAAGAAACTTAAAACAAAACTTACCATATTTGTAGTATTTCCTAAAAATCTTTCATTCTGTTTAAATCCAACATCAAGGCCAAAATTACCATTATTATGACGTCTAATGTCATCATTGTTATCCCTAAAAAGGTTAATAAAAATGATTATTAGAAAATTCAAGAATATTCGCACAAAAAAAGGTAAAAATTAAAAATCATATAATCTAAAACATAGTGTATATTACGTGTTGTCAATTAAATGTAAAAAGGTAAAGATTAAAATTATTTCAAGAGAAAAAAGGAGAAAATAAATAAATAAAAAAATAATATTGCATTTTGTGCATAAGAGAATATTTACTGCATACTGAAAATTAAAATCAATTTGTATTTGTGTATTATGCACATATTATTTTCTATCATGTTATATATTTGACAACCTTGCTGAAGGCTTTGATATCTTTATTGGGTGCCAAATACATACAGTAAATATGTTACTATTGTAAATTTGTTTTTTTTTTCTATATTTCTTCTTCTTATTCTTGATAATATTACAATAAAAAGCATTAGAAACAAATAAGGAAAAAATCGATTAGAATAAAATGCTAGGAAAAAAACCGAAGAAAAATAAAGAAAATATTGATAAAAGTGTCAATCATTTTGGCATTTAATTGACAATTTTAAAATAATATACAAGCAGCACAAAAACATTTTTATATTAAAATTTAAAATGTATGTACATATTTTCTATACAAATGTGCGCATATAAGAACGCATTATTAAAAATTCATAACAAGCATAATAGGTTATTGCAATTTAAAAGCATATAAAAAAATCAATCTTAAATGAAAATCTAACTACAAAACGAAAATTGGAAAAAAGGAAAAGAAAAAAAGGAAATATGTTTTTTCATACCTATTTGGGTCACCGTAAATTTTTCCATTTAATGTATTATTATTTGTATTATTTTGTATTGTTTGATGAAAATATGGTGTACGTCTTTTTAAAGATGTTGGTGATACAGAACCAATACCGGATGCAATCCATTCAATATCAGCACCTAAATTAGCTAATTGTTCTTGTTCATAATTAATTTGTGGTGATGGTATACGTAATGTATATTGTACTAAACCATCTGAACTAATAATTGGTAATTGTTTACGTGATAAACGTGCTTTAACTGCATTTAATAAATTATTACCATCTTCACGTGTATTCGAAATATTTTGTACAATATCAATAACAGTTCTTGGTGATGTTACTTGTCCAAGGACAGCTAATACATCTAATGATGCTTGTCGTACACGTTTTTTTCGATCTAATGCTGCATATGTAGCACGTGTTACACATGTTGTCGTATCAAAAAATGTACTTGGAAATGTCATTAAAGCGTACATAACCATTTGTAAGGCATTTTCGCGAAACTAGAAAATAAAATAGTAACAACAAAAAAATAAATGTGTGTTTTCATTTTCATTTGTAATAAATGATGTAATATTATAAGAAACAGGAAATTATGGTATTAAAATTATATATGTATATACATATATATATAAAATGTCCTTGAATATATATATGTATGTAGTAATTAATTTTAAAATAATTTTAATAACATTATTGGCACTTTATTTATTTAATTAAATTTATATTAAACATACTCTTGAACTTCTTGCATGTAAAAAATCATCAGATAATAATTTAAGTACAATAACAGCTGGTGGTAATCTTTGCATTAATGCTTTTGATACACGATTACTACCAGCACCACCTTGACGACATAATCCAGTTATTATTTGTCCAATACGATTTTCTAAATTATCTAATGGTAATCGTGATATTAAATTCATTATAACTCTACGTTTATCTTCGGCAACATCTATATTTTTTTCTGATGATAATAATGTCCTTAATAATGAATCTAAATATGGTTGTACAAGGGCTAAATTTTCTGATGATTTAAGTGATTCTTCAATTTTATATATTGCATGTGAACGTAATCTCCAATCCTACAATATAAAAATAAAATAAAAAACAGGTAAATTAAGAATATTGAACACATTTATTGTGAAAGAAATATAGAAATCGATATCTATAATATAGGTATGTATGTATATTTATTTTGTAATTGCTTTTTTGTTTCCTTGCTGGTATGTTTTTAATATGTGTAATGTGGTTGATTGTGTTACAGTGAAATTTTATTATTATTCCTGGAAATCCTTAATTGTACAAATGCTTATATGCTTTTTTTTTTTTTTGTTTTATTCTTTTTTTGTTTTTATTTTGTTTTGTTAATATGTACAGGACAATGATTTCAACTATACGATAAGGGAAAAAAGACAATAACAGAAATTTTCTATAATGCAATTATGTGTAGTTAATGTTTTTTTTTTGTTTTTGGACTATTCCCTGAAATGTAAGTAAGTAAGTGAAAACGTAGCGCATATACCGAGTGAAAGTTCAAATACCTTTTTGTTTCATTATTTTTCGTTATTGTTGACAATTTAATGTGAAAAGTTTTAAACTTTAGACTGGTTATTGACCGAGTAACCTTTTCGAAAATTGAAACATTCATATGAAAAATATTTAAAAAAAAAAATTGAAAAAGAAAATTTTTCTTTAAAGAAACAAAAATTCTACATGATTATTAAAAAACATATATTATAAAATAAAAATATGAATTAGATTAAATTTTATCAATAATTTACAAAAATGTTTAGTTCTTTTTCTCAAATACACAAACAATTTAAAAATATTTTATTTTTTAATTAATTAATATAACTTTAATGAAGGATTGATGAATTGTCATGCTTAAGAAAAATATCTTGTGAAAAAGTATTTATTAAATTATAATTAATATTGATTATATTATATTATTAATTATAACATATAAAAAATTGAATAAGAAATTGAAATAAAAATATTTTTCTTTTTCAAATCGATATTTCAGTTTTATTTGTAAGAAACATTATTTGTTCACAAAATACATTTCGAAACATTTACCTTTTTTTTTTTTTGCTTTGTTTTCATTACATGTCTGACAATAGTGAAAAATTAAGAATTGAAAAAAACAATCATGATGGATTATGCATATTTACATATTTTTTTTTTTTTTTTTTTACTATAGTAAGTTTTGAGTTATGGTATTTCCGTTGGTAATTTTTCAAGGTGCCAAGGTCAATAATAGGATCAATTATGCTAATTAAAACTATTAAGCGCAGCTGATTACTTTATATCTTATTAAGTACCTATATAAGTATTAGGTATTAGTCTACAAAATATAGGTAAATGTCCTGAACTTTCAAGGTTTTTTAAAAGTCAAATTAGAATGAGAAGTTTATAAAGCAAAAATTAAATATGTACATATATGTACATATATAATACATACCTAGTACCTATACCTAATTAATAAGAATTTACTCAAAAATTCAATTTAAAAGAAATGCAAATTGTAAAGTAAAACAAAGTAAATTTTAGTTGTCTAATGCCCGATTTCTTCAGAAGTCTCTGCTAACTGGGTATCACCTAAAGGTTTAGTTTTCTTCATGAATACTTTCTGCTAACTAGCTGGCAGTTACATTTCTAATTCTTAGCCCTGAAAATCATAAAATTCTAATCGAGACTCTAAGATTTAGTAATGTCAAAATTGAATATTTTTCAAGCTGTAACCGTTTAACGTTTATTTTGTATTAAAAAAAGTGTGTAAGAGGTTGAACACATTAGGTTGTTGTTACAACGACGCAAACCGGTTATAAAACCTGTTTTTACAACTGCTCAAACTACATCTGAAGGTAGCACGACCAGTTGTAACGAGAGTATGAGTGTATTATAACCGTGAAGCTGAAATTATTTTGGATGATTTCTTACTATACCAAGTTGGAAAAAATTATACCCTTTTGTTACTCCCAGCGCAACAATAACCGGTTTAACCACCAAGTGTGCAAAGGGTGTAAGTGATTAAAAAAGATATTTTTCAAGTAAATGTTATATTAGGGAATCAAATTAATTTAATTTTTGTATTTTTCTTTTTTGTATATATTTATTCATTAATCAGAAATTTGATGTTAGATATTTTCAAGCTTCCTTTTCTGTTATAATAAATATTTTGATATAAATACACACTTTTTCTTGACACAGAATGCGCAGCTATCGAGTTAGGTTACATCTGAATAAATAATCAGTACTTCATCTGCCAGCTAAACTTAGGTGGCAGCTAAGTGCTATAGTCTGAATTTTAAAAGTTGAGGTTTTTTCGCGCATGTTTTACATGTCTTTGTGATCTTTTTTGTGTAGATATACGAAAGAAGAAACGTGTTACAACAACAAAAACGCGTGTGTGTAAGTATCTTTTTTTCTGCGCATGTTTTTCTAGTATAATACGAAAACTCAACTTTTAAAATTCTGACTATAATCAGAGATGAAGAAATGCAAATCTCTTTATTATCTTCCTGCTAAAGTTAGCTAGAAGATAGTTGAGACTGAAAAAATCCGGCATAAGAGACACGGTACGGCAAAGAGCTACTGACTGCCTAGATTTTTGAATTTTAGTACTACCTATTAGTTTAAAAAATCTTTAAAAAGAAGTGAATTGATTCGCTTTGGTTTCTAATCGTTTCAATTAAAATTTAATTCAAATAGTTTTATGCTTCAAAATCCTATAATATTTTCTGTTAAACATGAATGGAATAAATTATATCATAACCCAACAAAGTCCTAAAAATATATTAAGGGGGGCTTCTTCCTATAGAAACATCGATTTTTTAAAAATGAAATGCGTCTCATTGTCAACTTTAAAATTCATAAAAGTCACAATCATAACACAATGTAAACTTATTTCTAATATTTTTCATAGTGACTTAGTCACCAAAATGTCACTACTACATATTTTATGTTATTTTTTAAATATAGGAACTAGATATTTATTTCATTGAAATATTTTCATAATACTATAAATATTTCTTTTGAACTTTCTTTTAATTATAACCAAACAAAATATATGTTCTTTTGTGATGATATTCATATCATACATACATATATTAACAATAACCTTGAAAGCAAATATAATAATAGTATAAGTGTATATACATATGTATATATGTATGTATACGACATACGTATATATTTATCATGTTTAATAGCGAAATAACTGAATAAAATGTGTTTTCTTGACCTCCAAGAAATTAGTAACGACATATTGTATACTTTTTATTTATTTTTTTGTTGAATTTGATTAGAAGGTTAAAAATTTAATTCTAAAATATTTATAATAAAAAATTAAAACAGGTATGGTGTAAAAGGATAAAAAGGATATTCTTTGGTCAGTTATGTGTTTCACAAATAATATTTTCTAATATATTTTGTATATCGATTTTAGAAAATTTTTATGTTTCTACACAAAAAAAAAAGGAAATACATAATTTTGGTAAGAATCTACTACATATATTTTGTTAAGAAAAGGATATGTGTATACTAACTTATATATGTACATATACATATGTATATTACACGTACATATATATATAGAATTTGTTTAAACAAGGTTAAATTTTATGAAATGGAAATTTTTATTTATTTTTTTTATGTTATGATATATTGTATATATGTATGTATATGACGTGTATAATCTGTTAGTAGAATATTATTGTTAGTTTACTTGGTATAAAAAAATTTTTATTCGAACTTATATTTATATTTAAAAAAAAAAATGAAAAATAAAAATTATTAAAAATCAATTTGAACTGAAGTCATTATTCGTATAAAATGTATACATATATTACATATTTGTTTCACATTTGAAGCAATTAAATAACTGTTTTTGAGAGCTTTTAAAGTTTTTTTGGACGTAATTTATATATTACAAAAATCAATAATTTTAATTCAAATAATAGCTAGAAAACAGTATCGAAATTTATTATGTACATATACATAATTTAGTTAGATAGTTATTATCTATCAGTTATAGTTATTATATATTACATAGATAATTATATATAATTATGTATTGAATTTAGATCATAGATTTAATTTATTTTTAAAGAAATTATTAATGTGTGAAAGCAGTTAAAAAGTACAAAACAAAAAAAAAAAACAAAAACGGAAGTAAATAGTTCACACTATTAATTGTTCTTGTCTATTTAAAAAAAATTAAAATAGCTTTAATTATACCAATTACCATATTTAGAATGTTGAATGATTCTCTGTTGGGTAACGTAAAACTACACCGTTCGGATAACTTATTATAAAATGAATTTATTTTATTACTTCGAATAATTATTTTATTATCTAAGAGTGTTGAAAACAAAAAATTTATCATTTTTTGTATATTTTCTAAATATATAGAGTGATGCTATAAGTAACACAGTACAAAACAATAGGGTATAGGTTCAAAAATTAATCATGTCACTGCAGAGCAGTATTGCGAAAATATTAATGCAGTGTTACTGCAACATTTAATTTTTTATATTTTGATACTCTGACAATTACAAATTTATTTTTTTTACAATCGATAATTTCCAGTTCCAGTTTATTTATTTTTTTATTATTATTAAAATTTGAAGTCCTTACGTTAGTATTTACAATTTTTTTTTTTTTTTTTTTTTTTTACTAAAAGATAGTTCTGTTGTCTAATTGAAATTTTTAAAATTGGTATTCTTTTAAATTTGAATTTGAATAAGAGAAGAGGAACATATAAAGAGACAGTTGTATTTTTAAATGAAAAATGTTTTAAGAATGATTTCGTTTTCACCTTGATTTTTTAATTAAGTTTATATTTTTTTGTTGTCAACTACGTGTAATTTATTACGAAGTAGGTATATATCAATAAAATCGATTATTCATATGCGTAAATATAGAAAAAAAAATTTGATAAAATAAAAGTAAAAACAGATAAGAAATAATAAATTATAGGAGTATTATTGATAGCATATTATTATTTTGAAGGTTCTAATTATTCAAGGATTTGACTATAAAAAGATGTCTTGTCATACATGGATACATGTGCTTAGTGAAATCAAAAGTATCTGACATATTTCTAAAGGTATTTTGTTTTGAATGAATATTTATTTTCTTTTGAACATACATAGGTAATTTAATTATTATTCAAGTGATCACATAATTATAATATTTACAAACACGTGTACGAATTCAATTTTTTCAATATTCTATAATTTTAAAAATAAAATCTGTCTTGTCAAAATCTGATAGATATTTTGACGACATTTCAATTACAAACTGTTGCTTTTGTTTATTTATAGATTTTGTTATTTATTTTAAAAACATTATTTTTTTTAATAGTACAATTATTTTTTATGTATAGAAAATAAAACCGATGAAATAATTAAAAATATGAAATCAATTATAAAAATTTATTGTTTAGAAAATTTATTTAAAACTGAATCATTCAATTGATTGTGGTTCGCAGACCTTTTTGATTTACGTTCTTTAATGATATATACAGATTTATCATTTTATATCAGATTATTTTTTTATGAGTCCTTTTTCCCTATTAAATTTATTGCTGCAAGAAAATGAGAAATACGATTTGAATCTTATCAAAATTTTGATTTGAAATGCGACTGATTTGATTGTCTATTTATTTAATTTGTAATTTATGCAAGTTTATAATCTTTTAGTATATATGTACCTGTTATAATATAAACCACCCTCCATAATCATTCACCAATATTGTTTTTCTTCCTTTTCTTTTTCATATTTTGTTTGCGGTCTGTTAGATTTAGAGCGATAAAAAAATAATTATTATGATGAATTAAGTGAAATAAAATATATATGTATATGTATGTACATACATATATATATATTTTTTAATAGGGGCTACCTAGAATTATGTTAGTATTTTAGTAAGAAAAGGAAAAGAAAAATATTAGTACGTAAAATAAAATGTTTGTTTAAAAACCATAGAATATCATCATAGAATTTTTATTTAATAAAAAATAAGTAATAAAGAGAAATTTCGTGAATGTAAAACATATAAAGCTAGCTAAAAAAAAAATTTGGGTCATGCATGTTGTTAATTTTTCATTCATGACTTCTTAAAATTTTTTGGTTATTCATATAACAGTTAATAAATAGTAAAATAATAAAAAAAATATATGTAAGTATAAAATTTATTTTGTTTGTTTGTAGCGTTGAAAATACCAACAACAATAACAAAATACATAAACATTAAAAAATCCTTTTTTTGTGTATTTACAACACAGATTTCTCAACAGTGTTCATTTGTTAACAATTTGTTGTTATTTTTGACGTGGTCTAGAAACAAATGAAAGCTCAGTGATTTCATGATTGAACGGCGGTGATTTTGATAAATTAGAAAAGTAATGTAGAAATTGTTTATCAAACTTTTTTTCTTAAGAGTTCCTTAACCATTAAGTAAATATTAAATGAATTTTAATAACTTTTTTTGTCATAATGTCTCCTTATTCTCAGTTTTTTTTTGGCAATATTGATCCTGATAGTACTTAAGAAACTATTTTTACAATCCACTAACTGGTTAAACACGCGAAAATAATTTAATTTTTTTTTTTTGTAATTTAAATCAATATGCTAATGGTACAGATTATCGGGCTTTTATATTGGTGTTTGTGTTTTTTAATTAATCGTAAAGCTAAATTAGGTTTTTTTTTTTTTTTTTTTTGAAAACTCAATTAATTTTTTAATACAAAAAATTTAGTTAAATATAATGTTCGCATGCTAAAATAGCCTATAATCAGGAATCGTGGTGAAAATGACTTTAGATTACATCTTTTAATTATAAATGAAAATCAAATACATAATTTTGGTAAATTTTGTCAAAATGAAAAAAATTAAAGTAAATTTATTATAAATTCCTGATCCTGATAAATATTTAATATATTACAAAACTATGAGGAAACCTTTAGATTAGATAGATATTTAGGAAACCTTTACACTTCAATGTTTTTTTTTTCAGAATAAATCTAATTGAGGAAGATAATTTTATTGTGGAAAGATGAAATTTATTCAATTTTGTTTAAGAATCCAAACTAAAAACATTTGATTTGAGTTCCGAATTAGTTTTCACTACAGAAGTGAACTTACCATTTTAATTTTCTTTGTCTGAACGATAACATTTTCAGGTCAGATACCTTAAGTGTTCATAACATTTCTATGTATTTTTTTTCCAGAAGGTATTGCGCAGTTGTAGATTACCTAATGGAATAGAAGATTAAATTGCTGAGGGTTTAATTGAGTTGTATGTATCCTTTACAAGTGAGTCGACAACAAAATTTTCTTTTGTTGCTTTAAACATTTTCCTCTATTCAATTTATCAATTCAATTTTGAAGGTCTTTTGCACACCGAACATTCAAACAACTATAAAACTATAAAAGTCCGTGTTTATATGTTACGCAATTATAATAGCCATTTTGTTAGATTTTAATTTTTTTTTTTTTTAACGAAAATATCATTTTTTATTATTTTCCTTTTTCAAAATTAATAACAAGATAAGTAATAAAAAATCTTCTTATATTCCATTAGAATTATAATAATTATACGTGTTAGGAAATTATAGTAATATAATAAATTTGGAAATTAACTCTTCAAAAAAGAGAAAACAAAATTGAAAATAAATGAAGGACAGGAAAATTGATATCATTAATAATTCAGAGAGGAAGAAAAAAGGTTTGGATAGGAAAATACAATCTATTTAAATTAATAATTTTTTATACAAACAAGGTCTGCAAAAATTTTTTGCACATTAGGTTATGTATACCATATAATATAAGTAGACAATTAATCATGTAAAAATTACGAATAGTCATAACGTAACAACAAAAAAAAAAAAAAAAAAAAAATGAAACGTATAAAAAAAAGTAACAAAGTGATACATATTTAATGATGTATTATATAATTAACATTCAAGAAAAGGAAAAATTAATGATTTTAATTCACGTAAATACGGCGAAAAAAGGTATGTATAGGTCCCTTTTTTTTTCTTGAATTTAAGTGCCACATTACATTTTATTCAACAAGTTCAATAGTGTTATTTTTTTATTTTAAACAAAACTTATTAAATCTAACCTACATAAACAAGTACATGTGCGATAATTAATCACTTACATATGTACATATGTATGTATATGTAAATTTTGAAAGAAAAGTAGTTTTAAGTAATATTTTTGTAGTTTTTTTATGTAAGTTAAATTTTTCAAACGCAATTTATTTTCAGGATACCAAATAAAAGAAAAAATAACAACAAACACAAAAAAAAAAAAAAAAAACAGGAAATTTATTACATATGTGGGTGGTGTATATATTTTATGTGGTTATAATTTTGTACATACATATATTGATAATAAAAATATGATTTTTCAGGAAAATAAGTCAGTAAAAACATTTAATTTTTTCATTTCAATAAAATGTAAATTTTTACTTAACTTTTTTTTTTCAAATAATTTATTTCATTTAAAGTCTTATGAAAATAGGAAAAAAAAATTCTAAACATCAAAAGTAGATTCTACATTGAGAGGAAAAAGGTCGCGTGCAAAAACTAATAAACCAATTTTTTTGTTATATGTATATTTTTTTTTGTCTGTGTCCAAGTAATTAAAGATACGAACGTGACAAAAGTAACAAAAATGAAAAATATAGGACTTTCAGGAGTAAAAAAAATATGTATAGTGCTGAAAAATAAAAAAAGAAATAGGAAAAAGAAAGAAAGAAGGGAAAGTGTAGTATAGCGATTTTTAAAAGATAACACAACAACGACGATAAATGAGGTCAACCGCATAAAAAATAAAACAATTTTCTTCAATTCTGGAATTATTATGTGCTAGAAAAACAAAAGGAAAAAAAATTGGATATGAAAAAATATTGGAGTAGTAAAAAAGGGAATTCAGATTTAAAAAGCTAAAAAAAAAAATGCCGGTCTAGTCTTTTAACTAACCAAACAATTTGTATTTTATTTGGATAAATACGAAAAAAAAAAAATAATAATAAAAAAATTATTACTAAATTACAACGTTGAACAACAGTTGAAATGGAATAATAATAAAAATATGATGTGTGGAAATAGCATGATGATGGTGATAAAAGATTTTGTTGTAATATTTGTTGAATTATGGCAAATATTTTTTTATTATATATTGTGTACATTTTTAGTACTTACCCCAGATTTAAGGTTTCTTATGGTATTTTCATCGACAAGACCTAACTCTTCCCATGATTTAAGTGATGGTTTCGCCATTTTTGACCTATTTTCATTTTCTTCAGATATTTTTTCTGATGTTTGATTTGGGCTTTCGTCTATTTCATTATGTTGCACTGACATTCTTTTTTGTCGTCTTGGAGAAAGGCAAGGACTTCTTTGTAAATTATGTAATACTTCAACTTCTTTATGATCCAGTCTTGGACTTATTATACTATCAACAGGACTTATATTAATACGTCTAAAAGGTGATCTAGGAGATCCTGATTTTGGACGTAATTCATCAAATGTGAATTTCGTCTTTTTCGGTGAATTTTGTAATGAACTTGAAATTGGTAGAGTCGGAGATGTTTTTGATGTATTACGAGGTGATATTGCTGATTTTGGTCGTGTTTGATGATTATGATAAGATGGTAATGGTTTTGTATTGTCATTTGGTATTTCAACTGTTAAAAAACTTAATTTATTTTGTGAGTTGGAAGCCGTTATTTTATTTGATGCTGTTGCTGATGAAGATGATATTATTTGATCATCACCACCACCATCACTATTTTGTGTTATCGTATCACTATCTGGTGTACGCATTTTAACAATTTCACCACCGAATGTAACACGTTTTGGTGTCCTTCGAACATATTCATCATCAACATCACCAACATTTTTATTAATTTCCTCTAATTCACTATCAGTTAACACTTGTATTAAACCAGAATTTTCTAAAACTACATCATCAGATTCAGAATCATCATTATCATCATCACCCTCATCATCATCATCATCATCACTAGAGTTTTCAACAGTCTTTTCATCGTCATCATCATCACGTTCATGTCGGTCACTTTTTGATGTTTCCAAAATTCTCATTGTTAATGTATCATCATTTATTTTAATTTCAGTCTCCATAATAACTTTTTCTATTGTATTATCACCACTATCATCGTTTTGCATATCACATACATTTAAACCTTCATCAAGTGGTCTCCAAAATTCTAATGGATTAAAATCTGTTGTATTCTCGTAAGGATTTGCTACAGCCACTTTCCAAGATGAACTTCTGTTTGCATTTGTTACATTCTTTTCACCAATTCCATAAACATTACAAAGTAAATCAAATTCCCTGTATGCTGCATGCGTCATATATTCTGAGAATTCACGTGGTCCAATTAATTCCTTTAATTTCAATAAAACCTTTAATGTGATTTCTTGATGTGTAATTTGTGTCATTTTATTAACTAACATTTCAATAGTAGAACGTAAAATATAATTTCGTTTCGGTGTATGTAATGTAGCTTGAACTAAAGAAGGTAATGATAACATTACACCACATGTTAATCTCCCACCGAATGGTTCATTTGTTATCCTTTGATTTAATCCAATATCTAAAATTTCCAATAGAATTGTTTCAGGCATTTGCGTTTCCACAATATAAACACGTAAACAATCTAATGCTCCTTTACGTACAGTTGGTGCTGGATGTCCTAAATTTTCAACTAATTGCGGTATTAATGGTCCAAAATATGCATCAGCTTTTGGTCCAATCACTGTTAATACATCTACAAGAACTTTTAATGCATGCTGTCGTACCTGCCATTCTGGATCTTTTAAACGTTCAAGAAATTCGTCAAACATTTGAATTGGATTTATATCGTCTGGTAATTTACGTGTTCGTATAATATGTTCCCACAATGGTGTTAATTGTAAAACAGATAAATTACGTTTATTATTATCACCGTCTAATGATAAACGACGTTGTGATCTCTTTGGAGACTTAAGCGATAATGCATTTTGAATAATTTTTGTAGTGGACGATGGCGCCGATTGTCCACTACTACTACCGTTACCACCGTTAACATTATTGCTATTGTTGTTGTCCTTACGAGAAAACATACGACGAAAGAACATCCTTGAAATTATAATTTATTGTATTTCCAGTTTTTTTTTTTTTTTGTTTTCTTATTTACGTCTTAGAAGACGAATAGTAAAGAATAGAGAAAAATTAAAAAGAGACAACAAGAAAATTTATTTTAATATTTATGCAATTACATGTCCTTTTGTTTAGAGAGTAACTTAATAAAACAACAATTGTTTGGTTTTTTTAAAATGTAAGTTATTCACACGAAAAAAGTACCTATATGTAAATGTTTTGTGTACCGGCACGATTCAAATTCAACTCATGACTAAAATTCTATTTTGAAAAAAAGTGAAAGCTTTCTATTATCCTTGTGACCAGTGGTCAAAAACATACAAAAATGAATTTTAATAATTTTCATATATCGTGCGCATGTTTATAATTTATAAAATTTTTTAAAATGTACTCTTACATATATACATATTTACAGTTAATGTATTTGTAGATATTATTATAAATATCTTTTCAAAAATTTGTAAAGTGGCTAACATTAGTCGTTCATAAATGGTATATTCAGTTGCACGCGATATTCATATATAGTATTTTACGTTATAACTACAATATGAATATTATGTTGTCGCGATATTAATGTTATTTGTAATAAATGTGATTGTTGCTTTTATATAGAGGTAATATTAAAATTTCAAATATTATTATGTATTACTTAGTGTAACTACTAGAACTAAAAGTTGGATATTTTTTTTTCGTAATATGAAAAAAATAAAAATAAAAAAAATAAAATTTCCAGTGACCTGTTTTTATACTTATTCTTTTTTTTTTTTTTTTTTTTTGTAATGTGAAAAATTTTGAAGACTGACAAAAAAAAATGAAAAATCCCATTATTCATCTATGTACAATATGATTTTTTTGTTTAAATTGGAATTCTTGTCATTTTAAAATTAATTAGTTTTAGTTTTTTTCTTTTCTTGAAGTTAAAATGTTTAAAAAGTTACGTTGTTGGGTTCCTAAAAAATATAGTAAATTTAATTACCAAAAATTTTCATTTTTATAATAGTTATTAAGTTCATTTTTTTTTCAAGTCATCTAAATTTAGATACATTTATATTATAATATAAATTTAACTACTCGGTAACAAAATTCAAGTAGTTTTTGAAGTTTTTTTTCGTGGCATGAATATTATAAATTAATTTTTTTATTTAACAATTTTTTTTTTTTTTTTTGCGTGGTTAAATGTAATCATCTTTTACTAGGTTTAAAAATTTTAAAATATTAGTTATACAATTCAAAAAACATAAAAAAAAAAAAAAACTGATTTAATCGTGAATTTATAATAACAAACAATGTTCACGCACAATATGGAAAAATTAACATATCATATATGTATGTATTTATTAATTTAATGTACGTATACTCGTACTTTCTAATTTTTGTACATACGTACGCGAAAAAATATAATAAATGAAACTATTTTATCAAAATATCATAAATTTTATAAGAAATTGTTTATTTTATTTTTTTTTATTTCAGAAAAATGTAAGATTTTTAACTTTATTTTTGTTGATGTTGAATAAATATGTGATTTGACATGGAAAGAAATTTCATGAATGAACGAATAATAAGGAAAACTTATTATCGCTTTTTATTTTTTAATTACATTTTTGATCAATTTTAAGTGATAAAGAACGTTTTATTTTTGGTTTGTCAATAAAGAAAAATAAAAAAAAAAAAACTGAAAATAAGGTGTTTTTATGTTTTTGCTTCATATTCCATCATGAAATTTTTCGTAGAAAAAACTGTCAAAGGTTCTAAAAATTCCACTTCATGTTTCTCACATAAAAAATTTAGTTTAGTCTTAGTTATTTAAAAAGTGAATCAAATAAAATAAATTATTGTAGATTTGTGACAACTGTACAACTTGTACTATTGAACTTTTCAAATTGTAAGAATATTTGTAAAAAATTACTCCTAAAAAGTTTGAAAACTCCAATAGAGAATTTTTTTTTCGAAGATTACAAAATTTTCCTACAAACGGTTCCATAATTTTTCTTAATGAAAAAAAAATGTATTTATTCGTTGAACCATTGAAGAAATTTACAATTATAAATCACATTTAAAAATAAGATGAGCCAGCAGAAGACTTTTATTAAAATGCTGCTTAGGGTAAAGTTGAATAGTATACCACATTACCTGACATGTTTCAAAATACATATGTAAGTATGTAGTAGCTTTTTGCCTTGTACGTTTTTGAAAAAAATTTTAAAATTATTCGAACGTCTTATATTCGAAATAAAGCAAAAATTAATAAGGGTACATCACATTACTCGAACTTATTGTAAATAAAACTCCATTGAATACATTTTAAAATTGTTTTTATAAATTTTCTTTATTTTATTCTAAATTTTAAGCATTTACAGTTTTTATTTTATTTTTGTTCATTAATTTAAATTATTAATTTTAAATAATAAAAAAGGCTTACATTTGTTTTTTTTTTTTTTAAATATGTATTCATTGTTTTTGTTTTGTTTCTTATAATTTCAGTTATCATCAAAAAAAAAAAAAAAATTTGTTTATAAATTTTCTCTTAAAAATACATAAATTTAGGTACTAAAAATATAATATTTCTAAAAAGTTCTATAAAAAAAATCAAATTTTGTGTTTTTTTTTTTAGCCAAAAATATCAATTTTAATTTTCTTTTCGTTTTTTTATAAATTTTGTTCATTTTTCAAACTATTTTTTTTTTAGAAAAAAAAAAAAAAAATAAAAATATTATTAATGAATACTTAGGTATACAGTTTTATACAAGAGCATTTTATTTTATAGACAGTTAATTATCCTTTTTATTTATTCAATTGTTTATTCTTTTTTCAAATTCTATAATTTGTTTATTTTTTATTCTAGCACAATTTTTTTTTTTTTTATTAAATTATAAAGATTTAATTTTTTTTTCTTTTTTATATATTTTTAATTGTTTTTTGTTTTTTGACTATTTTGTGCCGTTTATGGCAAGATAATACAATAAAATACAAATTATTTAAAATTCTCTTACAACGTAACTACCTTATATAGCACACATTTTTGTTTTTGTTTTTTTTTTTTTAAATCTTTTTTTTTTTTAAATGAAAAAAAAAAATCTTACATGAAAATTTATACTAATAGGAGCATTTATAAAATATGAAATTTAGATTTAGTAAATTTTGTCATTACGAAAAAAAAAATTGGCCAAAATAAAATTAATTTTTGTCTTAATTTTTTTTTTTTAAATTTGTTTTTTTTTTTTTTGAAAAACTAAAGTCAAGAAATAATTGTAGGAAGATAATATTTTATAAAAGATTTCTACTTAAAAAATAAAAATACATAAAATATAAGTTTACATTTCATACAAATTTTACGCAACAAAATTACAAATTATATAAAAAAAATTTTAATTTTCTTCATATATCTTTAAACTACGAGTATATTTTGTTATATTATACTTTTTTTTTATATTCAATTATTATTTAGATACACATTACAGGATAAAAACCTTGATACAAGGTGGATCCTTATAACATGATATTAAATGATATTCTATAAAATTTTAAATGAAAAAAAATTGTAATATTCTAATTATTTTTGTTTTCTTTTAAATTTTTATTTACAATATAATTCAATAATTATTTTTATTTCATTTCTTTTTTTTTTTTTAATTAAAATTTTTTATAAAATCCTAAATTAAATTCTAAAATATAATTAAAACTAAACATATTCTTCAGATGGTTTTTGTACACTTGCTGGAATCCTTAATGATGATGAAACATGTTCATTAACAGAATCTGGTAATTCAGCAATATCCTTGAATACACCCATTAAACTTTCAAAATTTGGACCCCAATTTAATAAATAATCCCAGCCTAATGTTGTTGTTGATGGTGATGCACCATTCGGTTGCCTATAAATGCCACCCATATGTGTTGATAAATCATCATCACTAGCGACTAGAGTACTTAATGAACCACGAAATGATGAATCGAAACCATCATAAGATGGTGGTGGTATCGGTGGTTTACTTGAACTGCTACCATTCTCATTGGCACGTCTATCATCCTCACCACCACTTTTATTGTATTTATCACCATTAATGCTAGTATTATCGTATTCAATTTCTGAACAAGTGAAACTATCATTTCCACTTTCATCAGTTGATGTTGAACTATGCGCATCCACATCTGGTGAATGATGCATATGAGTAAGATGGTGACCAGGACCAGGAACACGTGGTGCTTCACTGCTACTTGAAACGGCATCTAAAGTAGAAACTAAACTTGATGTTCTAGGTCTAGAATTCAGTCTTTCAATTTCTTCGGCAGTTAAACCCATTGGACCAGTACCAACGGTATTGACATTTGGTGCTTGTGGAGGGGCACCAGGATTTTTTCTACTTGCACTCGAACTTTGACCAGATAATTGTGACATAACTGGACTATTTAAGCTTCTTTCACTATTGCTGTGTAGTGCATCTTTGCCAACTCCTCCAGAACTTGAAGTTGTAGCCAATAATGCACTTTGTAGTGGTTTCCCTGAGATATCATGCAAGGTAAGTATTCTTGGTTGTTGAGAGCTTAATTCTGAACTAGGTGACAGTCTTGCAAGCGGTGTGCTTTGATGTTGCCTTGGAGTATTTGAAGGTGGTGGTTGACTAGCTTGTGGTGGAACGCGAGGAGCGTATGGACCAGCATGATGTGGCGAGTGACGATGTTGTTGTTGAGCAGGCGATGCTTGATGCTTGTGATGTGTATAAGACGCAACAGGGGGAGGTGTTGCTTTATATTTACGAACTCCTCCAGCTTCACGGTAACCTTTGTAGTGGTACACAATATCTATATCGGAAGGAGCTATTGAACTAGCATTTTCTAAATCATAATGCTCAGGAAATTCTGAACCTAAATCTACACCCCCTGCATGATCATGAGAATGATGTGATTGAGTTGGTGGGGGAAGTGGAGGGTGATGATCTTCTCTAAGAGGTGGGCTTTTGCTAACAACTTCACGCTCAATTATATCCGGCCGTTGTGGTCTTTGATGTTCATTAGGACCTATTTCACGTTCTTTGTATTTTTTGGAAATTAGTTCAGGTCCAACAAGGTGATGTCCTCCTACACCTCTTAGAAGATCACCATTGTCTGCATGATAACCAACACTTGGATCGTTTGAATGTAATCCTCTTGACATTACACAATCTCCACTGTTAACTAAGCCTCCACCACCTAAAAGCGTAGATCCTCCATTTTGCTTACTATGAATACCAGGTGCTCCTCCAGGTCCACCACTTTTTTCTTTTTGTTGTTTTCGAAACCGGAATACTATAAATGAAACCAAAATTGCCACTAGAAGTATGACGAAAAATACAATTACAAGAGTGATTCCAATGCTTAAAGGATCTGATACTTGAGCAGCGCCTATACCCAAAACACCATGACATCCTTGATAGACTTTACCACGTGTTTGAACTTCTTTGAAAACACTTCCTGATCCATTAAATGGCTGAATTTCATTATTAATGGTAAAATTGGCCAAACACCCTTCAAATGCAACTGAAGCAATTTCTTGTGTAGCATATTCACGTCTTACTCCACCTACTGACATAACAGTTAAGTAGGGATCTAAGAAATCATGCACTCCGGCTGAATCAAGCTCATCACCGACTTTTTGATCGTCAATTAAAATTTGAAGAACACGATTAGCATTGCGTAGAGTGACATTGTGCCACTTTCCATCGGATAAATTATCAATATTGTGTATTGTCATATTAACAGAAGATCCTTGTCGGGAACTGTACAATAATTTTCCTCCTTTCAATTCAACTGAAGTGAAGTGATTATTTGTTGCAGCATACATAATCAGTCCGTCAGAATGAAGTGTTCTAAAAAGTAAACTTAATGTCTTTGGAGGATCTTCAACTCGAGCAGAACTTGTAATATTATCATGAGAAATAGTGAATCGTCTTTTTCTAGTTACATCATAAGTCCATAAAGAACTGCCTACATAAATATTATCAAGTAATTGCATTCGCCGATGTTTTTCGGAAATTTTGAATTCTATAAAGCCCCCATCACTCAATGAAATTGGATCTAATGAATTGAAGCAATCTGGAGATAAAAGATATCCACCACATTGGCACATCGCTGCATGCCAACGGTCCATACATGTTCCAAAAGATCCACATAGTGTGAGTACAGGATCTTCTGGTAATGCTTGAGAACATGGTCCTCCATGATTATTACGATTGCAAGTTGATAATATTCCATGAGATTGTAAGGGACTGCTTAAATTGAGAGCTCTGCCATTTATCGATACACTGTGAACGCATCCAACAAAATCATCTGTATGAATTTGACCAGGACGTTCTAAAACAGGATCTGCTGATATTAAGCCACCAATAAGTAATGGTTGCTTGTTGAAGTTTAATGTTCTACAAGAGAAAAGAAAAAACAAAGAAATTTATTAAATTTGAAACAAAAATATTTAATGATTACTTTTCCAGCAAATTTAACTGAATTTTGAATTTTTTTCATAATTTTCACATTAAAATAAGTTACTTTATCGTGGATCTTTAAAAACAAGAAAATTACCCTTTTAACAATAACGTTTCTCTTTTGAATACATATTATACATATGTATGTATATCATGATTTTTTGATGTTGATCATACTGTCAAAGAGTTCAATATGTTACGATCATTTCGCCCAGAGGGATGAAATATTTTTGTTTTTCTTACTTTATTACTTCTTTTCTGTTTTTTTTATTTTTTTATTTTTTAGCATGTTAAATGCAAATTGTTCAAAATTAGAGTTTGATAGGTATTCACCACATAAAACCAATCATTGTTAAAGATAAAAAAAAAAACAGGAAAAAAATAAAGTACTTTTTAAAAAATATCGGAAAAAAATTGAGAAATAAAGAATAACAAACACACAGTTAAAGAATTCATGAACCATACACAATATTGGCTTTATGTAATAGGTATCAATTTCAGTATGGTGTATCTATAGAACTTATTAAATCTCAACTTGTATAGTATGCGAATAGTATGGTTATAATCTTGATCAAGACTGGTAAATGATCGGACAATGAACGCCTAAAGTTAAAACAAGAAAAGAGAATAGAATGGCAAAATAAAAAAAAAAAATGAATATGTTTCTGATGTTGAATGAATCTTTCTTAAAATCTGAGTTTAATTCACTAGTTACACTGGTTTTGTATTTAGGTTTTTTTTTTAAATTGTATATTTTTTCTTCAAAAAAAAAAAAAAAAAGAGTTCGAAAAAAAGACAAGTCTTTATGCTATCAGCTTATTATTACTTCTTTACAAAACACAGTAATGTTACTGAATTACCGCATAGGTATATGTATTATATCTATAGAAATAGACTTGATACTGAATATTTTGTATCTATTGATGTTCAACTTGAATGTGTAATTTTCATGCACTTTAAAGATGTACAGTAAACATTATGCGTTCATAATAATGAAGGTACAGATTACATTTTTCTCTTTAATGTTTAAAGTGCTTACTGTATTTGCCTTAAGGTGATAAAGTACGCAACTTGAGTATAAATTAAAGTGCGTTATATGTTCATATACGAGTATGATATACATATGTATATGTAGATGCTTTGGTTAAGTTAGTAGTGAAACAATAAAGAATTTAAAAAGAAAAATAGAATTGAAGCAATTCAGTTTTTCTATGATTTTTTATTGTGTTTTGTGAATTTGCACTTAAATAGGCAAATTAATTTGAAAGTTTTTCTTTTTTTTTTTTTTATTCAGTTATCATTTAGAAAAGTAAATTTTTTGTTTTAATTTTGAAAAGTATAACTTACCCTGTTGGTCCAATTTCATCTGAATAACAATTTACGTCTTTTGGTCGACATTCTTCACAATTATCTCCATTTTCAGTACATCGAGAAACACTTAATGACATAACTTTTCCATTTCTTGTTGCAGTGACTTTATGCCATTTTCCGTTAGCTAAATTCATTTTTGAAGTACTACCACCAACAACAACTGCTGTAATTGCTGTTCGTGCACCACCAAATGAAAATACTGCTTTTCCTCTAACAATTTCAATTGCAACAAAATCAGATCTTCCACCACTTTGAGTACCATAATTATAAATTAAAAGTGAATCAGGTTTTGTAGTAGCAAATATAATTGATATATCATTTGTAGCAGAATCAAGTGAAGGAAATGCCATATATGATAATTCTTGAAAACCGAATGTTGCTTTTTCACAATGTCTTCCATAACGACCATCAACACAACTGCATTTATAGCCAGGTTTAAGACTAACACATAAACCACCATGTAAGCAAGGATTTGGACGGCACGAATCAGCAACATTTTCACATTGATTACCACGATAACCTGGCCGACAAAGACAGAAAAATGATGAGCGGTCAGGACTTTCACGACAAGATCCACCGTTACGGCATGGATTTCCAGAGCATACATCACCACGTTCCAGTTGACAATATTTTCCTTCTCGGTGTGGAGGGCAAGTACATTGAAAATCATAGCCTTGCCTACGACATTGGCCATTCAATTGACATGGATTTGGTGAGCAAGGATCCTGACGTTTTTCACATCGTACACCAGTATAACCATCCGGACATTTGCATGTAAAATCGTGCGTGACTAGTGGTGATGTAAAGATTAGAGCTTGACTATCTATAATATTTAAATTGTCATGAACCCGTATCATTTCACTACAGACACCACCATTATCGCATGTATTTGGATTGCATGGTGTATACCCAATTATCATATTACCCAATAAACTTGTAGTAGACTGATGGAAAAGAAGTTTTTGTATGGCGTCATATTTTTTGTTCAACCGTTCAATAATATATTGTGCTGATCGATAGCCTCCAATATTTGAATTTTTATATGCGAGTGCAATTTCAAAGCTTGTTCTATTCTTGTCACGCAAACTGTATACATTCGGTTCATCACCATATTCAGCGGATGATTTTAAAATATCAAAGAAATTTCGATAGTAATTTGCAAGAAATTGTTCAGCTGTCATGTTGTCAATATGAACTGTTATTGAATTTGCAACAGTTGTATTGTCGAAGGGTAAAAATTCAACACTTACTGTTGATGTGACATCATTGTGTCTGCCATCATTACCAGAAATTGCATATGAATAACCTTGAATAGTTGTTTTAGGGGTTGTATGAAGATCACATTTATTTGGAATGGTTAAAATGCCTAGAGGGCTTGAATTTGAACTTGGGATAATTTTACACTTGTAATCACCTGTGGTATCAGGATCATTTGGATGCACATCAGCAATTTTACCAATTGGTATTTTATTATTAAATATATGCATGAGAATATGAGCAGTACGTGGTGTAGATGGACTATCATTTTGATCGAGGACATTGACAGTGATAATATGTTGTGATCGCATTTTTGGTTTTCCATTATCTTCAACTTCAACTAAAAGTTCTAATTGAGGAGTTACTTCACGATCTAAAGAACGTGTTGTCTTCATTAATCCAGTATGCTTTTCAATTGATACTAATGATTTATGCTTTCCACCTATGAGATAATAAGTGAATGGTGCACCATTTGGCGGTAAATCAGGATCACTTGCTGTAAGTGTCATAATTTTTGTTCCTGGTGGTTCATTTTCAGATACATAACCAGTTGTATCAGCAGGGTCAAATGTTGGTCCATTGTCATTGACATCAAGAAGAGAAATTTTAACTGTTGTTGTACCAGTTTGTGGAGGAGTTCCAGTATCTATCGCTCCAACAATTAAATTGTAAATAGGAATTTTTTCTCTGTCTAGTTTCGTAGCAGTTTCAACATTACCCGTTTGTGGATCAATTTTAAATGATTGATCTGTATTACCCCCAATAATGGAGTAACTAAATTGATTATTTTGTGGTCTAACATCTTTATCAATTGCTTTTACTGTTATAATCTTTGTTCCGACTGTTGCTTCCTCTAAAACTGTTGTTTCGTATGAAGATTGCAAAAATTCTGGTGGATCATTTCCATCTTGTATTGAGATTATAACTTGAGCTTCATCAGTATCATTTCCTCGAATTCCTCCGAAATTTTTAGCCATCACTGTAAGTACAACTCTACTTTGTGTTTCTCGATCTAAATTTCTTGCAACTGTCATAATTCCAGTTTCAGCATTAATTGCAAAACCTTTATCATTGCTTGATCCTACCAGTAAATAATAAACTTTACCATCATCTCCTGCATCCTTATCAGTAGCTTCAATTGCACCGATACTTGTACCAACTTCAGCTGATTCAGATACATCAAAGTGAAAAACTGGTTGAACAAATCTTGGAAAGAATTCATTAACTCCTGTCACATGAACGATAACTTTTGCAATTCCTGACATTGGAGAATCAGGATTCACAGCAAGAATATTGAGAACATAATGTTTCTTTTCTTCATAATCAAAACTAACAGATGAAGTAATATTACCGGTTTTTGGATCAATTTTGAAATAATCTTTGCCAGATCCTCCAGTAATTGAATATCGTATAATGGCATTTTTCGGTGAATCCTTGTCAGTTGCTTTTGCTTTGAAGACAAAAGTATTTGATGGTTTATTTTCCGCAATATATGCATGATATTCACTTTGATTGAATGTTGGAGCATTATCATTGATATCAGTTAATGTAACAGTTAACATTGCAACAGCAGTTTTTGGTTTAAATCCTAAATCTTCAGCAGTTATATTCAAATGGTATTCTTGTATTAAATCATAATCTAATGGTTGTAATATAGTCACAGATCCGGTAACAGCGTTAACAGCGAATTCTTTCCTTTCATTTCCTCCAGATATTGAATATCTTATCATACCATTTGGTCCATCATCTTTATCAGATGCACTTACAGTTAATATAGTAGAACCAATTGGTTCATTTTCTGGTACAATAACTTGATAACTAAGAGCTGTGAAAACTGGAGAATATCTATTTTCTCCAGTAACAATTATTGTTACAGTTACTTGATCTTCTTGAGATGGAATTCCACGATCAATTGCTTTAATATATAATATAAATGCATTATTTGGACGTACAGAAAGAGGTTTTGAAACTGATATCCATCCATCCATTTTATTAATTGTAAATATATTCGAACCATTTCCGTTAACAATACTATAATCAATTTCAGCATTAACACCAAAATCAAGTTCATCTTTTGCAATGATTTTAACAACTTTTTGGCCAACTTTTGCATCTTCGGGTACAGGTGATAAATATTCTCGTTGCTCGAATTTTGGTGGATTATTATTTGCATCAACTACATTGATATTGACTAAGCATTCTGAGTACATTGGCGGCTTACCATTATCTGTTGCAAGAACTGTGAGTGAATACATATTTTCTGGTGATGATTCAATTTGTGAATGTTTATATTTAATTGTACGTTTACTAAATATTTCTCCTGTTGCAGGATCAATTGTAAAAAGATCTGAAGGCTGCTGAAGCGAATAAGAAATTACTGAATTTGGTCCTTGTTTATCACGATCTGTTGCAATAACTTGACCAACAAATGCAACTGTTCTTTGTAGTTCTGGGAAATTAAAACTATAGTAACTGTGTTCATACTCTGGTGCATTATCATTTTGATCTTGAATTGTAATTGTTAAAGGTGTTTCAGCTTTCCAAGCACCATCGACAGCGGCTACTTTCAAAAGATATTCATCCTGTTGCTCACGATCAAGATGAGCAGCAACTGTTACATTACCAGAAATTGGATCAATCATAAATTTTTTACCAGGATTTTCAGTAAAACTGTATGTAGCATTTGCATTCTCTCCAATATCTTGATCAGATGATGTTACTTTTATCACAAAACTTCCGATTTCTGCATTCTCTGTAACATTCACACTAAATAATCTTGTGAAACGAGGAGGGTTATCGTTCTTATCAAGCACTGTAACAATGACGCTTGCTGTTCCTGTTAATTGAGGCATTCCTTGATCAACAGCTTCAACGATTAATTCATAGCTTGCGATTTCTTCTCTATCTAATCTCATTGTTGTATATATTTCACCGCTATCTGCATCTATTTCAAAAGTTCCCTCATAATCATTAGATAGACGATAAGTGATTTCTCCATTATCACCAGAATCACCATCATTCGCTTTAACTTTTGTAATAAATTGTGGAGGTGTTTCTTCTTCGAGTACTTCAGCATTATAGATAAGTTTTTCCATTATTGGTGGATTATCGTTGGCATCAGTCACGTTAATTGTAAGAAGCATAACACTTCGAAGACTTGGCCGATCAGAATCTGCAGCTTCAATCCATATTTCATATTGATGTGCTATTTCAAAATCTAATCCATCTTTTCCGACTGATACCACTCCTGTACTTGAATCAATATTTACAGCTTCCTTAATATTCCCACCGGCTATAGCAAATTTAATATTTCCAGCTGCACCTTTTTTAGGTGATGTAGCAACAATTTTTGCAATGATTTTACTTTCAAGAACATCTTCTGATAGCATAAATTGTGTATTTGGCATATACGCGAATGTAGGAAATAAATGTGCTGGTCGTAGTAGAACAGTTAAATCTGCATTAGTACTTTTTTGTTCATATCCTTGATCAGTAGCATGCATTACAATGCTATATACTTTATCGAATCCTTGAATACCAGATGATAATTCTTCACGTGTTTTAATAACTCCTGTTGTTGGATTTATTGAAAATTTATTAGCATCTTTTCCAGTTATTGAATAAATAATTTTACTATTATCTCCTGAATCAATATCAATTGCATTGGCACCAAATACAAATTCTTTAGCTTTTATACGATCTGGAACATTTACATTAAAACTGGAACTTTCAAATTGTGGTGCATTATCATTAACATCTGTTACAGTTATTGTTAAATTTACAGCTGATGCTCTTGGTTCTGTTGCAGAACTATCTTGTGCCATCAATGTCATATAATAAACTGGTGTATCTTCACGATCTAATATTGTTGCTGTTGATATTTCACCTGTATCTGAATTTATAAAAAATCTTTCAACTTTTTCACCCAATAAACTGAAACGAATTTTTGCATTTAATCCAGTATCTTTATCTGTTGCAATCGGTTGTAAAACTTTTGTTCCTGAAGGTAAATTTTCTTGTATTGTTGCATGATATGATTGTCGTGCAAATTCTGGACTATGATCATTCATATCTTGAACAATGACTCTTACTGTTCCAGTTCCAGTTAAAGGTGGTGAACCTAAAAAATATAAAATAAAATAATGGAATTAACATATTTTTTATTGAGATATTGTTTTTTACTTTTAAATATTGTAATGAATCAAAAATGTCTTTGAAGAATATTGAAGTACTTTTTTTTTATAATATTAGAGAGATTTATTGTATGTCGAAGTGATTTTACTTCGGAAGATTTTAAAGATTTCATTCAAATTTAATATGCTAAATCGCTGGAGTATGACGAAAGAAAGAAAAATTACTAAATGATTTACAAGGATTATTTTGTTATTGATGTTAGATAATATTTTAAATTGAAAACGTAAATGTTTTTTTTTTAATTGTAAAACAATAAAATCAAACCAAGAAATTTGTTTTCAAGACACATACAAGTTTCAATTTTTCCTTCTCACATTTGCATTAAATTTGTTAAGCCAATATGCAAACTCTAATTCACACAGCAAATTCATGTCTTTTGAAATTGAGCAATTGTTTGAAGAAAGAAAAACAGAATAATCATGTGTGAAAAAAAAAAAAATTAAAAATAATTGATGTAAGAAAACAAAAGATTTAAGTGAGTAACTTGCATGATTTTCATCAATTTTCGAACTTCTATATTTTAAATCAGAGCATCATTTATTTACTATTTTATTTTAGGCTTTAAAAATTCTTATTTATCGTGCATAATAAGAATATTGAACGTTGTTCTTTGTTTATTCTTTAAAAAAAGGTAAAATAATCATCATAAATATCTTAACCATTGATCAATAAAGATCATTCATTCTCAATGCTCTATAATTTATAAATTTCCCACCAGAAAATATTCTAGCATATAAAATAATTCTTAAAGGAAAGTATGTTTCATTTTGTTTTGTTTTAAACTTTTTAAAATATTGACAAAAATATATACACACATATTTAAAATACGTACGAATATATTCTTTATACATATAGGTACGTATATAAAAAAAGAGACCCTTATCTTTAACATTCTTATTCTTATTGTCATGCTAACCATTAGAATTGTACAAAAGGTACTTAAGATTGGTACAACATTGTTCAATATATTGTATTACAAAACAAATAATGTGCTAACAGTAACACGATGTTACTGTTTGGTAACTAGTTAGGTATTACTAACAATCAATGATATTTTATATAATTTTTTTTTTCTTCTAAAATAAAATACAACAGATATCTTATGGTACAGACGATAGTATGTATGCGCAATATGGGATGCTGCTGGTTTTGTATATTTTACGCATCTACAATATTCCATTGCAAATTTTTGTATTACCTACTACTAGTATCTGCAATAGTACCTACTGAAAAAATAGTAAGCAAAAAAAAAAGTAGCAAAATCAAATATGTATAAAGGTTTTGAATTTTTTTTCTCTCGTTTTATTTGTTATTTTTTTGTTTGTAGTATGTAGTTATAGAGAGGACGACATACATTTTTCTTGTCCATTTTGATGATGATGATGATGATACGTATCTTCCATGTTTGGTCAACTTTTTCATACTCTTCATTCTAGATTTGTAACGATTTAAAGTAAAGATTCAACCATATTATTATAACAATTCTCATATACGTATAATATATGAAATACATTGTTTACATATCTTAAAATATTTTTCAACTTGTTGTTTTTCCCTAATCATAAGGTTCTTCGTCTATTCATTCTAATCTTTATCGTATGATGAAGGTAAGGTTTTTACCTAGTATGTAATATTATTTTAGTTATTTTATTTTTTATGTATGACACATAACAACAACAAAACATATTTTTCAGGAAATCACTTCCTTATCGAAAATGGTAACTATCAAATGAGAGCTACTTTATAGATGTTGATCATCATCATCATCATCATCACTTTTAGTTTAAAATAGAATATGCCGCAAATAATAATGTGTATGAGATTGTGTATATATCTCCATATGTGTATATGTATGTTGAGTATTACAACAATAACAACAAAAATATGTACCAAATGCAAAAATTTTCTTTTTTGACAATATAGAAAATGAATACAAAATTTTTTAATACTTGATAGACATTTACTCAATTTTTGTTTCCTTCTGGTTAAACTTTTAGATACCGCGCATTAATATTATAAGTTTTACGAATGAATAACGTTTTTCAAATTTGACTTTTGAGTAGTACTTACATATGCTCAATGCTGTATGAAAAATCGAAAGATCTGATGAAAATAAGACACATTCATATAAAGACGATGATGCATCATCATCATCCATCGGTCACCGTTCGCAAATGATTTGCGGATACTGTATAAAATGATGATAATCAAGGCATATATGCCTATTTGTTGTATCAGTAGTACTGTTTTTATTATTATTTTTTCTATGTTTATAAAAAAAAATCTTTTACAACATTTTACTATTGTTGATGATGATGCTTCATTTAAAAAAGAAAATATATTTAAACTTCTAAAGCTAATCTTTACTATCTTTTACCTTGTTATATAACAAAAATGTTCATTTTTACCACATTTTATTCATGTTCCATGTTCGGTATAGTTTGTATTATATATAGTAAATTATGTTTCTCTTGAAATTTTTACATATATTCTTTGGATTTTGTTAGATTTAATTTCTTCATTTTGATGATGTATCTAGTTTTCTAGTATCTAAATATTTAAATATGTATGTATGTGATGTATATTTTGTTTATTTTGAAAAAAAAAAAAAAAAAAAAAATGTAGACTAAATGGCTATGTTGTTTGTACATCAAAGAAAAACAACAAAATGATAAATTGTATAAAGAAAAAATTTGATTCTACATAAACTAAACTAGCATTTTACATATGCATGGCAATGTTTAAGATCAAATGATGATAAAGGAATTGACCAAAGACCTAATTCACATTGTTGCGTATACCTATTTATGTTTACGTAAAGTATGTAAATTTTTGCATTTTGGACGCTTTAAATTAAGTTTTCTTTAAAAAAGCAAAGAAAAATTTAAAAATATCAGAAATTATATAGTACGTATAGTTAACTGGCACTTTGAATCCATGACATATTTTATATTAAAATTCTTTGTTATTTTTGTAACAGATAGAAAAAGAAAAACAATTAATTAAAATAAAATATTTAAGAAATTTCTTCTTTGTTTTTTTTTTTTAATACAGTGTTTTTTTTTCTCATGAAAAAGTAAAACAATTGAACTTTGAACGATTGTTGAAGGTGCCCTGAAACAGAAAACTATAAGATAGTTTATATGCAAAAGAATCGTATTAAAATATTAACATAAAATTCAGCAGATTTACAAAAACAAAAAAAACAAAAAAGAGAAGAAAAAAAATTTAAAAAAAAACAAACAAACTGTTTATTTTATAACATATTGCTGTCATATATAAATTTTGACTTCCTTATTCCATATAATCATTTTTAAGGTTCTTTTTTTACCAATAACTGTTTATTCAATTCAATAGAGTACTTAACACATATTTCTTACTCTTATTATTATCCCGTATATAATTTTCCATAAAAAGGAAATAAAAAAAAAACAAAATATTTTACATATACCAAATCAAAATTCTTTGTTTTTTTTTTCTCAATTTTCAAATATGTATATGTATCTTTATTCTCATAATTCAGTAGAAAATTTTATTTGTTTGTATTTTTTTCCAGAAATAATAATATTTTCTTCTGTTTTGTTTTTTTTTTTTTTGTTCATAAAATAACAGCAGCATCAGCAGCAATTTTCACTCTTTTTAATACCGATGATGATCAAGAAAATCTTGACCTTTAATTCTTCTATGAAACATATGTTTTATTTTTATATTTTTTTTGCACTTTTTTTATTGGTTTATTTTATTTTATTTTTTTTTTTAAATTTTTTATCATAAATACCTTTTAAACTTGGTCTATGAATGGGAATTATTATTGAGTACCTATATAATTTTAAATTACACTTATGTAAATATAAAATATCTAAAACTAGTTATTGTACACATTCACAAAAAAAAAACTATATAAGTATGTATGTAGATACATTTATTTAATTCTACAAGAGAGTAAAAGAAAAAGGGAAAAAAAAAAGATTTTTAGTTCTTTTTTGTCTAAACTCCTCTGGGAGTATTCTTTTTAAAATAAAGTGCAATTTCTCGTATTATCATCATCAATTTTTTTTTTCAACTTTTTTTTGAAATTCTTTTGTTTTTTGATTTTAGTTTATTTTTTTTTTTTAAACTATGCAACTAAAATTTATTATACTGAATAACTTGAAATTCATCTTTTGTTTTTTGATTTCCATGTTTTTGTTTTTGTTTTTTTTCATTTTTCATTTTTCACTTTAACAGTATTACCTCATTTCAACATTATATTGTATGCAATTTTTTTTTGTTTGTTAAATTTTCTTAAAGTTGAACTTAATCTGCTCAAAACAACATATATCTATATACAAAACCTTATGTATGAGAAGTTAAATCTATTAAAAATTGTACATTGATGTACAGAGGCGCTTCTTCTAACTAACTATGATATTTTTTATGTGTAATCATCATTACAAAGTCGGTGTTATTTTTTGTTTTTGCTATTTTGTTTTTAAATAAAATGTATCTGTATATACATATACATATTTATCCTCATTTTTACTTGTATTTTGTTTCCTCTTTTTTTTTTCTTTTTAAATTCTAATCCTTTTTTTTCTCAGATATTCTTTGTAGCAGCAAACTAAAATATTAACATTTTTTGCCTTAAAGTAAAATGCAGCAAATAAAACCAATGAAGTTTGAAATGAAACAAAAAAAAAAATATTAAGAATAAAAAAAAAGTATCTAAAACGATGATAGCTTTTCATATAGTTTCTTATTAAAAAAAAAAAAAGGAAAAAAAGTTTATAGATAATGCCAAGAATTTTTTTTTGCTTAAGCATTTTTTTTTTCTTTTTCAAATTTTTCTATACTTTTTTTTCAACATTTTCATTTTGAGGTCGCCCGAAGAAATATATTACCTTGTTTTATTTTGTTTTGTTTTTAATCTCAAAATACCTATGAACTGTGTAGTATATGTTTAAACCAGCAGCAGAGCTATTTCATTAGTATAACCACCAATTCAAGTATATTACAAACAGTGTATATTGTATCTATACATATAACTTTAGTTTGAAGATGATATGCATTATTGTTGTTCTTGTTTGTTGCTGTATTTTATATACATACATATGTATAAATTGCATTGATTGCTTCTATTTTAGCTACTAACTTTTATAATATTGATGTTGTTTTAAGAATTTTATTTATTAAAGATGCAAAAATATTTACTCAATAGCAATACACTAAAAAAAAAAAAATAGAATAAAAGTAACTCCACTAGTCCATTGTAGAAAAAAATTATGTACATATATATGTATGTATACTTTTTTTTCCAAACTCTCATCATCATAGAATTTATTTGAAGTAGATAAAATTTAAAACTATGAAATTTACTTTTAAAACTTTGAGCAAAAAAAAAGTTATATATACAATGAAAACATATTTTTAAAACTTTTATAAGATTTTTGTGCGAAAAATAATCGATCAAAATGTTGTTTTTCATTGCATCTTTATACTTTTTACTAAAAAAAAAAAAACACCGTAGGAAAATTTCAAAATAATAAAAAACAAAAACATTAAAAAAAAGTACTAGAAAATATGTATTTAAAAAAAAAAGTAGCTACTATTGCGATATACTATCTGAATATCTTTACAAGAGACCAGTGAATAGTTTTTTCATATAAAATCTTTTAAAGTAAAATCGTATAAAAAAAATTTTATAAATATAGTAACGTTCATTGAGTTATAGTTTTCTATAAAATTTTGTATTCAGAGTAATCGATAGACTTTTTTAAAATGATGTATGATGAAGAAAATTTCAAATCTATTGAAAAAAAAAAGAAATGAAAAGAAGAAGCAAAAAAAAAAAATGTAAGGAAAAATAAAAACAATAACGATAGATAAGGGAATTAAAGTAAATATTATCTTGGTGGAAAAAAACATGAGCCCCTGATGACTTTTCGGATATGTTACCACCATTTATGTTTTTGTTTTTAAATTTTTTTGTAAACCACCTCTTGTATATTTGGTGTTTGTACTTATATTACATCAGTTTAAAAATCTCGTATTTTTAATATGTAAAAAAAAAAAAATACTTTGTTGCAGTTATTTGTTTTATTTTTTTTGATCGATTACATTTTTTTTTTTTGAATACTATCTAAACCATTATTATTTGTTGCTACTATATGTACATTAAAATATAACAGAACCGTTGTAATATAACCAGTACAATGAATTTATGTATAATACATATAAGTTTTTACATAAATATTCCGTAATCATATTGCGATTTCACATGAATCGAAAAACGATAGATCTTTTAAAAAAAGAAACAAACAAAACATATATAATATTATTTTTATTGGTCTGTTTAGCTACCGACAATAAAATATACAGTTTTAGTTTTATATTAAAAATATCTTTAAATTCTTTTTTTTTTCAAGTATTTTCTGTACAAGAGTGGAAAAAACTGATAAAAATCTGGGAAAAAAATCAAAGGTGATGTATGTTATGATTTTTTTTCGTAAATGGAATATGTATGTAAATATATTCAAGTAAAAACACAATAATTTAAAAAAATAATGAAAATATGGTGTTTGTATGTTTATACTTTGTTGGTATCCTATTTTTTATTTCAACTCAGAAAAAACTTGTATTAATTAAAAAATTTAAATCCTATATAATTAAGAATTGTAATCCTGTGAAGTAAGGGCACAATATTATAAAAAATGATGAATAATTTCATTTGACTAAATCAAGTGAGTCCTATAAAAGGCGTGTATGTTTTTTTTTTTTTTGTCAAAGCTGAAAATTTTTTTTCTTTAACTTTCATATTTGTGTTTTTGTTGATTGACGTAAAAAAGTTCTGAAATTTATGTTTCAGTTACTATATGATTCCAAATCATATTTTTTATGTTTTTTTTTTTTTTTTGCATACTTTATTATGCAAAAAAACACATCACATTTGAATATATTTTTTTGTTTCTATCTTTTTCAAGATTTTTAAAATATCTATCTGTTTCGAATACATAATTATTATATTATTCTTTAACGTGATAAAAATTTAAAAATAAATATTGTATTTGAATATTACAAAAAAAAAAAAACCAAATGTATATTTTTTGATACAACCTTTTTGTTTTACTAACAAAATATTAGTTCGTTATCAGATTATGTAGATATATGTACAACTATTAGATAATTTATTCAATATATACTCTCAAATGAACTCATTATTCTTTCAAGAAATTCAATATACCAAATTTTTTTAAAAAAAGATTTAAAAAACGAAATAACGCCAATATAATTTGAAAAAACAAAAACTATCATATAAATGCAAAAAAAAAGTACAAGAATAGAAAAGACAAAAAAACTACATTATAAAATTCAAGAACAAATCATCCTCTCTGTATGTACTATATAAGCTAGTAAAAATTTATATAAAAGAAAACCTTATGAAATCGTGACGCCAAAAGATACTTGAAGGGTTTTAACTTTATAGATTTGCTCTTTACATACATATAGTATTTCTTTCCTTTATATCATATATATCATGTGTGTATCTTTATAAATAAATAAATATACTAGTTTATATGAGTATCTATATTTTTCTAGTCGCACGTTTTAAGAAAAACGAAAAATAAAAAAAAAATAAAGAGAAAAAAACTTTCTAAACCAAAATGAATATTGTATATTTTTTTTATCATTTTTTTCAATTCTACACGTTAAGATACATGTTGAAAATATTACGATGATGATGATGTGGTGCTTATATTCTTCAAAAGTCTTTATAGAGAACTTTTTATACATGTATGTATGTAACAGTTACAATATCTTTTACTCCTAATATAATAGATAGATTTATACCAATAATACATATCTACGTACGAGTATATAAATTTTTAGTAAAAGAACAAGGAAATGTTTATAGTATATTCATTTTTTATAATAGTAATCCAAATGGTATTATATATGGTTTTAGTTTATTGCATTGAACTTATCCCATAAGACATAACTTTAAGGTCATTTTAATTATCCGATACGGAAGGACTTTAAACAATAACAATATTTAGTACTATACTGAAATAAACTTAAATTTTGCATTGCATTGAATTTTGCAAGAATAATAACTAGAAAATTTATAAAATCGAGTTTTATGAATGTGGAGTGTTTCGATATAAGAAAAAAAAAAAAATTAAAAATAAGTGGTGTACTAAAAGTATATTTTCATTATATGTTGTTGTATAGTATTGAGACATTTGAAATAAAAAGATGTTTCGAAAAAGAAAAAGTATATATAAAAATAAATAAAAAAAAGGATATAAATAAAAAAGTAAATATATTTTTTACAATCACGCATTCTTTTCTCTAAAAATAACAAGAATGCAAAATCTATATGAAGAAAATAAAACGGATGGAAATATTGCGGGAGTATCTATCCATTCCTAAGGTAAAATAGTTCATTTCGATGCAATAAAAATTTTTTCAAACATTTTTTCTTCATTTTATTTTTTTTTTTAGGATAGAAATGTTAATATGATGATTTTACTAGACACAATCATAAATTTTCGGTGAATTATTGCATATTTAAATTTTTCCTTTTTTTATTTATTCCATCATGAAGAATTTTCCTGAACAAAAAAAAAAGAACTAACTTTTAGATTTATGTTTTACACCAAAAATTCATTGATTCTAGCACAAAAATTATATTTTTATTTTTTATTTTTTCGTTAATAGAGTGTGTTGTTTTCTAGTATTTTTATGTTATTTCAAAAGATAGTGAGGCGAAGTAATAATAAAGAAATACAAAATTTATAGAACTTAAAAATATTCATTGCATTTTTATGAATTCTGTAGTAAAATTGAATTGTAAAAATATTGACAGGGTGCCTATTACAAATCAATTGACTTTGAATATTGATATTCAGAACATTAAAGAAAAACTGAGTTAATAATATGGTCAAAAAAAAAAAAAAAGGTCTAAGATTCAGTGATATTCAAGTTAACACAGTAGTTAATTAGATAACTGGTACAGGTCATAATGAAGAATTAAAGAAATATAATATAAAATTGAAATAGGAGAGGCTTATGAAAAGCTCTGCAAGGACTGTGATTAGATTTAATTTATTGATTACACTTTAGGTATTTCAACGATTAATCGATTATTTCGAAACAAATTTAATTTTATAATCAAATTTTCTAGTATCACCCTACTAATATTGTCTATATTCCTTATGGTTAATAGAAAAATAAAAGAAAAAAAAACAGACTGTATTTACATATATAAACAACATGTTGCTGATGTGATGTTTTAAACAATATGAAACAGTATGTATACATACATATGTATGTATATGAAAATGCACGTACAATATCTGCTATGAACTAAAAGAACATTATGCGTTTTTATATTAGGTCGAATAATTTATTTTTAAATGTTGGATATCCATTGTACATAAAGTTTAACGTCTCTATGTAGGTGGACAAATAGATATTTTGTTGGATGAAAATTGCTTTTTAAATTCATGTATATAAGTATAAAGAATAGAATATACATAATACATACATATATTATAACATATGCTAAGTATTTTGAAATATGTATATGTTTTTTTTTGTGTTGTCTTTTCTCATATATATTTTTTTAATTCTAAGCAACAAGTCAATATGTCTGGCATTTTACTTAGCAATCTAAAACTTTAATAAAGAGAAACAAAAGCCATAAAGATATAGTATTAGTTATATTGGCATTGTACATAACTATATCTATAGAATATTTAAAAATTATAAGTTGTAGCTATATTGCACATAATTTTACATCTTGTATGTAACACCTATTTTATTTACCTCTATCTTTTTATTTTGCATAAAAATTAAAAAAATAAGAAAACAAATAAATATATCTGTTGAAATGAAATTTTCATAGTTTTTCATCTTAGTTTTTATATTTTTATGCATTTATTTTCTTTTGTGTGTCCTTAAGTTATTTATTTTTTTATTTGACCAACAAACATTTGAGAAAAAAATAATAATAATAAACAAGGAATGTTGGCGTTTTACCGTATATTTTATAGATAACACATATGAAAATTATGTGTGTGGGATTATTGGGTGTAAAATATTATACATACATTAAGAAAAAAAAAAAGATTAAAAAAAATATTCGTTTAACTTTGATTTGTTTTTTTTTTTTTTCTTTTTTAAAAAAATTTAAAAAGCTATAAATCTGTTGTTTTAGATGAAAGATGTTAATCATTCTAAAATACATAAATTCTTTTCTATATAGAATAAAATGTAGAAACAAAAAAGAAATTTTAATTTTTAAGTATGTATGTATGTTGAAAAATACATCAAACACTAAATGAATGAATATATGTACAAGTACAAGCATGTATTATATGTAAATAATATGTTGTATATGATGTACTTATTTTATTTTGAATTGTTTATGGAGTGTCAGGATTTGCACGATATACATCAAGTACCAGATTTCAAGTAAAAATGACGTTATGATGCATTTTAGATAAATCGATAAGATGTCAAGATTTAAAATGTGTTTCTTTTTTTTCTCTTGTTCTTCTTTTAAGGATAGAAACAAGGAGAAAAAAATACAGCAACAAAATGAAAAAAATGAAAAAAAAAAAAAAGAATTAATGGATTTTTGGATTTTCTTTTTTGCTTTAGGTTGCTTTCATATTTTTTTTTTTTTGCTTTTAAGTAATTTATTATAAATTTTTCCAATATGTATACATATTTAAAAATACGTTCATATGGTACATATGTAGAACCAATCAATAATTAAAAAATGCATAATATATCATTGAACTTTAATTTTGTATATTATATATTTTTTTTGTTAACCTGTTTAAGAAATTTTTGATTACTTCAATGGTTAATGGAATGCTAAAGAAGAAAAGAAGAAAAAAAGCATAAAGGAAATTGCATATCAATTTTGGTTATATCCTGACATGATTTCGTTGAAATATTAAAAATATTAATTTTTTGTGACTTTTTGACTTTTTAAAATTTAATGAGTCGACAATTAATTTTTTTTTTTTTTTAAATAAGCAAAAAATGTAATTAATTATATGAAAGTGGATAAATTTGCATTTTGAAGAAATGAAGATAGAATTAAGGTGTGTTGAAAAAGTGGATCATATCACAGATTTTTTAGAAAGTTACTTTAAAATTGAATAAAGCTGTACAGGGCTAAAAAAGAGGTGTACTCTTTTTTATTCCAGAATATTCAAAATTCATTTTGATCAAGCTAAATTATTTCTTCGGTTGCTCTATTTTACCAAGAAATCATTTTGAAAAAACCTTCAATTTTGCTTGAATGACAAATGATTCATTGTGGTATCCAATGCTTCAAATTTTTTAATGTAGGTATTTTTTGTATATGTATCGTATATAGTTGCCATAGTTACGTGAAGATTTTTTTTTTTTTTTTTTCCTCTCATATTGTCATAAAAATAAGTACAATTTACAGTAAGAAAAACAATTTTCATGATTTAAATTCATCATTTTTTAGGTACATACATATTTAAAACAAAATTATTTTTTTAATAAAATTACATGTTGTTGATGTTGACGATGACGAAGAATAAACTTATTATTTTTGAAATAAGACCAAAACAAAAAAAGAAATAAAAATAAAATGGTACAGAAAGAAAATCATATGTCATATATCGAAAAATTCCATTTTACTAAAACACCAAACCCACTTTAACTAGTAACTGTTCAATTTAAACAAAACAGTAGTTACTACTACTGTTGATTTTGTAATGATTATTATAAAAAGTTGTTATATGCTACTGTGGCTGTTATTGTGGCTATCATCATCATCATCATCATCATCATCATCACCAATAACATCTACAACAAGATTTCAAACATAAATATTATTTTCTTAGCCATATGGATTTTATATACATACATATAAATACTCCTTATTTTCATTGTACAATTTTATTCGTTTTATATTATTTACAATTATTTTCTACAAGTTAAGGTTAAGGTTGACACACACACCATACTTCAAAATAAAATTTAAAAAAAAAAAAAAAAAAAAAAAAAAAGATGAAAGAAAGAAATATGGTACCAATAGAAAATATTCATAGCGTTCATAAACTACATTGCAAAAAAATTTTCTTGATGTTAGGTTTTGTTAATTTTTTTTATATTTTTTTTTTTATTTTTTTTTTTTATTTTTTTACTTTGTATTTCTTAGGTCTTGTTAAAATGATTCTTTAAATATATGTTTTCTTTTGAAATTTTACATCCAATTTATTTCTCAATTTTATTCTTTGAGAGTAGATCAAACCATTACTTATAATAGTTGAATATTGTTGTGTGTTATTTTTTTTTTTTTTTCTTCACAACTATGTTACATTAAATTGTAAGTATATTTTGCGAATAGTTTGCACACCTTTTAATAGAGAAAAAATTTTCAATAGAAGAAACTACCAATGTATGTATGTATATGTATATAAATTGTTCATATACATATGTATTATATGGTACATTATTTATTTATTTATTTTTTTATATAAGTATATAAATAAGTAAGTGCTTCAATTCGCATCTATAGTCAAATCAATGGTATAAATTCAATAAAAATATCCAATATTCTGTAATAATAAAAGGAAAAAGCGCAAACAAGTAACAATGTCAAGAATAACTATACGACACAACGATGACTTGAAAAGAAAAGAAAAAAAAAAATGCAACAGTTATATCTATATAGAGAAAAAAGTGTATGTGTAATGATAGTATCTACTGGTGTAATTCCATTCAATAATAGGAAAATGTAGCAACTGTATGTACAACAAAATGCATAATCATCATCATCAAGTATAAAATACAAGAGTTTTAAAGAGAAAATAAGGAAGAAAAAAAAAAAAAAAGGAAATAAAACAACAACTTACCGTACATTACGTCTTGTTTGTTAGTCAAAATATATATAAAAACGGGATTGTGAATGTGCCAGATAGATTTTTAGAAAAAAGCCTGCTAAAATTCATTATATTGGGCCTATAAGTTACACAATATTATTATGGTATCTATAAAAAAATCTTGTACATACATATATTGAAAGAAAAGAAAACATTATGTATTTTATAAGACCTTTACATTCATACATACATATGTACATGCATTATTTTAAAGTGTGTGTGTGTGTGTAGGAAAACTTTCAATAAAATATATTTTGAACAAATCTATTTTAAAAATTTTTTTATCAAGAAAATGTTTTTTAAACTTAGTATTGACATCAGTCATACGATTAGAAATAATCTGTGTATGTATACAGGATTCCTATAATCTTATAGGATTCACACATCTATATGTGAGTCCTTGGAATTATCCCTTTTACTGAAATCCAGGACTCCAGAAAAAAAGGTAATGAAAAATGTAAGGAAAAAATTGATCGCATGATCAACAAAAAATTGAAAATTTTTGTTACAAAATATCTTAGTTTTTTCGAGAATATTTTATTTTAAAAGTTTAGTTACTGGAAAAATGAAATAATATCATGAAAATCGGTAAAATGAAGTTCTTGAAAAAAAAAAGTTGAATGTAAAGTGGCTCCGGTCACTACCATCTTGAATGGATTTAAGTGTCAAAAAAATTCCTTGAACTTTTCAATTGAAGTAAAAATAAGTACAAGAATTGGAAAATAGAACTAAAAAAATCAAAATAAAAATTGAATCTGGCAGTTCAATATTTATAGATGTGATTTTCAGATTTCTTATACATTGTATGAAATAAAGTTTTTCTTTTTATTTCAATCAAATTTTTATTCGCTTTGTTCCATTGATTTATCAATAAATTAAAAATTGTATTTTATTATTTTCCTTTTTAATTTTAAATTGTAACAAATTTTTCATTGTATTCATCGATAATTTATAATTTTCAGTGCAATCATGACTAAAAGATAAAATTACCAATTTCATAAAAAAGTAAAATAATAATAATAATCATACTCATAAAAAAGTTATTACAATGAATAAATGGGGATTATTTTGACATATAAAATAATTACAATATACAAGATTATGTATGGTGGTTGTTTTTTTATTTATTTTAAAAACTCCTCCTGATATACCCTATACCCATTTTTATCATTCTATTCATTTACAAACTAAAAGTACATAAAAATAAAATTAAGAAAAAAAAAAAATTTTAAGAAAAACAATAATTTCTATATATCCATCCCCTCATCTTTATCAAAGTTCTATACTATGTATGTACATATGTTCCTTCTTAATAGCTATTTTCTTATAACGTTTTTCCTTTTTTTTTTTTTTGCTTTTAATTTTTATACTTTTTTATATCATGAATCATGTAGGTATATCCCTTAGGGTTTGGTGTTAATGTATCAGGAATGTTGTTTAACTTGCTTAACAAAAAAACAGCACAAAAAAGTAATAAAAAATCGATGGTGAAATGCGCTTAAGATCATCAGGTACTATGTATGTAATATTGATCTTATAAGAATTTCAATGTAAAAAATAACCAAGATAGATAGAAAAAAAGTACAGAAAACTTTAAATGTATCTATACTTGATAATATAAACTTGAAAAAAAAAAATGGCTAAATCCAGTGAATAAAGTATACAAATACATTTCAAAATAAAAGTGCAATATGCTACACATTATTCGTGTATGTATGTATGCGTATTAAAATTTTTTTCAGTATTGATGATAATGGTGGAACACAATTTACATAAACAGGACAGAAGTTGAATGGTGGTATACAAGTTAGTGTGCAAAAAGGAGGAAAAAAAAATAAAAACACCTTACTTTTGAAATACAGACTTTCAAAAAATTTTGTAAAACCCAAAAAAAAAAAAAAAAAAATCAAATAAAAAACGAAATTTTAAAGAGAAAAAAAAGGAATTGAAAGATTTTCAGTGATTACAGCAATTTTTTATGCAAAATGCCTTATTATATAGATACTTCTTTTTTTTTTTTTTTTTTCTTTCTTATCGAACAATGAATGGTTTAAGGGCAAAAATTTGTTGCTTTATTCTTCATTGATTCTTTTAAGTTTTTATCAAATTTTTCATTTTTATTATTAAAAAAGTATCTATATTTTAATATACAGGGTATTCTAAATTGTGTTGAATTATATGAAATTGTCTTGACGTGGTAGTCTTTGAATACTACTAAAGATCCAGTTAACACTATGAAGTGTGGTTTGGATACCACAACCTCATATAAATTAAGGAAAATAACTTTTTGCTGATATAAAACTCATTTGTATTTTGTACCTACAATTTTTTTTTTAAATTAAATGAATATGAAAGTGTAGGAGGTTTGAGTATTCTTCATCAATGATTTAGGTGGTAACTGAGAACAGCAAACGACATGGCATTCGGTAGCTCAGTGGTTAGAGCATTTCTCCGGCAAAGAAAAGGTTCCGTGGTTCGATTCCCGGCCGAGTCGAATGTCGTTTTTTCATGTTTTTCGGTTACTACAAAAGCTAATCAGGAAACTTTTACAGTTTTGGTTGCTTTTTAATATGATTTCATTAAAAAGAAATATCCTTGAGAAAAAAACATAGAGAAGATGATTTATAAACACCCTATATGAATAAAAAAAATTTGGGTAATAGGTATATTTTTTTATAATAAAAATAAATTTTGTTTAAGTTTTTTCCCTAATTCTGAAAGTACCTATATTTAACAAAAAAAAATTTAAAAGATTTTTTAGTTATGATATTTAACAAAAAAATTATGTGATCGTCATCATTAATGATCGTTGTTAAACTAATTTTATAAATTTTTTTTATGCCTTTGGTTTAACAATTTTTTGTTTCATTTTTTTTTTAGCTTAACAGCAGTTAGCAGTTTATAATTTGTAAATTATAAATTTTAATGTTAAAAAATTAAAGGGTTCGTTTGGAAATGAATTTGAAAAAAAGAAAAAATTTTAAAATACACAAAAAGTAAAAAATGTTTGAAATTTTATAAAAAAAAAAAAAAGAAATAATTTTAGTTTTTTAGTTTTTTTTTTTTTCAATAGATAATTCATTCTAAATTCAGGGAAAAATTGGAATAAAAAATTATTTAATTATCACCTTTATCTCGTTTATATTCAATATGAAATGAATATTTTTCATACTTCGATGGTTCTTAACTTTTTTTTCTTTAGTTTATGAGTAAAAAAAAAAAAAGTTAAAAATTAAAAAAAAAAACACACAGGTAAAAGAAGAATATTTTTCCCTTTTATTAAATAATTACCAGTTTGCCCATCCCACATAATGACACACTGAACAGACCGCCTATATTCTTGATCTTTGTGTATGGCGAATAAGCGACACATTGTACAAAAGAGTACAAAACTTTTGCAGAAGCAGCACTGCATTTATGAGTAGTAAACATGTTTTCATAATTTTATGATGAATCAGGAAGACAAAATAAAAAACAAAATGCATATTAATAAAAAAAAGTAACAACAAAGTAACACAAAAAAAAAAAATAAATAAAAAAAAATAATGATAATAATAATTGATATAGACATTTTATTTCAATACAAAGATTCTGATTGGTCAGTGATTCGTTTAAGAAATTACAAGATAAATGAAGAGGAAATAATTTTAATAAGAAAACATTTTTTGAGCAAGTAAAAGTTTTACATAATTTTTGTTTGGTTATTTATTTTATTTTTTTAATAATGTCGCAAAACGGTAATATTTTTTTACAAATTAATAGGTAACCTACCTACTAATTTTGCTATAAAAATATTGCATTTTTCTGAATTGGCTTTAGTTCTTAACTAAAAATTAATAAGAATCATGTAGGTAAATTTTAAATTACTTCAAAATTTCGAATGTCCTTTTTATTCTTAATGAATAATAAATTTTAAAATAAAAAAATAAAAAGGTAATACAAAACTGTTTTCAATTATATATTCTTTTTAGTGAATCTTTAAATTCTTTCATGTTTTTCATTTTCATTCTTGGGATTTATTAATTTTATGACTAAAAATTACTAAATTTTGTTAGAACAAAATTCTAATTCCAAGAATCTTTCTTAAAATTAAATAATAAGCATTATAAAAAATTTTTGATAAAAATCTAAAAATTTTGCATATTCTTTCATCATTTCATCTAAATTAAAAAAGATTGTTTTTACCATGCTAAAATCTATGTTTTATCTTAAGGAAAATTTTGAAGATAAGAAAAAACTTAAAACAAGCAAAATAACATAAACAATTTTTATTATGTATATAGCTAACTTATTTTTTCTTAATTTCTTTATATTTTAAAAGATTTTAATATAGTTGCAATTTTTAAAATACATACTAAGAACATTTTCTAGAACTCTGTTTGTACTTAGAAAGATTGTTGATGTTGCTTATTTTATTTTATGTTTTCTTTCTATTTCTCTATTTTTCTATTATAGAGATCAACATTATTTCATTCTTGATGTTCTTCTCAGGTTTAAGCATTAAAACACATAAAAATATTTGTAATATAAAATATAACATGGCTAAATGTAAAAGGTTCTAGAGATAGCCTCACATATACCTATGTATCTAATTGATGAAAGTAAGAAGAAAAATATATTATAAAAAAAAAACGTAAAGAAAAGTAGTGATTTTATTTTTTTAAATGTACCTACTTATAAAGAATGTGTGTATTTACACAATTTAGACACAATAATGCACACAAAACTTAAGTTTTTTTTAGAAGAACAAGAATAAGACGAAAAGCTTTAGAATATAAAATATACAAGATGTGAACATTGTTAGATTATATAAGATTATTATTATGTTTTTTTTTTCTTTGCTTTTTTTTTTTAAATTTTTTTGTTGTTTTGAAACTTTGTGTTATGTGTAATACAACAACAATGTTGTATAAATGTTTCTTAAAAAAAAAAAAAAAGATTTATTTTCTCCTTTTTGTATATTTTATATTATTCTTGAATTGTTTAGTTTGTTATACAAAAAAAAAAAACAGCTAAAAGAAAAAGTCTTGGACTCACAGAAGAGATGGACATTAGATTTGGTAGACATGCATTTCTTTAGCTGTTGAATTCTTGTTCAAAAACAGTTGAAAACTTTTATTCTATAAATTTATTTCATTTTACTTATAGTTTTTTTTTTCATTTTCTGTTGTTTTATTTTTTAGTATCTTTAGATATTTCTTTACTATTTATATGTTCTATTCTATTCCATTTTTCTTCATAGATTTTCATAAGATTCCGACATTCAGTACACATTATTTTTAGTAAAACCAAATATATCTTAAAAAGATACACACATATGTATTTATATACGTATATGAGTATGATTTTAGGATACGTGTAGGTAAACGCAATGAATGCTGTTCAGAAAAATATATCTATAATAAAGAAGATTAACTCTTCTCTTCAAAAAAGAATATTGTGGCCAGTAACGCACGGTCCACATGGCATCATCATCATCATCATCATTTCTTACGTATATACATATTATTTATTTATAAAAAAAATACTGTATTTTATCTATAATATAATGTGTATGCACTACATATCGTCATAGCTATTTTTTTTCTTTTTTTGTTTATTTTGTATTCATACAATTTTATACGGTGATCATTTTATATGGTTTGTTACAACATGTGTTATAATATTGTTGGTGGCCAAATTAGAGTTTTTCATATCGCGTATTGCGATTGTTCAAGAAGCTCGTTATTTTGTTGTTAAGAAATACAAGAAAAAAAAATTATTGCACATATGAGTACTAAAGTGTATGTTTTTTTTTTTTGCTTTCTTTAATACAAAAAAAAGGATTTTTATATCTATTTTTATTTTTTTCTTCTTGTTTTTATTGGTAAATTTTATTTTTACATTTTCTAATTTGATTGGAATTTTGTGATTTATTTTCACGAACTTTGAATGGAATGGTTTATTTAAAAAAAAATAAAATAACAAAATATACAAACGATATTAGTAAAGAATTTTTGAAAATTTAATGAGTTTGAATATGATATATGGTGTACGTACAATATGTGATTAATATACATGGAAAAGGGAAAAAAAAAACAGTAAAAAAAAGAGAAATACAAATAAACTTTCCTTATCAGGAATATGTTCACTTGTTCGTGAATAAACATAAACGCGTATACAAATATAATTTCAATAATTGAATTCTGTTGTTTTATTAATCAAGCAAAAGGGAAATCTTACTGTTTTTTTTTTTTCTTCTCTCTCTGTTATTTAAGATTTTGAAATAAGTAGAGTACCTATATATATATATTTTTTTTTTTTTTCAAATTTTATAACAAGATTAACATTTTGTTTTTTCTAGTTTTTGAAGGAAAATAAATAATAATTAATCGGCATTTTGTTAATTTTACAAAAGAATTATGTATTTTGTTATTTTTTTTTTCGATTAAGAAGGTGTAATGTAAGAGTGTTACATGAAAATCAGTGGAAATATGTATGTACATCAACGTATCATAATTATTTGTTAAGGATATATTTTTATTTTAATCTTACTACTAATACTTTTTTTTTCTTTTGGTAGGAATTTGGTACATGTTCACGGCCTTAAGAATTTTTTTCCAAGGATTTTTGTAATGAGAACGTGATATAGTCTATACATACTAAACTATACTAGTTTCATTTTTTTTACCCTTAAGTTTTGCACGAAAGGAGACCAGTAATTTCCTTGATGGATTTTCTGTTTAGTTGTATCATAGATTGCAGTAGTTTTTGTTTTATAAGTTTGTATATACAATATTAAGCTCAAAGACATTAATCAATCATTAATGAAATAATCATGAAAAAAAAACTTACCAGTATCCATTGCGACTAATGTAAGTGTATATTCAGCTTGTAATTCTCTATCTAATGCTCTTAACAATGATATTTCACCGGTTGATGCATTTATTCTGAATAAATCTGCATCACCTTCTTTCAAAAAATATCGAACTTGATTATTAAATGGTGGTGTATCTGCATCATATGCTTTAACCGATATTACATAACCACCATTCGGTGGTATAACATTTTCCATAACATAAGCTAAATATGGTGAATCTAAAAATGTTGGTGGATTATCATTGATATCAGTGATGATAATTGTTAATTCAGCAGTATCATAACGTATTTCTGAATTGACTGCATTATTTCCATTTCCATTTCCGTTTCCTCCACCACCACCACCACCATTTATTAAATTACTACTAATATTATTTTCAACATCTGATGCACAATCTTCAGCTCGAACAGTTAATACGTAACGTGATTTTCTTTCATAATTTAAATTTTTTGCAACACGTACAACACCAGAATCTTCACTAATACTAAAATCACGATTATTATCACCGGCTGCTATTGAAAATCTTACACGACCATTTGATCCTTCATCAATATCTGTTGCAGATACATGTAATACCATTGCACCAATACTTGCATTTTCTGCAACTGATGCACTATATTGTTTTGGATCAAATACTGGACTATTGTCATTCTCATCAAGAATTTTAACATAAATTTGTGTTTTTGTTGAACGTGGTGGTTCACCACGATCACGTGCTGTTACAGTTAATATGTAGGTGGAACGTATTTCACGATCTAAACGTCCTGATACACGTAATAATCCATCAACAGCACCCAATGTAAATGGTACTGTAGATTCTGTTGTTAACAAATATTCAATATAACCATTACGACCCTCATCACGATCGACAGCTTTAACAGCCATTACAACAGTATTAATTGGTATATTTTCCATTATTGATGTTTCATTGGATGAAATGAATGTAGGTGATTGATCATTGACGTCTTTTAGAACAACAGTCACCTGAAATTGAAAGAGGAGGAAAAAAAATAAGAAATTTAAAAAAAAAATTAAAAAAGAAAGGTGAAGATGATGAAAATATTATTGTTGTTGTTGTTGTTGTTGTTTTAATCGTATTTTTTTTTCTTTTCATTATTTTGTTTTAATAATGATGAGTTTTTTTATTATTACATTTTTTTTTTTTGTTTTTAATGTTTATGTTTAAATATATAAATGGTTCTTAGAGGATTAAAAGTGTTTTTTTTTTCCTCCTTTTACCTACTTCTTTTTTTTAAAAATTTTTTTTTTTACTTTTTTTTTGCTTTGTTTTTTTATTGCCTGTCGTTGGCATATTGTTTAGCAAATTACTTTTAACATAAATTTTTATTGAGAATAGTAAATTAAATGAAGTGGTCATAAAATAGAAAAATCATAAAATAAACATTATTATTATTAGCAGGAACGTTTTTTCAATTATTGTTAATTGCTTGAACAGTTAAGAATTAATTTTGAAATATAGTGTTATAGTCATCAAACGATTTGTCTTTATTTGATTTGTGGAAGATTATAAAAAGCGAAAAATAAAAAACAAAAAAGATTGTCTTGACTTTAAAAGTACGAAAGATTGCGGTACAATGTGATAATCCTTTATGTAAATATCTTATATTTTTGTAAATTTGAAGGAAATTTTTTGTGTTTAATATTTTTAAATTCAATTTGACTGTAATTGTTGTGAGTTATTTTTTTCGTTTTCAGACAAAGAATTTTTTTTAAAAATTTATTTCACTTTAGGAAATGTTGCAAAAAATCAATTGAGTTTTTAATTTTAATTTTTAGAATAACAGCAAAAAAGAAACTTTGGTAAAATTTTATAAAAATTTCAGGTTTGCAAAGTTATACATTATGAAAGATTAAGAAAAACAGTTTTTATCGACTAAACGGTTAAAGTTAAACCCACTTGTACGATTATTGTGCTCACCTGATTGAAGTCTATATATTTTAAGAAATTGATTTTAAATGAAATGTAGAGAAAACAAAAAGGAAAATAAAACTTGAATAAAAAGTTCTAAGCTTCATCCAAAAATTTTGACAAAATAATTCAAAGGTGTACGGATACAGTTGTAGGTTTGCAAAATGAAAATTTTCTAGTAGATGGAAATAAACCTTAAGAAGGTTTACGATAATCTTATTATTTTTATTTTCGTTTTAAATTAAAAGAAAATTGATTGTGGAATTGTTGAGATGAGAAAGATATTTTGCTTTAAGAAAGTTTATTATGTAAATTAAATTCGTAACACATATGTGAAATATATTATACATATGTCAGAATTTTACACACATTCGTACATTTTACACATTTTGAATTTAGTGTAGTTTTCAAGATACTGACGAAAAAATGTATGGTTATCATTATAGTTTTTGATGAAAAAAGTAGACTACCTACCACTAATACTGAAAGAATATACAGAACTTATTTGGTACGTTACTGATATAAAATACTTAAAATATTTACTTTAATTCTTAAAAACTCAAATGCTTAAGTCAGAGAATTAATAAACAAAAAGAAAAAAATTTTTTTTTCCAAATCCTTGAACATTTTTTCTCGAAAATTCTTTTATTCAAGTAATTCCACTTTTTATTGACAACTCTTGAACACAAATATTTAAATTCATTGAACTCAAAACTATGCACTTTATTTGTCAGTCTTTTTAATTTAAATATTAAAAAAATATATATAAAAACTAAATAAAACAAATAGAAGTACGAATAACAGAATACAAATTTTAATAAAGGATTATAAAGCATTTTATTGAAAAACGAAAAGAGAAAAAAAACCAACTGAATCTAAAATAATTTTCTCTTTTTTTTTTTGTTCAAGTACGGTCAAGTCAAGTGTTAAAAAAGAATAATTTATTCATTTTCAATTCATTGAAAAATTCTCGATAGTCATGATATTTATTTTATGGATGATGAGATGGTGTAATGCAATTGAAAAAAAAAAATATATATGTGATCTTCATTTTATATATTAACGACATGTATGCATATTACTTTACACTATTTTATTTTTTTTAAATTTTTTATTTTACTTAATTTTTTTTTCTTTTTCTTTTTTTTTATAACTTATCGCATCTAAGTGCCATCATGAGCACACTTTATTGATGACGTTTTCATTTTTGTTTTTATATTTTAAATATATTCATTATATATCCAAGTATGTACATACATTTTTAAGAGTATAAGAAAAATTCTTTATTTTTACTCTTTCATTAATTTATGTGTGTATAGAGAGATATAAAATCCCTCCATAAAAAAAATAATTTCAAAATACAGTAAACAGTACTCAGAAACTTTTTAAAAATTCATCTCATATACACTTTTTAAATAAAATATATGTGTATTTTTTTCTTTTTTTTCATATAGGTAATCCACGCAAAGATATTGAAAAGTATCTGTATCTTAAAGTGTTTCGTTTTTTTTTTCTTTACATTTTCTAAAGATGTTATTTTTGTTAAATTGTTTTTTCTTCTTCTTAATTTCTGAGTATTTTTCAAAAGGAGTTCTTAGACGTCTTCTTATATTTCCTTTTCAGATTGCATAAATGCATTTTCATTTTTAGAAAAACAAAACAAACAAAAAAAAAAATGAGAGAAAAAAAAATTAAGATATCACACCGAATGAATAAATACCGATGAGATGTTGTTAGGTTAAAAATTGTACATTATAAAGGATTACAACCAGATTCTGAATGACTTTTATGTATATTAAATGAAAGATGAAACTTAATTATTTTGCTACATAGTGAGACAACTTAGATAAAAGTAAAAAAATTTCATTTCGATAGAATTAGATGATGATGGTTTTTTTTTTTAATGTTTTTATTTTACCTTTTTCCAATTTTTTTTTTGTTTTTTACTTAAGTCAGTAGCGGGAAGAATTTAAATGTACAAAAAAAAAAACAAAACAAAAATGTTATGTCAAAGAAACAAAAAAACAAAAAATAAATAAATTTTATACCCGTAAAGCAGATAAAATAGAATGGGTGCTCCCACTTATAATTTATCGAATTGATGTGGTAATTAATTTAAAGTGAATAAATCTGTCCAAGTCAAATGGTACACATTTAATGCATTTTCTTTCAATTCAACACGAGAAGTAGAAAAAAAAAACGCTCAGAGAGATATTTTTTATAAACACTTTATATTCAGAATTAGTTTTTTTTTTTTGTTTATTTTATAGCGGTGTGTTGAAAAATAATTTTATGTAAAAAAAGATGGCAAAAGATAGTAAAAATGGATTTGTGATAATTTCCATCAAAAATACTTTTGAGTATCGTTGAAATTTTTTTGTCTTATTTTAAGAAGAAATTTTCAATTTGATTTATAAAATGAAAATATTATGTTTGAGGAAAAAAATTTCACTTAAACGACACCCTGTACATAATATTGTTTTGATATAGTTGTTTAATTATATCAAAAGAGTTAAAAATTATATTTCACTATACCGACTAATATCAATTTAAATAGTAAAAATTTGTTTTATAGATTTTTTTTTTTCATCTTACAGAACGAAGTATCTTTGAGGCATTACATAGTAGAAAAATGTAAGAAGAAAATTCTAAAAATGTATTCTAATATAAAAGTGAATATAAACAGTTAAAAATTTAAAATGAAATAAGGGATTCGTGCTGGATTATCTGGGCGAGATACGATTATTAATGAAGTTGTTGGATAAACATGTCCAAAGATCGATGTTATCGTTTTTTTGTTTTTTTTTCTCCTTTCTTTTTTTTGCAGAAAAAGTTTTATTTTGTTGTTTTTTTTTCTACTTCTAATTTTTTTTTTTTACCAAATGATGACTACTGACTAAAAAACTATTCCAAGTAGTAGCTTGTATGTAAGTAATATTAGCTTCTAAATTATACTTGTATTTACTATTAAACAGGAAATTTTAGAAAATATATACATATTACATATTTTTTTTTTTTTTTTTTTTGTCGAAAAGAATCATGAAGTGCAATCTTTTACAAAGATTTATAATCGAACACTAAAAATACTATGTTCGTGTAATTTCTAAAGATTTCTCACAAGAAGAAAAAGAAGCAAAAAAAGAAGTTGAAAATTTTTTTAGAGATTGAGTAAAATTAACAACAAGAGAAAAAAAACAACAAATTTATGGAAAAAAAATAAAATTGTGCATTTAAAAAGTTGCATTGATTGAGATTTTAAAAAAGAATTTGTTTTGTGTTAAAAAAAAATTGAACTTAACTGTTATATTTGATGTTAAAGTGATACTGATTTTATTTAAAAAAATTTAAAACATTATTTCAAGAAAATAATTTATAGCTTGTGCATACATGTACAATTGAGTATTTAAAAGAAGTCTTTATTGTAATAAGATGTAAATACATAAGTAGCGAACTGGACCTCTGAATCCTAAAAATTACGCAAGCAACAATTTTTTTAATAAGTTTTACGTAGTTTTTTTTCTAAGACTTTGCTTTTCTAAATTAAGTTCACATTTCTAAAAAAAAAAATAACAACTACTATAATTTATCTTAATCTATCGTTTTATATTTTTAGTTTGTTTGTTCAAAATAAAGAGCTTTGAGATTTAAATGCCTCTTGGAATTTCATAAACATAAATTCTTTGAAAAAAAAAAAAAAAAAAACTTTAAAGAAGGTTTATCATAATTCTACATACACATGTCTAAAATTAAATACTCGAACAATACTTATTTTTTTTTTTTATTGAATTGTTAGTTTATTTTATTGTACAAAAGATTAAGATATAAAATTTTTTTCTTATTGAAAATCTTTAAAATTAATTTTCAAGGTAAATAAACTTCGATTCTTTTCATTTGAAAATCTATATTTAATTCAATGTTGAAACTGTTATGTCATGTGTTGTATATATGTAAATAATGTCCAATTTAATCATCATAGAACGAATGTAATAATAAATTGCAATAATCACATAATAATAGTTTATAAATAATATTCATAATAATAATTCGTTATATCTAGTACAATAATAATGAAAAAAAAAAAATAATAATAATAATAATAATATAATACATACTTGAACTGTTGATGATAACCTTTTTTGCTCAGGTTCTTTGGCACAATCTTTTGCGGTCACCACTAAATTATATGAATTTTTTATTTCACGATCGAGTTCACGTTTTGTACGGATTGTACCGTTTTGTGCAATCTCAAAATCGTCATTATCGTCACCCGCTGTTATACTGTACTCAATACGACCGTTATCTCCTGCAAAAAAAAAAAATAAATAAATAAATAAATAGAGAAAGAAAAAATTGTAATAAATAAAAAAAAATGTTTAAAAGAAAATCAAAATAATAATAATAGAAAAAGATAAAACCAAAAAACCAAATCAAAATGTTTATTGAAATAAAATATTTAGAAAAATAAATATTGAAGAAAAGGAAGAAAAAAACTGAAGTAGGTATAAATAAATAAACGATAAAAATGAAAAACAGCATCAAAAGAATCAAGATAGAGTTTAAAATACTATATTAAAAGAAAAGTATCTTTTAACTTTTTTTATAGTTTGTTTATTTGTGTTTTTATTTATATATTTTTTTCCTTTTTAAATATTTTCTTTGGAAAATCTACGAATAATACTATTAAATACAATAATCATTTATTTATTTCGTATTTTTATTTTTTTTTATTTTTCAAATATTATTTTGCTTTTTTAATGTGGAACTTTTTCGTTAAAAATATATATGTAAGTAAAACATTTACCATCATCTTGGAATATTACCATCAAAATTCATAATAAACTATCAATTTTATTTAGTACCACCAGTATCTACTATATGGCATTGATTTTTTTTTTTTCTTATCCAAAATAAGTAGTAAATTTTAAAATACATATTGTACTTTTAAGAAGCTAGATTTGCGATGGACTTATGTATTATTTATTGAAAAAGATATATTAACATTTAACAATGATTTTTTTTGTTGTTTAAAAGCAAAAAAAAAGTGTAAAAATTTTCTTTGTATTTTTCTTTTCCATATATTTTTTTTTCTTCAATATTTGCGCACATGGAAGGTACTTTCTTTTCATACAAAAAAAAAAAACTATTTTCTTGTTTTGCCGAAGACATACAACAGAAAAGAGAGTTTATAAATTTATGATATAAATTGTAATCTGACGAGAAATTCATTTTGTTTTGTTTTTATGTTTAAAGTTTTTTTTTTTCCATATGTATTCAAATATGTATGAAAAAAAAAAAAATACTTTCACATTAATCAGGTCTAACCAATCAAATGGATTATAATGATTAATTTTAGTGGCATTTTGATTGAACATTACGATGATGTTCAATTGCTTCTCATAAAAAAATTATTATTATTATTATTTTTTTTTTTTAACTTTTAAATTGGAATTTGTGGTAAAGGTGTGATGTGATGAGTATAAAAATTATTATGAAAAATTTACGTGGTTATTTCTGTTTTGTTTCAAATTAATGTGTTTTTTTTTTCTATTTTCTTTTTGCATGTACTATTGCGTTTCTAGGTTAATAGGTAAGAATAAATTTAAGTATGTGTATAGTGTGGAATAAGTAGATGATTAGGTAATCATAAAGAATGTAGCATTTGAGTAAAATAACACTAAAGGAATTTTGTGTTGAATTGCTGAAGTGAATTCCCTATATGAAAATATTTTTATTTTTTTATAATAATTTTTTTTTGAATAATATTAATATTATTTTCAATTTTTCATGTTGAGAAAGTTATCACAAATTTTCCGTGATGTTTGGCCATCTAGGACTTCATAAAATCAAGCCTGCATATCTTGCGTCAGCCCTGCAAGCATTTTAACTACTTCCAATGTAAATTTTGGAAAAGAAAAAAAAAGTGTATGTTCGCACTATATTTTTGTCAATATTTGCAAAATATCGAAAAGACTTCATAAATACAAGTAGTTTTGCTTAAAAATTTATTTTGCATATGTTTTGTAAAAGCCTAAGCATAATATAATTTTATGATTTTCCATGCATCTTCTGAAAGGTGCTATTGTCAATTAATTATTCGTAATCAATTGGTTCTAAAATATTGAAACTAAATTTATCGTTTTATAAAAAAAAATTTAAAAACTGTAACAGATTAAAAAAGAAATACACAAAAAAAATAAAAATAATAATAATTACACGACTTACCTGAATCGATATCAGTTGCACTAACTGTAACAACTGGCGTTCCAACTGAAACATTTTCAAAAATTTCATTTGAGTAGCTCATTGGATCAAATACTGGTGCATTATCATTTAAATCAAGTACATTACAATAAACCGTTAGTGTTGTAGATAAACTTGGATGACCATTATCTTGAGCTTGTACCACAAGAATATAATGTTGCACCTAAAAAATAAAAAAATAAAATCAGACAGATAAAAATAAAAAAGATTTTTAATTTTATAATTAGTGTTTAATTTACTGACAGGTAAATGACATAAATCATATTTGATTTAAATGGATAATTACTGATATTTTGAAATAAATAAAATTTTTAAATTTTTTGAATAAAAAAAGAAAATATTAAAAAAAGTATAAAGATTATTAAAAAAAAATCACTGCAACTATTTCGTACAAAAACAATGTCTTTTCTTTTTTGTCATACATACGGAAAATATTTAAAAAAAAAAACAAACATAAGTTGTTATCTTGTATATACATCATTTAATAAATAATTAAATATATACTGATATTTTACCTCTTCATAATCTAATCTTGCTGTTAATGTAAAAACACCGGTTTGTGGATTTAAACTGAACACATCATTTGCCCAATCTGAAATGACTGTATATGATACCATGGCGTTAGTTCCTAAATCTGGATCCACAGCTGAGATGACACCAACTTGATAGCCACGGGGTGCATTTTCTGGTATATCAAATGAATAGACTGGTTCTGAAAATACTGGTGGATTGTCATTTGTGTCAGTCACCTAAAACGAAAAATAAAATTTTAAGAAAAATAAATTTTTTTTCAAGAAAAATCTTTTCTTTTTTCTTTTGACTCATTACAAAACTTTAAAAATTTTAAATGAAATCAAACGAAACTAAAGAACAAAAAAAAAAATCATACAACAATAACAACAAAAAACAGATTAAATAAAATTTTAACACAGAAAAAAACAAAATTCAAAGAAAAATTAAAGATCACAAAAATAAGAGTGGACACACAGTAAACCAAGAAAAATTTTTATGCAAGTCACATCAAATTCTGTGGCAAAGTCACAAAATATAAAAGGCGATAATTTGAGTTAAGAATTTTTCAAAGTTACATTTATGATAATGTATTTTGCTGTTTTTTTTTTTTTTTCATTTTCTTCATCTTAATTTTTTTTTTGTTCGTATCTTCTTCTTATTCTAAAAAGACCTTTACTTTTATTTTCTTTTTTTTATATTGAAATAAAAATAAACTTTACCATCATTGAACAAGAAGACAAAAGATACTATACATACACACAATCCATCTTCTATACATAATTTTTGTGACAAGATTGTCATATTTACACGTTTCATGTTCAATCTATTGTTTTACAATATGAGTATTTAAGTATAAAAATTATTTTCACTTTTTTTTTTTTTATTATTTCATTTTACGAAAATTTTCTTTTTCATTTAATGAAGACAATTAAAAAAAAAACAACACAGTGTTTTTTTTATACATGTACGAAAAACATTTATCGAATATTGAACTTCTATTTAAAATACTCTAAGTTGATTTTTAAAAATCTTTCTTTCTGTTTATCATTTATGCATGCTTTATTTTGTGTAAATGGTCCATTTAAAAAAAAAAATAATAAAAAAAAAAACAATTTTCTTTTTTAAACAATATAAAAATCAAAATATTTTATGATTGGAAACAATTTATTAATGTTATATAAATTTTTGCTTTGTGTTTTTATTTATTAAGAGAAAAAAAAAATTCTCATCATCATCATCATTGACCATCATTGTCATATCTTTTATCATTCGTTTCGTTCATCAATTTGAACATCATTTTAAACACAGAAATGCAGTTCTATATCGTGACTATCTTGATAAATATAAGTTTAATATTTAAAAAGAAGATATATAATCAAAAAAAAATTTTTTTTTTAAATAATAATAATAATAACAACAACAACAGAAATAATAATAATAATAATAATAACAATCTTATATTTCTTCCTTAATACATTTTCAAATTTCACATCTTTGATTTAAGTATATGCACCTCTTCATTTGGCCATCATTTTCGACGTTCTTGTCATATCAATGTCTTTCCTCTGCATGCAATAATATAACAGCAGTAATGAAGCAGCAGCAATAACAAAAACAATCACATGGTCATTTTGTTGTTATTTTTTTTTTTCATATTTTTTTTATTATTTAGTTTTATTTCTTTAGAACTTTTTACTTTGCTTACTTACTTGGTTATAGAGAGTTGCTTTCTTGCATTTTAGGTTTTATCCCTTCAGGGAATGTATATGAAATCAACATCAAATGCCATTCCTCAAATTCCAATTGATATCTCATTTGAAGGTATTTTACCTTTCTTTCATATTTTACCGACATTCATCGTGATGCAATGGCATTATTGTTGTTGTTGTTGGTGCTGCTGCTGGTTTTAGCTTTTTTTTTTTTTTATTCATTGCTAAACAATTCGTATTGGCGTTGCTGTGTTACTGTTACATATTTATTCCTACTATAGGTATATTTTTGCTATGTCATTTTTATATATTATCTCCAAGGCCCAAGTTACAATCAAGAAATTTTTCGGGATATAAGAGATAGAATGGAGTCGAAATTTGGAGAAAAAAAGGTACCTTTTTTAGAAAAGGGTCCACCACACGTTACAAACAACATACAGTAATATATAGTCAATGTAACTTTCAATGCTGTAGATATTTATAAATTAAAACTGAAAATTAAAAAAAAAAAGAAAAGAAAAAAGTGCAATGAAGGTCCACGAAATGATAAAAAAAAGAAGAAAAAAGCAATAAGAAGAAAAAATCAAAGAATGAAAAACTGATAATAAAAACGAAAGATTTAAGCAGGAAACTTGTTTTAATTTTTAAGAGATGCGTGTACATTATAGCGAATAGAATAAACGGAATACGTTGAACGCTCTCGTATATACATTTACATACATATGTATATAACATTCAGTGGTGTAAAACAACTTTGATTTTTCTTACATTGCATAGCAATAAAACGCACGGATGATGATGATGCGACATTTTGGTGTTTTGTGAAAAAACCAAAATAAAAGAATTGTGCTTTTTTTATTGTTTTTTTTTTTGTCGAATTTTTGAAGTTGTTTCTTAGTTTTGTATGGTTCCTGCTCATTTTTCTTGTACATTTTGAACAAATGATCAAAAATTGAGATTTTTTTTTTCTATTGTGTATTGGATTTATTTCTTTAATTCTATTTATTTATTTTTGAACAAAGTTTTACGAATTTGAATCGTGTTTATTGCTTTTGAACACAATTTAATATAAAGAACAGGTAAAAATGACAAAAAAAAAAAAAATCTGTATAAACCAAGCATGAAGATGAATGAAAGATACATATTCCTATTTGTGATGAAATTGTCATTTGTGTAAAATGAAATAAATAAGAAAGACTTTAAAAAGATATACCATCAATTCGAATTTATACTTAGAAAAAACAGACCATAATTTTTCGTTTTTTTTTTTTAAGTTTTAAAATAATAATTAGCACTAAAGTTAAATCATGTCAAATTCAATAAACGTACATGTATGATAATTTTCTGATTTAATTTGAAATAAGGTTTTATTTTTTTTGCTTTTTGCTTGTTTTTGTATTGTAAATTGTTGAATTTAAAGAAAAGACAAGAAAAAGAGGTGCATTTTTTTTTAAATTTTTATACTTGGAAGTTAGTTTTTAATGTTAAGTCTGCTACATTTTTTTTATAATAATTTTTTAATAAAAACAAGAAATGAAGAAAAAAGAATTTTGCCTTTTGGTCAATCAATAATTGGTTGTATACTATATATATTTTGCAGCATATTTAACTTCTTTCATAGATTATATTACCGTTCTTTAGTGAAAAATCACTGAGTTCAAAATTTAAATTTCAGCTTCAAATTAAAAATCAATATTGTATTTCGAAGTGAAATTAAATGTTTTTTTCAAAATAACAAATCATTTCGACTAGCTGGTGTTTCATGAAAAAATATTTGAAGTTAGGGCCTTTTTTGGCGTACTTAACTCATTTCCCCCAAAAAATAACTTAGTAAGTTTTCTCAGAACAACGAATTTTTGTTAAATTCCAATTACATAGCACTTAAGTACATTAAATGTTACTTTTTTAACATACATACATTGGGTATCATCCTTTTATCTTGATATATTCGTAGGAAACTTGGTAACTTTGGTAACTTTATGAACATAAATTTATTACGAATATTCTTTCAATGTAACTATGAGCATTAAGTGTTTATTTTTATTGAATTTTTTTTAAACTTTCGAATTCATTACAATGTATGACACACTACTACTTTTTTTGACAAGTGCGAAAAAATCCCTTTCAAATTTTTCAAGTTCTTTGACTTTTTTACTGCTAAAGTTCGATATGGTTAAAATGCCTTTTTTTTCTTCTTCATCAAATAAAAAAATCTTCCATTACCCGATTACCGTTCTCTATTTTGTGTAATTATTCAATACATTGAAAATTCTTTTTATTACTTGCTCTTTATTCGGAATTTGTTCTTTAAGTATTAATTTAAAGTTCGTTTTCGGTTTTTTTTTTTGTGTTTTGATCAGTACAAAATAAATGAACTCTTATATAACAATAATCTTAAACATTTGTTTTTTATGAGTTTCAACTGTCAAAAAATTATTTTGAGAAAACATAAGTTTTTATTGGTTTTTTCTTATTTATTTTTCATATGTGATTTTTATTTTAATTAATTAAAATTAACTGTGACAATCTTTAAGTTTATAATATTGCATTTTCACAAACAAACAAAAAAATTTTTTGTTGGTTTTTTTCTTTTCTTTTTCAAAATAGCTTTCTTGAATTTAAAGATCTGATTAACATTTTGTAAGTAAGTAAATACTTTGCGGATAAACCACCACCATCATCATCATCATCGTCATCATCATCATCAGCATAATCATCATTCCATGACTACCAAGATTTTTATGTAATCACCATGATAATTTCAATAAATCACTTAAAATATATATTTTATTTTCTGGCTTTTTTTTTTTTGCGAAAATATTTAAAAAACCCATCTGTATTATCTATATACTGTGAATTTTACAATTTACGAAAATGAAAAAAAAAAAAATCCTAAAAAGTAATGTTTGGAAAAATTAACGTATACATGGCATATAAACTTGTTGAACAGGACTTCTTACAAGAAATGATCTTTACTTATGCCATTTCAAGTCAGAAGCAGTTAAGATGATGTTTTCTGGCGCGTAATTTATTTTAATTTTAAATTTTGTTTCATTTTTATTTTATTTGTTTTGTTTTTTAATTCTTGTGTTTGTTCATTTGTTGTTTTGTTTGAGTGTTTTTTTTTTTAAATATTTTTTTTTTAAGTTTTTACATACTTTATTCAATTTATTTTATTTATTTAATGTAAAAGTGTGTTTTATTTGTTTATTTATTTTTGTGGTAAATTATTTTTATTTTTTTTTCTCTTAATTTTGCTCATCATTTTCAATATTATGAGATTCTTGTTCTTTTTCTTCTTTCAATTTGGTATTTGATTACACCTACTTTTACGAATGTTATCTTTAGAACAAAAAGAAAAATTTCTGCTTCGTTTTTTTTTTTTTTTTGTCATTATCATAAACTTTACTTGATTATTATAAGAACCGTAAAAATACGGTTTGTTGATTTGGTGTGATCCAACCATTCGAGTCCATATTTATCAAATTTTATCACTCAACCAAATCGACAAATAAGATAGAAGTAAATGAAATGAAATGTTCAATGTTCATATGAGTTTATTGTAGTGAACACTTTTTTCGTTGTCATTTCTTAAATTTCAAGAAATTATATTTTTGTAGGAAAGAGAGTATATCATCGAATTTTCTTTAAACATTTACTTCTATGTATGTATGATATCTGGTCACATACATACATATTCATATAAATTTTCTTTAAAGGAAGATAAGAATGTTTTTTTTTTCAGCTTTTTTTTTTTTTTTTAAATATACAAATTTTACTTTTGTGTAGATTGGCATCAAATTACCATGTCTAAAAACTTATCCAACAAAGCAATAAAATGAAAAAAATAAAAGGAAAAACGATAAAGAGATATTGGATGATTTTGTTGGCTTTGCATTAAATAATGTAGAACGTAAAAGAAGTTAAACATAATGTAGAAATTTGAAGATGTGTTCTGGTGATGTTCCAATGATGCTTTTTAATGATACGCCTTAGTGATAACAGCATCTGAAGGTGTTTTTCTTTTATTTTTGGAAATTTTATCTTATTTTCTTTTTCACTGTGGTTTTTTTTTGTATTAAATATTTTATTTTTGTTTCTTTATTTACTTTTTGAAAATTTTTCGATTACAAAAACCGAAAACTAAAATGAAGAATTTGTAAAAAAAATAACAAATTTACTGCAAATGTAAATATATATGTATATTATATTACTCCTACTATATTCAATAAAAAAAAATTTACCTGAACAGTAACGGTTGTTTCAGTATGTTGAACACCATCAGTGACACGTATAAGAAGCTGATATAGATCTTTACTTTCTCGGTCAAGAGCATCTTTTAGACGTAAAATTCCAGTATCGGGCTGAAGTAAAAATTTACCATCATCACCATCGATTAAGGAATATGTTAAAGTTCCTAAACTATCAGGATCAGTTGCACGAATTGTTGCTATTGTATGACCAGTACCAAGATCTTCACTAACTGTATATGTAATTGGTGTATCATGAAATACAGGAGGACTATCATTTTTATCCAAAACTTCTACTTTGACCTGTGAAATTTGAAAAGAAAAAAAAAATTCCATATGAACTATGTTTGAAAATTTCATGATTACATTATTGTTTGTTAAATAATTCTAAATTGGCATATTTTTGGTGTATTTTAGCAAAATTAAAAAAAAAAAAAGACTTAATTGCAAATAAAATTTGATTTATTTATTCAAAGAAAAATTCATGACTTTCTCCAATTTGACAATAAACAATGAGAAAAATTTATATTTATTTCTTTCGGTAACAAAAAGGAAAAAAAAAAACAATATTAGATTTAAGTAAATGGTGGTACCTATGTACATTATATATATCGTATTTGTGATTTTATAGAAAAACTTTCTATAAAAATATTTTCTTATCTTGTAATCTTTTTTCTTCTTCTTGCAAAATCGAATATATATTAGCTAGGTTTTTTTTTTTTTTTGTTTAAGAAGAAAAACAAAAAGCATATCCAGGTTGTTTGTATTTACCATGATGATTTATTACAACAATTTTTCACATTTTATTCTCTCTTATTAGATTTTGAAGTATATATTATATTATGAAAAAAAAAAAATGTAAAGAAAAATAAAATAAAATTAAAAATCACATACAAAAAAATTTAAAAGAAATAAAAAACAAAAAATCTTTAACAAACAATATTCGTTTAATAATAATCAACCCGCAATCGCTTTCTAACTATATACAATAGTATGACCAAAGCTTTCACGTAATCACATATTAAAAATCTTGAAAAAAAAAAAACTAAAAATAAATAAATAAAATAAGTTAGTAAGTAGCTGCGGAGCTATTGATATATTATCTTTATTTTTTTTTACTTTGTGTTTTTTTTGTTGTTGTTGTTGTATGTCTTCTTACTTTAAAGTCTCGACATTTTTACCTATTTATTCATTCATTCATTCACTAGGTAATGCTTTTGTTAGCTGCACCATCGTAATTTTATAATAAAAAAATGTGTTATTGCATGTATATATTATAAAAGATGCCTTACAAGCTAATATAAAATTTATTTATATGGTTATAAACAAAACATGTCTATGTGTAATATCGATTATATATCATAATATCAGATATGTTTAATTTTTACATGTTTCAAGTACAACTTCATGTGATCATAAAAAAATCATCAACAACATAAAAATAACAGAATTTACCGCCTAAGTTAAATTATTAGTACAAGGTGTTTAATTTTAATCAATGTAATTATAAAAGATTTAAATTAATAGGTTTGAAAAATGTGGCAAAAATTGGATCTCAAGAAATAATTTTTTTTTTTACATTCAGAATTAATTTGAATTTAAAAAATTCAGTAGGCTGTCATAAAACTCTTAAAAGAGGACAGGTTTTCTAAAAAGTCTCAGTTATATGGTACACTAATGGATTCAAAACTGCGCAAGGTTTGGAGTTGTGGATCCAAGAGGAGAAACTCTAATGATCTTCCAAGCAGAAATACGTACATTCTATAGAGCTTATACATATGTATTTGCTAGGAAACGTTGCAATAGGAGAAAGGCAAGGATCTACATATGTATATGTACATAAATAAAATGTAAAATAGCCAAGCAACACTGAAAGCTATAGACTGCACTATTGTTTTGAAGCGACTGGCAAATAACCTTAGGCTGGGTTCTTTAATTTTAAAATTATAAATAATTTTAACTTGACTTAAAACACAGTTTTAATTTACCTTTTATAAGATCTAACTGAATACCCTGTATTCCATTTATAAAATTTACCTTTTGTAAGATCATCTACCTTACACAACCATGACACAATTTCTTTTGCACTATAATTTTTATATTGATTTATTATATTAAAAATATCTAATACAAAATTTAATACATTTAAGCTCAAATAAAAAAAAAAACCACTGAAAAAAAAAAGACGCAAACATTAAAGGTGAATTTTTCCCAGATTATGTTTTTTTATTTTCCTCAAAAATTTTTTTTTGTGATTATCATTTTTTGTTTTCATAGAAAAAAAATTTTCTATTATATCATTGATTGATCATACAAACAATTTTTTCCATTAAGATATAGAAATAATAGAAAAATATACATTTTAATTATTAGATTGCAATTTTATCATCTTTGAATTAAATAAAAAAAAAGTTTTTTTTTTTTTTAAATTATGAAAAAAAAAAAACAAAAAGTAAAAGAATTTCAATAATTTTAAGATCAAGTGTCGTGGTTAAATACTTTATATTAAAAAAGAACCTTCAACTTTAATCACGATTTTTATTTATAAAGAGGTTATTTCTTATTTTACTCCTGATTTATTTTTTTTTTTTTACAAGTAAATTTAAAATCATAATTTTTATGTTTAAATATTGTACACACTTACTTACTCTATTCATAGATTAACTCTTAGATGAAGTCAACTATTTTTTTTTTTTTTCAAAGCGTGAAACTGATTTTAATCAATAAATAAAATGTGATAATTTAATTTTTTTTTCAGGATTTTTTTTTTTTTGTTGTTGATTCAATCCTCTTTTATTTAAGAGATCAATGTGTATGGTTATAAAATGTGATGAAATACTTTTTTTTTTTGTTTTGGTGGATTTGATTGATATCCGTACCATACCGGTAAATCGAAATAATGAATTTACTTGTATTGTTGTTGGTGATTTATTGAATATTGTGTGGGTGAGGCATTTTAATTGTACCTTTTTATTATAGTTTTGTGATTTTATAATGTATAAATTAAAAATTTTTATTTATTTTTTCTACCTTTAGTAATTTTTGTTTTATTTATTTAATGTTTTTTTCTTTTAACAATTTTTTTTTGTAGGTGAGACTTTTATTGAGGTCAAATTACCTTCTTTTTTGTTTTTCTTTCATAAAAAATTGATTTTGAAAGGCAGATCTAAAACTATCATATATGAAAGTTTTATTATTTTGATAATTAAAAATATATTCAATTAAATAGATGGAATTTGATGTGCATTTGAAACGTTTATAATTGTTAATAATATAAAAAATAAGGAAAGGAAGAAGTTCGTTTGATTGGTTGTCTAAAAAGATAAAAAAAACCGTTACTTTTCTGCAGAATTTCGATAGGAAGTTATCAACTATATATTCGAAAAGAAAAAAAAAAAGCAGGAGAAATTTTAATGCTTTTGTTTAAAGTCAAGACCTGATTATACAATATAAAATTCGAATAAGCTGTCACACCTATAAAAAAAAAAGAAATTATGGAAAAATTAAAAATAATAAAAAAACAGAGGGGTTGACTGATTGTGAATGATAACCATTCAATTTGAAAGCAGTCATCTTTGATGAGATCTGATTTTGAAGAAATAAGAAAAACATTTTTCTGTATTTAAAAAATAAAAAAAAATTATTTTATACATGAGAATAGTTTTCGCAATATGTATGTATTTTTTTTTTCAACAATGCAAAAATTGGACGTACGTAAAACGAAAACAAAAGTAAATATTAAAAATAGAAATTTTAATATTTAATATCAAAAATAGATCTATCTAGTGAAATACCATCAAAAAAATGTAAAAAGTACTAAAATAATTAATAAACATATTCTTGGTTCTAAATCGTAATAATTCATAACTCAAAATTTAAATCGTTAAAATAAGAAATTTTATACAAAAATAGGTCGTGCTGATTAAGCACGACTAAAATACTAACCCAATCTAAACCACGAAACACTGAAAAGTAATAATTGTTACGTTAATGTCGATAAACTTTAATATTCCAGCTTATTGAAAATTATTTTTAAATTTTTTATTAACTAAAAAAATTATTAAGATTTTGAATCAACTTTTCTCAAAATTGAGAAAAATGCAATCTCAAAGTCATTTTTATTTTTTTAAATGTCAAAGTAAAAGACGAATAGCCTAAAAAAAATGTGATAAGTAAGTGAAGTGATGTAAGTTATAATTTTTGTTCATTAGTTAAATTTTATCTTTCAGCGCTTTTTTCTTTTTAAATATTTAAATTTCATAAAAATCAATTGTCAAGGCAAAAGATATTTTTTAATCATTAATTCAAAAATTTGATGGAGTATTGATAAATTTTGCGTGATTTTGCTTTTTTTTTCACTGCAATGTATGTAATCCTTAAAAAAAATATTCACCTCATTTTCTATAATGATGTTTTTAAAGGTTATGAAAAATTTCATTACTTTCAAATTTTCGAGCAAAAAAAAAAAAACATTTTTGTTTTTCAATAATTATATTTTTTCTGTCCATTTTCAAAAAAATTCTCTTTGACTTTTGTTACACCGGCCATCATACACTTAATAATGTAGATATGCAAATTAAATTTTTTGTACAAATTTGTCTCTTTTTTTTGTTTTTTAAAGGTGTCAGTTTTAGAATCCTTTTATGAAATCATAAATGACGTTTTATTAAGAAAAAAAAAGAAGAAAAAAAAACGACGATACTGTTACAGTTGCAATAACGTTTAACATATTACTAAAACTTAATGGACAGATATCGACAAGAAAAATTTTGTATATGTGTTAAAATAAAAATAATTAAATATATGTTTATGCAAAAATTCATTTACAAAAAAAAAAGTCTTAAGAAACCTGCTGCTTTTTACTTTGACTGCTGTTGCTGATTACCATTACTTTAGACTGAGCTGCTGCTATTTTTTCTTTACTTTTTTTTTTCATATTTTTGATGTAAAAATTTTCTTATCAGTATGAATGATCACATATAAATTTTCACCATTAACCATTAATTTGTTTCGTTTGGCTATCATTCATAATTGTTTGTGTTTTTTTAAATGTTTTTTAATTTAACCAACTAACATTTTATATAAATTAAAGACAAAATGTGTATGTTTTTTTTGTAATGTGTGTGTTTTTAATAAAAGCCTAAAAATCGTGCATTAACATTATAATGTTGAAATTAACTTGTAAGTATGTTTAGTTGAAGAAAAAAAAAAAAAACAGCAGATAAAACAACAAAAAAATGTTGTAAATGGTGAATAATAATGTGATATACATAACATATAACATATATTCTTTTACTGATAATATTAAATTATTACTTTAAAAATATTAATATTTTAAACGTTATTATACTTAGCTTTAGCCTTTCATATAAATATGTTGTTTTTTTTTGTATACTTTTCTGAAAGAGTTAAAAATCAGTAATATAATGGGTAAGTGTATGTATGAAAGGACATAGAGTCATGGAAATGATGTTTTATTAATTGAAATCAATGTTAATGACGGCTTATGTGTCGATTAATTAAATTATTGAGATACACTAAAACTTTAAATATATTATATATATGTACATATGTATGTATTATAATATGTATTTAGTATGTATATTTGTTTGTTACAAACCATTACCATCATATAATGGTTGTACTCAGCATTATATATCAGAAGTTACTTAATGGTAATTTAAAAGATTAAGACAACATTATAATACTGCTGATGCTGCTTTTACCACTGTTATATTATTATTGTAGTTACTTCTGTTGGTCTTTGGCCTCTTTTCTGGTAATAAAATTACATATTTTATATTAACGTTATGTTATATATATCTACATAATATATGACATATAATACACATGCATATACAAACATACAAATAGGTACTTACGTATATATATGTCAATTTGATATAGAATGTTAAGAGTTATTACTTTGCGATCATCTCAATTGATTACAACAACAAACTAATGTTTATTGAAGATAATCAATTGACTAATGATTTCCTCAATATACTGTTAACAAACAATCTTTTTTTAAATTCAAGAAAAAAAAAATGCAACCAAAAACAAACATTTTAAATTAGAAAAAAAAAATATATATAAATATATACATATATACATATGTATATATATGAGAAAACAACGAAAGATATTAAACTTTAGATTTTTGTCATATGAAATTCCTCAATATTATTAGTTTTGGCAGATTTTAACACGATCTAAACAAATTGATAAAACATAATTTATGGAACAAAAAAAAACAAAAAGATATTAATATATAATTTTTGTACATGTGTACAAGTACATAATGATATAAATACAATATAGAAAAATGTGCTATGTATAATGTGAAAAATTGCAATTATAATGACAAATTTTTAATTTATTAGAAAATATATGTATGTATATGAAAAAAAAAAAAAATGCATGTACTTAGAGTGTTAAAAATGTTAACAGATGTTTCTATGGAATAAATTTTAATGAACTTTCATATTTTTTTTACATAATAAAAAATTATATTTAATGAGAAAATAAAAATGTCAAAAGTTTAAAAAAAAAATGGAATTTTTTTGTGGAATTTATTTTAGTTTCCGTTTCATTAAAAAAACAAAAATAAAAAAAGTTATCAAGTTACGTAAGCTGAACAGAATTTTTTTGAAGATTTTGGGAATTAAAGTATAGGAATTTTTAAATTGTAATAAAATTTAATTAAGTACAGATGTCGTTATGACTGATAAGGTAACTTAGTAAACTAGGTACCACACCCAATGATCCAAGTGTTCTACAAAAACATTCCATCTACAATTCAAATGTTGTAGAATTAAGTGATTATGATATTGTTAACCCCTTCCTTTTGTTTGTGAACATTTATGAACAAAGAAGTCATTTTTGAAATCTCGTGGTTTTTATTTAAAATTTATAATTATCTGAAGAATCCTACAAAAGTTATAATTATGATTTTACTTTTCACACTACATATCAATATTTTACTTAATTTTAAAGATTTTAGCGAATTATGATACAAATCAGTTTAATATTCACTTATTAACACTTTCTTTCTTTTTTCCATGAAATTTTCTTAACCACTTTTTATCTTTATGCATCAGCGATGAGAAAAATGCAGTAAATACGAGTATATAAACTTACGCTAGGGCTCATGACTTGAAAAGAGATTTGCTCCACATAGGTACACTTTCTGAAATAACTTTAAGAAAAGCTTCAAACATTGTTGGTGAGGTTATAGTGTCACAATTAATTTAAATTTTAGAACAGTGTTTAGAATGACAAAATCATAATTGATGGTTGGATTTGTCAAAATAACAATTGAGTTAAACTTGGGTATAACTCAAAGGATCACAAAAACATTGAATTGGAAGGCTCTGTTCAATATAATTATTAATAAGCTTTGAATTTAGAATCAATTAACTTATTAATTCATACTTAAAATTGACAAAAAATTCCCATAAAATTTTTTTTTATAAACTTTTTAATAACTTTAATGTCTACAAGAGTTTTCATTCTAAATTAATCTTCACGTTCTCCTCAATTAATCAAAATCATTTCGATAATTCAAAATATCAAGACAAAAAACCAAAAAAAAAAAAAAAATTAAATTAAAATAAAAACAAAATAAAAATACTTTTTTAATATATTTTGATTTATTGTTTACATTTTTCATAATTTTTTCACACAATGTAATTTTGTTCTGTTTTTTGTTTTCGTTTTTTCACTTTTGAATTCTTTTTAATGAAAACAAAAAAAAAAAAAAAAAGTTAGAAAAAGAATCGAATAAAATGAAGAAAAAAAAGAAAGAAAGAAAAAAGTTAATCGAAGGATATTGAGAGTGCAATTGAGCAACAAGTTATCCACAAAAAAATTATTTTTCGTTTTTGAAACCCCATAGGGTTCAATTTTAAAATCGATCGATTTCGATCGTGATCATTCTCTTTTGTTTTTAGTTTTTTTTTTCTTCTTTTATTCTTATCATGGAAATTTCCTTTTTTTTTTTCACATCTCATCCCTCTCTTTAACTTAAATAAATTCATCTAAAATATCTTTAACTTTTTTTTTTTTTTGAGTTCATAATGTAAAAATATTTTTTTTTCTTGTTAAAACAAAAATTTAAAAAAAAAAAACAAATCAGAATAAGTAAAATAAAACAGAAGAAAAAAAAAACATTTAAAAAGACAACGAAAAATTCATCGTTAAGGTTGTTCGATTTTTCATCCATTAGTCAGTTTATCAGCATGTGGATCTCATTGGTATAGTGATATCGATATCGATCAATACATGAGTATCACAATGAAATATACATATAAAAGAATATTTATTTTATTTATTTGATGATTTCTTTTTTTTTTTTATATTTTATTATTTTCTTTCTCTCCCTGTGTTTTCTGTTGTATGTATAAAATTTTTGATTCCTGTGGACCTTGCGATTGAAACTATCATTTTGTTGTTGAATTTTACTTTTTTTTTTTTCTTCTTCTTCTTCTTCTTCTTCATAACAATTTGATATTTGTGTCATGTCGGATGTGATCACGCAACATTTTTCATTTTTTAATTTTATTGCTTCACAAGAAAAGGAATAAAATAATTTGAAGAATGAATAAAAAAAGAGGAAAAATCAAGAAAAAATAAAAAAACTGAATAAATAAAACAAATAAAAAATTGTAGATATACATATATTGATGGAACAACTGAAAGAAGAAGAGGTTATGGGGTGACGAAAAATGAAGAAAAGGAGAAAAAAAAAAGGAATCTTAATATACAAATAAAATTGATATGAAAAAAATAATAATAATAAAAGAAAATAATGAAAAAATTAAAACGATAACCAATAAAAGGAAGAAGAAGAAGAATAATAAGAAGAAAACGAAGAAAAATGATATAAGAAGAAAAATTTTTTTACATTTGATTGGAATGTTGGACGACTGGTGGATGGGATGAGAATGATTCCACACTGATGATGATGATGATGGTATTTTCTTGGATTATGCATTGAAAAATACTTATTGATAATTCAAAATAAAGAAAAATATTTAAAAAAAATAATGTATTTAGCGCATATATAACAAAATGTAATATATAACACACACATTAAATCATATAAAATGATACAAAATATCGATCTAACTATTTGCATCGTTCAATTTAAGAAGGTTGAAAGATGGGTTATTCATTTGTTTCATTTAGGGTTCAGGCTATTTTTAAATTATTTCATAACAAGTTGAAGTTATAAGTATAAAGAAAAAAATTATCTTTTTCTTATTTTTTATTTTTTAATAAGGTAAAAAAATATTAAAAGGTGGATACGAAAGATTTTTTTTTTTTTTTTAAATTACAAGTACTTTCAGGAAGTTTATTTTGTGATTAATGTTTATGCGTAACATTTCGATTTTAATGAAAGAAAAATTTAAAAAAAAAAATTGTTTATTGTACAAATTAAATGTAAATTTGAATTTTTACATAGGGGTGGTGAAAAAGTGAAGTAAGAAAACAAAAAAGGGAATCAGATGGAAAAAAATCTTGTAATTAGACGATTAAGCAATATTTGCCAATATCAATAATAAGTAAGGTAGTTTCATATCAGTGTAGATTATATGTGAAAAAAAAAAACATATACGAGTATATTACAGATTCATTTTTGCATAATAATTTATAAAATTGAAATAATAATTTTGCTTATTCGATTTTTTCAAATGTTAATTTGATTGATTTGAAAATAACGCCTATTAAAATGTTATTCTTTTTATACGAAAAGTAGACAATGAAAAATCGAAGAAATTAATTTTATGTATAAGCGGAAATCATTAAGTATAAAAATCCAAAAACTAAATATGAATTTTCAAAATATTGGAATTATGAAGTATTTTAATAAGCATGAATTTTTTTATTTAAAAGTCTTTGCTTCGATTGAATTTATTTCAGAAACAATATTAAACAAAATATTTTTGGATTAAAAGTCAAAAAAGCAATTGATTTCAAAAGCTTTTAAGAACATTAAAAAATAAAATAAACAATAAAACCACAGTAAAATTTAGAAGCTTATCTTTCTTTTTCCTCGTGATGCTCCCTATTCATCCTTCGAAGAAATTCATGAAGAAAAAAATACTCCTTAAATCGGAAATAGTTTTTGTTTCAACCGTGCTATGACTTTTCCTTAAAAAAGTCCTAAAAACGGTACAGAAGCTAATTTTGATCAAAATTCAAAATTCTTATTAATTATCGTGCTATAAAATATTTACTCAAATTACTAACACATCATTCCATTTAAGGACATGTCAAAATGATTACTTTTTATATTTATAATATTGCAATAAACACATTATCTTAAGTAAATATAAATTTTCTTAATTTTAGTAGGCGTTTTCTGTATGTCACTTATTTTATTCTCCTGCTGTGCTTGAAGTAATTTCTTAACAAAATTATTCTCGCACTTTATTTCAATTTCAGACTTTTTGTGGTAATTTGCAAAAATAAAAATGAAATTTAAAAAAAAAAACTTCATCGATTATCTTCACTTCTTCTATAGATTATGTAGCTGTTGTACTGAACTATCTGTGATGCCATTATTTTCCAATTTTAATCTTTTTCTTATTATTATTTTGATACTTTTTTTTTTCTTCTTTTTTTTTATTTGTTTTTAGTATCCTTATAGTCACAGTTACTTGTGAGTCTTATAGTTCATTTATTTTATATATTATAATAATTTTTTTATATTTGTTTGACTTCTTTTTTTTAATCTTTTTAATTTTTTTTTTACTTTTAAGTCATATTCTAAGAGCACTATGGTATGTTGTGAAATATCTTTAGTCTCACTGGGAGTTCTTAAAAGATGATAATGATGATGGTGAAAATTTCTTTGTTTTTACTTTTGCTTTGCTTCTTTTTTTATTTGTTGTACATTATTTATCTAACAGAATTATTGTTGCAACTTTCTTCTTTTTTAGTTTTTTTCTTTTTTAAAGAAAAAATTTTTTTAAAAGAGAATTTTTAAACTTAATATTCAACTTACCTTTAAGAATAATGCATCTTAACATTTTAAAAAAAATTTATTTTCATTTTAAATGATAAATTTGTAAACTGTGCAAAAATATTATTAGTTTGTTCATTTTAAAATTTATCATATATGTCAATGCTTTTGTATTATTACTAATGTATTTTTTAGTTTATTGAGAATATATACATATGCATTTTAGAATGTTGTGTTTTTGCTATAAGGAAATAATTATGAATGACAATACCGATAAATTGTATTGGATTTGCAGAGAGAATTTTTTGTTATTAAAGAAACTTGTTAGTTAGTTTTAGATGGTAATTAAAATTATTATTTAAGTTTTTGTTTTTTGATTACTTTGTAATTGGGTTTAAGAACATACATGTATTAAGAAATTATTTTTCAAAAAAAAATTGAAAGTTTAAAATTAGAAAATAGAAGAAAATTTCTAATACAAATTTTGAATACTATAGTTTCTAGAAAAATATGAATTAAAAACTGAAAAGATGAGAAAAGATTAATGAGTGCTCATATCTGAAAATTACGAAAATGAAGGTGATTTGGATGTCAAAAGAAACAAAGAGTTTTATTGAAGATTACATAAATCTGATCCTAGTAAAAAACTAATTGTTAGGGAGGAATAGAGATATATTGAACTTTTTACTTGTCTTAATTATTCAATGAAGATATCCAAATAACGTTTTCGCTAGAAGTATCTTTTTTTCACTAAATGTCCATAAGTTTATAAATTATTCGCAAAAGTATAAATTTCTTTTTAATCTCAATAAATTTCATAGTAGACTAATAATTATTTATGTAATCAAAAAATGAAATCAATAAACATAAAGTTTGAAAAATTTAATTTATGATAATTAAAAAATATTTAAAAAAATATCATGCTATTGAAAAATTCCCGAGAAAAAAAAAATATGGATTAATTTTTGAAATATTTTTACAATACGATCAATTTTTTTTTTTTTTTAAATATAAATGAATTCATATGAGTTTTGATAATAATAATTCACCTTAATTACTATATCGTGAAAAAATTAAATAATTTTAAATTTTACGCAAGGACAAATTATTTAAAAATACTTTTAAGAGAAATCAAAAAAAAAAAAATTAAAAAAATAATAAATATATTATAAAAATTAGGTGAAAAATATAAATCATAACTCGTTACTACTAAATAATTTCAAAATCATATAATATAACAGGTTATCTTGTCTTTTAAATAAAAATAATATCTATCAATTGGAAAAATATAAAAATGATGTCAAAGTAATAAATATAATCAATAAAAGAAATATGATTATTTCTATGTGAAAACGGCAAAATAATATATTTACAATAATTGAACATATGGATATACTCAATATGAGTACATTGCCTGCAATTACATCATAAATGAAATATATGTATGTTTAAAAAAAAAATGAAAAAAAAAAAAACAGAAGAACATAACCATACTCATACTCTCTTCAACTAAAAAAAAAAAAAAGGAAACAAATAATATAAAAATGATCGAACTCGCATATATAATATGAATGAACGATACATAAAATCGCGTTCAGCATTATTCCTTCAGTAAACATTAAGAATGTAATTTTTCATTTGCTTGAACTCATCAGTGCCTACACGCTTTATAATAATATAAAACGTTTCATTTCAAGAACAATAAATAAAACTTCGAAAGGCAATTACAAACTTCAACTTTTCCCGGTCTTTAATGAGGTACAACAGCATCCGTAAAATTTGTTTACGTACATTCTTTAAGTCATCATTATTACCATTGATGGAAGTTTTATAAAGTTAATACAACAAAACGGGACAAAATGTACCATTTTCATGGCACTTGTATGCCCTAAAGGCCTACAGCAGGAATCTCTTTTTCATCATCATCATCATTTTATTTATTTTATTTTTAGCAATATGTTTAACATTTTTCCCTTGATCGTTTTCCTTGATGATGATCATTTCGTTTGTTCGGGTCGTTTATTTTTTCTCATTTTTTTTTCAAACTGTTTAATGCGCGCCTTCAAATTTCTCTTTTTTTTTTTCTTTCCTTTTTTCATTCATTTATTATGTTCAATGTTTTTTTTTCTCGTTTCAATATTATTTAATTTTTGTTTATGTAGGTACATTGATTTGATTTGATTTCTTTTTTTTTTTTCATTTATTTTTTATGTAGGCATTTTCGTACATTGGAATTTCTTCTAAAGGAAAGTTAAATAGGTAGACAAAAGGTCAAAGAAAAATTACCTAAATACCTGTGTAATGAGGATAAATTAAAAATTTAAAGGATATAAGGAAATTTTATTTGATTCTTAATTTTAAAAAAAAAAACAAAGTTTTTCAATCATAATCTAATCCTGTTCAAGATGATGAGCCTACTTCCAATTATCAATGTCCTTGTAGGTCAAACGAGTCTTTAAAGATATTCTGAGAATAAAATATTCTGCATATACTATTTGTTTTTCTCCTAATACTCGTAAGTTCTTTCCTAAAGATTTATCCTTTTAGCTTATTTTAAATTTCAATAAAATAAATAATCAATTCATTTTTTATATTCCTCTTTCATATTCTTGTATTAAATCAACAAAACAGATTTTAAATAAAACCATTTTTCTATCTTAAGATGTTACACACGCAGCATTCTAAATTCAGCAACTTTATCAGTATAATCTAACAAATGTGCTCTATTAGTTATTCAGATCAACTAATAGTTAAAATTGTGTAGTATGTAAGTATGTATAACATTCTGTTTATATTCTGTTTTACGAAATAAGAAAGATAGATAAGAAATTAAAATATATTCAAAGTATAAAATATGTATGTATGTATATATTTATATATCTATTTCTACTATATATGCTGCGAAATAGAATTTTATCCCACCAGACATGGAAAAAATTGATTTCAGTTATGGTTAGACAGTTTGTTTTACCATAATAATACTTCTTATTTCTTCACTATAAAAAGCAATGAAAAAAATAGAAAAAAATAAATAAAATAAAATGCATAATATAATCGAGTGAATTCAAATTAAGAACAAAACTTTTTTTTAAAGATCTATGGAAAAGTTTTGTTGTATTGTTACGAGTTTCAAATTATGCAAAATAGTTTGCATACCTTCTTTATAAATGTTACGAACATATGTGTGTTGCACAAAAGAAGTTCTATTTTATTGTTTGTTAAAATTGACTAGAAAAATTTCAATAAACAAAAAAAAACAAAAAAACAAAAATGAAAGAAAAAAATAAAACACTGTATTTGAACAAATTACTTTCAAGCCTATTTTGTGTTTTATAGAGAATTTACTTTCTTCTCAAAGGGTTTATATTGTTATACGGTATACAATTAGAGAGTTAAAAAAAAAAACGCACACACAAAGTATATTATATTTAAATTTTTTTATAGTTTACTTGATGATGGGTATTATATGGGCAAAATAAAATTTATGTAAACCTATTACAATCATTGTATAGAAAAAATCCTTTTTTTTTTTAATTTAAAAATTATTCACTTTTCCATTTATTTTATTTATGATGTATTTTAGGTTTTTTTTTTCTTCTTCTTTTAGAAAAGGAAAAATAAAGTCAATTTTACAAATATTACGCACGTTTTTATCATCAATATTTTCCAGTTTTAAAGTATTTAAATGGCTTCCCTACTGAAATGATCTTCATATGAGGAAATTGTTGAAAATTATATGAGAAAAAATTATTATAATTATATTTTCAATTGAATTTAACAATCAATATGAAAATAATAAAAAACTTAGAATGTTTTCTTAGGTACTGGTTGCTTTACATAAAAAAATAAGGAAAAAAAAAAGAATTATACGTACGATTAATTAGAAAACTTTAATATGTAATTTTATCTTTAAATTCTAAAAATAGGCATTTCATTTTCAAAAGAATATTTTTTAATTTTTTTCTCAATATCTTTCCGGATAAGCCATATGTTTAGGAAAAAAATTGAAACAAAAGAATGTCCTTACAAAATGCTAAAAAATTATTAAGTAAAAAATGGAACGTGTTTTTGTGATTTCGAATGTCAGAATTTGACAATTTCCATGTAGTACATAAAACAAAAGATTTTAGCAAGAAACTTGTCTTCATCTCAGTATAAAATGCTGTCGTAGAAGAGCTTTGGTTATTCCAAAAAAAAAAAAAAAAAAAAAATACACATGCGCTTAAATAACAAATTTAACGCATTAAAAACAAAATTTTTTTGTAAAAAAAAGTGAAAAATAGAGAAGAACTGAAAAAAAGTGGTAATTTTTTTACTGAAGTAAAAAAAACAACCAAAAATTCAACTTAATGCTAGGTGATAAAATTCTCAACAAATAAATTTTCATAAATAATTCTTTGTGAGAACAAAATGAAATGAAATTATTTTCATTCTTATAAAATAAAGAATTCTGCTTAAAAAAAAATTATTTTCATTAAATATACATCTAGTCTGTAAGTACGATAATTCTTAAAAAAAAAAACAATTTTTAAACACTTGACTTTAAAAAGGTGAAAAAATTAAATAAAATTTTTTTTTTCAAATCTCATTACAATTATTCTTCATTTAAAAAAAGCATGTTTTAAAGACATTGAGATGTGATTCATTTGTTATTTTTTATGATGATTAGGTATGATGATAATAATATCTACTAAAAAGATATTTTTCTCTTTTACAAGTATCTTTTTAGTTTTGTCTTGAAAAAATAAAATAATAATAAAGATTATACTGTGAGCTCATTAAAAAATAAAATGATGAACACTATTTAATTCCCGATGTACATACAGCAGAGTATAGCAATTTTACTTTTTTTTTATATTATATTTAAAATAATTTAAAACTATGATACACGCGGATGACTATCGTGACGCCATTTAATACCTTTTTAACTCTACAAAATAATTCTTTAAAAATTTGTTTATATTTTTTCTTTTTTTTTTTTTAATCATTATACTTTAAGGTCTAACACTATACTATACAATAATCATAATAATTTAAATAATATACATTTACATACTTTATATAAAATATTTTGTGTATGCATATTTTCCTTCTTTAAATAGTACACACATTTCATATATTGCAATTAATTTAAATAACTCTGTGTCAAAAGCGTCAAAAAATCCTTTTTATAGTTTTTTTTTTTCGAAATTTTTATATCATTTTTTTTTCTCTTCCAACCACCACATGCTGCTTTGCAAAGGTTTTTGTTTTTATTTTATTTTTTTTTTGTCTGTTTTTAGTCAGTTCAGCCTTATTATCGCACAGCTGAATAAATTCTTGAGTAGTCTTAAAACTTTAACTTTTCAAACATTTTATTAATTTTTATTTTCTTTTTTTGTATAAATAAAAAATTCTTTAAATGACCAACATAGTCTTCGTGTAATATTTCTATAAAAGTATCTGCAAAATATGCACCATAAATGCATAACATATTACACACATGCAAATGTGTGTGTGTTGCGTATATATAGTAGATGATATTTTTATTGTTTTTTTTTTTCCGTTCAAAAAAGAATAAATAAAAAAATAATTTAAATAAATAAAATAAAAGATCTAAAAGTATCATCCTCTCATTTTTAAAGTGTTTATTGTAGCATGTACTAACTATAAAATTTAATTTGTTCGTTTTTATACTCTTTTACTCGTTTTAATAAATTCTCGATTTTTTTTTTCTACTCATTCTGGATTTTTTTTATTTATTCATATATGTATTTCTTTTATAATAATAATAATAATTTTTGCCTCTGAATGATGTTGCCTACCTACCTAGTTTATCCTGAATTGAAGAACTTAAAAAAGGAGAAAATTAAAAAATAAAAATAAAAATTTGCAGACTTTTATTTCTTTTTCTTTTTTTTTTTAAATTTTTAATGTTTTTTTTTTTTCTTACAAAAAACATACAATGTAAGCTGCACGTAATAATAAAATAAAATATTCTCATATAAATGCACTGGTAGGTATCTATATATGTACATATACATACGCATATTCATAATATTGCAAATTTTTTTTATTTGTATTAATAATGAAATGATGCATCATACATTGTTGTAAAATGAAAAATAATAATGAAAAAAAAAACACATATGAAGCCGCTTCTATGCATTTATACATACATATGTGTACATACAAATGTATGTAAGTATGTATATGTGCTGCTTTTGCTATCCAGCTAAAAAGTAAAGTGCATATAATTGATACTGCAGTTAAGTAAATGAAGTCAACTGGCAGGCGATTTAAAAAAAAAAAAAAACTAAATATAGTTTGTAGGTATTGTATATAAATATGTACATATGTATATAGTATACATATATTATGCTGTGAAGATAATAATAATAATAAAAAAGTAAGAAAAATAATCATCAGCATCCTCCTCATCAACCTCAAAAAAAAAAATAAATAAAATAAAATAAAAAAAAATAAAAAAAAAAATGTGTAAAAGAAAAAAAGAAGAGTAAAAAAAGTGTAAAAAATATTATGAAAATCTTCACCCGCTATCTGAGAAATGAATGAGAGATTTAAGATTTACTGATGATGAGTTTTTGTTTCTTTTTATTTTTTGTTTTAATATTTGAAATTAAGATAGTTTGCGTATTTTAAAAAATGAATTTGTATTTTTTTCAAGAAAATATTTTTAAAGAATTTAAAAATTATTTAATATTCAGATATGTACGAGTTAAATATGTATAAAGTATTTTTGAACGAAAAATAAAAATGGAATGTAAATAAAATATTTATAGGATATGTATGTACATATATAGAAAATTTGAAAAAAAGAAGAAGTTAAATAAATTAATAGTAAAAATATGTTTAAAAGAATTTTTGAGAATCAAATTTTTTTCATCGTTTCTTAGATGAATTTTGATGCAAATTGTGTGAAATTAGGAAATGATAATGAGATGAAATTCACAAAAAGTTATTTTTCTTTTTTTAATTAAAGATTTTAATGTTTAAAATTGTAAGGCATTATCACCATAACTGGCACAATAATTTGATGTAAGTGAAAGCCTGTTCAAATTAACTTCAATTTTATTTTAAAAATTTTGAACTTTGTAATGTTAACTTGTTAATGGCATTTATTGTCCGTTTTCCTTGCTCTCGTTCCTCTCTGAACATCTATGGCCTGGTACCAAACCGAGTTGTACCACTATATCTTTCTGTATTTATTTCTTTTCTTGCAGGTCCTTGAAGTAACAGGGTATATACAGGGTGTTTCACAGTTCGTGTGCCAAACTGAACATGGTGGTAGATCTCGATGAGAAATGAAAAAAAATCGTATGGGAGGAAGTGGTCTATTCTCAATGGTTACCGAGATATTCAAGATCAAAGACAATTTTTTTCCGAAAAGTAACCAGTTCCACTTTTTGCAACATATTTTAGCGCTCCCGAAATGTATATGAAACACCCTGTATATGCATTTAGAAATGCTTGACTGTCTTGGTAGAAAGCACGGGAAATTTTTTCAAAAAGCCCTAAATTTATTTTTCATTAAAAAACTACAGTGCCAGGTAGTGTAAAAAGGAAAATTACTTTTCCTAAAATATTTTTCAGAGTGAACTATGTATGTATTACAATTTATTTTTTAACAAAAAAATCTCAAAAAAAATTGTCTCATTTTAAAAACAACATCTCTAAATCCATTTTGTTTTTTAATTTTTCAATTTTTAATTCATGTCACACCATTTTAACGGTTCATCATTCAAACAAATAAAAATAAAATGAAAGCGCAAGATCCAAAATTAAATGCGCCCAGTAGATAAAAAAAAAAAAAACAACCAAACACAGTTAATACACAATACTTATTTATTTTGTCCCAAAAAACAAACTATGTATACACATATTATTTAAGAAATAAAATACAAGAAAAACAACAAAACACACATAAGAATAATAACAAAAGGATGAACAAAATATTTTCGTAATTAATTATGCGTCCAATTACTCGTATTTCTGACCACAAATGTAATTAACGATTAAAAAATTGTGGTAAACTTAAACGGAAAGGTAAAAATAAAAATGAATTAAGAAAGTAAAATAATAAGAAAAATGAAATAAAATTAAAAAAAGAAAAATAATAATGAATAAATAAAGTTAAGTAAAATATAAAAAAAAAATAAACAAATAAAGAAATACAGGATACACATATTACATACATATGTATATGCATACATACATGTAGTAAATACATACTATAGTATATACATATGTACAACAAACAAAACAAAATAACAGATAAATAAAGATCATTTCATTTCATATAAACATAACAAACAGATTCACAAGATGATAATAATTAAAACCGCAAATTCCCACCAGAAAAGCGCGAGTCATATATTAATTCTACAAATGCATTGCAGCATTTCATTTCATTTTTACTATATATAATAATTTAAAATTTTAAGTTATATAGATTAATATAAATATTTATATATGTATGTATCTGCGTATTCACATATATTATTTTTCAAAGAAGTACCGGCCGGTATATTTTATTACGTTATTACATACATATTTTCCATCATCTTCATAGTGAAACAACAATACTTTTAAAATACAAAATCTTCGGAAACCTTAAATATTCTTATTATTTTTTTTTCGCCTTATATTGTTTGATTTTATAATCTGGAAAAAAGTAATTAACACGCGAAAAATAATATGAAACTGTATGAAAAGTGTAGAAAAATTTTGTTTCTTCATTCTAAAGAAATTAAAAGCACATAAGACAAAAGCATTGATCAAAAAATGATTTTTTCTAGTAAAAGTTTAATTTTTCTAATTTTTTTTTTTTTCATTTTAAATGAAAGAAATGAGAGAAAAATAATTTTTCGCATATCTATACTTAGAGTTTTAATATACGAAAGAAAAATAAAACAATTAAATATATTTTTAGAGGACTATTATTTACTTCAAACAAGTCCAATGGTTTATTTACCTTGAACTTGAACGAAAAAAAAAAAAATGTTAATAAATAATTTCTAATTTGACAACATGCATTTTGTGTCTAAGATACTTAAATTTTTCTATGAAGCAACAACAAAAATTAAAACAATGATATAGTTCACTTTTATTTTTTTCCTCTATGTTGGTGGGCTAATTCACAAGAATTATTTTCTTTTCGTTTCTTTTTTTTTAAAATACAAAGTTAACATGAAACTTATTTATGTTGTTTGGGATCTGAATTATATATTTTTGTTTTTTTATTCAAATTTCACATTATTTTAATGAAAACATATTATAAGAGACGGTACCCACCATAAGTAATATGTGCTTGTTCTTTCCTGTTTTTATTTTTTTTTTTTTGTTTTTATCATTTTTCTAAACAAGAATTTATTTTGTTAAAAATTATGTTACCGCGGTGAGAAAACAATAATAAAAATGTATAATTTTATGTGTGTGTTTTTTTTTTCTAAATGTTTTTTATGTTAATTACATAATTCTCGTTTGCATTTCTTATGAAAAAGATTTTGTGACAGATCATCATTTTCATTTTTTTTTTTATCTTATTCAAACAATTTTTATTTTAACAAGAAGTAAAGAAGAAGAAGAAGAAGAAAAAAAAAAAGTAATAACAAATTGTTAAGAAAATATGTGACATAAAGTTCAGACTTCACACATGAAATTTAATATTATTTTTAAGATAAAATAAATAAATATATGTTTGATGAAGAGAAAATGTATCATTTACAGATATTTGATGAAGGTATAAAATACCCATTGTATTTTTAGATTGTGTCAATATGATAATTTGATATTTTATTTGATTTTTTTTTTATTTGTAGCTAAATGATAAAAATCATAAAGATTTAAAAAAAAAAAAAAATATGAAAAAAATATATATACCACCCACCACCATCAAAAGAATAAAGTGTCAATTTAGAAAAAACAAAAAATGAATTGATTTATAATAGTATCTTGGAAATATGAAAGTTATTTTTAAGATTTAAAAAAAAAAGAAATTTATGTATGTATGTTTAAGGATACTTTTCAAATGAGTATATATTTTTTTAACTAATTGCTGAATATGTTCATGAAATTATAATTTATTTGGGTGTCAACATAAAGATAACAGACTTTTAATCGTTTTTGATGGTCAATACTTTTGTAATATTATTCCTTGGATCATAAGTTTAAGATTTGTTAAATTAAACGTGCACTTTGTCAGATAACACATCGTATCTAAGGATAAATTGATTATTTTTTTTCTAACAATGCCCTATAGTAACTGAATTTTCAAGTTTTTCTTTAATTTAAAAAAGATATTACAGCATTCCATTTAAAAAAAGTTCAAATGCATGATGTATGATGTATGAATCCAAGTTTACTTGAGATGATAGGCTCATCGTCGAATTTCGTCTGTCATATCATTAAAAAATAAGAAGAATAATGAATCTGATCATTCTATAGCATTTTGTGGTACTCAGTAGAATAAACGACAATAAGTTTTTGAAAAAAAAAAAAAAATATATAATACAAAAGTTTATAAAGAAAAACTATAAAATTTTTCAATACTTAAATTTTTTGAAAAAGAAAAGAATAAGTACATAAAAATTCCAGAATTTTTTCTCAAAAACATCAAACAAAAATTATAATACATAATTTCAAAACATTTTAGATTTATTGAACAATTCTTTAAAGTCTCTATTAATCCCTATCACTTTTTTTTGTTTTGTTTTTTAAAATGAAGTGTGGAACACACAGAATTCATAATTTATTGTTTAAAATAAGTAAATTAAAAAATTTTTATGTAAAGTTAAAGAAAAAAATATATTTTTATAAATATATAAATTAATATGTAACCTTGAATTTGTGAACTCATTTGCCTTTTAAAAAGTCATTATCATCACAACATCCTTTACATTTTTTTTTTTTTTTTTTTTTGGTTTTGTTATTGTTGTAATTTTCATTTTTGTTTTACATTTTATTTTCAATATATGAAGATGCCAAATGTCAAGTTTTCATATACTTCAATACATTATATAGATATTTCTACATAAAACAGAATAATAAGACAAAAAAAACAGTATATATACACAATTCATATAGTGTTGAAGAACACGAATTGTGTTATAACTTCTCTATTCATTGCCAAGTCATTATCGGTCATACAAAAATGAATATTGTTAAAAGAGAATATTTTTTTTTTCCAAAAGAGTAGAAAAATTACTTAAAAATATTAAATATGAAAAAAAAAATAAATAATAAAGTAACAAAATCATAAAGCTAAAAATATAAAAAGAAAATTTCAAAATGTAAAATAAAAACTAAGTTGCATAAATATTGTTCAGTCACCAATATACGAGTATATAGTATAGATATTCTTTTGCATATTATGGATTTTAAAGGATCCGTAAAAAAGAACATATAAGAAAACTTTAACAGAGAATAAAGACTTTACATTATAGATTCATTTTTTTTTTTTTTCTATTTTGGCATTAAAATACTTATGTATATTATTAAGATAGTCCACCAACTCATATTTTATGACCAAGAAGTAAAATTAAAAATAGAAAAATACTTTTATGAATATAGTATACACTATGTATGATTATGTACTGTCAGGGGTACTTATAGTAAGTCTTCATTTGCATCCACAAACCTTCCATTTTTTGTTCCTTATTATTAAGTACACAATTTCTATTTTGCTATTTTATTTTTTTCATTTATAGTACCTTCAATATATTATAGTTCCTATTCATTATTTTTTCTGTGTGATAATGTTGATGTTTTACAGATCACTTTGAAGAGAAAAAAAAAAATCATTTTTTAACACATATTTTTGTGCAAATATAATATATGCTTCCACCCATCACATATGTGTTTAGATTCTTTTTTTTTTTTTTTTTGTAGGATGTATAATTTAAAAAACATTTAACACTCCCTCGAATATAGAAAAAAATCAATTTTTACAACATCATTTCATAGTTAGCACCTGTGTATACTTTTTAATCTTTTTCATATTTTTTTTTTTTAAGATTTTATTCTTCTTTAATATTTGTCCGTTGTTCTTAATTTACTTTGTTGCTATAGCAGTAAGTTTTTGGCCTTGTTTTTCTTTTATATTTCATTTTTACAACAGTTTTTCTAGTTTCACAAATAGCTTGAGTTTATTTTTGATAATTTTTTTACAATTGAGTCAGCATTAGCAATAATAAGCAGAAGAAAAAAAATGATAAAAATCTGTAGAAAAGTTCAAGTACAATAAATAAGCTTTTTGTTTTTGTTGTATTTTAAAGTCTTTATTATGAATTAATGCATTCATGCGAAATGTACTTTACCTGACATTTTTATTGTTACCTCAACCATAAAAGTCATCTCGTCACATTCAATTTTTTTTTAATAAAAAAAAAAAAAAACACACACAATATTTGTGTGCACATATGACAGTTTTATCATCATCAAGAATCATTTTTATATACCTACTTTAGTGTTTCTTTTTTTCCGCCCTTTCTTATCTAGTTTCTCTCTTTTTCTTTTTAATTAAAAAAAAAAAATCCTTATAACTTGTAATTTTTCTTTTTTCTTGCTCATAATAATGTTTAAAAAAAAATCTTAACGTTGCGGGTGATAAAACAATTAATTTTTAAGATTTTCCTTTTCATTAACGAAAAATTGTTAAGTTTGTAGTTAATTGGATATAAAAAACGTTTTTTTTTTCTTTCTTATATTTTATATATAAATTAAATTTTTTTCTTTAGTATAGAAACTAAAAGCATTTAATTTTTTTGTTTTTTTTCGAAATTAATCTTATTAGATAATCAAATTTCTTTGTTGACAATGAATCAAAATATATGTTTGGAAATATTTTTACAATTTTTAAGGGAAATAGAAGATACTGACCCTTGGAAATTTCAGAAAGACAAATTGTAAATCATAAATATTATCTTATATATTTTTAGAGGAATTTTCAACCTTTGTGACCGGTTTCACAGTAGGAGACTCAATTATGCTTAAATTTAGAATTTTATATAGCTATAGCCAATAAAATGTCAAGTTAAAAGTTTTAAGTTAAGGTCAGATTCAAATTGAATAGTATATGGTGATCTATGAAAAGTTTCTTTCTGGTTATGTCACTTTTGAAAAAGAAATATGTTTAGTCCCTTATTCTTTTAGTAAAAAAAAACAAGTAGAATTAGTATTCTACTTCAGGTGTTAACAGATCAATTGATCTGCTGATCACAAATATTAACTTTGGTTGAGACTTTTAGTTAACTGATTTTGCGGTTATATTTTAGAGGTTTAGAGAAATTTTTAAAATCAAAAATCTTCTAACTTTCAAAGACCTCATTAATGAGTTTTCAAATGTTTTTTTTTGTGGATAAAAAAGAGCTTTTCTTATCGTAATTTTATTCTGAAGCTAATTTTTGAAAAATAAGAGGGTTGATTAGTTCAGAAAATTATCTATAATTTTTTTTTCACATCTTCTGTGCCTAAATACTAAAATCTCTTATTTTCAATAGAGTTAACAGATTTAGATATCTTGTATTCTCCTCTAAAGAGGAATCAGCGGGTTAGCTTTTATTGTATCATTATATAAAGTAGCATAAGGTTTCTTGAATATTTCTTTTTTGAATTAAAGAAAAATTAATTAATTTTTTTTTTTAAATTAATTTACCATAAAAAAACAAATCACACGAGAAATTAAAATTTATTAGAAAATTTCTAAGAATAATTGAAAAAAATTTCCGGAAGTTAATAAAATCATTCTTCATAAAAATTTTCCAACGAGCAAAAAAAATAAAATTACAAAAAAAAAAGTAAAATAAAATGATTCAAATATAAAATAAATATCGTTCCATTAAAATGAATTTGTATTCATAACAAAAAAACAAAGAAGAAGAAAAAAAGAAACATTTTAAATTGAAAATTGTTAATTCGTGCGAAGAAATTAAAAAATCGAACATAAAAATAATCAAAACTATTAACTATTAAAATGAAATAAAGTATATCGATGAAGATAATAAATATCAGCTTATTTTTTTTTTTTATTTTATTATTTTTTTCTTCTATTGAGTTTTCATCATGATCATGATCTATTTTAATGGTTTTCTGTGTGTGAATGTGAATATAAGCGTGTATATAAAGTAAAATGATAGACAGATACATTTTGATTAGGTACATAGCTATATAGAATCATTCAGAATAGAAACCAAAAAGACATTCTTGTGCCTTGAATAAAATCATCATCGTCGTTTGTATTGTATTTTGTTTGTCTTTAAATTTTTTTTTTATTTTTTAATCTATCATCAAAAATTTTATGATCATTTCTAAAAAAAAAAATGGTGATGAAAATTATTAACTATTAAAATTTTTTTTTTAAATATGTTTTTTTTTTTTTTTTCTTAGACTCATCTTAAAGAAATATAAATGAATTTTAAAGACGATGTAGTATCTTAAAAGTAATTTTGATTTGAAATAATAAAAATAAAGAAAATTTAAAATTTATGACATTTAGATTAACAACTAAAACTAACTATAACATGGGATACATTTAAAAAAAAAAAAGAAATTATATGTAAGTGTTTGTAATTATGAATAATAATTAAGTTATATTCAGATTTTAATGAAGACAAATAATAAAGATTCTTTTTTTTTTTTTTTTCAAAAATTTAAATTGAATTTTTAAGAAAAGAAAAAAAAAAAGTTTTATGAATCAGGAAATCATTTTATGTGTTTTTTTTTTTCATTATTTTAGAATATGTTACATTTCTGTTTTATAGCTTTTTTATGATATGAAAAATATTATTTTAATTAAGTTGTTATTTAGGTAGATAATTATAATAAATTTTTAAAACAAGAAAAACATGTTATCTTTCACATAACCTTAAATGAATTTCTTTAACTTGAAAATTTTTTTATTATTTATTTTTTTGTTTTTCAAATGTGAAACACATGAATGTGTGAAAAACAATGTTTTTTTTTTTTGTTTTTATATTTCAGTTCATACGATTTTTTTTTCTAAATAACTGTAGAACTCTTTGAATTTTACTGCCCTTCAAAGAATAAATGTACGATAAATTTTATAAAGATTTCCCTAAAAGTAGTGAGTATTTTTCAGCACAGAATATGGATCTAATTAAATAAATATAAAGGGCACAATGACATGAGAAGTTTATAAATCTATTCTCTAAAACACTGTGGTGCCCTATGCTGTCTTATGTCAGACTATTGAAACAAAGGCTTAAAAAAGCCTTTGTAATATGTCTTAAGTTTTCCAACTATAAAAAGAAGAAAAGATTAATTTTATTTGAAATTTTATTTGGGTCGAATCCTGAATTGGCTTGAAATATCAACTAATTTTATGAAATGATTCTTCTTTTTCTTTTCTTTCTCAATTGAAATAATTGTGAAAGTTTAAAATAAAAATAACAATGAATGTAATAAAAGAATATCTTCAGTGTTATTGAAAAATGTTTTTAAAATATTATCTATGAAATCGATCTTGTAAAAATCTTTTTTTTTTTTTTTGTTTTTAAATAAGATAACAAAATATTGTTACAATCAGACTTGTTTCAATATGACACTTTGAACTTCCACTTTAATGACCTCGGCCCTGATATTGTTTATTATCTTTTGTTTTACTTCTTTATTGTCAATGTTTACCATCACAAATAATATTTAATTATGTATTACTTTGTTAATAATAATAATAATAATAAATACATTGAATAAAAATGGATACAAAGTGAAATAATTTTTTTTTCTTCATTCTTCTCAAATATATTTAATAATATAAATTTTTTTTTTTTTTTTAAATTTAAAACAAATAAGGAAATAAATATTTATCATTATGAAACATGTTAATATATTAAAAAATAAAATAAAATTAAAAAAATGCAACTTGAAAAATATGCTTTAATATTTTTCTTAAAAGAGAACATGTTAACGTGCGAAAATTGCACGGCATGCAATGTCACGAAAAATATGTCTAGAAAAATAAATACCTTAAAAAGACAAGCAAAGATGAAAAAAAATTTAGTATACATTGTAAAGAGAACATAATTTTATTTATTTGAAGAGATCTTCAACTTTGTTTTTTTTTATATTTTCTTTGCGAGAAAGTTATGTAAAGAGTTTTTTTTTTTTGTTTTTGTTTTCTACATGACATATTACAAAAATAAAAAACAAAAACAATAGTGATTTTTCAGAAATTGACTGAAATATGTAGTTGAAAAAATCTGAAAGAACTTAAAGATTATATAAATTAAAGTAGAATATTTCAAAATATTTTCAGATAATTTTTTTTTTTTTTAAATAAGCAAGAATATATTTTTACTGTATTTAATTGTCACAGTATTGATACATGTAGAAGAAAAAAAGAAAGGAGGTGTTATAGCTTGCATTAAGGCTTTAAATTTATAATTTATCACATGATCATCGATGTGTTAAAATTTACAAAAATGAATGGAACAATACTTAGATTGTGGTAGATTACATTATATCTTTGTCGCGTGCATTTAAATAAATTTCATTTGCATAAGTAAACAAGCAATAATTTTTGGTAAAACTGGCTATATAGTACTTTCCAAAAATTCTCTATAACTTCAGCCAATATTGAAAAATATTCCATTGATGATGCAGCAATTGTACAAAACCCCACAAAATATTGAATTTGAAGACACAATGATAATTAAACGAAAAAAAAAAAAACTTATTGTTCTTATTTCAATTTTTTATTTCAAATAAAGTTTTTTTTTTTTAAAGTTTTTTGATATCTCGAGCATTAAACTCTATTGTCATCAAAATCTATTATAGAGCAGATTCAAATTTTTGAATAAAAAAAAAATTACTATTAAATTTAAAAAACAAATTTAAATAACCACGAGAAAAAAAAACTTATAAAAACAAAAAGCCTGCCGAGAAGACAGATTTTCTTATGTTACAATGCCCTTGAGATAAAAGACAAAAGAAGTTCGTCAACATAAACTACCAAACTCTTTTTGTTTTTCTTTTGTTTTTTTTTTTTTGTTTTTCTAAATTATAAAGCAGAAATAAAAAAAAAATAAAAATGCTAACATTTTTATTGGTTCAATAGCTAGAGAAAATCTTTATTGTTGTATGATATTTCTTCTAGTGGATTTTGTAAATAAAAAAAAAAAAACAAAGTAATATGTTGTAAGTATTTTTTGAATAGTGTACACAGGAAATAGTGTACTATTATGATAGATCATCGAGTTCGATTATTTATTGGTCGGGAATGAATAATATAGAATGTTTTTTTTTTTTTTGTATGTACATATTTTTGTTTTAGTTAAGATTTTAAGCATTTTTTAAACTTATTTTCATATACGCGATTCATGAGTTGAAAGAAAACAAAATAGAAAAGAAAAAAATAAAACAAAAGAGTTTGTTAAACGCTGAGGGTTGCCTAAGGTTAAATTCTGTTTTTGTTAACTTAAAACTCAGTTCATTTCTTTCGATATATTTATCTAGGATATTTTTAAAGACTTAAGAGTTTTTTTATATACGTACGAACAAGAAAAAAGATTTTTTTTTTGTTTTTGGCTATCGAAAAAAAAGAAGAAAGAGAAACAGTAAGTCTGGTAGTAAGAAAAAATAAATATGTAAAAAAAAAAATCTTTTTAATTTTTTTTTTATATATTGATGTAATGCGGGTCTATTGTTTTTATTTTTATGTACATAATTTTTAAAAATAGTGAAAAAAAATTGTATTTAGGATATAAAAAGGTTAAAAAGGTTCCGTAATACAGTACGTTTTATTTTAATCCGTGTGATTTTTTTTTTTGATGTATAGAAAAATCAGTAATAAAATGAGTAATGATCTGAAAACAAGAAGAAAAATTTTTATTTTATCAATATTTCGAAATTTTTCAAAAAGGAGAGAAAAAAAAAATATTGTTTCCAAAAAATTATTATTTTTTGCTCTACTGATAAATTTTATTTTGAATTTAAAAAAAACAAACTGTACAAATAATAAAAAAAATTAAATGATATAAATTTTAACCCTTTTACACTCTATGTGGGAACTAGCAAAACCTAAAAATATAATGAACAGTGTCGAAATTGGAGCAGTAATATTTTATCTTAAAAAAAAAAAAATATGTCGTGGTAAGCTTAAAAAGAAAATGTGGTGAATGGTACTCACTGTTTTAGTTGCAAAAGAGTTAAAGAATTAAACTTTTAAACTTTAGAATTAACCTATAAACTCTTTAAAATGTTTGAATTTTTTCACGACTTATAAATTCTGTATTATTTTAAAAATTAGATGGATATTGAAAAAAATTATTATTGGATAAGTTCAGCTACTTTTAAAATGTTTTTTTTTTCTTAAATTATTACCAAATTCTAAATCAATAATTTTCGAAATTTTTTTTCCAAATATCATTCCCGTGGTGATATTTTTGTGGCAAATTGATGTCCATGGGAATGACATTTAGATTAATCTTACACTTACTTCATTTTTTGTTGTTGTTGTTGTTGTTTGGTTAAGAATTTTTTATCGAATATGAGAGAATAAAGTATAAGCCATTTGTATTCGAATAAATTATGCAATAAATGATTTTTTTCAATAGTTTTTTTTATTGATTCAAATAAAAAAAAAAAAACTTAATGTCATTCAAAAAAATTTTTTTTCGTTCGCTTTTTTTTGCTTTTTAGAAATTTTTATGTGTGTGCATGTTTTTTTTAAAAATCATGTATAGAGAATAAAGAACAGATCACGTTATTTATGATAGATTTTAATTTTTTGTTTAAAATTAGCTTTTTTATTTGTAATTCTAATTTAAAATTCAAAAATATATCAATAACTAATGCAAAACTTGTTATATCACCTTTAATACAAATTTTTCTTTGTTGAAAACAAAAAAGAAAGGAAATTTTATAATTCTAAATCATAGCGAAAAACTAAAAAAAAAAAAAAAAAACAAAAGTATTTTGTTTTTTTAAATATATTGGCTATTGATTATTTGATTGTTTAACAAAATTTTAAATAGAAAAAAAATTCAAGATAAATCAATGATATTCTCTAGTTTAAAAAATCTCTTAAAATATAAATACTTTTAATTCTATATTCAGCAACAACAAAATTATAGATAAAAAAAATATTAATAATTTAGAATTTTTTCAAAATAAATTAAATTTATTTTACTTAAATTTTTTTGTTGTCTTTTATTTTATTTTTTGTATTTAATAAATAAAAATTCTTAAGTTATCAAAAATTTAAAAAAAAAAAAAAAATTAAACAAAGTATGAAAGAACAAAACAAAAAAAAAAAAACAACCAACAAAACAACCACAATAAAAAAGAATTTTGAATGGTTATAGTGATTAAAGGAAATACGATAATGAAAATCAAGAAAAGAATCAAAATAAATAAAAACTCAAAAATAAAAAAATAAAATAAAATAAATTTGAAGAAAAAAAAAAAGATTACAAAAATAAGATACGATATATACTCGTTAAAAAGATATCAGACGACACCATAAGATTGTGTTTTAGTGTGAAACAAAATGGTTGGAGTGTTTTTTTTTTTTTTAAATCTTTTGTATAAATTTTATTTATAATTTTTAAGTTTTATTTTATTACATTTTTTTTACCTTTCAATATATTAAGATTTTTTTTTTTTATATATATACAACAACAATGTCCTCTGTATCTTTCTCACTTTATATTCATTTTTATTGTTATTTTTTTTGTTTTTATACTAAATATAAAAAAAATCCTGTGCTTTTTTCGTACATGTTGTTAATTTTTGCTGTTGGTTTTTTGATATCTTTTCGCTTCTATTTACCTTGAAAGTTATCTTTTTTTTTTTATTATTATTCCTAAATATTGTTGTTTTTTTCCTGTCTCTGTCCTTTTTGGTTTGAAAGTTTTTTTATTGTTATATATATACATACATATTTTTTTTTTTCGTATACATTGAATTTTATTTTTTTTTTTTTAATTTAATTTTTTTTTTTACTAAGTTTTTTTTTTATTTTAAAAAAGTATGGTGTTAAAAAGTATTAAATTTCAAAGATAATTTTATAGCGTTGAAATGTGTTGTTGTACTTGAGTATTTTTTATTATTTTTTTTTTTTGCTTCATATTAAATTTAAAATAAGAAAAAAGCAGAAAAAAATATGCATCCTTTTCTTTAAAAGGAAGAAGCAGAACCACATGTGGATTAAATGTGTCCATTCACATATTGATAAAATATTCATAATTAAAAGAATATATAGAAACTTTTTTCTTCTTCTATTTTTTCTATATCATAAAACATGCATAAATATGTATGTGTGTCTGTATATTTTTTTGTTGTTGTTTTTTTAACACTATTACTAAGTTTCAATACAATATGGTGTATGGTATTGTTGCGTTTTTAAGATACCAAACAATATTTTCATTTTTGTCACTTTTTTTTTTCTTTGTAAATTTTATATTATTTTTAATTTTTTTTTTTTTTTTCAACCGCATTCACAGCATAACTTGAAATTGTATTTTGATAAAAAAAATTTAAAAGAAAAAAAAAGGAGAAAATTTTTTTTTTATCAGAGAAAAAATAAATTGAAAATTCTTATTGTCATAATAAATTCAAAAATTTACAACAGTATTAGCTTTCAAACTGAAAATGACATGTAACATTTATGAGAAATTAAAGAAAATAATAAAATAAATACAAATTGTTATAAAAAAATCAGATAAATAAAAAAATAAAATTAAAGGAATAAAAATGTATAATTTAATGCTTAAAAACAAAAAGAGAAAAAAGCATTCAAATATGCATGTTTTTTTTTTTTAGTTTTTGGGAAATGTTTACTGGTTTTTTGATTCCTTTTTTGAATTTCGTGTGAATGTCTTTTTTTTTTAATCGACCGATTAAGGTTTGAAAATTTAAAAAAAAAATAGCTACATAATTAAAAATGTGTTAAGTGTATGTACTTTTTAAACAGTAGTATACACTGTAAATTATGACTAAGCTGACACCTTTTGACTTTGAAAACAAGATTTTGAAAAAAAAAAAAAAAGAAAAAATCAAGAAAATTGAAAAATAAAAAACTAAGAAAATAAATTAAATTCTTGAACAATTTTGGATGAAAAATGATGATTTTTATTCTCGTAAAATTTAAAATTGACCAAATTAAATTCATGTTAAATTTATAACACAATCGAAAGATTGTAATAGACGTAAAAATAAAAAAAAATAAAAGTTAAAAATTTAAGGAATCTAAATGTTAAGATTTTTTAATAAATTTCATTCGAATCACGAATAGGTAATCAATTTTATTTGTAAGATTTCATTTTAAAATTCATAAATAATAATCAAATACAAATTTTATTTTTTTTTTCTATAACATTATCTTAAATATTATTTATTTCACAAAGTTTAAATCCTATACACACATACACACTAATTTTTCTTTATCAAATTCATTTTCTTTTCTATTCTGAAATTGGTTTTTTTTCTTCTAAAGTTAGTATCTATAACTTTTAACTGTATTTAGGAATTCATCATTTATCTAATCCTATTTAGGCATTAACTAAATATTATTTTGTATTTTCTACATTCTACTTCTTATAATGAAAACAGTTTATTCAAAATGAAAAATATTCTATACACAGTATTTTGCATACTGAAAATATCACACTATATTTCACACCCACCTATATAAACTTCAATTCAATCCATAATAAATATTTATCATTTCCGTATAATAATTTTTGTTCCTCTTGTATTATGTTTTTTTTTTTTTTCAATATAATATATATATAAATAAAATTTTCTAGAACATATATTAATGTTTGTTTGGTATACTTATTCTCTTCTAAATCCCAAAAAATCAATATTTTATACTTATAAATATGAACCATTTGACATTTTCTAAAGCAAGCTATTTCCTTTTAGTTTGAAAATATAAAAAAAAAAAAAAAAGTAATAAGAGTATTATCCGTTTACTTACACTGTATTATATTATTGATTTTTATTTATTTTCTGTTTATTATATGAAGTCATCTTTTAAAATAGTAGCAAAGGTATTTTCATTTTGAAATATAAAGTTGTAATTTTTTTTTCTTTCTCAAAATATGCATTTCTTGGCACTTCTATGCACCTTTTGGATACTTTTGTGTATATACATATACATGTACTTAATGCTATGTTGTTATCGTTGCTGTTTGGATTCAATTGGATATTAAATGGAACTGTTTAATGTTAAAAAAAAATAATAATATTAGTAGGTATATTATTGGTCTGAATTTTTCAAATCAGCTTAAATAAATATTTTGCATTTTAAAAGTCATAATAAGGTGAGTTCTTAAAGTAATGTATTTTCATTTAAATTTTAAACTGAATAATAATAAAATGAATGTATCTGCTATTTTGTATTTAAAAAAAAAAAGATAAAATTCAACTTTACGTATTTTAATATAAAAAAAAAAAAAAATCATTCTAGAAGTAATTTTATGGTACGAATATTTTTTTTTTTCTTCAAATGAATGAGAATTTGTACGTGTTTCTTTGTCAATTTAAATGATATAAAAATTTATTTGAAAACCCACAGGATGTGTTGGAATTTTAGTAATAGATTGTAGATAAAGTTCTAGAACTATGATCGAAATATCTAATTTTAAATAAAGCTAAAATTTCTTTGTTTCTAGATTTTGTTTTTATTATTACTTTTTCTATTTTATTTTGAATATTAATTTTTTATATTTTTTGTATGCAATTAATGCAATATTTATTAGTTACCCTGCTACAATTTAATTTAAAAAAAAAAAAAGACTTTTTTTCAGATTTGAAAAAGTCATCATCATCACACTTTAATAATGAAATTTTTTTCTTGTTAAGTCTCTTTTACCTGACCAACTTGATCATGTTTTTGTTTTTGTCTTTTTTTTTTTTTTGTGTTAAATAAAAAGAAAATTTGCATTTTTAAGTAATTTTTCTGAAACAAAATACGATATAAAAAAGAAATCAAAATTCTTGAATTCTTTTTTGATTATACACTGATGAACAATGATTATGATATTCATTTTCTCTGTATTATTCGACATACGATACATAACACCATTCAATAATATTTTTATAATATTCCGTGCTTTTTTTTTTTTAGAGATGTGTCATTGCTTATAGATTTAACACGTTCGAATCGTCCAATGTCAAACACCTTAAAATTGCTTTTTTTTCTTCTTTGAATATTTTGTTTCTATTTGTTAAGATATTCAATTTCAAATCTCACATATGCATAACTGGATTTCATGAAAAATAAAGAAAACAAATATTTTTTTTGTTTGTATTTTTTTAATTAACGTTAATTTTTTATTTTTGTTTGTTTTTTTTTTCATTCTTAATTTTTTTGCAATGCCATTTCTGGAATGTTAGTTTAATTAAGTGTGTGCGGAAATTGCAAATTAAGAATATTTTTTTTTTGTTTGTTTTTAATATTTAAACAAAAGAAATTTAATTAAAAATTCAATTTTTAATTATTTTTTAATTTATGAAATTATTTATTTTATTGAAAGAGAAGAGAATTGATGTAATTTATTGTTTTCACCTTAAAAGTGAATTTCAGGCGTTATTTCTATAAGTAAAAAAATAATTAAAATAATTCAGGTTTTATTTAGTAATTGATTTAATTATACTGTTTTAATTTAATAACTTTACTCAATTTAAGTGATATGGTACTCATTCAAAGCTGAGTGAATTACGGTGTATTTGAAGCTGAAATCTTCAACTTTAGAAGCTATGGTGCTCTAACAGTTCGACCACTATAACCGCTCTTGAATAATAAACGATGTTAAATATAGGATCAATTATTAAATTGGAAGTATAATTATGAGAAAAAGGACTACGTAAAATTCATACAAAAAATTTATAATTTATTTTTTTTTTTCACCTTTGTTTGTTCTTCGCCAATATTTTGTGCTAAATTAAAAAATAAAAACAGGAATAAAACCACAATATTTCTTCAACTCAAAAGTTTTAAATTGAAAAATCTAACTAATTCTCATAGGAATTTTATTACAAACATTAAAACAATTTTGATATATATATATTTTTTTTTTTCAAATTTAACGGATCTCAAATATTTTCAAATAAAATTTATACGTAATCTTTATCCAGTTATATTACTTAAATTCCAATAATTAATCTATCAATACCAATAAAAATAATAATTATATAATGAAAATTCATGATAGTGAATTTTTGAAATTCTTTAAATATCAAAAATATTTTAATTTTTAACTGTGTGTACCTCTTATTATCTATACATATTCAATTTTTCATTTAATAACTTCTAATTGATTACTACCCGCAGTTAGCATATTTTAAAATTCATACCCTCATATAACAATATTTTTGTTTTTTGTTTTATACTTTTTTCATTTTCATTTTTAAGTAAAAAAAAAAAACTGTATAGAGATAATTTCAGCTTTATAGATACTATATAACATCATCACAAAATTTAAAAAAAAAAATTCATTTAATGAAATGAAAACTTTCTGGCAATGACAGATTACCCGTACTAATGAAAATTAAAATTTCAATCAGTACTGCACATCATCAATCAAATAATAAAGTTAAATGAAAAACACGATGGTCATTGACCGTTCAAAAAAAAAATATATATACATATACATATGTGTGTATGTGTTTTTTTTTTTTTTTGTATGATTGTGAATATATGTATACAAAAATATTTCCCATGAAAAGAACCATTATATATGTCGCTTTTGCTTTTTCAAATCATTTTTTAAAACTTCATTCCTTCTTCTTTTCTACCACCTTTACATTTCATGTGCTGACTTTTTTTTTTCTTAAATAACGAAAAAAATTAGAGTTCATTATCTAATGATTTAGTTGGCAAATCATAATTAGATCGGTCTCCATACATGAAGTAGGTACATACTTAGAAAATTGTAACTTCCGAACAAAAAAAAAAAATGATCTTTGTTGGTGATGATATATAGAAAAGAAGTAGAAAATTAAATTTCATAAAAATTTACAAGAAAAAAAAAGTTGAAAAAAAAAAAGAAAAATGTAAAAGTTTCATCTCTTATTTGTTACCTTAAAGTTGTTAGTTTCTAGTTGATCGCATTAAACTGTTAATTGTCATGTTTCTTAGATAAATGCGCCCCGACAGAAATTGTTCGTGATCGCATATAAACAGGTAAAAATAACTTTAGCGTCTCTTGTAGATAAAAAAAAAAAAAAAAACAAAATGTTGAAAAAAAAATTGTTGCAACAATTTAAATTTACAAAAACAAAAGCTATATCTTTCTTTAGAGAAAATTTAATAGATACTCGTGAGATAATATGACAAACAATTTTGAAATTTTGGAAAAATTGTTATTTAAATTTTTGAAAATTTTTTTGAAGCAGCAAAAAAAAAAAAACAGAAAAATATTGATAACTGTTTCTACTTTGTATACTGAAATCACATTTATCTTTTTTTTTTTTCTTGTTGTTATTAGAAACAACAGAATAGCGGCTCCATGGAAGACCAGTTGAAGGTAGAGCCGCACCGTGTTGTCCATATAATATGTTATTTTTTTTTGTTTTTGCATGTTCACTGTAATGTAATAGAACATTTAAGTTAAATATCTATATCTAATGTATAGCAAACATATTTTGATCGATGATCAATGATCATGTCTTTAAGCGAGTTACAATTTACCAATAACTTTTTCTTGTTACAAGTTTAAGATGATGGCGAATTATTACGAAAGTCAGCTGGATAGAGAAATAGAGAGATGGAGTAAAAGAGAGAAAAATGGAGTTGTTAAGGATATTATGACGAGGTACCTTACATTTCAGTTTTTTTTTGTTTTTCATTTTTAAAGAAAAAAAAAGCGTGCACGATCATGAGACGTTCATACATATAACTTATTGTTGTTTTTATTTTTCTTCTTCTTTTTAGAATAGATTAAAGTTTTTTTTTTTGTATTATATTGAAGCTCAATCTTAATCTATCTATAACTTCTTAGTTTTTTTTTTCTCTTCAATTTTACTAACTATAAAAAATCAGGTATTTACAAGAAAAGTTACTACATATATACTAAAGAATGTATATATGTATGTATGTAGAATATATGTACATATATGCATATACATATGTATGTATATATTTTAAAATTTATAATAATGCAAAGAAAGCACAATTTGTGTGTTTTTTTTTTCGGAGGATCTAGTTTGTGATCCGTAAGTTTGAAAAAAAAAAATGACTTGGTTAACTCTATAAAAGATGAGTATTATAAAATGAGTAAAAACAAGAGTTTGTATTTTTATTTTAAAGAAAATTTAAAAATAAAATTTAGAAAAATCAAAAACAAAAATTTAAAAAGAAATAAAAAAATTGATATGTATATCCTATATAGTAGTATATTTTATAGTTTTTAACTAGATAAATAAATTTTAAGATGGTGGCATCATTCTTTCTTAAATTTTTAGTTTTTTCTCTTGTTTCTTAATATTTTTTTTTTGAAATGTTTCAATATTTTTTTCTCAATACGTTAATTTTTTTCTTTTTTTTTCAAAGTAATGCGCGCTATTTTCTGTTGATATTTTTTTATTTTAAAATTTATTTTAACAATGTTATTGGTGGATTATAGCAGAAGATGTAGTTGAAATTTAAAATAAAAACAAAATAATTTTGTTTTTGTTGAAAAAAAAAAAGAATCTTTTAGAGAGAAGAGATCTTATCATAATAACGACGAAATGTATTATATTGTGTTGTGTAGTACTGAATGATCACATGGTTTTATAAATTCTCTTTTATATTTCGTGGATTCCTTTCCTTTATATTTTTTTTTCTTCACTTCCAATTTAAAAAAAAAAAAAACGAAAGAAAAAAGGTATTTAATATCGCCTTTAAACGGCCCTTTGTTTTTTTTCTGTTTTGTAATATTTTCGTTTTCAATATTATATTCGATTATTCGTTGATGGTATATTACAAAGAGAAAGAGAGAATTTTCATTTTTTTTAGATTTTTCCTTCGTTTGTTTTGTCATTTTTTTTACATTTATGTACTTCCTTTTTTTTTAATTTTAATTTTTTTTTTCATATACATACAACCTAGCTACATTATTAAATTCATTGTTTTTTGTCTTGTTTTTCAATTTTATTTTTCTCTTTCTTATTTGAAAAGTTCTATCGGCTGATTGCGTGCTACCTCATGCTGATAAAAACATACTGAGATGAGGTCAAAGTTATTTGATTAAATGAAATGAAAAATTCTCAAAAAAAAAAGTAAACAAAATACATAAACTTTAAAAAATTTAAAAGAAAAACCAGAACTAGAAAATGAAAATAATCTTGAGAATTGTTTTGTAAATGGTTGTTCTTCAAAATGTTTTAAATTAAGTAGATTTGTTATGTCAGATGACATAAAGACAGGTTCATGGGATACACATCCATGATATACTTAACTTAGTGTATTCTGAATGTTTAAGTTCTGTTGATCTCCAATGACTTTTTCTTCTTATTTTTCTTTTTTTTTAAATTTATAGATCACTTATTTCTATGGACTTTGAATCCAGTTGTAATAAAAAAAAAACAACTTTTTTCTCATTCTTCTTGTTATTAAGTAACTTTGACATTATTGTTCTTGAGTTTCGATTGCGCTTCTTAAAATAAACTTCTGTTGGTATGTTATTACGGCAATTAAAATGTAAATTTGTATTTACAGTGGAAAAAGTGCTAATTTTTTAATTTTCTTTTTTTTAGGATTTCTAAAATACCTTTTCTTGCATTTAAAAAACAAAAACTACTAAAGTCCCTTAGTAACTTAATAAAGTGGGAAAAACCAAATTATTTGCATTTCGAGTAAAATACACACATTATTCAGTATAGACAAGAATTTTTTTTGTTTTTTTTTGACTTATTTTCTTTCTCAAGTTTTTTATTCGACATAATTGAATTCTAAGGAGAAAAAAGAAGAAAAAAAAGTAAAATAAAAACAAGATAAAAAAAAATTAAATATTTTTAACAATTAAAAAGAATGAAAACGAAGAAAAAAAATCTACAACGACAGAAAACAACAGCAAATAATTGACAAGAACTTGAGAAGACTTTAGAAGAAAATCTTGTCTGTTATGTTTTTGGTATACCTATAATGAGAAACCGCCAACCGCAAACTTGATAACAATGGCGTAAAAATGCACTTCATGGAAGATGATCACTGTGTTTTTTATGTTACTTTGGTACTGTTGCTGTTGTTGCTGAAACATATAACACATGTATACGGCACATTATTGAGTTTTAACACGCACTCAAAATTGTTATAAATGTATGTAAGAATTTTTTTCTTTTTTCTTGTTCTACTATATAATATATCATGTTTTGTATATTTCATTTCATATATACAAGAAAAAAAACAAAGAAAAGGTAAAAAAATAAAAAAATTGTTATATCATGATGATGAGATTGAGACCCACCATTACGGAAAAAAGGTGGAGACCCTAAACAGAAATATAAGAGGTAATAGGGTACGTGTGTACTTATAATCATAATCATAATGATAATGTATGAGAAGAACAAATAAGTAATAAGAACTTCTGGTGTTACACGTTCACCATCATCATCATCATCATCAACATCAACATCGTCATCATGGATCATCATCGTCAGTTGAACAGGAGTTGGAGCAGAGTGAAGAATGAAAACAACAGAAGTAGCGTCACCAGTATCGACAACACCAGGACACTAAAATAAAGTATGAAAAATGAAAAAAAAAGTACGTAGAAAAAAAAATCAAGAAGAAGAAGAGTTTTTAAGTTAACTGCTAAGATACGGTAAAATGGCAAGAAAATAACATGGTGTGATGGACGATTCACGAAGTTCACGACGACTACGACCAAGATGATAATGATGATGATGATCATGGTGCAGTATATGACCATCAGCATCAATGTATTCATTGTAGACTTCCCGGTTCTTGAATCACTATTGAAAGAGTCACCAAAAGAAAATATAAAAAAAATTTCAAAGTAGAAGATACATTTATATAGAGACCTTCAACAGGTATTAGAATAACTTCTTGTAAAATACGTCAGACAGAGCACGACAAAAAATCAACTTGCTTGTTTTGTTGTTTTTTAAAATCTTTTTATTTTTGTATGCATCAAATGTTTCTCTTTTTTATCATATTTTTCTTCTACATCTTCGTTCTTTGAATGTTCCACTTCAAATAACAAAGGATCATAGTAGTTAAGAAACAAACTATTAAATGTTAAGACATTGCAGAAGCCAAAGGGTTGATAATGATTAAAATTTAGTAAATGAGAATGCATCTTAACACTACTATAGTAATATTATATGAAAGCTTACAAGAAATTTAATCAGCAGTATTAGTAGTTTTTTTTTGTTTGTTTTTAAGAAAGGAATTATGAAACAACAACAACGACAACTGCAACAACAACAAAAAACGAAGTTATTCGAGTTTAAAGTTACCTTTAAAGAAAGAGATGAAAATGTTAAAAAGAATTTTAAAGAACAAATAAAAGCAATATAAACTTATATTTGATCACAGAAGTCCTATGCTAAAATATAATGACAAGTAAACATGTTTATTTGTATTTGACTAAAGAAAATGGTCGATTTGTGATGTACGATCTGAAATTTTTTTGTTTTTTATTCTATTTTATTATTTTATAATATTTTGAAAAATGAATTTTCAATTTGACCACATCATCATCATGCTTTTACCTCATCTGCATGCATTTTGTATCATACAAAAAAGATCTGTGTATCAGATAGGAAAAGAGTACTAAACACAAGATACGACATTTGTACATATACATATATACATACATATGTACATATTTATAATAAGAGATATGGTGTTGGTTCTTATATGACACAATCATAATAATGATGATGACGATGATGTTGATGATGATCATGATCATGACATTGATTACATGAATGGTAAAGTCTTAAAAATTTGATCTTGCACCACCTTTTAAGATTATTATACAATATAAAAAAATAATAATACAAAAAAAAAAACCAACAACAACAACAACAAATAAAGTTAAATGGCGGAGGAATGGTCTTCTTCATTTTTATTATTTTTACTTTTTCTTCTTCTTCTTCTTCTTCTTCTTCGAATGTGTGTAGTTTGTTATAATGATGATGGAAACACGATTATGATCGTCATTATAATAGAAGAATTTAATAAGAAAAAATCTAAAAAATTAAAGAAATAAGAAAATAAAAAATTAAGTTGAAGCCGTAGAATTATTGTGTATAGAAGAATAAAAAGAAGAAAAAAATAAATAAATAAACAAAAAGATATGAATGTCAATAGAATATGATGATGTTAAAAAAGAAGGCGGGCCTGTGATCATATTATTCTTCATTCTATTGGACAGTTTCAAGTTTTAATTTTATAACCATTTTGTGACGAATAAAGAAATTATAATAAATAAACACATAAAAAACGAAATAACAATTTAATGTTCAAAGATGTATGTACATATGTATATAAGCTAATTAGGATTACTTTCAGTTTTTTTTTTTTTTTAATTTTTCTACTTTCAAGTTAATTCAATTAAATTTATGGAAAATATTAAAATAAATAATTATGTACACAAAACTTAATTATAATTAAAGATATAATTTTCTAAATAAATAATTTAAATTTAAAATATGCATGAAAATTTCTAATTAAGACATTAAAATTGAAATTATCATTAAAAAGATAAATTAAATTAAATTAGCATATTTTTTATTAATTTAAATGTATGAACAGGATATTCAAGATTATATTGCAGGAATTTAAGATAATATCAATTTATATGGTAGTTATTCAAGAAAACTATATGAAATACAGAATTGTACCGGTACTTTTAATAATTATTTTAAATTAGAAATTTGCTTTGTGCCACATTCACAATTACATTTGCATTGAAACATCATTTAATCAATAGATCACACTACAGAACAGGTATATCATAAAATTGTTAGGATTTATATAAATGTGAAGTGTTTCTCAAACCAATTCAGAATAGCGATTCAAAAGTACAAATTTCAAATTTTACGAAAGTGTCTGGTAATAAATCAGATAATTGGTTGAAAAACTCTCAAATTAAACAGTATTAAAATTGAAACATTTGAATAAGTTTTTTCAGAGCAATGAATGTAAGTAAATGATAAAATTCAAAATTCACAAAAAATGGAATTATATGAATTGATCTGAAAACGCCTCAATAAATGAAAATGCAATGATAATTATAAAAAAATCGTTTTTTCAATCACATAATGTATTCTTGAAATTGTGACAAAACGAAAGATTTAAGCAAGAAACATAGAAACCCATGTCTTTCAATCACATAATGCATTCTTGAAATTGTGACAAAACGAAAGATTTAAGCAAGAAACATAGAAAAACCGTTTTTCATTTTCATAATGTATTCCTAAAATTGTGACAAAACGAAAGATTTAAGCAAGAAACCTATTGAAAATTTAGGCTCACTATTCTTGTGTATTTTTATGTTTATGTGAAATAGTTTACAAAAGCTTATTACCGACCAATGAAATATATAAATTTGTACGCTTTTTTTAAAACTATGAGCGATGACGAAAGGATATCCCTTTATTGTAATTTTAATATGGAGAGCGCTAATACATGAAGATGTGTGATTTTATAAATTTTTTCACTAGTTTAGCTTATCTTTTTGAGAATCTGGTTTTTAACCAAAATTAAATTATAATTCTAATTAGCTGATAAAATTTTTTGTGTTTAGTTTGGACTATATTTGGTTATGTTCAGGATTCGCACAAAAAAAAGGTAAATTTTAGACAGACTACAAGAATATTTTAAACTCTTCAGTTTTTTTTCTATTGCGAGAGAAAGAGTCAACACCATGAAATGAAAGTTTATCACATAAATTCGAAAAACAAAAAACTTCAACTTTCAAATCCCTGTGAAAAATATATTTTTTTCTTTTTTTTCCAAATAACATATATGTATGTACATACATATTAACTTTTCTTGAATTTTATTCCATGTTAACCAAAAAATCTATACATTTAATATTTTCTAGACATTTTGGAGGCTTATCCATGTAAAAATCTTTCTCTTGAACACAAGAAATAAATAAAATTAAAAAAAGTTGGACCAAAAAAAAAAAAAAAATAAGAAAAAGTATTTTTAAAAAGAAATCAAATCAAAATCTATTTTGAAAATATAGTTCATTATTATTGTTACATATTTATGTATACCAATAACTTATGAAAAACTGTACTAAACAGCATGAAATATGAATCAAATATGTATAAATAATATTTTGATATAAATTACAACTTTTTTTTTTCGAACATGAGAAATAATGTTATTACTTGTCATCTCATATGATATTTCATTTTAATTTGTTCAATTATGTACACTATGTAATAGTATATGTATATTTGCTAGCACTTATATGTAAAAAGAAAAAAATTAATATTTGAAGAAAAAATAAATTTGATTAAAAATATCAAACATATTTCCATTCTAATAAATATTACTTGAATAAATACAATAATTCAAATATTGATTTTTATCAAATACTTATACTTAACCTGCATACATACATATGTACATACATAGATATAGTATACATACTCAATTACATTAAAATGAAATTAATGTTTTTCTGTATGTCAACATTATAACAACAAACTTAAATGTATGTTGAACATAACAAATTTTTCGAATGAAAGAAAAACATTTAAAAAAAAAAAAAAAACAAAATCAAAAACACAAAAGCTAAAAAAAAAAAAAATACTTCATTTCACTTTACCGTGAAAGTAAACACTAATTGCTATAACAAGTAACAAACATGTCTCAACATATCATATAGAAATCAGGTGTATAATCGTTGCAAACACCTTTTCAACATATAAAGAAACATGTTGATGATGTTGATGATGATGATGATGATGATGATGATGGCTGGTTTCGTATAAAATGGTAAAAATATAAAAACCAGAAGAAAGAAAAAAAAACGGAGTATTAAACAATATACGATATATGGCACAAACAACAAAATATACATACATATATAAATATAATTATAACAGATGAAAATTTCAGGAAAAAAGAAATAATAATAATAAAATAACTGAAAAATAAAAAAATAATAATGAGAGAAAAATAAAAACGAAGAAAAATTAAGGAGAGAAAGAATGAAGAAAAAAAAAAAATATATTGACAGTCATAAAAGAAATGTTTTAATAGACTTGCTAACTTGCACATGGTCATATAAAAGGTGAGTTTATTGCTTATCACGGGAACCGGTGTGTAATTATAACCATTATTTAATAATCATAAACGATTAGGATATATATGTATTTATATGTACATGTTTTTTTATATACGCAGAGATTTAATGAGGAGATACTATTATATACAGGTATATTAACTACAAAAGGTGTACAAGCTATAACAACTAAAGAAATGTATCTAAACATTTTTAAATACTCATGTATCTACAATGAGCTTATAAGATATACGCATGAGAGTAAGTATGAAATCAGAATCGAATACTTGTACATATAGGACAGAAGTGAAGTGTTACATATGTATAATTATTATTATTTGCACAGGATGATTTAAAATTATATCTTGTGTATAGTAAATATATAAATTATTTTTTAAACTGTATCTTTTTGAAAAAAAAAAAAAGATATACTGAATAAGACCTTTTTATTTTTAAACTCTGCTGTTTTCTATTAGTTACTCACTCTCATTGATTGTAGAATAACAGATACTTCTTGTTTATTAAGGAGTTTCTCTGAGAAAAGTTTATAGAGATTTTAATGGAATTATTGATTGATTATGATTATCTTGTTTGTTTATTCGATTCATCCTAGATCTAGAGGCGTACGTTGTGTAATATTTAAAAATAAACCTTATTTTTAAATTGGAATAAACCTTATTATTGAATAATTACGCAGATAAATTCAATTGTCTGAAATCACTGAGAAGGCCAAAATCCACCTAGGATTGTAGAAGAAGAAGAAGAAGAAAATCACTGACAGAAGAAATAAATAAGGATACGATTTTCCAAATCGCTAAAATAAAAATTAAACTTAAAAATCATAAAAATTTTGAATATCTTTTCTTTAAACACCCTACATCTTTCAATTTATATCTAACTGTACTATAAACCATGCGTTCAAATATCTTGAAAAAAGATTTTATTAAACTGTTTTTTCTTTCCTTTTTTTTCTAAGCTATACACATTCTTCTTAAGTATATTGTAATATTATTTTATTTATGATATACTATATATTTACGATCGTTGCTATAGGTATATAATATTCACAAGTTTTAAAATTTATAATAATTCGCACATTTACACGTTTACACATATACATATATTTTCTTATACATACACGAGTATATTTCAACTAGTTTTTCCGATATTGATATTAAACATTTTTCTTAGACCAAAAGTACTTCAAATATACTTTCATATTGAATACTATTATCAGTTTTATTACCTTAAAAAATTTTCTCTTTACAAACTAATAATATTCTTTTTCTACTATACACACATTTCAATAGATGCTTTTTAGTTTTTTTTTTTTTTTTTTTTGTTATTATTAATTTTTTTTCTTTAATTCTTTATTGAACGTTATAGTAGAGTAGCAAAGAAAATAGTGTCAGATGTCGGTTTAATGGCGTCAAGCTTTCAGTTCAATGTACCTGTAAAATTTGTTTTTAATTTGTGTCTTCAATGTATGTATTGAGGGTCTATATCTTGTTTTTATTATTAATATTACTATTTCTTTTTTTCTCTCTCTCTCTCTTTTAATATTTTAGTTCAGTTTTTTTAAAAAATATTTTATAATAGCTTTCATTAAAAAAAAAAAAAATTTGATGTGGCATTTTAGATATTATTTTTGACATTTATAGTAAAGTAATTTAAAACTTTACACAAAATTGATTATGAATGTACTTAATATACTGTATTATTAAAATACAAACAAAAATAAAATATCAATTTTGTGCCTATGCTCATGTACATACATGCGTAAAAATTATTTTTTATATAATTTAGATGACAGTTTTTGAAAATGTAAGCAAATTATACTTTACCATAGAAAAAATACGTATAATTTTCTTGATTTTTCTTTCAGGTTTAGTTTTTTTTTTTAAAAAATTTGATTTTATTAATCATAAATAATATTTTAATTATTTGAAGAAAAAAAAATTATTCGTTTTTAAAATCTATATCTTTTAAATATAGATAACTGAAGTTTCATAAAATATATTTGGTTACATATTTTATTATTATGTGTTGAAAATAATTATTGTATAATTAGTATATCTGAATTCAAATTTAATAAAAATATTTATTTTGTAAATATTTTAATTACAAAAATTAAACACAGAAAATGTTTAAACTTTCCTTGATATTTTGTTTCAAATAATTAGTGTGTGCTAAAACACATAAAAATTTATTTTAATGATTTTGAAATCCAAAATTATTAATTAAATTGATCTACGCAAGTTTTCATCAAAAGATGTCCTAAGAACTTAATGCACTGATTACAAATTTCTTTTATAAAATTTCCACAATAAGATTTTATGAAAAAGAGTTTTCTTCTTTACGTTTTTTGTCATAAAGTACCCTGAATATTGTCCGGTTTTACACTCTTCTAAAAAAAGAAATGCTACAAAGAATGTCTGAATATTATGATTAATGATAAGTTCATAATTTTATATCTTCATTTTGAATTTTAATTTATGTGACAAAAATTGTTAATAATAATCGAATGGAAAATTTCTTGGTGTTTTTTTTTTTTTTTTTTAAATTACATATTCAATCATTTTGAAGTTTTGAAGAATTAATCAATAAAATAAAATCTCTAAATACGATATTTTAATAATTCATTAGATTTTGGTGTAAATTATTCATTCCGAAATCTAATACTGAATAATTGACAAATAAAAATATATACATAGATACCAAAAACAAAAAAATGTTACATACCGTTTTCATATTTTTTCATTTGAAGAATTTAAAATATTTTCATTTATGTGATTCCACAGTTATTAAATAAAAGAATAATCAAAAAGCAACACTCACCTGAAATTAAAAAAAAAAAAATAAATAAATATTAAGAATAAGTTACTTTCATTGTATAAACAAAATTTTAAATTTAAATTCAAATTAAATTCTATTTAATTTAATATTTGTTTCAAAGATCATCAATTTATTTATGAACAATAAGAAAGTCATGGAGAAGAAAAAAAAAATAAAACAAATATTTATTTAAAAAGAACAAAAACAAGTCTTATTTTAAAGAGACCACCTAGTGATATACCCAAAGAAAAGAAAAAAAAAATGAAACAAAATAGATATTTTTAACTATTCACCTGTCAAAAGAACATTCTAATGATATTCAATAAATTTTTCTGTTTTTACTTTAAAAAACTATATTTATTTTTTTATTAAGAGATATTCTTTCTAAAAAGAAAAATCGATTTAAGTTTATTGAGTGTTTAAATTAAATGAACAACATCACTTTTTATTGTTTTTGTTGTTTTATAATATGTTAAATACCGTGCAATATGTCACTCTTAAAAATGTATAATAATTTTCTATTATGTATTCTTTTATTCTATGATTTAAAATTATTGAAACTGATCTCCTTGCTTTCTATTGTAACTTTTTTTTTTTTTTGTTCTTCCATTTCTTTTGTAAACGTAAAATTCCAATTTATCTTAAATTTATTACCATTGAAAATGTTATTTCCTCTTATTTTTTTCAAACTAACATTTTAAAATGTATTACAACAATTTTTACATACAAATAATAAAAATATCTATAACTCTATGTATATATTTTTTCTATTTTGTGTAAAACATGAGTGTGTGTGAATGTGTGGTAAGTTTAAATTTAAGAATTTGTTAAACAATTCGTTAGATAGAAGTTATAAATTTCATTGAAATTAGACAAAACAGGAAAAAAAAAAGAAAAGAAAAGAAAAGAAAAGTAACAACAAAATTATGTGTAGATTTTCAAGTTTTTAAGAACCCAAAAAATGACTCAACATAAAATAGTTTTCCTTTTTAAAGAATTGAAAAATTATACTAAAAAAAAAAATAAAAAAAAAAATAACAACAAAAACAAAAATCATGGATATGAATTAGACGCAAACAAAAACCAATTCAACATTATCATTATAACGTTTTTGAACTTTAGGGTTCATATAGCAAAACAAGAAATCCGTCACGGTCCTTTATGGTCATTCGCGTCAACATACAAAATACAAAATAAAAAAAAAATTCTTATTCTTATTTTAAAACTTCTTACTTGGCATCATCAACGTCATCATCATCACCAAGTTGAATTGACCATTCGTTAGTTCACAAGAAAAAAATAAATAAATAAAGAACAACAACATTCAAAGTGAGTTTCAAGAATGATATTATGTTTTGTTATTTTTGTTGATTGTACACAAAACATCCATGAAACATTTTTTTAAGCAAAAAAAAAACAAAACTTAACTAGAAACTTGAAAATAAAAATAAATTTTGTATTTTGTTTTTTTTTTCCAAGAAGTTGTAAATGTTATTATAAAGAAAAATTTATCTAAATATAGTTGTCGTTCTTAAAAGTTAATTTTTGAACAAACTTAAAAGAAAAAGAATTATTTTTTACAGATTAAGTATTATTTTTTTTCTATTATAATTTTTTAATATAAAAAATGGGATCTTCAGAATTAAATATAACAAAACAGATTAATCTTAAATTTTAAAATATATGTAGTTACTCACTCTACATTTTTTCTCAAAGAGATTTAATCTTTTTTGCCTTAGTATTTTTTGTGTCAAAAAAAAAAAAAATGGAAATTCATATTTAAATAAAAAAAAAGAAAAAAGAGCACTATATATACTCGTATTTTCAGCTTTAAGCAATTTGTAGAGCTAGTAGAGCATATAATTTTTTTTTAATAATTTTTTTTCAAAATTAGTATTGAATAAACTTTTATTAATAAACTTTTTTAAACTTGTATCTGTGAATAATATGTCAGATACATACATACATACATTGGTATTTGTAATTAAAAAGTTTAGTTAAAAATAATGCCAGAAGAATTTGTCTTTTTGATTTTTTATAGAAATTTAGAAATGTTTTCCTACTTATCTTATTTTTTTTTCCAGTACATATGTATATAGACCCAATTATGCACAGAAAATATAGATTCGAAGTGAGAAGGAAAGGCTCAACTGAATGTAGAAAATTTAAAAAAAAAACTACCCCGTGAATAAGTGTTCAGTTCTGTATCTTTTTCCTGTTTATCTAATTTTAACAAAACACATGTTTCAGGTATTATCGAATTTCGAAACAATTGTCCTTAAAATTAGTTTATTCCGGTTTGGCAAAGCATTTGTCGAAAATTTCTTGTATCTATTTCATAAATCTATTTGATAACAAATAAAAAAAAGAAAAAAAAAGAAACAATTTATTAAAAACTATTCATATAGACAAATAATAGAAATCATTCGTTTATATTGAATTTTAGATAATTCTATAGTTTGAAAAATAAAAAAATATTGAAATAAATAATAACAGGTTCTTTTTTTTTTTTGTATATAGTTTCATGCAATTGTTTTTGATGATTCGTTTTTTCTTATTCCATAGTTATTTCTTTTGAATTAAACACATTACATATTCATTTGCTTTAGGCATTATAATAATTTTTCCTATTCAAAATATTCAATATACGCATCTATTTACAATGCGTTTTGTGTATGTCTTTTTGTGGGTACAAGTTAAAAAAAAATAATAATTCTTCCTATTCTTCCGTTTTCATATAATAAAACATTTGGTATATAAACAAGAAATCTTCATATTATTACAAAACACATTTCACATATTTAAAAAAAAAAAAAAGAACGAGAAAAAAAAAAGAAGACTAACTATAAAAGTGTTATTTATATTCTTTAATGAATTTATTTCTGAAGATCTATTAATATGCACCTTTAGGCTTTTTCAGAAAAAAACAAAATTACATTGTATCTTTTGGTTTTATTCTTTTTTCAAGTTTTTAAATTGAATGAGACCAAAGAAAAAAAAAGCTGAATTTTCGTAAATATATATGTACATCCATTTTCTATATATGGAGGCACAAAAAAATTACACAATAGTGTTTCTTTGCTTTATATCTCCAACATATAATATTTTCCTTATATTTTTTACTTTATTTATCTTTAAACGTTCGCTTGCTTATTTAGAAAAAAAAAAAAGCTAAAAGTAATCCAAAAATGACCTGAGAGTATGTTTAATTAATGAAAATGAACTAGAGAAAAATTGATGTCAGAATTAAAAATGATTTTATCTATCAATCACATAAAAAGAAATAACGCATCATGTATAATATAAATTTAAAGAAAAGAAGAAAAAAAAAATAAGAAAATTTAAAAAAAAAAGTATATTACTGTAATGTGAGGTGGTTTTTTTTTCCATATTTAATTTTACTGCGTTGAGAAGGTTCAAAAAAGAATGAAAATATCATCATGATGATGATAATGGTCAGATGATTATAAGGAGAACCGCATTTCAATTCAATGATGATGATGATGATGATGATTCTTTTGGGATTTTGTATCTAAAGATTACATAGGTATATCTAGTCAACGAGAAAAAAATTTTAGAAAAATAAAAGTCATAGTTTCAGATTTTGTCTATGTCGTACACATAAAAGTTTTATTCAAGCACATAACTTGAAAAAAAAAAATCTCATTCCTCTTTTTTGTTGTTGTTGTTGTTGTATTCCTCAACTTTTTTTTATTTTTCTGGTTTTACTTTTTCTTTGAATATCATGATATATTTTTTTTTAAGTTTCGTTCTTATTATAACTTTTTTTATTTCAATTTTGTTTAGCATTTATAACGTTTCGTTTTCTTCATCTAGTTATACATATGTACATATACAATACATAGTCGCGGTGTTTTTGTTGATTACATCTCTTTTGTCGTTTGTCTGCTAGTAACGGTAATGATGTAACCAGTTCTTTTTTTTTTCTACATTTTTTTCTACATGAATGTAAAAAAAAAACACACACAAAACTTTAAAGTGTTATGTGATACAAGAACTTATACAGATGATAATTTATATATACATACATATATAAGAAAATATTCTATTCTACATAAATACAAAGTTGTAAAATTTAATTTAAAAATATTTATACAAGTTTTGTGTAAAGTTTCTTGCTTAAATCTTTCGTTTTTTTTTTTTCTCTCTTCTATATTTAATGTTATTCTATAGAATATGCTTTCAACCTTCAAATGTATTACAATTTTTTGAACGGAGTGCATGCACATGTTCTTAAATGGTTAACACTCACGTTCCTGATACAAGTGGAATTTCAAAATCCTTGATATTTCCTCTTTGAAATTTTTTTTGTTTTTTTTTTCTTAGTTTTTGAAAGTTTAGTCCTTCAGAATTTTTCTTTTTTATAAATATTGCACTTTAGAATTAATTTTGTCATGTTAAATGTGATATTTGTTAATGTAATTTTTTATGTAATATTTTTATTTTCAAATAACTAAGTATTTCGATCTTTTTATAATATACAAGTATATACATATATTCCATAAGTGCTAGGAAGTCTTTTTTTGTTTTTAATGTTTTAATTTCAAAATTTTCAAAAATTATTAAAAAATCTTAGGCATACATCAAAGACCTTTGCATCACTTCAAAACCAGAAGCAAGTACATAAAAACTCAATAATAAAATTATTGAAAATAGCCATAGAGAATGAAGAATAGGGGATGACTAAGATCAAGATGGCTGAACAAAACACAAAAGTACTAGGAAGGAACTGAAAAAACAAAATGAGAGGTAGAGATGAATAGAAAAGACCAAATACTACAAAGATATGTTGCACCAAAGATAATGATGCTGAGATCTTAAAAAATTCACATTTTGTTGTTTTATGTCGAAATAATTTTGAAAACTTTATGTAGATCTCAAAAATACCATTGTTTCATTAAATTTTTCTCAAAGTACCATTTTAAATTAGATATCTATTTTCTTATAAATTTATTCAAATTAACAGTAACAGAAAAGAAAAAAAATAATAATACTAATCATTCACCTTTAACAGAATATGTTTATACTCCCACAACATTTACAATTCAACCTTCAAAAAAAAAAAATATATTTTCAGATATCCTTTTATTACTAAATTATATGCTCCTATAGTTGAAAAAAAAAAGTAATAATAATAACATGCTTATTATCAATTCATTTTCTGTATCATTATCGTTCGTGATCGGCATTGAATTGTTTTTATGTTTTTTTGTGTGTGTGTGTTTTTTTTTTTATTTCAATTTAAAGAGTCCCATTACATTGTATTATTTTTACCTAACAATCATCTTAATCAATCAATAATTGACATTTACATTTTATTTTCTTAAATAGAAAAATTGCTGTAGGCACTGATTTTTTAATTTTTTTTTTTTTTTTTTAAAACAACATTACCATAAATTGTGTAAAAACGACAAACAAACAACAAATTAAATAAAAAATGAAAATAAAAAAAAAACACAAACTCTTTAACAAAACATTCGAAAAAAGCACAATTTTCTTAAGTTTAAGCATAATATTTGCGCATTTATCAAAATAAATAACAAAATTATATTATAGTGTTTTTTTTTTTTTTTTGTTGATAGTGATAATTTCACTTAAATTCTTGTAATTCATTTATCTGGATAAAACAACTCTCATATTGCAATAATAATAAAATATTGTTTAGATATGTGCATTTTTATGTACTTACATTAAAAAAAAAACATTGTAAAAATATTTCTTTCTAAGAGGTTATACATATATGCTCGTGAATAGCACACCTAATGCCTAATATAAGCTTTTTTTAGGATTTTTGTTTTTTTTTGTTTTTGTAAATTTAACAGAATTTTTTTATAAGGTTGCTATCGAATTTGAGGAAAAAAAATTTATAAATTGTTTTTATTTTTTACACTTTTTATTTTTTTCTTGTTCGAAGTAATCGTAACCGTGTCGTCGTCGTTATTTTTTTTTAAAAAAGTTATGTATTGTTGTCGCATATACATTTAATCGCGTATCGATCATGTACTTTTTTTTTCTTATTCTTATTTTTTAAATTATTTTTTTTTCTATTATTTTTATTTAAAGAGAGAGAAAAAAAAACACAAACACAAAAAAAACTGATATTTTGTGGCATTTTGTTGTTATTTTATTTTGAATTTTTTTTCAATTGAAATTTAACGCCGCGTTGTTTGTCTATGTTTTTTTTTAAATATTTTTTTCTTCATTTTGTTGTTGTTTTACTATGTTGCTTAAGAAGTATGCCATTGGTACGATTGTAACAACAGAAACAGCCACAGCAGCTGTAACTATGTTACATTCAATAAAAACAGATAAAATTTAACCATTCACCTACTGAAATAATCGAATTTATAATAATACTCGTATATATTCAATTATACAGTATAGATATTTTTGTGTATTTATGTATACATATATTGTACATCATGCTCGTAACAGCATAACAAACGTTCATATTACATGAGATTTGGTACCAAACCAATAGGTTGTTACAGTCCACCATCGATAGATTGTGGTATTTTGAATATAGTAGTATTTATTCAAGAAAACAAAAAAATTCAAGATAAATTTATTGCTTTATCAAATACGAGGTGTTGCATTTTAATTTGTACCAAAAAAATTTTAAATCACATTTTTTCAATTAAACCTTTTATGAATTAAAAATAAAAATAAAACAAGAGTATGACTTGTAAATTCCTAGGTATTAAATTTTTTTTTATTACTTTATTTACAACTTGTCTTAAATTTTTATAAAGAAAAAGGATTTCTAAAAGATTTCCGAAAAAATTACTTCACTCCATTCTAATCATTTTCTAACTTATACTAAAAATATTCTTTCTAGCAAATTCTTACTTCGACGCATCTTCGATGACATTACAGTTCATATGTATCAAGCCATTGCCTACTCAAGTAAATTTTAGTTTCAAGACTATTTTTCTGCTATTTTTGCACTTTTAAGTGGAATGTTAACCACTAAATTCGTTGGTAAAGTGCGAATTTATTTGTGTGATAAAGCTGGCACTGATATTGAAGTATATAGTTAGTTTTATGTATTTGTTAATGGTCAGCAAGTAAACGGCACTAAAAAATCAGATAAAATTGTTTTGCCGAAGTAATGGTGAACCACAAAAAAATTATCTAATCTTTCAAAAGTGACACTTTTTACGATGATTCAGTCAATCTCGTTTGAGCTTTTAATTTATTTGAGATTTTTTTAAATAATCCCATAATAATGATGAAAATTTGTCACTTCATCTCAAAATATGAAAAAAAATTAATCTTTTGATGTAAGTAATATTTAAAAAAAAAAAAAAAAAAAAAAAAAAAAAAAAAAAAAAAAACATGAATTAAATCTTTTTTTTTTTTTAAAAAAAATGTTATCTTAAGGCAAGCGAATTTTAATTTAAATTTGAAAAGACACAAAATTTATCTTTTTAAAGAAAATGCTTAAAAAAACATTTTTCAGAAAACCCTGTCATCTCAAATAACAATTATTCTGTCTCAAAAAACTTGTGAAAAAAAAAAAAACGAAAAGTTACTTGCGGTAAATCAAAAAGAGAAACCATAAAAACAAATAACATATATTCAATTGTATGGTATAGATAACATACACATAAATAATAGATAAATAACAACTATGTTATATATTTGAAAATTCCATTAAGTATCGATTTGGTAATTTCGCATTATAATATGATGATCATCATCATCAGTCATCATGATAAGTTGTTTCTATGCGAATAATAATAATTGTTGTCTCTTGAGATGAATAATAACATCATATGAGAAAAATTTATTAAAATATATCTAATAAAATATGTATGATACATTCATTTAAGTGTGTGTATATATATCTTTATTATTTTTCCCATTTGTTTTTCTTAATTTTTTTTTTTTTACCATCATTAATTACACATTTTAGAATAATTTAAACGGGTAACAATAACACATTTTTACATTTTTGTTTAAAAAAAAAAAAAAACAAAAACAAAAGTTATGAATCTATTATAGGATTATCTTTTTAAAAATTACAACTTTTTTTTTTTTTTTATTATTTATGAGACCTATTAAATTTATGTTCGTTTAAGCAAATTAAAAATTTTACAATATTTTACAAAATAATAATAATGAAAAACAGAAAACAAAACAACAAAAACAAAAACATAAAGATTGATGTTTAGTTACTTATCAAGTAGTTTATATTTTGCAAACTTCATTGATTATATTAATTTCTTTTCTTGTTGAATTAACTTTATAGATACTTTAGTAATGTGTATCTACAAATACATATGTACATACAAAGATGAGTAATTTTGATGCTATAATATTGATAAATTTCACTTTCACTTGTAACACGTTAAGACATAAAGAATAATAATTTTTTTTCTCCTTTTCAAAGTATTTTTATTTTTATTTTTTTTTTTTTTTTTTGTATTTTGAAGTCGTACCTGCTTACCTTAAGTTAACATTTTATAAAATTTATAAAATGTTACACCAAAAAGTTATAATAATATTTATTATGTGCTCGCGTATTCATAAATCTAGCACATATGTATGTATGTACAAAAGATTTTAAGTATACATAAGTATATTAAGATATAAGTATGTAATTTAAAGATAGAGTATAAATAATTTTTTTTTCTTAGAGAAAAAAAAAAGTGACCAATTTTATTAATTACTGTCTATGAAAAGTGCAATGAAGTTTGAATTTTCTTTCGTTTTTTTTTTTTTTTTTTTTTGCAACACATTGAACAAAAGTAATAAAAAAAAAATATCTTAAAATTGAAGACTTTATACGTTTTGATTGGTGATTTTGTGTAACAGATAATAAATATTATGTATACCATCTAAACATAGATTATATCATGTATTATACATGGTAAAGTTTAAATTCATAGCAAATTACGTTAATGTTAGATCATTAAATTGTATGCAAGAAAATTTTTTTTTTTTTCTTCGTAAAATAGATAGGCTAGTTATTATACAAAAATTTTACACTTTTGTTGTTTTTTTTTTTTAGTGATGTGAAAATTTGTGAATCTATATGATTATATACGGAAAAGTTTTATGTACAATTTTAGTGAATAAATTGCATTATTATCTTTCATAAATCACTTTGTTTTTTTTTTTTTAGTAAAATGCTTATTTTCAAAAAAATAAAATAGGGAGAAAAATACAAATGAAATGAAATTGATAACAATAAATATGCGAAAATACATGAAGGTATGCTAGTAATTTAGAAGGCGATAGAAAATTATGAGAAGAAAAGGTGTGAAATTTTAATTTAATATTTTTCAAATGAAAATTTTGAAAATAACTAAAATGATTTTTTTTTTGCTAGTCATGCCATACCCTTAGGTACGGTCATGTAATTTTTCAAAAATTTACAAACAAATTTTTAGATGTTTTTTTTTTTTTTGTTTTTGAATTTTATGAAAAGTGTAATATTGATAAGATAATTAGGTTCATTTACTTTTATTTTTCTTGTAAAAATTTAGATAGACTATCGTTCACCTTAATTAAATATATGTATCTCGAAATAAAAATAAAATCCTTGTTATATAGATTGTTAGAGACTATTATTGCACTTCTTACTTCATGGTGCGCTCCATATTTTTTTCGTGTTTGAGAAAAGTCTTAATGAATTCTCTTGCTTATAGATATCCAGGAGTTTCTAACCAAAAGTATATTTTCATTTACAATTCATTGATGCTTCTTTTTTGTGTGTTTTCATAAACAGGCCAACAAAAGTTGACACTTTTGAAGTCAAAAAATCTGTCAGCTCGTTATCCTTGATTCCTTGATCTCTTTTTTTTTTTATTAACCAATGAAATACATTTAAAAAAGTTGTATACAAAATTTTGACAGAATGACTTCATCCTGAATTACAATTATTGTTAAAACTTCATGAAATTTGTATTATTTTTTCAAATATTCGCTTAACCTTTCAATACGGATTTTTGTTTCTGAGTTCGTCTTTTAACTAATCTACTTTGTTACATATACATTGTATAGACGAAATATTTAATAAATCATGGGGACCTATATGTCCTATTTCAGTATTAAAAGGGTTAATATTTAAACAATAAAGTGAAGGTGTCAATGTTTACGCAATAATTTTTAAGCTTTCATATTTAATTCTTAAATCGTAAAAAAAAAAAATTTAAAAATTAATATTTTTCTTTTCGAATATAAATTCCAAGACTTAAAATTTTACGCAATAATTCATGTTACATAAAACCCGTATATGAGCTATCGTTAAATACCTTTTTCAACTAAAATGTACCTGTAATTTTTTACTTCTCTATTATTTTACGATTATCTGTATTAATTCTTTTTTTTTATTTTTTTTTATTTTTATTTTTTTTTTGTGAAACATCGTAGAGGTGTGTTCAACGTAATTGAAACAGAAAAAAAAAAATTAAATTAGATACTAAAAACAAAATTTTATATAATTTTCACAATGTATATTTTCTCAATGTAAACATAATGTCGAATTAAATACTTTCTTGTTTTATGTGGCCTTCTCTTTAAGATACCTATATATAATCTATTAAATTTTATTTTTAAATATCTTTTAAATGCATTGAAGATATTGTGTAGATACATTTTAGAAAATATATAAAATCATGATTATATGAATGTGAATGAATGTAATGCATATAAAAATCGAATTAGGTGTATTATTAATTTTTTAAATATTAATAATTTTTTATATTGTGCACATTGCATAATAGTATAGTAATCGAATTAGAGCTAATATGTGATTGAAAATTGCAACATTCTGGTATTTAAGTATAATAGACAAATTAAATATATTTTTGCCCTAAATTATGACAAAAAAAAAGGGATTACTTCATAGCTTAAAGATAATTTTTTTTTTTTTATTTTCTAATTTTCTAATTGATATTTGATATAATTGTTTTGAAAAATGTTTCAACATGTTAGCATTGGTCAAATTTGTGACATAATTTTGACCTTTAAATTCAAATTTACGGTAATCAATCAATATTTTAATGCTTGTTAAAGATTAGTCTGATTGTTGCATGATATACGTAAAATACAAAAGTGTAGACAACACTATACCACTAATCTAGATTTTTCTTTTCTTAATCTTTTTACACGAACTGAATAAATTATTGATGTAAACTAACATTCAAACCAGTTTCTCTTTTTCCTTCAAAAATAATTAAGAAACAAAAAAAAAAATTGGAAATAAGTAAAATTTATTGCATATATTGATTGGTATGTAACGTCCATGTTTACGAATTACAAACAAAAATTCAGATCAATCGTCATTCGTAAAAGTAAAATAAGGAAAAATTATTGTATCCACGAAAAGAAATTTATTTATTTTTTTAATTTAGTTGATTTTTCTCAAGAATTTCTATCTCCCACCTGCATAAAAACATTTTCTTTTTTGTTATCATCAAGTTTTTTCTTTTTTCTAAAATTAAAATATAAAAAAAAAATTAAAGTAGAAAAATAATTTCAAGATTTATACACATAAATTCTACAAAAAAAAAAAAAAAAAAAACAACAACAAAAAAGGAAACCATCTGTTACTTTCCAAAATATAGTGTATTTCGTTATCTATGCTATTTTATCTTAAGATATAAAGATATATTGAAGTAAGATTCATAAAGATTAGATACGGTAGACTATATAAGTAGCTTAAGCATATTTTTTTTGGTTTTTTTTTTTTCTAGAGGTCTTATTTTATAAATTTACTATATTTTTGTATATATTCATTAATAATGTGAAAAAGTATTTTATATTTATAAAAAAAATAATGTCGTCTAAAATAAAATCTATATATTATAAGATAAGATATTATTGATTAAAATACTTAGACATGGTGTTATTATTTTGTTTGTTTTGTTTGTTTTATTTTTTTTTTTTCTCGATATTTATTTATGATATTTCTATTTGCTTATTAATATGCGAAGACCACATGCTGATATTAGACTAAAAAATTGATTTATATTGTTCATATACCAATCTTAGACTATATAGAATATAATTTTGTAAAAGTTGATAAAGGTTCAGCAAAAAGAAAAACAACAATTCCGTGATATTAATAAAATTCAAAAATATTTATGTAGGAGAAATAATTTTATAGTTTTTTGAATAATGTTCTACATACATTTTTTTATTATGAAAATTTGTACACTGCAAATTTAAAAGAAGTATTAAATCTTAAATTTAATAATTTAATTTTTTTTTTTTCGGAATAAATTTTTGAGATATTTTTTAGAAAAATTAATTTTAATAATTGGATAACAAGTAATTTATTATATATAATTTAATCATATAGTTATCGCATTAGATATTCAGGAAAATGTAGAAAAATAAAATGATTGCAGAAAAAAAACAAACTTTAAAATTATCTCAAGGACGTTTAAGAATATGTATGTAGCTACATCTGTAATTTAATGACATTAGCAAATTTTGGAATTTTACAATTTTATTATATGTACATACATACTTATATTCGAACATAATCTGCTTAAACTCAATAAAAAAATTTATTTTCAATAATTTGAGCAGATAGACTTTGTTCTTGAATAATATGTATAAATAAATAAAAATATTTAAAATTATTATTTTTAATAATCTTTAATTATTTTTCAGTATAATATGATTTTATAAATTATATTGTTTTATTATATTAAATTAATTAAAAATAAAATATGATATTTTTCCGTTATAATAAAATTTAACAACAAAAATTAAAAATAAAAATAAAAATACACGAACTTTATAGATTAATGAAAAAAACAACAACAATTTTTTTTTTCTCAATTCCAAAGAGCTATTTTAAAATGTATAATTTTCTAAAACATCATGACGATTAAATATGTCGTTTCTGATCAGTCAATTAAATTTAAAATTATACTCATATTTTTTTTTTTTTCATCTTAAATACACGCTACAATAAAAACAAAATTAAACAAAAACAAAAAAAAAAATAAATAAATATCTTTATCTGATTGTGATACGATAATATTGAAAAATATTATTCATATTTATATAAGATCTGCATAAATATCTCACATATATTGCATATGTTTTTGCTACTTAATCAAGAGAAAAAAAAAAAACAACAACAACAAGGAAAACAACATAAGAAATTTATATTAAAGTTGTCAGCACCTGTAATACAAACCAGTCATAAAATTTAATTAAATAGTCAATCAAAAACCTCAAAATGAAAATATCTATACTTTTTTTTTTCTCGAGTGCCTTTATAATGTTGATTAAAAAAAAAAAAACAAATAACAAAACAAATTCAAAGTAATAGTACAGAGAATTGTATTTTGTGTTTTACAACATGTATACAAATTTTAAATACAACAAATAATATTGAATTATATTAAAATTAAAATAATAAAATATATAAAAGATTTGAATGCATGAATAAGAACAGAACACGAAAAGATAAATAAAGATTGAAAAGAATATTAAAGAATATGAAAATAAGAACTATAAAAAAAAATATATATATAAAAAAAAGCAATACATTCCTTTTTTCTTGTGCAAGGATAGAAACATAACAACATTCACATAGATCCATAACAATGATAATTTTTCATTACTGTAACAAAAATAAAATTAAAATAAAATAATAAGAAACTGATGGAAAAAAAAAAGAAAAACTTCACAAACAAAAGAGAAGAATATGAAAATTTAATTTTTTTTTTTTTTTAATAACTGCAATAACTTTTTGAGACATGACTGAATGATTTATGATTTTATTTTTGGCCACAAACTGACTTTCAAGTCAATTTTAAAATATAAAAAAAAAAAAATTTAAAATTAAAAAAAAAAAAAAAAAAAGAAAATATAAATTGAACAATGAAAGAAAATGAAAGGGAATTTAACAACAACAACAACAACATTTGCAACAGTTCAGCAACAAAAACTATGATTTCATTTTTAACCAAAGCAATCTTCAACACAACACTATTCACCATCATCATCGTCAACTTGTAGTTATATGCATATACACGCACCTTGAAAGAAAAAAAGTATATAAAATATTGAAAAGTCTGATGACTGCATTTCATATAATATGTATTATGCATGTTGATGTACATATGATGCATGATTTTGATGTACGTACAATTGTAAAATTGACATAAGTACATACATAGAATAATATTCCAGTTTATTTCGAGGACGAAACTTTTGAATATATAATGAAAAATTTTCAATTGCTATTTAAAATTTTTACATACATATGTAAATCATCTGCAAGAATTTTAATTTGATGAATAATTTTGAGAAAAAGTGAAATTAGGTTGTTCGTATACATATGTATATGCAAAAATTTAACTTTAGATTTTAAGAAAAAAAAACTAATCAGATTTCAAAGAGAGAAAAAAACTAATTGAAAATAGCTTCATGTCGACGAAGCTGAATACTAGATTATGTGTACAAGATAAAATATAAAACTATGTGCTTTATATATTTTATCTTTTTTTATATCTTATATATCTTTTTTCAGACAATTTTCTTATTAAACTAAATCCCACAATTATTGATAGAATGAGTAGTGGGAGTATATAAAAGCAAATCTCTGTTCTTAACTATAATTTAAAATTCTTGAACTAAAATTTTTAACTAATCATGTAAAATTCTTTCAATAAAAAACTTTACTATAAAATTAAACATATGCATAATAATTCATATTTTTTTCCGATTGAATATAATTTTAGAACTTTACATTCTAAAAATTAAAAATTCTTTAATACTTTTATTTGAATGATCAATGCCGCATTCAAAAAATTCTAATAAAATGAAAATTTAATTTTGTAATCTTTTAATATTCAATGTATTTTTTTCCCATTTTGTATAAATGCAGAAAAAAAAAACTTTATTTTTAAAATTTAAATTTATGAAATTGCATAAAATCATTGTGGAAGAAAAAACAAAAAAAAGAAAAAACAAATTTAAATATTTCCTTGAGAAAATCATGAATTAAGAAAAAAACAAATAAAAGACTTTCGATTTTTTTTTTTTCGTGAATCTCATTTATGACATTTTAAAATAATTTTTAGCTTTTTATTTGCTTCTTTTTCTTCTTTTATCAAGATATAAACTTTCATATACTTTCATACTTTTGAATTCCTGCTATTATCTAATTCAATTATTAATTCCCATTTACTTTTTCTTACTTTTATTTTTTGTCAATTAAATATTTATGTGTAAAAAAAAAAAATAACTACAACTGAAAAAATTTTTTTTGGAAAAAATTCCAATTCTATTTTTTGTTAGTCATTTTTATTCAAGATTTATTATTCTACTTAATTTTTTTTTTCGAACATTTTATTAATTTTATAATTTGTTAAATGGACTATAAAATATAAGAGAAATATGTTTTTTTTTAAATAAAGATACATTTAATCTTACAAGAAATGTAATGTGTAACATGAAAGCTATTAAGAAAATATTTTTGTTTTGTTGAAAAAGAAAAATGAAACAACATTTAATAAATAAAAAAAATTGTAATAAAATTTAAAGCATTTTACTTTTGAATTACTTACGTAATAATAAATAAATTTTCAATCTTACAAAAATTAAATACTTGAACATTATAACAACCGACAGGATAATAAATATTCATTCATTCAATTCATATTATGCGCATTGCTACATATTTTACGATTATTTTTTTTTTTCTTTCAAATATGATGAATTCTTTCAATTTCGTGAAATAGTATAATATTTTATTTACTCCACAGAAGAAAAAAATTGAAATAAAAAAAAATCGAAAAACAACTTAAAAATGTCATTTTGGTATTTCGCATATACATATGTGAATTTTTCATTTATTGTTATTTTCTTTTTTTTTTTTTTTCGTTTCGCATTAATGCTTGCACATATTTTATATTACTAATTTTTTTTTTTTTTCAAATTTTTTTGTTTGTTGTTGTTTTGTTTTGTTCAGAGCACACCACCTACACTATAAGTGACAATTCTGTCTGGGTTGTGAGTTAATACTGAGAAAAATAAATTTTTTTTTCTAAAGAAACAAAAAAGCAAAAAAAAAAACAAAAAAAAACAAGCCATAAAACATGAACCAATTCTGACGACAGAAGAAAAAAAAAATTAAATGAAATCGAAAGTGCATTTATTTGCAAATTTTATTTTATTTTAATTTTTATTGTTGTTTTCATTTTATTCATACATAAAAAAAATAAAATAATGTAGGTCAATATCTTTCTGTTATTTTCAAAGATTTGTCATTTATCTAAAATGTATTGTACATATGGTAAAGTTTATATGGTAAAAAAAAATATCTTTTGTATGTAAAAGAGGAAAAAGGAAACCGGCGTTTTGTATTCATATTCAGCATTTTACAATTGTTTTATTAATAAAAATTTGTATTCAAGGAGAAGGAAACAAAAAATAAATATACATATATTGTATCTACATACATATATATCAGACAAAATTTATCAATAACTAAGAGTGTAAAGATATACAGAAAAACCAAAATACAAATTCCAAAAAAAAAAAAAAAAAAAACCAAAAAGAGAAAAAAATAATAATCCAGAAATGTAATCCGACATATATAACAATTATTCTGCTCGACAAAATTCAAAATGCAAAAAACGGCTCCACCTGGACTTGAAATAATATTTTAAAATCAAGATACTTTTGATACATTTTTATAAAAGATACTTTATATTATGTATATATTTTTTTTTGTGTTTTTGCATCTTGATATACACCACCCAACCGTCATCATATCATATAAATATTGTGTTATATAAATTTTACTCTGTGAATATGGTACAGTACTTATTTATTTTTGTCGAGTACTCACAGAATACAAGACGCGAAAAATCAATCAACTTTCACTTTTTTCTTGCGTAGCTCTATACAAAAAAATAATAAAAAAAAAAAAAAAAAAAAAAGATATAAAAAAAAGAGTGAAAAACAAATCATTTTTGGTCCCAAAAGTTTACAAAGAATAATATGATCCAACTTATTTTCAGTGCAACAACGGTCTTGAATACAACTTTTATTATTTGTTGTTGAAAAATCTTTTTTTGAGATTTTTGTTTTCTGTTTTGTTATTTTTTAATTTTCTTCTTGTTTAAATTTCTTGTTGTTATTGAAGTTTTGAAGTCTTTTTAAATCAGAATTGGTCAAGTAAAAAAAAATAAATAAACGCACAACATTATAAATAATAAAATTGATGTAGACCATGCGAAAAATTGTTATGTTGTACTAAGAAAAAACAATACGTTTTGTACAATAATCTGTTTAGAATGTCAAAAACTGTAAGTAATAATATACAGTCTTGGAGTACCAGTACATTTTTAAAATATATGAATATATAGGCAAAAAATTTAAAGATATTATGATGAATAAATTCTGTGGTAAACAAAAATGAAACAATAACAAAAATAAAATTTAAAAAAAATATTTTTACTTGCATTTTTGTATTTTAGATTGAAAAATTTTCATATAACACGTGTGTGTTTGTAACTAACTACATATGTATGTATATGTTTTTTTCTTTTTGTCCATGCAATACGTACATTTTGTTATCCACAAAATCATGATAGAAGGTAGAGAAAAAAAAAAGTGGTGTATATACATAAATATGTATATAAAATGAACCTACTGAGTAAATGCAATGCAATGGAGTTTCATTTGTAATGTGTAATGCATTGCAGACGTCAATGTAAAGTAATTTCAAAAATAATAAACCATGAAATATTGAAAATGACGGCCGTTTTGTATATAAATTTACAAAATATATCCATATATACAATAAATAAGTTTTTTTTTTTTGTTTTTTTGCATGCACGCAGACTTTATATGATGAGGTCTGTATGTGCAATACAAGGAATTAAAAATTCCTTCTGATGACTGGTGTATGCTTTCAAAAATGGTATTTTGTATACCTAATGTAAAAGCGCAAAAAATAAAAATGATATGGTAAAATGTAAAAACAATTGTTTAAGCAAATTGCTGAACCAATGAAATGGAAATTTATGTTTTCTTAATTTTAAACTTTTCTTAAAACAAAAAAAAAAAATTAAATTAGGTCTTGGAATTTCAAAAGAATGGAAAAGGGAAAACATAGTTTGGAATTGTGGCTATAGTAGCTTAAGTTCTCAAAATAAAATGTTTCAAATATTCGTTAAATAGATCTTGATTTTTTTTTTAAGATTAATAAGCCACGATGTAGAGATATCCTTTTACTGCTCTTTCATTTTGCACAGCATAATATCCTTTAGCATTAATTTTGTTAAAAAATAAAGAAGCTTTTATTTTCAAGAACCGAAAAATTAAATTTTTGTTCATTATTATTGTCAGCTGATAGTTGAAAATTCATACTTCGACCTACTTTTGTTCCTACCAAAACACTTTTGCTTTTTAATAAAATTTCTCAGATTTTCCTATAATTAAAAATCTAAATTAATTTGACACATTTAAAATATTTGCAGACTACAATATTAATTATATTGAAATTCAATCACAAGGATTCGTTATATTCCCTATTTTTTATTTAAAAAATATATAAATTTTATATCTTGTTTTATTACAAAAAATATTGTTCAATTATAAAATAAGCATTTTACATAAGTTTTAAATTACATTTCTCAAATATCTTTATAAAGGTACTTACGTTTTCCTCTTTTTTTTTTCTTTTTCTTCTTCTTCGTTTTGTCTTCTTTTCGTTTTACATTTTATTTTTTTATTTATATTTTCCTTCGACTTTTAATTACCTTAACATTATTTTAAATGCCTAACCTCCTCTAGCTTTAAAATCATTACTTTACAAAAGAATAAGTTAATACTGTGTATAACCCTATAACTAAACTCATTTTATCAGATACATACTTTAGATATTATATATGAATTTTATTCTTGGTTGTTTTTTTTTTTTTTTTTTTTTTGGATACAACAAAATATTATTCATCTTCTCTTAAAATTCATTCTAACTTGTTATCATATCTCATCACAAAATAGATATTTATACTCGCGTAAAAATACCCTTAAGGATGGGTTTACTATATGCATAGATACATACATATGTATATGTATATATTATAAAAACAGCGCGATATTATTGTAAATGTTAATATTAAGTGGCCATAAGTTTTTGTTTTAGGAAAGAAAAATAAAAATATTTCTTTATATGTATGTATATACAATGTTATAAATATATAGTTCTTAAGGTTATATTATAGAATTTTATATTAGACGAAATATTTCATTGGTAAAAAATCATATAACAAGTACATGGTCGTATATTACATTGTTATTGCTATAAAGAAAACATGTAATAAGCAAATTATGTTCGTAAAATCCTTGTAAATAATCTTAAATAATTTTTTTTTTTTTTTTTTTTGTGATATTACAACAGGTACTTTATACGTGTATAATATGAACGCAATTATAAAGTATCTCTATCTTTTACATCTTTTTGATATTCAGTTTTATTTTTCCAAGATACAATTTTTTTTTTTTGTCGTTCTAATCTTTTAAATATTTCGTTTTTGATTTCATGTATAGAGTATCTTATCATCTCAAAATATTAAAACAAAAAACAAAAACAAAAAATTAGTGAATTCACAATCTGACACATATCACTGTAAAGATACTTTTAAAATTAAAAAAAAAAAAAAAAAAAAAAAATATATAGATAACATGAATCTATTCAGTGTGATAAAAAAAATAAGACAAAAATAAAAGGTATTGAAGGAAAGCAATAAAAAAATACATACATATATATATATAGATATATCTGAAAACTTTAACTTGTCCTCCAACTGACAATAATTTAAAATCTCAATTATCCACCCAACATTACAAAAATATATGAGACTACATAAAATGGATATCGGGTAACATAAATAAATTGAGACATTATAACTTACTATTGAGTTGGTGCGATGATAAAAACATATATTGTATATATGTACTATTTGTGTGTATATATGAAATTTCATGTCGTTTCAGTACAAAAATTTACATACATATATAGATTTAAAATTGTTAAAATATAGAAAAATAGTGTTGTAAAATAGTGCACAGAATGCATGTTTTTAAAGCTTTTATTTTCTGTTCTTTTATATAAATACAAATACATATACATACATATGAAATATGTATATTTTATACGCAATATAAAATCATATAAAAATCTTTTTTTTTTTTAAATTTTTTTTGTAAACGTGTATATAATATGAGGACGCACCTTGAGATCATTTTTCCTTCGACAGAATCTTAAAACCAAGAAAATACAAAAATAAAAATAAAAAAATAACTTTTCTTGAAATGAACATTAAATAAAATTTATTTTAATTGCCACTACCTACAGGTAGTAGTAAAAAAGTGATTGGAATAGGTTACCTATGTACACATATACATATAATATAAACACTCAGGGAGTAATCAAAAGTTTTAGGTATATTTAACTATATGCAATTTAAAAATAACAAAAATATGAAGAAAAAAAAAAAAAATTTAAATATGTATTTGTACTATGCTTATATTTGAACAATAAAAATTGGTTCATGAAATTTATTATTTTGATCATTTTACCAGCAAACAAAAAAAAAAAAATAATAATAATAATCAAAGATTGTATATCAGAATTAATATTAGTTAGTTTATCTATCTTATAACAAGCATATAAGTATAAACCAAGCAAATAACATTTCTATTTTTTTTTATTTTTGAATAAAAAGAGATGATGATGATGATGATTATAAATGAATGAATGAAAATATATACTTAGAAAATAAAAAAGAACAAAAATATGATAAGATATGAGATTGAAAATAGATTCAATAAGATTTTTATGATTATACACTTAATATAATAAAATTCATATAATAAAATCGGTTGGAAATAATATGTGATTTTCTGTGCCATTTTTTTTTTAAGAACGAAAAAAAAAAAAAAAGAAGAGTTCATTTAGTTATATTTATAAAAATGAGTTTAAGCAAATAAGATGAAAACTTTTGAATAATAAATATTATATTCAGGATGTTGAAATGTCTTTTTTAAAAAAAAAAAAATAGAGGTATTTAAAACGTACTCGATAAACGCATAATTAGTTATATTATTGGTCTCACTTTCTTTAAAACTATGTAGCCGTAAATGATATGTAATTTTATTTTCGTTAATGATTCAGAATGTTTTTGAAATTTAGAAGTTTTTCTATCAGATACTTTGATGTTTTGCAAATTAACTTACTTTTTTTTTTAATCCCTTAGAATCATGTAATCTGAAGACAATCAAGATGTGTTCTGAATTTTTCTGAATATTTTCGATGCTAATAGTTTTCACCATTGATATAGTTTTTTAAAGTTTTTGCTACCAGGATATTTTTATTGCTTTCATAAATAATCGCGATCTTTCTTCCTTAAAGATATCCTAAGGATAAATTGTCATAATGTCAATACATATTGTGTTATTGGTTAGTGGAATTCCAAAGCCATGTTTTGAACTAACTTTTGGAATTTATGTATTTTTAGAAACAGAAAGCATGAAAATTTCAATGTAGCAAAACATTTTTTCTCGAAAATTAATGAAAAACTTTATCTCCTTAATATTAAACTTATCAGATATCATTTAAATTATATCAACTCTTAGGTTATCAAAAATATTTTATATAATTGCAAAACATTTCATATTTCACATCCATTGAAAGTGAATCTCTCAAAAAAAAAATTCGAAAATAACATCTTATTGTTAAATTAAATGAAAAAAATGTTGAATTTTCAATTTCTAAATTTGTTGTTGTTGACTTTTTTTTAAATTTAATTCAAAATTTTGATTCCTGGTTAAGTTTTCATGTTCACAAATAAGTTTTGTTATCTAAAATTTAAATCTTTAAAAAAAAAAGAGAAAGGTATTCATTTCATTTAAATTTCATAAAAAACAAATTTTTCAACAAAAGTCTATGTCGTCAAAAAAAAAAATACAAAAAACAAACTAAGATCAAAAGTAATCACAAACAATTGCAAAATGTGATGAACATTTGATATGAATTTTACGAATCATTTTCTATTAAATGTTTATTCTACTTGTATTTTATTTTATTTTAGTTTTTTTTTATGTACTTATTTTTTATTTTTATATTTTTTTTTTAAATTTCAATTCGATGACGACCTATTTGAATACCGACTACACAAAACATGAAATCATTTAATGATTGAAATCACTGATTTTATTATTGTTATTATTATTGTTGTTGTTATTGTTGTTGTTACACAAAAATAAATATTTGTGTATAACTATGTATGTTTACTTTCTATATTTGTTTAATATATAATACATACAATAAATAGATACATTTTATACAAAATTTTGATGGGATTGTACAAAAGTTTTTTTTTTTTAAACTCTTTAACTAGCTATACTGCTTTTGTTATGTTTTTTTTTTCTTTTTGGTTGTTAATTTTACTAAAATTTTATAAGATAAAAATAACAACAACAACAGAAGAAAATTAACGAAAGAAATTTTAAGTGAATTTCTTAAGATACATTTTTTTTTTTTCCAAGATACTTCTTTCTCTGAGTGATTTCGATAAATTTGACGATTGATTAAATTTTAAAAAACAAACACATATACATACATATATAGATTTTTTTTTTGCAACAGGACCCTATATGTCTAGTAAGTGCCTAAGGGAAATAGAAAACCAAACCAAAAAAAAAACAACTCAAAATCGTGTCTCAAGTGAAATGTGCATAGCATTAAAATGGAAACGAATACCATGTTATGACATCGAAGTAAAAAAAAAAAATTCAAAAAGTACAAACTAAATTGAATCATTAAATTGGTTGCTTTTCTGCTATATGTATAGAAAAATTCGGGAAAAGGAAGTAATCTATGTTAATTAAACATGTCTCTTTTGTAATTTTTTTTTCTCTTCAAATTCATGAAGAAGAAGAATGTCTCATTTAACATTGGTCTGTAAAATATATAATCCATCTGCATAAATTCACTATGTATGTTCAACTGTTTGCTCTTGTTTGCTTCCTTTACTTCTAAATCAAAAAACTGCACAATTTAAAAACCTTTTTTATCTTACATTACTTTGCTTTATAAAATTGCAAAAATAAAAAAAAATAAAAAACTTTTTAGTATATTTTATGTGAGTTGTAATGCTCTTTTTTGGATTTTTTTCAATTTACAAGATGTCGTCGCCATCACAGAAAAATTTACTACTGATTACTTATTCTTATTGCATTGCCACTGACTTCTTTTTAAAAAATAAAACAAAAAAAAATGTTAAGTTAAAATTGTTGTAGTTGTCGTTTTCATTATTGTCATATTGTTAGTCTTTTGCCTGTGATGTCTATTTAGAAAATTTAAAAAAAAAACAAACTAAATCATTTAAAGTGAATATCTATATAAAGGTTGTTTTTTTTTTTTTTTTCAAAAATAAAAAATTAGGCCAATCGTGTCTTAAAGATTTTGTTTTCTTTAAAAAAAACTCTATGCAGATTATTTTCTACTATATTGTGTTTTTTTTTTTCCTATATACAAAATAACATTTTTTTTTTTATATTTTTAATATACTTGCAAAATTTAAAGAAATTGTTAATTTAAATAACTTGTTTGCCAATATTTTGACGATGGGAATACAGAATAAAGGTATCCCACATGAGCAAGCCAAAAAAAAAAAAAAATACTTTGAATAAATGAAAATGATTTATAATGAAAAATACAATTATTTTTTTTTTCGCGAGTTTCAAAATTTTAATCAATTGATTTCGACAATTCATTTTTATGTTATTGTTAAAGTTTTTCTATCTGTTTTCTATCCATTTTTTTTTTTATAATATATTTAAAGTAACAAGGGAGTGTCATGATTTAATTATGTTTTGATACATGATCTTCAAATGGTCTATGAAAATGTAAAATAGTTGTATTGAAAAATTTTTATTGAACATCAAATGGACAATAAAATTTATAAATATACCTCAGATCAGATTCAATTTGATTAAAAGAGAAATTTAAAAGACATTAATTTTTTTCTTAAATAGTTTGAAATAGGAATTACACGAAATTTGTGTAAATTTTTAATTGATTTATATTAAATTTAAAGAAAAATTTGTACGTGGGAAAAATTTTTCGAATAATTGATTTTCGGAATAACCGTAAAAGAAAACGTACATAAAATGGATTTTACATTTTCGATAATTCACCATTGATAGATTGTTAGGGATTATATTGCACCTATGGAAATTTGTTTGTGGTCCTAATAAATACTGAGGTACGTTCCATATTTTCTTAGGATTAAGGAAAAACCGATGTGTGTTTTAGAAATTAGAGGAAACGAAGAATCCTTTTTATTCAAGTTTTATGTTGTGTTTTTCTTATGTCAATGTCGTCTTTTCATCTTTTTTTTATTGTAATTTTATTTTAAAATTTTTTGGATTGGTTTCTTAAATTTTTATACCATCGTTTACTTTTTTCTTTAAATTTAAAACCTCATTTGATATGCTAAAAATTGAAAAATTTCAAATTTATTAACATATTAATGCTTACAAAAATATTTCTGGTAACTATATTAACGCAAAGTTCACAACAACAACAACAAAAAAAAAATACAAAATCATAATTCAAATTATAAAGTTTTCGAAAAAATTCCAATATCTCACTTTTTCAAATATTTTCTGTTTAATTAAAGTTAACAGTTTTTTTTTTTAAACTAAATATCTTTCTTAGTATAATTTATTTGCAAACTACATACATATGTATATACTTAAAAAATAAATATTTGCTATAGTAATGCTACAACAACATTAAAAATGAAACAATTAAATTTCACCAAAAAGTCTGAAAAAATAGCGATCTTATCATTTTGACATTTATTTTAAAGAATGAGATTTTGTGGAAAAAATCTACAGTAATATGCAAAAAACCTGTATTATACTCTTATGACTCCTTTGATATTGTTAATATAAAATAAAAAAAATAAAAATAAAAAAAAATAAAAAAAAAATAAAAAAAAATAAAAAAACACATAAAAGAGCTAAGTTATTTCAGAAAGGAATATACCTCTGACTGAACTATATATGCAATTTCGTGATATTTAAAATTTTTGTTTTAAATTAAAATTTTTACCAAACTTTTTGATAAAAATGATGATGATGAGGATAGTTTTGTATGATATAGTAAAAGGCTAATATAAATTTAAGATTTAAAATACAAAAAATTTAGACAAATATCATAATATACACAAAATAAAAATAACAATGAAAAATAAAATATCAATATAACGAAAGTATAAGACAAAAAAATAATAATAATAATAATCCATTGGAAATTTATTTAAATATTTAAAAAATAAATAAAAAAAGAATTACACATTCACGAATATACTGCGATGCAAATCAACTTTTTTTCTCATTTTCTTCAAAAAAAGATATTTTTAATTTAATTTTTTTTTTTTTTTTTTTTTTATTCTTTTTTTCATTATACAATTGATCAAGCATTGAATGACCCAAAAGTGGTCGCGGCCAATTATTCAAAAGTTTATTGATTATCGGCCTTTGATATGTTAAGCTGTCTGTTTTGCAAAGTGTTTTCTCATGGGATGGATATGATGATGATGATATGTAGCTACATTGTTGATGGAATATCAAGGATAAGAGAGGTAAGAGTAGAAAAAAAAAAGGGTAAATATTTTAATGTAAATCAGATTTTGAATTTCTTTTTTTTTTTTTTTAAATGTAGCAAAAGTAAGTGAGCGGTATACGAATTTTATTTAAAAGGGAATTTCGTTATTCAATTTAACATTTTTATAATTTTTTTTTTTCGCTTTTTCATTTTGATTTCCATCGATCTGATAAAAGTTTGTGACTCAATTTCGCGATTTATTTATTTATTTTTTATGTTTTTATTTTTTTTTTGGAATGCATGTGCGCATATAAGTGTTAAGAAATTGAAATAATATTAAAAAAAATTGATTGAAAGGTTCATTGGATGATAAGAAATTAAAAAAAGAACCATAGATGCTGGTCATCGTTGGGCTCATTTAATTATATGAAGAAGAAACAAAAAGTAACGTTTATTTCGATGGAAAATATATGAACAAAATTTTTATCAGAAAAAAATATGATAAGATCTTTAACTTTTTTTTTAAAATGTTTTGCTGATGATTAATGTTAAGTGAACTCTTTAAAATGAGAAGAAAAAAATGCACTTACATTAAATTTTGTGACTTTTAAACAAATCAATTAATCATAAAAAAATGAATGCACTAAAATGCATTGAATGGTTCCATTAAAAACGACTGTCATATTTGAAAAGATGTAACGTTTGCAATCTTCTAAACGGGAAAATATTATTTTTAAATGCAAAATAAAGCAATTAAATGAAAATTAAACTGAAGCATCAAAGTACATACTTATGTAAATTACCGTTATATATTTGAGGTTTTATAAACAGAAATTTTCTTATTCTTTGTAAATTTTAAATTTATATTTTTATTGATATATGCGAATGGTGAAAGCTTCTGTTACATTAGTTTGTTTTTGTTTTTCAAAATTCATCTTTTTCTCAGGTGTGAAATTCGAAATAAAAATTTTTTAAAATTATACAAAAACAAAATTATCTTTTTCAAATTTCAAATGAAGAACTTCATATATTTTTCTTCTTTGCTAAACAATTCTTTATACAACAATTATTTATTAATTGTCTCTTTTTTTTTAATTTCACGTATTAAAATTTCCAAGTTTTTCTTATTGATCAAGTATATTCTGTTTTAATCCTTTATAAAGAAAACTTTTCTTTTTAGAAAAGATAAAAAGTTTTAAAAGAAAAAACAATATTTAGAAATTCATAAAAAAATTTGAAGTGGACAAACTCATTTCATAATAATTCAAAACATAAAACACTTCAAACAATTAAAATTTGAAAAACGAAACACAAAAACAGTATTTAGTATATTTAAGGACTAAAATTTAAAAAAAAAAAAAACTTTAAAATAAAATATAAAAAAAAAAATAATTAAACGACAAAAATAAAAAAAATAAAAAACAATAAAGCATTTTATAAAAAAAAATGAATTATGAAATGAAAAAAATTAAATAATAAATTTAAAAAAAAAAAATAAATAAAAAATAAAATAATATTTTCAGTGACATCCATTAGGAAGGCATGCTGCTACACATTACGTACGAGACGGAATGTTGAATAACCAGATATATCTACATATGTATTTTACCTTATTCAATATGATGACGATCATCATTATTAAAAAGCATATAAAATTCAAGTTTTCCAAGTACAATTTGCTGCTACGCTAACTATAATGATAAATCTAAACTATTTTACTCGACTTCTGCAACATCTAGAAGATGATGATGATGATCGTCAACATTATTATTCACTACTTCAGTATTTTGGACTGCTGTATCTTTAGTATAAGCATTTTGTATTTCTAATGAGAAATTCTACGCATCTATCACACATTCTCGGATCATTTTAAAAAGAACAAAAAAAAAAAAAAACTTATTTTAAAACAAATCAACCTATTCATCATTTAGATATACGAGTATACGATGCTTAACCCATCAAAATTCATTCTTTTGTCATCTTCTAAACCTCATCATCATCATCGTCATCATCTTCGTCACACCATTTTTGTAGCCTGGATTCTGTTGTCTGATAAATTTTTGCCATAATAACGCTTTTAGTTTTAATAATTTTCTGTTTAATATTTTTATTTTAATTTATTTTTTTTAAAATATTTTTTCCTACTTGTCATACATTTTTAAAAAAATCATATTTTCACTTGAATATTTCTCATATACATATGTATGTATGTTTATATAGTATGTGCTTAGTCTCTCATAATAAAACTGCCATAAAAGACTTAGCTATGTTTTTTTCTCATCTTTTGAATTTAACTGAAGCACACAAAAATTCTTAGATTTTTATATGCCTTATATTGGTTAACTTCTTCAAGATTTGTGTTTTTTTTTTTTTTTTTTTTTTTTTTGGACAGGGGACGTATACATTTTTAGAGTTTTCTTTTGAAAACCTTTTTAATGTTTCTTGGAGCTGTTATAAACTAACAAAGCAAAATAATGAAGAAAAAAAAAAGGTTAAAAATAAAATGTGTTGTTTTTTTTTCTCCTTATTTTAATTTTCATCTTATGAAAGAATGTTATAAAGCTTCTCGATGTTTTCAACTCTAATATCGTTGTCGTTCATTCGTTTTATAGCTCTAAACACGCACGAATATTCATTAAAAATAAAACTACCTACTTAAAAAAAAAAACCTGGTCTTTCAAGTTGAAAATGAAAAACAAAAAAAGCATCAACCTGAGGCCCTTTGACATTATATTAGGGGAAAATAAACAACATAAAAATTTAAAAATATACAACGCATACAAGTTGAATATAGAAAATAAGACATGAAAAAGAAATAAAATATTAATAAAAAAAAAAAAAGGTTAAAAAATAAAAAGGTAACCAAGAAAGAAATAAAAAAAACATTATTTTGTTCAGATCAAAATTTATGTCGGTATTGAAAAAAAAGGATATTTAATAAAATGTCAGTTAAGCGTTGGAGTTTCTCTGAAAAGTGGACAACAATATTGTCACTTGATCAAATTACCTGTTGTTCTTGTTCGAGTGTGTATACTTCTTTAATATTTTTTTCTTCAAATTGTATGTTTGCTTACTGCTGTTATTGTTTTTTTGGTGCTGTAGTTGGTATATCTTTTTTTGGTTGTGTAAATTTTGATTATTTAAAATTTTTTTTTAGAAAAACAAGACCTTATATTTTTTCTGTTAGTTTTTTCTACTTTTTGCAAAAAAAAAAAAAAAAATTTGCTTGAAAGTGAGGAAAGTGTAAAAAATGAAATAAAAAAGGATACAAAATGTAAAAGTTTCCTGTTTTAATTGTTTTGTTTTGCATTCAATTTTAATAATCTATCAGAACTGAAGTTCCTAGAGTGGTAGATCATAGTCTTACTAAAAAATAAATTTATTCTTGAAACGCTGAATTTTTTAAGTTTCAGTATTTTTATATTAAAAGGCATGATGTGCGACTCATCTTATAACATGTAACTGCAAATAAACAGTTAGTATAAGTACTTATAAGAGTGGAATATTTTCTACTTTGTATCTTCTGAATTGTTATTAGGAATTCACAATAAAATATGTTGAGAATCGGCATTTGGATTTGAGTAAAGCATTTATAGGTGTTGAGTATCACCTAATTTAGCCTTTTAAATATGAATTTTTTTCCATTTTATAACACTATTTGTTATTAATTTTTAATAAATTGCAACAAAGATAAATGATAATTATTGAGCACCCGTGCGAAAACAAAAACAGATTTTTAAAAATTCAAAAAAAAAAATTAACAAAAAATGTTCATTCAAGAGTTTCTTGCGAAAATGACTAAAATGCATTTCAAATTTATGAAAAAACTAGCATTTCATTCCTCAAGAGTATACTTTGCGGCATTTTGTGGTTATATAAAGTATAAATACTAGAAGAAGAAAAAAATGAAATAGCTAATAAATAAAAAAAAAAATATCATATTTATATTCTTTTATGTACATAGTGTATAATATTATAAAATTAAACAACAACAACAGCAAAAAACAAAAAAAGCCAATATTTATTGTATATTAAAGAAAATAGTACCGCTACGCCTTTTGAGACCTTCTCAAATAAGTATTTATCTGTTTTCATACATAACATACCTGGAACATAACCATATCAATAATGATATCTATAATCTCTACCATATCTATTCCAGGCTACAACCAATTATGTCTTAACTACAAATCATCAGCAATCAATTCACTAAACATGAACAGCCAGCCAACAGTCTCACAAATAAACAATCAAGTAAGTTTTAGTTAGTAGTTTATTTTTTATTTTTATTTTTATTTATTTATTTATGTATTTTTTTTTTTTTTTTTTGAAATAAATTCTATGGTACCTACTAAATACTTTCAAATGTTTACCAAGTTTGGTATTTTTGTGCAATCATTAAGATGTTGTCCGCTTTTCAATCGTCATTGTCGCAAAAATTGTCGTTGTTTTGTCGTCATCGTCATCATCATCATCATCATGATCATCATCATTGTCGTTTGACTACTAAAATTGTCATCAAAATACAAAGATTTAAGCCTATATTGTATATACATGTAGTATATCGAGTATATCTCAAAAAACTACAATGTTAAACTGCATGCAAAAGTTTTTAAGATATTTTTTTTTAATAGAAAATGACTCAAAAAGAGTTTTCTTTGAGGATTTTGACTGACACATAGGCTTTTATACAATGGCATTACAAAGAAAATAACTATTTAAGAAGTTTTTTACTATACAATAAGTTTTTTTTTTTTTCTATTATTTTCCTATACTGTAGAAAATTATGTTAAAAATCTATTTGAAATTTACTTTACGGTGTAAATAATGTATACATGCATACATGTACTTACATACGTGTATCAGTTTAATGTTATGTTCGTAACATGTGAAAATCTGGGTGATTGGTAAATTCTGGGAAATAACTAACAGAAATGGTTAATTTGGTAAATGATTGAATAGATTTTTATATTTCACAAACAGGACACTTTAAAAGGATGTTTTTCTTTTATACATTTTTTTGTTTTCTTTTATATAGGGGGTTTACGTGTACTTTATATGAATACACAAATTAACAAATTACAAGAAGAAATGAAAAAAAAAAGAAGAAGAAGGAAACAATCAATTCCAAAATGTCAATCAAATGTCATAATATTTAAACTTAATTTCATTTTTAGAAAAATTCAATAATTTTATCTACAAATTGACTCAACATTTTACCAAAATAACAAAAAACTTCATTATTATAATTTTGTCATTTAACAATGGAATGTAATTCATTAAAAATATAAAAATAAAAAGTAAAACACAAATCAATATGAAAAATTACCTTCATTTATTTCAATTTTAAAATCAGAAAAAAAAAGAAAAAATTATCTAGAAAATATCAAATTATAGATAACAAGTGAATTTAATGGTTTAAATGAATAAATAAAATATTTTTTGATATATGTATTAGAATCTTTGTTGTTGTTGTTGTTATTTAGAAAATTATTAATGAACAATGCAAAGTTATTATATCAAAAAATATAAAACATTAGCAAACAAATTTAAAAAACAAGTTTTGTACTATATACATATGTATCTATATCCTTTTACATATATTTCTTATAAAGATTGTAAATTTCAAATAGATTATGTTTGTATGTCATTCAACAAGAAAAAATCTATGCTTTAAAGATTTTATATTTTATTGTTGATTAGGTTAACAAAAAATAAAAAAAAAAAATTAAACAAATACGAGATACAAACTTTATAAATAATAAAGTATGATTTATTCATCTATTAAAATCAACAAAGAGATAATAAACATATGTACATACTACATATTGATACTTACATAATATATATATGTATATTTTTTGCAAATTTAATATAAATATTTACAAATAACGGTATAATTTTCATGAAAATTTATATGTTATTGTAATCATTTAATAATATCACAGAAAATGTCATTGATATGTGTACTCATAGAAAATAATTTAAATCTTTTTTTATATATTTTTTTTTTTTATTTCTATGTCATTTATAACATAACAAACATAACAAAATATACATTTTTGACATTTTTTTGTACGCAATTAAGCTTTGTAAAAAAGTTGGTTATATAGTCATTAAGAAAATTTAATTTACTCTAACTACTGATTTCAAAAGGCATAATAAATTTAATAGATTTATGTTAAATTTTTTTTCCAAATCATACGTTTAAGAATTGCATTTTTTAGATGGCTTATGTATACTATTTTTTTTTTTTTAGTTTCTATGATATTTATTATTTTCATGAGAATCTTAATTCGATTTTTATAAAAATGATATAATTTATTTTGTTGTTTCCGTTTGATTTTTGATTTTTTGTAAGTGAAAAATTTAAAAAGGACTATTTATAAAGTTTATAATAAATTGTTTGAATTTTTTTTAAATGCAATATTTTCTAGCTATGACCTTTAAATCGGTTCTTCTACTGAAATGTTCTATGCAACCATCCTTTTGTTCTAGCTATTTAGTAGAACTGTATAAGTATTCTTTTTTTTTTTTTGCAATACAAAAAAATATTTATTTTAATATCATAAAAAAATAAATAAGTTTGTCTAAAACTTTCACTAAATTGAAATGACCATACCATATTCAAAATTCACAATCCAAATAATTCGATTAATTCACTTTAGTTGTCCTTTAATATAAAGTTTCAAAATACATATCAAAAAACGTTTCAAAAACCCATACAACTTAAGGTACAAATCATATTTACTATATTTCGTTGTTTAATTTTTTAAATTTTCCTATCAGCCACAAAATCTTTGGTTAAAAAAAAATTTCGAGAAATCTCAGTAATATCCTTTGGCTGAACATCACTGAACACAGAACTAATACAAAAAGGGGAAAAAATATTTTGAATTTATTGATAGAAAAGGAAAAAATTCCTCATACACCCTAATTGAACTTTATCTTTCGTAATTTATCATTTTACTTATTTTCAGCAGATAATAATTGATTGTGAGAAAATAATATAGAAATACGATATACGACAAGAATTATAATTAATTTTTTTTTCTTATAACATTAATATCAAATATCATAAATAGCTGGAATTTGAAATGAAATATCAGCTTTTAAAAATTTTTCTAATCTAATCTTTTTGTTTAAAATATACTTTCAAAGTATTTGAATATACTTTGTTATAAATTTTTTATTTCAAATTTTTTTTTTTCTATATATTTTTTCAATGAAGAAAAAAACTACTTATTTTTTCCTTTTTTTTTTTTTTACTTTAAGTTTTAGATTTATGAACATAACTGAACAAAAGCTCTTTTTTTTTCTATAGATTTTACTGTACACACATTATCATATAAATAACAGAACAAAAAAAAAAAGAAGGTAATTGTTATTTAAAACTTCACGAAAAATTCCTTATTTTTCATATCTTTAAGAAATTAAATATTTTTATAGAAGTCAGTCAGTCATTTAGATATAGGGAGTATTTTTTTTTTTAATATACAATAATAGTATATTTATCCGCTAAAAAGTAAGTACATATATTTTATCTGAAATCTCATAATCTTCTAATGTTACCATTTTTGGAAATTTATGTATTGTTCAATGAATACGTACGAGTATACCAATTCTTTTTTTTTATTTTCGTTTATTTTTTATTATTATTTGTTTTTTTTTTTTGTATATATCCAATAATATATTGTGAAACATTTGTCGTGATCATTAAATAATAGTGTACTCTATCAAATGAAAAATATATATTTGTATGTATAAAGGAAAAAATTTAAAATCAAAAAGGAGTAAGAAAATCAACAAACAAAAAAAATATATATCTTAAAGAAAAAGATTTTTTTTTTTAATAAAAAAAAAATTCTTTACCATGATGACCTACATTGGGGAAAATAAACAGCAATGTATCAAATTTCTTGTTAACCTAAAGACTTTAACAACAAGATTACGGTATTATACAAAATTCAGGTTACTGGCAACTGTTTCACGACTGTTGCTTATTTTTTTTTTGTTATTTAAAAAAACAAAAAAAAAAACATTGGCACCCACATGCTACATGTGATATAGTATCAGTATAGACTTAAGATGATTCTTCTTCATTCCAAAAAAACAAAACAGAAAAGCAAAAAACAAAAAAAGGAACATCATTTTAAAATATAGAAAAAAACAAACAAACAAACAAAATAAAGCTAAAAAAAAGTATCTAAAAACAAAAGATACTTTAAATGAAGCAAAAAAAATGAAGAAAATTGAAATAAAATAAACTCCTTTCCTTGCTTTAAAAAAAACACCAAAAAAAAAAATCTTATAAAAATTCTCTAACTTGAAATCCAGATTTCATTATACAATGTGACTGTTTGTGCTGCTATTGCTTCTGTTAATATTGACTTCCTTACTTACCACTTACTTTACCACAAAAATAATGGAGCTTAAGCTTTTCTCATGTAGTATATCACATATTAGACGATATATAAGTAGATATGAGTATTTGTATATACTCGTACATATGTACATATACTATATAGTTTTTTTTCTTCATTTTCTTTTATTGCTATACAATTTAAAAGTTGCATCAACAAAATGATGTCGGCTTTTGGGGCTCTCTTTGAATGGCATGTAACACAATCGACCATTGAATTCGCCTCCACATTAAGGAAAAACAAAAATAAATAAATTTACTTAGTTTATGTTGTTTTTTAACTTCTTTTTCCTTTTATATATTTTTTTCTTTTTCTTATTTTATCCCCAAAAACTATTACTTCAGATAAAAATTTTTAACATGCATGCAGCATGCATGTTTAGTCCCAAAAAAAAAAAAGTAAGAATAAAAAAAATGTAAACCCAACTTTGACTTTCTTTCTTGTATTTTTTATTTTTTCTTTTTCTTTTTTTAACAAAAGAACTTTTACATCAAGTCACTAAATTATATTCGTCGTTGTCGTCGGAGAAAAGATGTTGCAAGCAAATGCAATGAAAAAGAAAAGTCCTCTTCGAGAAAAAAAAACGAAAAAAAAAAAAGATTGGTTTAAAAAGATTGAATGTAATAAAAAAAAGTAACAAGAAAAAAAAAACGACTAACTAACTGCTGTTGGTAATGATGATGATGATGATGATGATGATGCTGCTGCAATGCCATTATTACTGTTGCTGCTGTTATTGCTTTGCTTCTTCTGTAGACAGTTGACTAAATTAACGGACTTATTGTATACCAACTTTTTGGTTACATTTCTTTTCTTTTAGTTTTTTTTTTTTTTTTTTGTGCAATTGTAATTGAAGATTCATATATGTAAGTATATGTACATGAACATTGAACTGATTGTTATATACCGCATTTGCAAAACAAACAACAACAAAAAGAAAAAAAACGAGCAAAAATATTCATCATCAGTTCAACAAACAGTAAAAGTATTTTTTATTGAAATGAAATCGAAAACAGTTTTTTTTTTCAAAGAAAATGGTTTTCTTCTTTCTACTCGAACATAACAAGAAAAAAACAGAAAACAAAAATATAAAATATTGAATCATTAACAATTAAAAAAATAAAGAAGAAATGAAAATTACATTTTCATTCGAAGAAGTTTAAATTAAGTAAAAATGAATAAAACAAAAAAACTAAAAATCCAAAAAAAAAAATACGTGACATATGATAAGGTAACATAAAACCGCTATACGTATATGAGAAATACGGGAAGAAAATGTCTCTCTGCTAACCTTTGTGTATAAATTTAATGCAATATTGTTGTTATTACTTTTTCATCACTCCATATAACATTGAATTGATTACAAAAATTTCACTTTATTCATCGGATCATCATGGAACATCATCATCATCATCTAACAAATAACACATTGACATTCTAGTTCAAACTCATCTCCCAGTGCTCCCAAAGCATTTGCACAGCATTTTGATCACTTTATGTACATACGAGTATGTAGATATCTAACACTATACAAAGGTACGTATAAAAATTCATCCAACCTCATCATTATCATCATGATTGTCGTTGTTATTATCAACTATACAAGAAATGCGAAGATTTCATTTTAACCTTACCTACATATTCGATTAGAAATGGTTGTCATTGGACCGATACAAATGATTGCTTTAGTACTATATGCATAACCATCATCATCATCATCACTGGAATCAACATTTTGCTGCATCATCTCATCTTCATAGTATCTTTCTAAAATGCTTATATTGTAGTACACCGCAAAGTATCTTTCTCTATATGATGAAGCTCTATTTTCTAATCTTCATAATAAATAATCTAACTTTTCTAATGTTGTTGTTTGTAGCCGCACATTAAATTACTATTCTACACAAGTATATTGTATATACACAAATATAAAAGATACAGAAAAAAAGAAACATTTTTTGCTTAAGGAATGCAGTTCAAAAAGTCCAATAAGTTATCTTCTGTATTATTAGATACTTTTTTTTTTAAATTTTTTATTTGAATTAACTTTTATATAAGTTGGAATGCATTACAGGTTCAATTGCGCGAATTGTATATCTATGATGAATGTATCTTTACAGACATGATTGACTATATATGTAGGTACATATCTATAAAAATGCCAATATGTGTAGGAGACAAGTTATTTTTTATATGGGTTATAGAAATGCATTTAAAAATTTTTTAGTATTTACCTGTACATATATTATCTATCTATAGTTAGATTTGAAAAATGGACAATGGCCATAATAATAATTGTAGGTACTTTATGTTGTTATATGAATGAAAAAAGAAAAACAAAAAAAAAAAAAATAATTTTTGTTATAAGTTGAAGGGTAGATGACACTTCTACGGAATGTTTAAGAAGAACTGTCAACTTTAAAAAAAAAAAAAGCAAGAGAAAAAAAAATATAGGAAAATTTGTTTTCTTCTTCATCATCAATCTATGACTGCATATTTGCTTTGCTTTGCTTCAACTTTAGATTGCCTGTTTGAACTTTTCTTACATTACATTACATACATTTAATGTGTAGAAAATTTGTGATGGCTTTCCACAGAGTTCTTTATTTATTTCTTTCTCTTTACACTCTAAGAAAATTTAGTTAATAAGATATTACATTTTATTGATGTATTTGTCTTTTTGTTTTTGATTTTGCTTCTTTTTTTTTGTCATTAGAAAAAAAAAAAGGTTGTAAGTTTAAATATCATTCAATTTTTTTTTTGTTTTTTCGTTCTTTCATTTTAATTTCTTTCTAAGATTGCAATTGACTGATGCTGAAATCTTTCTGGAAAAGCAAAATGAGAAAAAAAATTTCCAAACTCCTAATCAGGATTGATAGAGAGTTCAAGAATGTAGGTATGTACTTATGATTTGTTAGAAAATTTCTAATGTTTTCTTTTTTATAATTTTTCGTTTTTTGTGTTTTTTTTTTGTTTTTCTTCATTATCATGGCCATTTTTTTTTCAACTAATTCTTTTAATGATAAATCTAACGGAACATTATCTCCTTTAAAGTATAAAAATATTAAAGCTAAATTACAAGAAAAATACAGTAAAACAACAACAAAAAAATTAATAAATACATTTTTATACAATGTTTAAAAATATTCTGAATTTTCAAATAAAAATTATTTGTTTTTATATGTTTCATGTCTGTCATTCCAATAAAACAGTACTAATTAATGAATCATTTTTCAAAATATATATGTACATACATATAATCTACAACACAGTTCAACCTCTTTTACTATTTATGGTTTGGAAAAAAAAAAAGCACACTCAAACGTATCGTTAGTCGTATAGGAATATTTTTCCTTCGTATTTTTTGTTTTTTTTGATCTACATAAAATTCTAAGTAAAAATGGAAGAAGAGTGAAAAAAAAATAATAAAACAAAACTGAATTACCTTTAAATATTTCAGTGCAAAAATATCTGTTAAATTAAAGTAAAAAAAATGTCGAACATAAAAAAAATACAAAAAACAAGAAAGATGAAGAAAAAAAAAAATGAAAAGTATTTTACAGAAGAATCACTGACAAACTCCTGCTGGGATCAACATGATGGCCTTATTACCGTGACGGTATAACAAATAATAAAACGTAGAAGTTCAATCTAACTATTTAGTTATATACCTATATACATATATGCATATGTTTTTTTTTTATGAAAGTATATCAGTTTAAAAAGTTTATGAATGCCAAACGAATGAAAAATTATTTCCTATCCATTTTTGAATTTTATAATACACAATCTACTTATTATAATAATATTACATTCTTATTCTTTTTTTTTTTTCTTTGTATTTGTGTAGATTTTTAAAATTAATGAAATGCTTAAATTATTTCTGATAGTTTTCTCTATTTTTTTATTTTTTTTTTTATTTTGCTACTTTTCTAGGTTGTTATAGTTAACTATAAAAAAATACAGAAAAAAAATATATATAAAAAATTCTTGTTAGTGAAATAGAAATGAAATTTTGCATCTTAAGTAAAATAGACTATAAGAAGCTCCTGATCGTAATGGAGAAGAAAAAAAAATGTTCAAATTAAAAAGGAAATTTAAGTCAAATTTGATTAATTTTATCAGTAATAAATTCCATGTTAATAAACTTTAGAATGAAGGCTTTTATTTTTTTTATTTGTTTTTTATTTATTTTTTTTTTTTTTTGCTTAAATAGTGATTTAAATGAAAAATTATACTTTTTGTTCTGTTTTGGCTTTTTTGGATCGTTAATTTTTCAAATTTAAAACGGAGTTTAGAAGTTTGTTGAAGCAAAATTTAATTTGAAATTTTACCAAGTAAGAAAAAATTCAGGAATGTATGTACATATGTATGTATGTATACGAAATTAATTTAATTTAAAATTTTAAAGTTTCTTTTATTTATTTTTTTAAATTCGTTCAGATTGGCATAAAGCAAGTTTACTAAGAAACCTAAAGGTCTATTGTGTGATACCTTCGATATGTTTGTGAAAAAAACATAGCCTATCCTTCCATCAATTCAAATTTTTGAATAAACCAATTGACGCCTATTAGTACAATATCAGCTAAATCTTTCAGACTGTCAATGAATTGTGCTCTCAAACAATTTGTAATTAAATATGTATTTTTGAAATCAGGTCATCTAAGCTATTTTGAGTTTCTATACAAGTGGTGCAAGGAAGCAGTCGCTTTTAAAACATAAATTGAAATTATATTTAACAACATCCTCTTATTGATTTTAGTTTAAATTTATTAGTATTTTATTTATTTCAATTTATCAGGAAGGAAAATTACTTCTCATTAATTTTTTTTTCTTCTTAATTTTCATATCATTTTTACATGAAATAATTTTTTATATAATCTTCAGATTAATTTTAACGATTTAAAATTAACGATCTTTAATAAATAAAAAAAAAAAATACGAACTTATCAAATTTTATTTATGAAGCTTCATTATGATTACTTTTAATTACTCATTTTCGAAAAAAAATTAAAAGTAAAACCAATAAATTTAACTAACAAGCTTTAAGTTTTGCAAAGTGAAAAGTAAAATCAAATGTGTATAATTTAATTTCTGATGCTATAAATGATAATAAATTGAAATTAATCAAAAATAAAACGAGAAATATTTCAAATTAATATGCTTTTTTTTTTTTAAATAAAAAATCAATTTAATAAAACTATTAGAAAATCATTTTAATCACCCATCATTTTACTCGTAACAAAATGTAGATACACAAGGTTGATTAAACTCATATTTTATAAGTGTTTCTCTTCAAAACAAAACTTTCAAATTCCTTTAAACATATTCATAAAAAAAAAAATTACAATAAAGATAATAATAACGCAAAATATCTAACCACTACTTTGTATATGAAAATTCAATAAATAAATCCTAAAATGTGAAAGTGATCTGAAAATATAAATTTCCCATGAACGGATGTTTATCATTATTATTATTATTATTATTATTATTATCAAATCAATTCAATTTTACTATATGCCTGGGTAATACATGTACGTACATAATATAAACTAGATTTAATTGCATTTCTATAGTCTCTATCAATTGAAAAAAGTGACATTAAAGCGTAATCTCTATTAAATAAAAAATATAATCTTGATCGGCACGATCATTTGATCTTTATTGAGTGCCATTAGAGGTGACAAACCATTTATGTAAGTATGCTAATTTTTATTTATATGAGAAACGAAAAAAAAAAAAGTAAAGAAAAAAACAAAAACTAAATAAGATAACATTAGAGAAAATTTAAAGAAACGAATTGAAAAAAAAAAAAACACAACAAAATAATTCAATTTAGTTTATTATCAGACAAATTACTATTTAAATGGTTCAATAAACACCTTTTTAAGTTTGTTTGTTTACAATGCTGCTTAATTTTTTATTTTATAATTGATTTGGGCATTTTTTTTTTCTTTCTTAAAACAATAAATAAAATGTTAAAAGATAAAATAATTTTAATATTTATTATTCTTTAAAATTTTACAATATTATTTAAATAGTACACTGAAAAAAAAAAACATCATCAAAATTTATTCAAATAAATTATGGAGAAAAAAAAAACAAAAGATTTAAGCAAGAAACTTGCATCATAAAGTATATACTTTTTGTGTTTACATTAAAAGTTTTTATTTGTTACAACATTTTGGTAAGTTGTCAACAAATTAAGATAAATATACATGAAAACAACACTTTTTTTTTTTTTTCAAACTTACTGTTATGTACTGTTTATAAATTATAGTAGCATGTTTTTATAGGCAAAACAAGAAGGAGAAGAAATTAAAAAAACACAAGGGAAATTTAATGAAAAATTAAAAAATAAAAGAGAAAAAAATGTGTAATTAGCACAGTGGAACAAAATTATACCAAATATATATGTATAAGAAGAAAAAAAAAACGATCAACATCTTAATAAAGTTTTCTTTGTCGTTTTTCTTTTTCTTTTCTTGTATTTTTTAAATTTTCTTTATTTTTAAAAATGAAATAATCGATTAAAAAAACAAACAAATACCACTTTAAGTAAAAATAAAAAGAAAGAAAAAAATTGTATGTAAAACAAACATAAAATAACCTCGTTAAGTTGAATACGTTTTTTTTTTTTTTGTACAATTAGTCTGAGTTTATTTTGTTACACAAAATTGTAAAATCAAGTTGTAAAAATTTTTTTTTTCCTTTGAATTGAAATTATATCATGACTGACTATTTTACACTGTCACTAAGTGAGAAATCCATAAAACATGTTTAATTTAAATTTGAATTAACTTATATGTTTTTTTTTTATAATCGCACATATTCTATCAAAATTGCAAACAATTATTTTGTTTTACAGGGTGTTGTTTTGAAAATTAAAATGGAAAGAAACCATAAAATAAATAAATAATTCTGCTAATATTAGATTTAAATTTTTGTAATTTATTTCTCGTTCTATGAAAATAAAAGAAATTTTGGAATTCATTTATTTTCTCTAGTGTTCAAGTACATGTTTTTCTAAAATTGTAGACTTTAAATTATCAGGAAATTATCATCTTTGTTATAAGCTAAATTTTATATTTGATAATAATATCAAGGATTAATTATCCTTAAGAAAATATACCCTGTTTGTTTTTCTGAAGCAAATATCGAATTCTCTATAAGTAACAGTACAAAGTAATAAACTTAAAACCGAACTTAAAAAAAAGGGTGAAAAAAAGAAAAATAAGCTTTTCTTGTTCCACAAAGTTTAACAAAAACCAAATTTCATAGAAAAAATACTTAAAACTTTCAAAATACACTTAATTTTCTTCCAAAAATTGAATAAATGTAACAATATCACCCTGTTTTTGATTCATAAAAAATAAAAACAAAACACATTTACAAAACTGTTAAAAGTTTATGTTTTCTATGAACCAATTCTGTTATATATTCGATTTTTTCCCTTTTCTTTTTTTTTTTTAGAAAAATTGTAAAATCACTGAATTTTATTTTACATTTAAAAGTAAGCTGAAAAATATTTAAAAGCAAGTATGTTTTCAGTCATGTCACTTGTCTAAAAAAAATCCTTTTTTTTTTCTCTATCTTTCTCTTTGTATTTTTTTACTTCTTAGTTTTGCTCAGTTTTTATGAAAACAAAATTTTTTTCAACAAGTTTATAAAAACAAAAAAAAAAAATTAAAAAATATGTAAAATACCTATAATTTCAATACACGCACACATTTTCGTAGTACTGTACTAGGTGTACTTTATTGAAGTAAGAAAAAATAAATAGAAAAATCATTAGCTTTTGCATAGTGTGTCATTAAATTCATTATTTTTTTTTTCATAGGTTTCTGTTTGATTTTTTTATTATTACCTTTTTTCTTATAAATTTGTTTCATTTTGATACATGACGACGACACAAAATATCGTTCACGTACATATGTATGTATTTATAAACAAATATAGAAATTCGACGACAGCATATTTTTGTTTTCTTCAAAGATATGTATTTAAACTTTGCATTTTATTTTGATTCAATTTACAAATATGTGTGTGTGTATATATGTAAAAATATAACGTGTCATGCCATATACCGCATAGTATATACATAATATGTGCCGATCGATATATAAATTGCACAGGTGATTTGTTTGTTAGTTCAAGTTGTCCATTTCACGACCCTGTCCTATTGAATAGTTAGCAGTATTACACATTTTATTCAAATTAGTATGAAAAACAACAAAAAAAAAAAAAGTGGACAACTATTAAGGATTTAAAATTAAACTAAATATGTAATACGTGAATGTATACGTAATTCAGTATTTTTATTTTTTTTTTTAACAGTAAAAACATGTGCAATAGATATATTATATGCGATTTCTGTAAACATTGACGGAAGTTGAAATTTAAAAAAAGGAATAATTGAATAAAATCTAGAAATCAAATGGAATTTTAAAAATAAAAAAATTAAAAATACTTGATTTTAGTTTGACATTGATTACTTTAATAAATTTTACAAATAACTGAAAATTTTTATTAAGAAATTATTTTTCTGTTTAATTAAGATTTTCGGAAAAAGACGTACATATGTATTCGTTATGATAATTTACAACTAAGTATTTTACGGTTTTATATTTATGTGTTTTCTTTTACAATAAAAGAAGATAATTGGTTTAAAAAACATTCACGAATTAGGAATTTTTAAACTAGTATCTCTTTAAAATTTATTATTTGGGGTTTCAATCCTCTAATTCACATTCAGAATAATTTAATTAAGCTTTTGGTATTAGACTTTTTCATTCAAATTCAATTTCCTTTTTTTGAATTCATACATGAGAAAATGTTTGGAATTTTTTTTCTTCAGAAATTTTTTATTAATATCGAGTAATTTATAATGATCCTGACTTAATAAATATATTAAAATTAGTAGAATGAATTGGGTCTATCACGTTATTAAAATGAAAGAAAATAGCTAGATTCAACAATTTCTTCAGCGGAAGACCCTGGCCCACAATGAGCTTCAAAAATTATAGTATAGAGGATTTTTTGAAAAAGACTTCATCAAGGTTGATTTCGGAACAAAATATCGTAAAAACAAATTACTTTTTTATTTTATTTTTTTACATTAATTTTTCACAGTTATTCTATTTAAACATTTGTATCGCTTTATCATTTTTTGGCACGTAATTTCTTTCTAATTTCGAAAAATCGTGATTTTTATTATTATTTTTTTTTTAAATAAACAACATTTAGATTTTTAAAAAGAATTTATTAAAAAATTTAAAAAAAAACAAAAAAAGCAAAGTTTTTTTTCTTCAGAATATCTTAAAAACAACTTTTCAACCAACTTTTTCTTTAACCACAGAAAAACAAATTATAAATCATATCTTACCCATTCATCCAACATTTTATTAGAAAATCTTAAATCACTCACCTGTAACGATAAAAAAAAAAAAAAAACAAAAACAAATTAGTTAAAAGTTTAATTTCTCATTTAAAAAAAGAAATAAAAATAAATTTAAAAAAACAATAAAACAACAAAATCTACAAACCACAATCAATTCAGAATAGTAGGTTTTCAAACCACTATATAACCCGTTAGAATAATTTTCTTAAAATAAAAATATGAAAAAAACAAAAAAAAAAAAATAGAAAATATTATTTTAAAAAATAACATAATTACAACTTCCCTCATTTTTCAAATAATAACTCTCTGTACATGATATATTAGTACAATTTTTCAAAAATTCAATTGCACACGTGTGATTTAATAATTTTATAAAAAATTATTTTCTTATTCATTGTTTTTTTTTTTTTTTTGTAATTGACTTCACTTACATACAATATACATAATCATATATGTATGTATGTAATTTAACTGTCGATAATAATTACTACCTAAATGTGTGATTTTAATAAAAGTAATATATTCCAAAATTCTGACACATTAAATTAATTATTTCTTTTCTTTTTCTTTTAAATTTTTTTTTAATTTTTTTTCAAGTTAAATGCCAAAATTTATAAAATCTCATATAATTCATTAAATACAGGTAGTCACTGACATTGGCACTGTTTCCGTTAAATTAAAATAAAAATGAGAAGAAAAATTTCAATAGTATATACTTAACCATAAAAAAATCTTTTAATAACCAGGTATAACGGTTTAATATATCTTCGAAATGCAACAACAAAAAAATTTTTTTTAAGAAAAAATTATAATTGTATTTTATAATTACCTAATGTTGTTATCAATTATTTTAATAACCATTTATATGCACAATTTGATGATAAAGTGCGGAAAATAACGTAAGCATTAAATTTATTTCATGCTTAATTTTTTTTTTTTTTTTTTTTTGTTTCTGTTAATTTTGTTTTTGTGGTATTTATAATTTTTTGTTATTGTATTTACAGTTTTAAGAAAACAAAATTTATTTGGGAACAGAAAATTTGCAATTAATTCGACACATAAAATAAAAACAAAAAAAAATTTTTTATTCGAATAAAAAATTGAATCAAAAAAAAAAAAATTAAAATGGAAATCAGTCAAAAAGATTTTTCAAATTTTAAAGTAAACAAAAAAAGAGTGAAAATTACAAAAACGTTTTATGAATTTAAATTAATTTTGTATTTTTTTTTTTTTTTTTTGCAATAAATCAAATAAAAATTGGTTAATCTTAAAATGAATTTTAATGTTTTGAATTTGTATTGTCGTATCTTAATAACTTTTTTTTAAAGTTATTCAAATAAGTTCAATTTCCGCATTAGTGCTTTTTTTGTACTCCTTGTAAAAGGAACAAAATAATACTTGATATCTTGAGGCAATTAACCCTTATATTCAAAACAAAATAAAAAACTTAAAATCTTTATTTTGGGATTCTTTTCTTTTCTGAAAAATTAAATTATCAATCTTCATTTGGTAAATAGAATACTTTTATAAAAATAGCTATTCTTTTTCGTTTTTGAAATTTTTATTTTTAAAAAATTTATAAGCTGCCAGTGGAAAAGTGCGATTATTTTTTCATAAAACTAAAAGACGAATTTTTTTCACAAATTTTATGAACGAACATATATAATGAATATCTAATAAGAAAATACCTTCTATATAGCTATGTAAAAAAAAAGCAAAAGCTTTACTTATATACGAAAAAAAAAAATAATTTTAGAACTACTCTCTAGTGTCTGTTATTATACCAAATATGTAATTGCCACGAATTTTAAAAGAACTCTGATAAGTTTTTCATTCCCTATTCCTTTTATGCTGAAGTAAAATTAAATAAAAGAAATTACAAATATTTATTCAATCGTTGTTTTTAATTCAAAACACCAAATCTTTTTTGAAGTACTCTAAAGCAACTGAAAAAAAAAAACGAAACATTTTTTTGCATCGCTCAAAAATCAAATAAAGAAAAGGATTAAAACTTGACTACCTATATCTTAGCAATCGATATAATTTCTCAACCGAAAAAGAAAAAACAAACAAACATATTTTAATACTCAAATCACGTATCGATCGGTGGTCATTTAAAATCTTATTCTCTGTTGCATTTTCTATGGTAGTATTCAACATTTTTAGTCTTTTAATTAATTGAGTTACATTTTTTGACATTGTGCATTTTAAGTCATTTCTGATCTGTTATATATATTTGTAAATAAGTAAGAATTAGTAGCAGTTTTATCATAAGATAAAACAAAAAAATTGAGGAATTTGTTTGTAAAAAACAAAAAAAAAAATAATAATAATAACTGCATACAGACTTTTAAGCGGTATAAAATCCTTTTTAAAAAAATAAAACACAAGGTTCATGCTAACTTATTTGTACGCAAATGTAGTAAAGTTTCATACTTTTCTTGAAATTAAGTGAAAAAAAAAAGAAAGAATTATAAGAAAGAAAAAAACGTGAAAAAAAAACGTATAACTTAATTAAAATATTGTTAATGGTAAATAAGTATATATCGATAATATGTGTGTACATTACATACATATATGAAAATGAGTACATTTAAAAAGATATTTTAATACTTATGTCAATTTAAAAATCTTTTGATGCTTTTTACTTAAAATTTCTGAGTATCTTATATGCATATACGTTTTTTCTTTGCAATTTATATTTTCTTCTTGTTGTTTTTGTTGTTTTATATTTTATAATAACGATGTTGTATTTTAAATGCCATTACGTATATAATGCAAATTCATTGATTAATTAACAAAGTTTTTCAATTACCCTTTTTATTGATTCAATAAATCAATAATTAATTTTATATATACGAGTATTTAGATACATGATGATTATGTAAATAGAAATAGATACTTTTTTTTTCGAGACAAAAAAAAAAAAAAAAGAAAATATTTCAAATGCGAATTTAAAGTATCAACATATTAGAAGCATAAAACTACTTAATTTAAATTGGTCTACTTTGATACACTTTTAGAAGATCTCTGTATTAACAACTCAACAGAAGTTGTAAATTTTAAAATGTTGAAAAGAAAAATATCAGGATGAAATTGGCTATTTTATTAAGTGTTAGTGTTGTGGGGAATTTAAATATAAACTCAATGGTAAAATGTTAATAAAAGAAAATTCTATAGAACACACGATGAACGCATATTATAGATATTAAACTGTACACATATTAGGATAATATATCCAGTGTTCGGCACTCTCCATAGTAAAACGTACGTCTTGGTAAAAGCTAATAGCTAAGTTTAAAGCCATTTCTTTCTATACCTCGGTAGCGATATCTTAAGTGTACAATCACTGAGTATGTTACATGTTACCCTATTTTAATTTATAATTCTGTGCTTAAAACTATATTTTGAAATTATTTTAATTTTTTGTTTAGCGTTCTAATTGAAATTTATTTTTTTTTTCACTTTAATGGACTTGTATATTATTTTATAAGTATCGGAAATACAATTCAAAGTGAAAACAACAACAACAACAACAACAACAACAACAACAACAACAACAGCAACAAAAAAAGACATTTAAATAGTTAAAATGGAAATGCCAATTAAGTAAAATGACAATTTGATATTTTAATGTGGTGGTGGTTATCTTACTCACATGAATGAATAAAAGTCTATAAAAAAAAAAAGAAGAAAAAGCAAAGCAAACAAATAATTGAGATCTAAGATCTTATGATTAAGAAAGTGTAAATTGATATAATTTTAAGTAATAATAAAATTTAATATGCAAGTAATTATTCTGGGAATTAGATTTTGCAGATAATAGAAGATATAAATAAAATAAAATTGCTTTTATTGTGAATATGTTATTTATATTTATAATTAATTTGATATATCGCTAAATAATTTTTACCGGAAATATAAAAAAAAAAAGAAAAGTAAATTCAAATTTATTTTATCAAAACATTTCTCAGGCCTTCCATTGTAGATAGAGTTTTTATTTTACGTTCTTGGAATTAGAGCTAAATTTCAAATAATCTGAAAGCTTCTCGATTAGACAGTTATAAATAAAATACGAAATTTAAAGTAAAATAAAACTTTAATGTTAAAATTTTTTTTTTTTTTTTTGGATTGTAAAATGTTCTTTTCCCGGTTTTTGAATAATTTTATTGAACACCATGTGCAAAGTTTCTTCTTCAATAATTCAAATTACTTTTTTAATCGCTTTATTTTATTTTTTTTTTCATGTAAATGATAACGTGTCCTGTGAGATCTTTCATTTCCATTAGAATGCTATAAATCAATTCGCAGATTTCTTATGCTAATCTTTTGAAAGATATTAAATTTTAAACAAAGATATCCCACAACTTTTTATTTTATCTTTATTTTCCTTATTTTGACATTAATTAAAAAATCCACTAAAATTTGTCTATAATTAAAATTTTGAATTTGTTAAATAAAAAAAGTAAAATATTTTTACACTTTTTATTGTGCTAAAAACTTTTGACCTATTGTAAAAAATTATTGAAATAAAATTTTACCCGTTAAGAAAATTTTCACCACAGACAAAATTAAAAAATTCGATTCTTAATGATTTCATTAACATTTGACAGTTAGAAATAAAAAACCACAAAATAATCATTAAATTTGCAATAAATTTCTAAAAAAAAAATATTTAAAAAAAAAACAAAACATAAAATTCTCATGAAATGAACTAAAAAAAAAAAATTTCGGAACATATTTTTATTATACGATACGTTAAATTTATAGATGGGAATGGCATTCAACTGTTGACTTTTAACAACAACATACATAATTAACATTCTACTAAAAAAATAATAATAATAATAATTTCTCTAAAAATAATAATTTTTCTTTTTATTGTTTCATTATGAAATTTCTGTTAAAATAACAAAATGTATACAGTTATGTTAAAAACCACAAAATAAAATTTTTCATGTATATACTAAATATTACTTTTTCGACAAGTTTATTTTATTTTAAAACACGCATTATTATTGAAGACTAATTATCCAAGTAAATTGTTACTGACATCTTCCCACAAGATTTTGTGCCACCTTTTTGAATGTTTTATTTTTATTTTTTTTATTTTTTTTTTTTTTAAGGAAAACAAATGTCAAACAAAACAAAAATTAAAAATTTCTTTTACTAGCTATTATCGTCATTCATTAATATTACATAGCCACAAAATATTTCAATGTTTTTCATCTATTTTTTTTTTTTTTTTTATTCTTTAAAATAACATAAATCTACTTCATATGATACGATATAATATACATATACATATGTATTGTACGTATACACAAATAAATAGTGCCTAAAACTGATTATATTTTTGTATGTATATACGGGTACTTTTAACAAAATATAATCTCATGAAACATTTCAATTGCAATTTAAAGTACCGTATAGTAATACTAACATTAGACACCTTAAATTAATGAGGTAATTATCTTTTGGAATGAGCTAATTTTTAAAGTCACTCATTCACTTGTACTATGTATCTTTGATTGGTATTCCTTTTTTTTTTTAGACATCATCGTCAATAGATACAAAATAGAAGGTTTTGAAGGAAAAAAAGATAACCTAAAAATAAAATAAAAACGTTTTTTTTTTTCCACCTGTAAAATTTTCATTTAAAGTATTTATGAAATTTTTTATTCTTTTATTTTATTTTTTATTTTTTATTTTTTTTTTTTTGAAATAAAGATATCTTAATATTCTGACTGATAGTTGAAAAGATTGTCTTTCAAACACAATTATTAAAGTTATAATGTTATTTTCTTAAAATGATATTTCAACTAAATATACTAAAAGCACTAGAAAAATTAAAGAAGAAAAGAAAAAAAAAAGAGAGAGAGAGAAAATGATATCTGTGTAGTATCTACTTAAGTGCATGTACATGAATTTTGTCGAAAATGAAAAATCTAAAACACCTGACATTCAAGTATGTATATAACTGAATATATATAAATATATGTACATTGTACGATGTTTCATGATGATGTACTTTTAAAATTGGAAAAATTATAAAAAGATGGAAACTATAATACAAAAGACATGTATGGTACATATCTAGAAAAATATACTGTTTTATATCTACAATCTAGTATCTGTTGAAGATCATTTTATGTTTTTGTTGTTGTTACTGTTAGTGTTGTTCAAGTTTTAAAAATTCTTCAAGTTTTATGCAAATTTTTTTTAATAGCACTTTTAAATGGCTTTAGGCAAATTTTGTTAAGTCTTGATAGAAGTTATTTTTCGTATAATATACCGACTCAATCTTTTTTTTTTTTTTTCTGTAGTTTTCTTTTAATATTTTTAAATATAGAATATAAATGTTGTTTATGTGTATATTACTTGGAAATTTGCAATGTGATAGGATTGTTATATTCAAAAAAAAAAAAAAAAAGAAAAAAAAAATTCAATCGATTTCTTCGATTTTAATATTACGACAATATATGAAAATATTTTTCATTTTGATATTAAGTACATGATATTACGCAGCAGAATATATTTGTGTAAATAGAAGAGGTCTTTCATATACATATGAAATTTTTTATACAATTTTATGTTATGTATTTTTAAAATCGACATTACATTGTATTTAAACAAAATGAGTTTGAAGATCTTTTTTTTTTTTAAAAAAAAAACGAAGAAATTTTAATCGACAATCATCGTTTTTCGATAGATTCTTGTTTAAATCGCGTTAATAATCGCTTCTTATTTTTTTGCAAAAAATGAATAAAAGAGAATATTTGAAATGTACATAACATTGAATATAATACAAACAAAGTATACTTTTGAATACGAAATGGACCATTTTGATCATCATCATCATCATCATCAACATCATCATAGTACATGAATATACGTGTATAGATGAAATCATATGTTATGTATGAAAAATACTTACTTGTAACATTTAAGTTACCTTTGGGCTAGAATAAAAAATTGAATATCATTTGCAAAAAAAAAAAAAAAAAAAAAAATTAACTAACTGGTTAGTTACCGCTGTATTGATATCATTTTATAGTTTTGTTTGATATAACCCTTTTTTCTACTGTTTTATTTCTTTTGCTTTTATTTTATTTCAATTTAGTTTTATTTATTCATTTAGTTATTTTTCTTTTTCTTAAAATGAACATTAAAATATCTCTTCAACAACATATTCTAATATAGAAAACGCATTTTATTTTCTAATATAGAAAAAAAAAAAAAAAAATAAAGAATTGTTGAAAGAATAGAAATTGTATTTGATGATATTAAAATATCGTATCAGCAGGTACAGTTTTTTTTTTTGTATGGAAAAAAAAAATATTTTGGTTCCAGTTTAAATGATGATAAAAAAGGTTATATTATGCCGCAATTTTACCTCAAGCAAAACACTCTATTCATTCGATTACTTTTGATTTGTATTTTTATTTTTATGTTTTTTTTCTTCTTATTCCCCTATTTTTGCGTATATTATACCATGATGATGTACATTTTAATAAAAAAGCAAAGTAACATAGTAAAAACAAAACTAAATTCTATAAACTCAATAAAATAATATACTGTTTTTCTTTGTATTTTTTTTCATCTTCTTCTTCTTATTATTATTTTTTTTTTTTTTGCAATTTAATAAGGAAATGTATTTAATATATTTTAACTACTTATTTCTTTGAGTCCGATGTTTATGTCCACGTCTATCAGCTTTAAAAAAAAAAAAAAAAAAAGAATTCGTTGTTTTTGTTTTTTTCGAAATGAAATAAAAACATCACGCATATGAATTTTACATATAAGAGAAGCATCTAAGTTTTCCATTCATTAAATTTAATATTTCCGCATATTTTTTTTTTTTTTTTTCAATTATTTTTTTTGTTTCTCCTTGTTTAGTCTTTTGCAATCAAAATAATTGAAAATTACATGATTTACAACTTTTCTGTAACAGATGAAAAAAAAACAAAAACAAAAATAACAACAAAATTTATACATGTAAGAGATGAAAATAATTCTTCAGGATATAACATAAATTAATTTTAATAGTTTGATCATTTATAAATTTCTATGATTAGTTCGTTTTTAATTGTAATATTTTAACTTAATGGAAAAATTTTCATGGAATTGTGGTAAAAATATTAATTGTATTTTGTTTACATATGTACAACACGTTAGCAAATATTAGCTCAAAAGGATCTACTCCCAAGGAAATTCTAATTGAAAGAAAACAAATTAAAGAATCTTTAATCCACGTTATGCTGCCGAAATTGTAAAAAAAAAAAAAAAGTGAAAATCTAGAAGAAAATTATAAGAATAAAGTACTTTTGTAATTTTTTAAGAAATCCAGATTCATCTCTACAACAATCCTAAGACCAAAATAATTATATTTAATTTTTTTCTTTTCTATATCATATTTTAAGATCATGAATAAATATTTACTTCCTTTTTAATTTTTAAAAATTTTTAAATAATTAAAATACCGCAGTAAAAATTTATTCAAAAATATTTACCAATCTTTTACCAAAAGATTTTAATTCTAAATAATGTAAAACATGACAAGCATTTCGCATTAAGAATTAATATATACATATGTATATGTATCTGAGCAACAATGTTGCTTTTTTCTCATTCATTTATACTCAATTGCAATTTAATTTTTTGTTTTTTTTTTTTTTTAATTTTTACATTTTTTTGTTTTTGTCTTGTCTTTAATTTTTTCAACGTTTGCTTAAAAAAAATATCAATCTCTTTATTTATTTATTCCGTTCCTTTTTCGTAGAATTTTATTTAAAAAAAAAAAAAAAAAAAAAGTAATAAAAGAGAAAAATCAGTATTTTTTTTTGGTTTTTTGGTTTTTGTTTTTGTTAAAATTCGTAAGAACTTAATTGAAAATCAACAAAGTTTCTCTTATCTACTGCATATTCTATGTTTTATATTATACTCGTACATATATACATATCTGTATCTTTTTATAGTCTCTCATCTACACTTTAGTCGAAAATATATCTTTTTTTCAGTTTATAAATATTTGATTTAAAATTTTGGTAAAGATGATGTAAGAAAATATAAAAAATACAACAAACAAAAAAAAAAAAAAAAATTTATAATATTATTTAAAGACATCGTAAATTCTTTATTTAAGACTGAGACTGTGGTTTTTCGTACTTCAGACATATAAGAAGAACTCAAGTTTAAAGAAGAAAAAAAAAAACAGATAGTATAAAAATGAAACAAATCCTTTTTAAATGTGAAAAATAAAGACTTGTTTTTTTAAATTAAAAAAAGTAATAATAACAAGAATGTTTTTTTTTTTTTCAATAAAAATAAAAACCTGCTGTTAGTTGATGTACTTCTCTGACGATGAAGAAATTGTATATCAAAATAACATAATGAATTTTTTAAGATTTATGCAAATTTTGTTAATTGATTTAATTTAGTTAACGTATTATACAAACACGCAAATCAAAATGAAAATATTCTTTACTATATACTACTTATATATCCTTTTTTGAAAGCGAAATAATTTCAAGTTTTTTTTTTTTTTGTTCATAATATAGAACTTTTGTGTGAATTACAATGAGAATTTATCCAGTATAAATAGTGCAAAAAGACAAGAATATTCAATGGAAGAGTACAACAAAAAAAATCAAGATCCATTTCTGCAATCTGTCTTAATCTTTAGCAGAAGGCTTATCTTATGCATTTTGAAATTATGCCTTTGAGTATATCTTTTCTTTTCAAAACAAAATTAAATATAAAAAAAAAAAGAAGAGTTCCATGGATCATGATACACAAATGGCACATTCATCGAACTGACTGGCTTTTTTGCTACATTTTTATAAACAGATGACTTTTCGGAATTACCATTCTCTGTGTTTAGTTATAGTTAAATATATTTTTTCTCTTATCCAGAGCCGCGCGTTTCCTTTTGAATTTGATAAAACTTTTGAGAGTTTGTACTGAATTGTCTTTTTTCTTCTCCTTTTTTTTTAACAGTACAATAACAACAATAATAATAGCATTTCTTCTGGTATATTTAATGAAAAAAAAAAAAAAGTAAAATACGGAAAAATACAAAAATGAGCATAAAGTGAATAAATAAAAGGAATAAAAAAAAGAAAGTTTTCGCTAATACATAATGTGTAATCTTCCACAATATTCACATTTTCTTTTTGATTTTGCAAACGAACTCATTGAAATCTCTTATTCAGTCGTCGTCGTCGTCGTCTTCCTCCTTTTTTTTTTGTTTTGCTTACATATACTTGAAAAAAAACTAATATGTGGTGGGTGTCCAAAGCGGGATGAGGTTTATTTTTATTGATAAGAAATAAGTCTTCTCATCTTTAAAAAAGAAAATAAAAAACAACAACCACAACGAGAAAAGAAAAAAAAAACGAATAGAGTAAATACATGATGTATTTTGATTCGAAAAACGTCCGTATAAAAATACATACATTGGGTACTATAGAGAGAGGAAGGACGACGGTAGGCAATAACACGACAATTAAATTAAGGAAAATAATTAATCAGTGAATTTAATTATCGCCATACACAAATTGGTAAGATGGCATTATTCTTTCTTAAAGGTAAAAGATTAAAAGTTGAAATGTGTATTTAATATGAAAGAAGAAGAAGAAAAACAAAAACAAAAAAAAAAAGGTTCATTGCTGATATAAAAACGTGAAGGGATTTTATTATAAGAGATTGTTATTAAAGTATTGATCTGAAACTAAACTAAAATGCATCTTTACTTAAAACAAAGAAAAAAAAAATAAAATTACTTACTTTTTTTGACTTCACATTTTTTTTCTTTTTGCTCTTACATTTTCTTTTGCTTTATAACTTTTTAAAATTCTTTGCTTTTTTTTCATTTTTTGTTTTTTTTTTTTCTTGCATTCTCTGATGCCGGCCGATTAACTCATCGAACTGACCGACTCACATGATACCTACTAAGCAGCCATTAACATTGCCAATTTTTTTTTCTTTTCATTTTAGTCTCAGTACATATATGTTTTTTTTTTTTTATTTTTTTTTTTTTTGTATACCTCATGTCCGTACTCATATCGGCAAAAATGTCAAGAGCAAAGAAATTACCTTTCGGACATAGTATATGTATAATGTTTGAGAGGATGCTGATATGGTGTTCATATGACTGTAGTATGTTATCTTTTGTACCAACTCTTATTTATTGCATACGTTATTTCATGTAATCAGAACAATTTTATTTTTCCAAATGGAAAAACGAGGAAATGAGAATCCATTAAGTACAATAAAACATTTAAAAATAAAAAAAAAAACACGTCTACAAAAGTAAGGATTTAAAAACAAAAAAATAACAAATTCTTTTGCAAACTAAGAAAAAAAGTTTCCTGCTTAAATCTTTTGTTTTTTTCTTTTTTGTCTTTAATGAACATTCTCATTTGACATAAGTATACAGTAATTTTTTGGCTGTTTTTTTTTTATGTTGTTAATGTGTTATTAATTGATTGTAAATAGAAGTAATTTTGTATCCTAATACCATTTTTTTAAAGGTATCTTTTAATTTTTAATTAAATTGTATTCAAAGTGTCAAATGTGTTGCATGGTCTTGTATACTTACATATGTAAAAAGCATTGCTTTGCATCAAATCACATTTTCTGAAAAAAGATTTTCTTATTGTTATGATTATTAAAAAGATTTTTTTTTTTTTTGTATTTTTCCAATTTAAATAATTTTAATATTTAAAAAAAATGTATATACAAATATATATATTTTTTTCATATCTCTTTAATGCTGGTGTGGTATCCAGTTATATTTTTGTCATAATTCATTCCATCTTTCTTTTCTAAAGAGATGCTGTTTTTTTTTTTCTTGTTGTTGTTGTTATGTGTTTTTTTTTAATAATATTATTAAAGGTACACATAATATTTATGTTCTTATGTTGGCGTAATCAAGCGGACGAATGTTGTCTTGTTATTAAAAAAAAAAAAAAATTTAAACTTCATGTTTATTTATTGTCCCTCAACAGCATGCCGCACAATTTTTTTTTTTTATTCATTTTATATTGCCTATTGCGAGAATTTAATATATGTATGTAGGACCTACGATATTATTATTATTATTATTTTTTATTAAAAATAACTAAACATAACTTAAATAAGAAAAAAATTTAAGAAAAAAAAACTTTATTAAAAAAGATATAAGTGTGACTCTTTAAGTCATTCTTTACAAAATTTATGTTCAGATATGTGACACATGTATCAGTGGATATTCATTATCATTTTTGTAGGCTAAAATTTATATATAAATTTTAAGTTTAAATGAAAAAATTGTTTTTTTCTTCTTCTTCTTCTTATTTTTTTTTTATCATCTTATTTTATATAAAAAAAAATAAATAAATAAAAGAATTGAATATGATGTTTTGAAAATATTCTGAATATTAAAAAAGATTGTAACAGGTATAAAAGATGAAATGAAGAAAAAGAAGAAGAAAAAAAATTGAATAAAATGAAAATGAATTATAAATTCAATTTAATTCAGGTTTTTAAAAATCTCTTTTTTTTTTTTTTTTGAGAGTGTTTGTTTTATTGTTATTGAAGGTTTTATGGGTATTATATGAGCTTTAAAAATTTTATAAAGAATATATGCATACGTGTAAAATTGCAGAGATAACAGAGAAAAACGTAAAATTAGAAAAAGCCAATTTAATCTAGTATGACTATTCTATTTAAATTTAATTTATTAAAATTTCGGTTTATAAATGCACAATGGTGATGTTCCAGTTTTGAAACATTCAACCTACAATCTCTTGTAAATTTTATTAGGTATCGAGTGATGAGATCCAGCTCGTATGCAATTTCAAACTTTTAAAATTCTGGCAAAAAACCTTAAAAATTTTTTTTTTTTAAAAATCATACGCCTTGTTTGATTGATATCAAGCTACATAACAGAATTTCTGCTTTTAATTCATGTATAACTTTATGGACTGAAAATTTTAATTGAAAAAATCTTTTTTGAAATTGAATTTTCTATAAGAATTCAAAATAATGATTCATGAAATTTCACAAGAAAAAAAATTCAAAAAGAAAAACAAAATTTCTTGCAAAATCCTTTGAATATGTTGTAATATTAATATTTTTCATATTTATTGGTTTTTAAAAGTAAAAACAAGATTTATTACTCACAATTTTTTTTTTCGAGTTAAATTACATGAAAAACTAATTTTCTCAAATTTTAATAACTTTTTCACCATTTTGTCATTTGCACAACATGAAAATTTTTTTCATAATAATTATAAGAAGTCGAAGTGCAACAAAATAACAAAAAAAAAAAACATTTTTAGTTTTTTTCGGATAAAAGGTACATCAAACTACTACATACATACATACATATATCACATATATTTACATATGTATGTACATATATAAATTTCATATGGATGAAATATCTTTTAAAACATTTTCAAATATTATATAGCCAATTGTCTAAATAAATTTTAATCATAAATCATTTTTCTATATCTTTTTAATATTTAACTAAACTCTCTTGTTACACGTATCTCAAAATGTGCCATTTGGAAAAATATATGCATATGAACTTTTTTAAGAAAAAAAAATAGATTTTTTTTTTTTTAAAACGTTTCAGTAGGAATTTGTTTAATAAAATTTCATATTAACGGTATATAAGAATACATATGGCACTTGAATAATTCATTATAATTTGATAATTTCTCCTTCTTTCTTCCTTTATTTTTTTTTTTCAATACAAAAGATGTTCACAATTTTGAATTAAAATTAAAAAAAAAAAAGAAAGGAAAAATAAGAGATAGAAGTTCTCCAAAAGACCAAAAGTAAAATTTTATAGATAGCTTTTCATTGTACACAGTACATTTTTTATTCCTTTCTTATTGTTATTTTCTGTTGAATTGATTCATTCGTTAGTTTATACTTACTACATTAGAAACGTAATAGTATCACACAGATGTTTGGAAAATATATTGGTATATATGGTGTATTTTTCATTTATTTTTCTTTTCTAATTTTTTTTTTTTTTTTTCAAATATCTGCCAAAAAGATCGCATTAAAAATATCTCATGTATGTAATATATAAATAATGAAGAAAGTTTTTTTCTTTAAAAGATGAAAAATCAGAATAAGACAATATATTTATTTATTTATTTTTTCTTCATCTTGAAAATTTTTTCTTGTTTTTGTTTTTTTTTTTTCAGTTATTGTTGCTTCTTAGTTATTTTTTTAAGATATTTTTTTTATTTCATTTGAAATGACTTTCACTTCTTTTACTTGCAGATTTTTATGTGACTAATATATTTTAAGGCAAGTCCATTTCAAATAGTTTGTTGTTTTAAAACATGCAATATGTACCACAAGTACTTTTTATTTTTCTTTTTCTTCTTTTTTGTTTTTTTCTAATTCAATACTGATTGTATGATACATAAAAAATAGAAAAAAAATAAAAATAAAAATTGGATAAAAAATAAATAAATAAATTGTTTACAATATTAGAAAATTACTTATATGCATGAAAAAAAAAATGAAAGAAAAAAAAAGGAAATATAGTATATAAGTTTTATAAATTGAAAATTATTAACCTGTTTGAACAATATACTATTTAGATAAAATAAATAAAATGCAATATGTGTAGACAGTATCTATGTGGATAAATACACATTTAAAAAGAAGAAACTGAATAAGTAAAAGATAATAATTATATATTAAAATTTATTTATTATGGTTTTTTTTTTTTTTTCGTTTTTCTTTAAATGAAAGTTGAGCAATGAAATACATATATTTTCATTTTTGTGTTGTTTTTTTTTTTGTCTAAGTGAAAAATTTAATTTATACATCACATTATAATGTCACATAATTGTCTTCGATGTTTTGTTTGTTTGCTTTTGCTTTTTTTTTTGAAATTATTTGAATTCACTGGTGTTGAGAGAATATGAATATTATTGTAGAGTTTATTATTAAAAAAAAAAATAACAATAATAATAATAATAAAAGAAAAATAGGAAATACTTCATATAGAGTGACTGGTGGTACCACTTAAATTTAATAACAATTAGCTTCTACGGACTTCCTAAAAATGCACATTTGTCTGTACCTATTTAAACTTTAAGGAGTTGAATAAAAATGTGTAAAATTAAAAATGTTGACAAAATCATGTTCGTTCATTTTTTCGTTTATAATTTCATTTATTCAAATATGTAAAATTTACATTGAACCATTAACTTGAATAACTGGAAATCTAGAAAATGTTAACACTATGCTAATATTAAATTAGATTGGACAGCTAACATTTAATATATAAAGTGTGAGAAAAAACAATAACTAATTGACTTAAAACATTAGTAATATTTTTTTTTTATTTTATAAAAAATTTCCAAATAACATATACAAATTTGTTCAGTTAATTAAACTAAAACTTTTAGTACTGATAATACTTATATGATTTATATGTAAATTTTATAAAAATAAGTCTTATGAGTTTAAAGGTTCTTTCACTTTTAAATTCCATTAAAAATGTATTTGTGACTTTGTCATATTGTTTTTAAAAATTAACGATTTTCTTTTTTAATAATATTGAATTCATTCATGCATTTTATTATTGTAGAATATACATATTTACTTTCACTTTTGACAATAAGAAATAAATATCTTCAGTGAGTTATTTACAAAAGCCAAAGAATAAATTGCAATGTCATTAAAAAGTCTGATTAAATAAGGACTTTAAAACATGGAAAAGCTGTCTTAGATAGATTTTCTTGTAGAATTTGATTTTAAAAATAATGCACAGCACAGGAACTACCCAAAATTTAGGAAAATTTTTTTTTTTTTTAAATTTGTAATTTATTCCAATGTTCCATGTACCATGACTTTGGGTATCCTCCCTTTACTACACTTTTATTAGTGCAGAGCAGTACTTTTCCTTTCTAATTTTTAGTTTTTTTCTTTTAAAGCTTACAGGCCTTGCAATTATACCAAACACACTATACTTTAATTTAAATTTTTTTTTTATCATATTCTGAACAATTTTGAAATGATATTTTCATCGTATTTATACAACAACAAAATTTATAAAAATCAAAAATCATCATTTTTTCTTGAAAAATAAAATTCTTTAACAACAAAGTTATTGTCATCGTCATCATCATCATCGTTCAAAATAAAATAAAAAAAAATTGGAAAAAATAAAATAAAAATTGAAAAAAACATTAAAAAAAAATATTTTATAAATTCTTTCATATAGCTCATTATTTCGATTTCCGTGAAAATTGCGTTAACTATTTAAAAGCATTCGTTTAATCGTATATATAAAATAAAAAAGGAGAAAAAAAAGAGGAAGAAAAAAACTTGAAATCCTATTAAAACCATTTATCAGTTAGACAGCAGCTCAGGTAATAGTATATAACATTCGTTTAAGTAAATCTATCCTGGCTATTCAATACTATAATTCAACAATTTAAACATTGTTAAACTTATAAATAAACTACATCTATGTAAAAGTAAATGTATATATAAAAAAATTAAAAAAATAAAATATCCAACAACAACAACAAAAGTTTATTATAAAATATTAACGAAGAAGACCAAGGACGATACAGTCCATGACTATATTCGCGCGATGATACGTTTCAATAACCACGTAAAATAAAATAGAAAAACATTTTTTTAACAAAATAAAAAATAAATAAATAAATAAAAATCAAGAAGTCACAATCGAGTATATACATATATTTTTTTTTAATATTAAAAAATAAAATAAAAACGAATTTTTTAATAAAATAAAAATTTTACAAAAAGGAAACATACGAAAAACATAAGCTTTTAGTTTAGTTAAAACTTTTTTTGTTTTTTTCTCTTCACGATTTTTTTTTTTAGTTATATTTTTACAGTTTCTCAGGAAAGAAAAAAAAGAAGGGCTTGAAGGTCCATTGCATTCCATCTCGTACCAAAAAAGGAATATTGTAACGCAACAACACACAACCCAACACAGTGTGCATAAGCAGCATCATTGAGATAAAACAATGAAATTGCACAACAAAAGTCGATGTTCTTCAATGTTGCATTATATGAGATCTTGACTTGAATTTTTTACTAATATTGTAATGTTTTTGTTGTTGTTATTGCTTATGATTGTAACATACACTAGAGTCTATTTTATCTAAAAGACGAACAAGAGTTAGTTAACTAGCTTGGTTATAATTTTTCTTATATGAAAAAAAAAATAAAATGAAAATGCGAATATACTAAAGTCTAAAGCTGTTAACCCTTTTTTTCCTTATCTTTTATACTTTATAAAAATAATTTTTTTTTTTTAGTTTTTTATTTTTTTACTATATTTTTCTTATAATTCACGTACTTGAAACCAAGTTTTAATTCTCTCAAAAAATTGATAAATTTAAAATAAAAATTGAGGTATAGGTAGAGAGTTTTTCTTTTCTTTTAACAATAATCTTTAGTTTGAAATTGTTGTAAGTATGGGAAACAAAAAAAAAATAAATAAATAATAAAATTAAAAAAAATATTTCAAGATTTACTTGATATGAAGAAAATAAGTTTGTAATCATGTAAAAGTAAAAAAATACAATTTTTTTTCATTTGATTAATACGTGAGGATATTTAACGCACTCTCAATTACTGCAAGTTTCAGATAAGCAAAGAATTTTTTTTTTTTTTTTTTTTTTGCAGAAGCACGATTTAATTGATGAATGACAATTTTTTTTTCCCTCATATCTTACCTAGCTATCTGATTTTTGTACACTAATTGTTCATGATTTATAATTTAAAAATTGAATTCAAATCATTGAAGGACAAAAAAGGACTTTATCTATAAGGCAAAAAAATTTTTCTATAATTTTTACAACAACAAAAAATCAAATTGGTTAGGTTTCTAACAAACTTTTACTTTTAATAAATTTGAATTTAAAAAAAAAAATATAGTAGACAAAATTTAAAAAAAATAAAAAAAAGAAATTTTTAAGTTGTAATTTTCAACTTTTAATGCAACGATTTTTTCAAATCAAAAGAGTTTAATTTCCCTTTACGATGATTACACATACATACTATACAATATATGCTCTTTTAATAAAATATCAAATTATTTTTGTGCCTTATTTTTGATTGATATCAAATACAATTACAACATTTTCTATGTATTAAAAAAAAAAGAAATCGTATATTCAAAATAAATCAAATATCTATTACTTTGTATCTAAAGCCAGCAAATTTAAAATTTAAATTTAATCTGTATTCCATTCATTGAATAACTAGCTTTCAATACTTTAAATTCATTAAAATATATACATATGTATATGAAATAAGATTTTTTTTTTTTTTTTTTTCTTCATAAAAAGATAATCTTAAATTGAAATCAATTTAATCCTCTTATCATTTTTAACTTATTTTTATACAGTTGATCTATTAAAATAATATATAAATCAAATGCTACCAGATCCTTTTGGTTATAGTTGTCAACAAATTTTTAAATGAAATTCATTAGTTGAAATACACAAAAAAAATGTGTTTACTTTTTTTCCATCTTATTTATTTATTTTTTTAAAGTAATATGAGACAAAATATAATATATGACATTGCTTTTACGCGTTTAATTACTTGTTGAAATTAAATCAGCACATTCATTCATATATATATTTTAATCCCATCATATATCCATTTTTGCTGCATATAACACACATACATCCATACAAATAAAATATATATTCGTATATTGAATTTATGTATCTGATAGACAGATTTAGATTTTAAACAAGTTATTGGTTCTCCAATTAATTGAATGTCTCTCAAAAGCAATCATAGTTAACACTCCATTCCAATAAATCAAGTAAAATATAAAAATTTATAAATAAAATAAAAAAAAACAACAAGTATCTAAAAATAAATAAATAAATAAAATAAATCTTTAAAAAAAAAATTGAGATAATGAAAGAAGTGTAATATCTAATATTTGTTATATTTAATTTTCTTAGTATTTATTCTTTTTTCTTTTAATTGCTTCCTATCGCCTGCTGTGAAAAACATTGCTTAATGAATTAAATAAAAATATATATAATAAATAAATAACAAATTTTCATTAATTCAATATAAAAGTGTACTTAAAACATATGTTACTTATAACTAAAGTAATCATTAGTTGTAATCGTTTTGAACTGTACTTGCGATATATATTACATACATATAAACTCTATATAAATTTTTCTTAATATGGTATAAGAAAAAACGAAATATATGATAACAAAAATACAAAATGTATTGACCATATGTCACTTATTTAATATAATTCAACATAGATATTAAACATGAATATTGAACATTGAATGGGTGGAATTTTATATTAGGTAAAATCTATTTACGTTTATAACTATTGAAAAAAAAAATTTATGTATGGACATACTCGTATGTAATGAAAATTGAACAGATTGAATTTTTAAATTAATAAATTCAAAAAAAAAACAAAAAAGAATTAAATCAAAAACAAAAAAAAAAAAAAAAAAAAAAACAATCTTATTTTGTTTAAGATATTCCATTTTATAAACAGGGCAGAAATGTTTATGACAGATAACAAATGACATTAGAAAATTTATGATATGTGAAACAACATGTTCCAATTTAAATTTTTTTTGTCTTGTGTAATATTGAATTACGAATAATAATTTTAAAAAGAAAAAATTGAAGAAAATAATTATTCTTTTCCAAGACAAGAAAAACGAAATTCTTTGATTTTTTTTCTCAGGTCAGAAGTACAAATTGACGGAACCTGAAAAATCTAAGAAAAAAAAAAAAGAAAAATCATTCAAGTAAGAATAAGGTCAGTAGAAAACCACAAGTAGTAGAAAAACAACAACAAATCTAATTAGAAAATATTTATATAATTTAATTTCTCTCCTTATATACCTACATATTCCATTTCAAAATAATTTGGTCCCAATTTAAAACAGGATTTCAATCTATAATTTTCAATTTTAAAAGCCTTAATTAATTAATTTGACCACTGACCATCTGATAAAGTAATAATTTAAAATCTTCACAAATCTTGTATTTTTTGTTTCATATTGGTTTTTTTATTTTCAACAAAAAAAAAGAACATTTCAGATTCAGATAACCTTATTTTTTGTAATTTACTTGAACTTTTTTCAGCTTTTCCTTCTAATAATCTCTGAGAACATTTTAAAAAGGGAGTGCTCAACCTTTTTAGTGAAAATTAAAAAAAAAAAAACTCACCCCGATGTTATAAAAGAATCGTGAATATATGAAGAAAAAAAAAACAACACACATCAGATTAAAATTCTTGTTCCTAACAAAATAAACTAAGTACGTGTAATTCAAACGTTAAATTTAATTTTCGCTTTTTTTTTTTGTCTAATTTATTTTTTCTAAGTTTCTATATATGCATATCTCATAAAAAATATGAAGTTTAATTTTTGTTTTTTTTTTGTTTGTTCTCATATATCTAATTTTAAACTCTTAGACTTTTACACACACGTATATACATACATACATTGACATAATATCCACCTTCTTGGCAAATGGCAGTCAGTAGTTAAATCATAACCTAGTAATTAATAATGATTTAACAGTTGAGAAAAAAAAAATAATTTTTGTATTTTTATTTTTTCTATATGAGCTCCTTTATTTCCTACAATTATTTTTTATTTATTTGCCTTCTTACAGGTTTTTTTTTTTTTTTTTTTTTCAAGTATGTAGTTAAAGAAAATTCAAAGATTCAAGATTTAATGTTGATTGAATTGTACTCACTTTTGTGTATTGTAAATTGTTGAATATACATATACTTACATATATATAGAGCTTGTATTGTATTTTTATTGTGAATAAAATGAAAAATATTTTTGAAAAGAAAAACAAAATGCTTGTCTTTTATTACTTCTTGTATGTAATGAACTGAATGACTACTGACTAACAAGATTTGAAAAAAAAAAAAAATAAATAAATAATAATAAATAAAATAATATAAAATAAATGAGAGTTGACGAGACATGCTTATAAGTTAAGATTTAAGACTTTTTAGCTCCATAACTATTTTTGGATTTTTTATACATAATAATATGCTTTTTTTTTTTTCACAGAAATATGCAACTATATGTCCTCTATACATATACATTTACTACCTACATATATATCGAAAAAATATATATATTCATATAAGTATGATGAATAATAAAATATGAATATGGATCGTATGTATATCTCGATATATATTATTCAATTTCATAATAAAAAAAAAAAATAATTCTAAGCTTAACTATTTTTTTCTTCTATTTAATATCTGCATTGTATTGCTTGAAGGTGTGCATTTCAGGAGTGGTTAGTGTGGTGTTGGTGCAAGGCAACCTATTAAAAAAAATAAATTTTTTTTTTCTTTCTTTCGAGTTTTTTTTCTTGAGTTGGAACAACAACAAAAAACAGTATTAATAAAGTCAAAGATATATTATATATTTTTTATATTTGTAGAAAAATAAAAAGCCTCTGTTTATAGAATAAAATAATTAATAGCCTCGATGCCATTTAATTAAGTCATTTACTTCAAACGAGCAAATATTTCACCTAAATATAGTTAAAACAAGATTACGATTTGGATTTTTCAAACATGAATTCAAAAACTAAAAAAAAAAAAAAAAAAAAAAAAAATTTAAAAAAAAACCGTACACTGTAAATCTAATATATTAACTATACATACATTTAATTATAAGTATCTTATGATATTTTAATGTTCATATAAGAAAATATATATTTTAAACAAACTAAACAATTTTAGAAGAAAAAAAAAAAAAAACAATAATAATAATCATTAATGTTTAGTATATTTATTTAATTTTTATTTTTATTTTAAATTTTTTGTCTTATTGTTGTTGTTGTTGTTGTTGTTTTTTTTTTTGTTGTCTTCTTGTGACGATTTTAATAAAATATGAAGATAATAATCAAGGTGGCTTTTTATTTTTCTTATGTTTTTTATTTGATTTGTAGTTTAACTCCGCAAGAAGTATCATTACAAATTCTTGTTATACAAACTTGTAATTTTATTATTATTATTAATTTTTTTTTTTTTTTTCTCTTTTATATTTAATTTTTTATTTTTATGACTGCTGTATTTATTTATTTATTTATTTTTTTTTTTCAATTTTATTTTAACATTTACATTATTTGTTTTAATTAATATGGTAAAAGATAGAAAAATATGTTCATTAAAAAAAAAAATAAAAAATAAAAGAAAAAAATACAACGAATGTGAAACAAATTCATTTAATAGATGATTTATGAGATATTTTGATTTGTTTTTAATGTTTTTGTAAATTATGTTATGGATAAAATAAAATTTAAGTTATGTTTTTTTTTTTTTTTTTTACAGAAAATCTCTGAAAATTGATTTTTATTTATTATTGATGATAATTGGATTTACATTAATTCAGATAATTTAATATTTATTTAATTGGAAAAATAAATTAAATTATACACAAAAGGGGACAGAAGAATTTTTATCATCTGAAAAAAATAATTATATATACATATACATATATATTTTTTTTTTTTTTTTTGATTTTATTTAACTTTTGATAGCAATAAATTATGATGTAAAACAAGACAAATATAGAGAAAAAAATTATTTGAAATTGCCATTTGTGGTTAATAAAATGTTCGAAATAATTTTTAGAGATACCAATAAAACATTTTTAAAATTTTAATTTGCACAGATGTTTTACCTACTTATTCCTACAAGATAAGATTGAAAGTCTAAGCTTGTTTGGAACTGTTTTTTAGTCTTCAAAAACCTAGCCATAATGTGTATCCTAGGGCACAAAAGATTTATAGTCAATGAGAAAATAACTGCATTCTACAATGGGTTGTAATTCAAAGCCTTAAGTTTATACAGCCACTCGAACTCCAGCAAGCCAGAATTTAAGGTAAATATCAGGCTAGCTTACTGGCCACTACCCTCTCATACATTATTTAAAATTAACAAAGCTGATTCTAAACTCAGTTGCTTCTGCTTGTCCAAAAAAAAAAAAATAATAATAATGGCAAAACAAACTCGGAAAACAGGATATTTGTCTTCAAAATTTTGATACACTTGAAAAAAAATCTTTATAGTATTTTCTTACCCTTAAAATTACAAAATATTTGTTATAGAAAGATATTTCAAAATCTTTATAAATTTTTACAGTGAAACAATAAAACATTCTACCTTTCCAAAAACAATAAAACACTACGTCCACAATTTATTGTTAAACATTCCTAGTTTTAAGTTTTAAAATAATCCTTTAATCTCTTATAACAATAACCAAATAGATACACATCATCTACAATCACATTGCATATTAGAAAAAATTTAAGGTATGTAACTATGTATAATATTTTTAATTAATGTTGTAATTAAGTGTTGAAAAAATTTTAAATATTTTTAAGATATATGTATAAGGATTAACAAAGTCATTTATATTGCTTTGTCGTGAAATAATTCGAAATATGTATTTGTATATAAAAAATTTCACAATATTCATGTTCATAAATTTTAAATGTTTTATCTTTTATTTATTTATTTTTTATTTTTTTTTTTTTTCACTAAAAGTTAAAATCTAAAATAAACATTATTTTTGAAGTGTTCTTTTATTTGTTCATTGCTTAATTTCTTAGTACATATTATTACTGGCATTAAAAAAAAAAAATAATAATAAAAATGTAAAACAAAATTATACAAAATTTCAAATATTAACCAAACGATCTGACAACAAGTAAACAGCTGCTAGCATAATTGTTATTACTTTTAATACTTGTTGTTGTGCTTGTGAACAAGAACGTGTGTTATCATTATCGCGATATAGAAATGAAAATTATAATTATTGTTATCTAATTAAAATAATTTTTCAAATTACTTTTATAAATTTATTTTCTATCGAATATATCCGTCATCGCACTTTTCAAATAATATTAATTCGTTCAAGAAAGATATTCTCAATGCATTTTTATTTTTATTTTTTTGCAAATATCTAATCTGCATTTGAAGGTCATATTAAAGTTACATGTATAAATAGTATATATGTGTGTGTGGTGTGTGGTAGTGCATTTTGTATTTTTTTCCCATATCATTTCATTGGCGCCTTATTATTCATTCAATTATTCACTATTTTTTTATATACATTTTTTTTTTTTGCTGTTATAATACACATGTTATGCCATATATGTATAGTCTGTAATGTATACCTAAAACGTTAACGGCAGTAGGTAAACTAGTTGAATTTATTTGTCGTTATATTTGAAAAATCGTTATAAAATATTTTAGAAAAAATCTCAAATAATATTTTTACAAAAAAAAAAAATAAATAAATTTACCACGTATCTGACGTTAAAAATTTGTAATTTTTATAATTTCAAAACTACAAAAACTTATTAACACTAACAAGAGCTACGTGAATGGAAAAAAATATAAACAAAAAAAAAAAACTTTAATAACCTTACTTTAAATATAAATACCGGACCTATAATAATAATTTTACAAATTATTTTGTGCTACTTTATTTTTCATTATATTTTTTTTTTTCTAGCTACATATTATTTTTCCTCTCGTGTAATTTTTATCAATTTTTCTAATTCTTGTTTGCAACTTTGCACTTTATATTTTTTTGCAAAATCTCATATTCATATTTCTTTTATTTATTTTTTTTTTTCGACCTCGATTTTCTTCAAAGTCATTATTTAAATTCTTAAAGTTATTTTCTTTACTACCAGTAATTTTTTATTTTTTTTTTTATGATATTTCACAAGCATAAAATTGTAATTGTTATTATGCAATTTTTTGTTTTCTTTTATTTTTTTTAATTCCAGTATTAATGCGTCTGTTAATATGATTTGATTCTGTTCATTTGATTTTTGCTAAAACAAAATTCAAATGAATTGTTTTGTTACTGTCTGCTTTTTTTTTTTTTTGTGAAATAAAAGGAAAAAATAATTAAAAACCTAAAAGTTTTCAACAAATTCGATTAAAATTTTTCTTTAATTTACACAAACAAGTATCCTTTTTTAATATAATTCATTTGAAAAACTCCCCAAATAATTCAAGGATTACATACAAATAAGTAAAACACAAAACAAAACAAAAAATACAATACTGATGATGATCATGTTAACAAGATCAAAATAATAATCCACCACACCCATTTAAAATTTCATTCACATCAGAGAATCATATGTACATACATATGTATATCCAAATATCCGGCGTTTGTTGAAACATTTCATTTGTCAGTCATTTTATATTGAACTGACAGTCATGATTACTTGAAAATGAGAAATAATTTTGTTTTATTTTTGTTTTTATATATAAATTCGTATAAATCACGTAACTGTTGTACAGAATAACAATGCAAGGAGAATTTGCAAGGTGCAATTGTTTCTTACCTGTATGATATTTAAAAAACCAAAAAACGATCTTGTTGCAAATGACCGAAATAAAATTAATGAAAAATCAAAATTCAAGGAAGTTATTAAAATTTTTAACAAGGGTTTTTTTTTCTTTTTTTCTTTTTTTTTTGTAATGATTAAACTAATCAAAATAAAAACTGTAAATTATGTGAGAAATTTTATTACATTTTAACACATTTTTTTGTGGGCGAAAGACATGTATCTACCTAAATTATTATTAATACTTATGAAATCTTCAATTTATGTATATATATATATATATTTTTTTTTTTTTTGGATCCGTATTCTCACAATGTAACAGTATCACTTTAATCTGATTACTTACTATAACAGAATCATAAAAATTTTTAAAAGTATGTTGAGAGTATGTTTCGAGTTTACTGACTATAATATCCTTAGAGTACTCGTATAATCTCAAAAAAGTAAACAAAACAAGACCATTGCCCTTCTGTTCAAGATTCTTTCAAAAAAGAAAAAAATTTAAGAATTAGTAAAAGTCAATTTAAAATCTTAAAGAAAATAATCTACAACTCACTTATCTTTTTTGAAAACAAAATCATCACAAAATCTTTTATATTCCTAATACAAAGTTGACCATAGACAAGGAAAAAAAAAAAGATAATTTACTACTTGCAAAACTAAATAAAATCTCTATAAATTCTTTTACATTTCCCAGAAACTATTTTTAATTCAAAGTCAAGAAAAACAATAACAACAACAACAACAAAAAAAGTAAATAAATAAAATAAAAGTTTCAATTTCAAACTTCGATATAATTGTTATTTAAAACGAATCAAAGTTTCATTTATATATTCACATTTCAAATTCACATCGAAAAAAAAATATATATACATACTATAGGTATATAAATTACAAATAAAAAAAACGCAAAAATACAAAAATACAAAATACAAAAAAAAAAAAAAAACATTTGAATTACTTCACTACAAATGTTGAAGTACATTCTAACAATTTAGAATTAACATCTCGTTTAAATGCTACTACTAAACTACTGTTGTACTCAATTCCAGTAGAATTTATGTAGGCAGTTTAAAATCTGATCACAAAATAACAACATATCGATTAAAAGCCTAAAGCAAAAAAAAAAAAAACTATATTTCCGTGAGACACAGATGCATTACGTTCTTTTTGTATTACTTTTTTTTTATTTTTATTTTTAAATTTAATTGTAAAAGAAAAGCATTTTATGTAATGACAATTTACAACAAGAAATATAAAATAAAAAAAGATACTTTTTTTTTTTTAATCAAAAAAAAAAAAAATAAAATAAATAAACAGTAAAAACAATTTAAATTTAAAATAGCACATTGGTAAAGTAATTTCTGCAACAGATGTAAACAAAAATTCAATCTTAAATAGAGTATTCGAGAAGAAAAAAAAAATTGTATTAGAATGAAATGTCTTTTAAGTATGATATTTATTCTTTTTTTTAAGTTCTAAAAAGTTGCATACAAGGTATTTCAAAAGAAATAAATGGCAGTAAAATAGTAAAATTTCAAAATTCGAATGGGTAAGAAAAATTAAAATATTTAACCTCCTTCTTTTTTGAAAGTAATTTAAAAACTCTCGCTTATGGATGCTCCAAAAGTATGATTAACTGTGGATTTAAATACCTCAACTTATTTTGAATTATCAAACACCTTCTACGGCTTTTATAATTACATTGAAAATTATTTTATTCCGTTTAAAATTTCTTAACAATAAGAAACTATTCAATATTACCTTGTACTATCATGCATGCAACATTGTCAAAAGGGACTAAAAACTTTCTACATAACTTTTCAAGCGTAACATTAGATATAAAATAGGCGTAAATTAAGAACATCCTTTCTTTCTTTAACAGTTAACTTTTTTATACATATGTGTAATTTAACCTCAAACCTTTTCAAAATATGTATGTTACTCGTATATGTATGAAAATATCTTTTAACATAATTATAAAGTTGAATATTATACTATATGGGCGAGGTTAGTATTATAAACTTCAACTTAAATCATATTCAATTCCTTGACGATTAATATCTTTTTTGTTAAAATAAGATGGTACTTAAAAATAAAATATATAATATAAAATTGAAAGACATATCTAATCTAATGTTAGAAGAGTTCAAGTCTAACAAGTTGTAAATATATGACAGGCCTTTTAATGTAATCTTAGTAGTGTTGTATTTTAAAAGTTCTTTTCAAATGAATCTAGAAGGCTTTAATAAAATGAATTTTTCATGCACTTTTTGTCTTTTAAAACAAACAAAAAAAAAAAAGATTATTAAATCATTAATAAATGCTAGTTTTCATTTATTAATATAATCATTACTTTAAAAAATATCTATGTTTGTGCTTTTTCTTTGTGGCACTTTTTTATAATTTTTAATCTTTTTTTTGTTTTTTGTTTATTTTTGAAATTGCTTTTATATCACGATAATTATCCCACGCAAGTAAACTAACAGTTTGTTTTTTTTTTTTTTTTGTAAAATTACAAACAACTCAACATTGATTATGTTTAGTTTTTTTCGTTTTTCATACTTTTTGTACACATTATTGTTTATAAAATAGAATATACATATTTTTTAATAACTTATAACGATTTTCTTGGCGTGGTTTTTCATATATACAGATATTTTTTTTTCAATTTTTATCAAAATAAAAAGAACAAAAATCTATCTCTTAGTCAAAAAATAAAAAAAAAAAGAACTCTATTAATAGAGTAGCACGAATGACAATCACATATTTTCTGGTATCTACAGTTTGTACTTTTAAAGTTACATTATTACTTACATACAAATATATATGTATATTGCAGTATAAGGCGATGCGATGCGATGATGACGACAACGACAATGACGATGATGAAGGATAGATAAATAAAAGTTGTCGTGAATTATGCCACACCAGCACATTTTAATTGTCTTTTTAAACAAAAATAAAATAATAACAATAATAATAAAAATAATAATACAAAATAAGAATAAAACAAAGAAACAAACAAACAAAAAATAAATAAAACCAAATAAAATACGACAGATCGAGATAAGATTCAGTCATCATAAATCGTGATTGTATAAATTTTTTTATTTTAAATATAAAATGCATATAACTATATAAAATCGAATATGTGTATAACATTACTTGGGGTATCTCTTAACCAACGTCATCAGAAATTGTATTCATCTTCCACAATATTTATTTACTAAATTCAATCTTATCCTTTTTTTTTTTTTATTTTCAATTTTGTTTTTTTCAAAGTTATTGTTTGTGTTTTGTTTTTTTTGTCATTTTATTCACAAATTAAACTTTTATTAAATGAATGAAGAAAAAAAAAACACAAAAAAAAGAAAAACTTTTTACTGATGCAATAAACTTGCGCGTACAGCTTAAGTCATACTTCTTTCATATTTAATTCTTGTCTACCTTATAAATAGCACCTACACACATTATACGAAAACTCTTTTTTGTCTTTTTCTTTAAAAAAAAATACTTTTACTTATTTTAAATGCGAATTTCTTATATTTTATAAAACATTTTATAGTTTATAATCTGTTTCGACACATCTATCAAAAATTGTTTATCTTTTAATCGCTCATGAATTTAATGAAAATTAATGCAATATTTAAAAAATAGAGAAAAACAATTGCTTTTGCTGGAGAAATAATTTATAATGAAAATTGTGAAATTTATAGTTTTAATTTTATTTTTAAAAAAAAAAAAAAAATTAAATGAAAGATTTTTAGTTTAATAATAGAGTTTTCTTAGCCAAAAAAAAAAAAAAATGACAATGACGAAAGGAAATTATCACCAGCCTAAAAAAAAACTATTCAAATAAAAAAAAATCAACATTTCTATCATTCCCGAAAATTTTATTAAACACACTTTTTAATGTCGGAGACACATTTCATTCTCAGCTGAGCATAGCTGGAAAGGTAAAAGAAGAAGAAAGGTGAAACGATAAGCTAGTATATGAAAAATATGTACATAGTTTTAATTCTAGAAAATAAAAAAAAATATTCAATGTAATTGTAAATGTAATTCTGTAGTTTTATAATTTCGATATTTCTTTTCAGCGAAAGTTATTCAAGAAATATGTATGTATGTAGGTGTGGCAAGGATGTGAACCTAATATAAATATGTACATACATATTTACCATTTGTCTATTAATATATAAAAAAAAAACTAGACAACAACTAGACAAAAGTTATAAAAAATCAAACAACAAAATAAACACACTTCAAATGAATTTTTCAAACTAATAAAAAACAAAATTATTCCCATAATAATTTTGTATCTAAAAAGTCCATTCAGTTTAATAAATTAAAATGTTCATACAAAAAAAAAAAAAAAAAAAAAACCAAGTACCTGTATTGCTAATAAATTAAATTCTAATGAATAGTTTTACAATAAAATTAAAATGAATTCACATATAAACTGGTAAGTATGTATTATATTACAATTAATTGTGCAACAAAACTCATAAACTTGTTTTTTGTATCTTTACTCTCTTGAATATTTCTTTTCTGTTTTTTTTTTTTTTTTGCTTTTTTAACAATTTTTTAGGTGTGATCCATAATATCGACATTATTTCAGCTTTTTTTAAATACTTTTAAAAACTGTTTTATTTTTAAATGCCCAACTTTTTTCAATTCTCATAAAATTCTTAAATTATAATTATAATTTCATATAATGTACAATATAAAAAAAAAAAAAAAGAAAAAACAAGACCAATAAACAAGATATATAAAATTCCTTAACTAAACTGTATTGACATACAATTTCATTAGTATGCAAATTAATAAAAATTTTCAATTTACATTTTTTTTTCACATTTTAATGGATTTTTTTTTTTTCTGTTTTGTTTTCATTATTTAGCTCTAGCTATTTATTTTTCTGCTCATTTTTTTTTTCTTTTTGCTAAAAATTTTTAAATGCACTTATATGATTTATAAAAATTATAAAAACGATGACATCAATGTCATAATTTAAATTCTATGCAAATTAAGAAGTTTTCAGCTTATATTTGTTTGACTTTTCAAATAATTTCGTAATAACCATGCTAATAAAAAAAAAATACAAAAAAAAAAAAAATATAAACTCTTTATTGAAAACTCATAATATTTGTAATGATCGTCGTCAAGTACACCTTAAAGTTTACTTCTTTTTTCTTATGATATTGTTTTCCTTGTGCAGACGACGACTTTTTTAATAGCAAAAAAAACAAAAAAAAAAAATAATGTGCATTACATTGTATAGGTAAAATAAAAAACATTATCATTATTTTATTATTATTTTTTCTTCATTTTAGTCTTTGGTTGCTATAAAAAGTATTTTTTTTTTGTTGTTGTTTTGTTTTTTATTTTGAAAAAAAAAATATATTAAACTATGTTAAATTTAGTTTTTTTTATAAAGTTGAGAGTATAATTTTTTAAATCATTAGTTTGAGAGAAAAAAATTTCATAATCCGCCTACACACAGCATGAAATCCTAAAAAATGTAGTATATATCAATTTTAATTTTCTTATTTGTTGTTTTGTTTTGTTTTGGTTTTTTTTTTTTCAAATTTAACATTAATTTTATATTATACATATTGAGATATTATTATTGAAATTTTTATTGAAGTAAAATATCAAAAATTCAATGTACATTTACAGTTATATACTACATTATGCTTTTTTTTTTGTTGTAAAGGAGATCTGCTCAAGTATATTGTTTCTTGTACCTACATACTATATGTATAATTTTCAAAAAAAAAAAAAAGTACGTTGTCTTTTATGTTATATGCAAAATATCGATAGATACAGATAGTTTTATAGTGTATAATTGATTTTCTTTTTCTTTTTTTTTTTTTCTTAATTTTTTTTTTTTTTTGTTTTTTCAATTTTATTTTAAGCGATTTTTCCTTTAATATTAATTGATCGCATGATTTCATTCATTTCCAATCGATCGATCTGTCTGTTTTAATATTGTATTTTTTTTTTTTTTTTTTTTCATTTGAAAAAAAAATTAAATTTGTTATTGGTATGCGCTTCTGATACTATAGTTTACTTATATTTTTCTTATTGTTAGCTGGTTTATTGTTATTGTTAACTAATTCATGAGTGCTGACTAAGACGATATGCACAAATTTTTTGCATTATTTGCAGCTGTGCTTTATATGAAATATGAATATTTGAAAAATTAAAAAAAAAAAAAAAACTACACAAAAATATTTCGTTGTAAAACAATATATGCACATTTTTAACACAATTACATACTACCAAATTTTCTTTTAAATAATTGAATTTATGTTTTTCATCCATTTTGGAAGTACTATTAGTGTTAATTTTAGTAGAAACAAAATGTTTTCGATTTCCACCTTTTTAAAAGAAATTCAAGAAATTTATGAAAAATTCTGTCTTGACAATGTTGTACAAAATTGGAATTTATTCCAATGGTTGCCTATCCATCAATCGTAAAGGGTGGGTCTTGAGTCTTGACTACTTCTTTTCTACTGGTTTTGTTAATTGGACAAAGATTTATGTAATACAAATTGATAATTTTTTGTTTTGTTTTTTGTATTTTAATAGATTGAATTCAAATGATTTTCTATTTAAAAAAAAAAACAATATTAAATTTGAATTGAATAATTTTTATTTTATTAAGACAAGAAAAAACTTTTATTGTTTTATTAACTTCTTTTTGTTTCTTTTTTTTTTTCTCCTTCACATAAAAGTATTGTTAAAATATAGAAATGTATGCAAAAATATGCATCTGACACAATTGTCTTTTTAAGAGGTTTATTACTTTTTTTCTTCTTAAATTCGTAATATGTATATACATATTTGAATTTGGAACAATTGTGTTTGTCAACAGTATTGTTTATTAAAATTAAACATAAGTTCAAATTTAACTGAATGACCAAGATTTTTGTCATATTATTGAACAAATGTTTATCTAAAATATGTACTAAACAAAAAAGCATTTAGTATAGTATATCCTGATCTGAAATCAAAATCTATATGATTCATACAATCAAATAGGAGGCCTTTTAAATATATAACAAAAATTTATACTTGTAAAACGAATTTTTTACCATATGATAATGATTCAGTTAAATATCTACAAAAATCTTTTTAAATAAATTTTCACATTTTTAAAACATAAACCGAAATATTTTTTTATTAATGACGGTAAAAGTGTTACAAAAAAACAAATCAGTTAAATACTTTACAAAAAGTGCACCTTACTAAACTCACATGTAAGTTTTTTTCCTTATTTTTTATTTTTTTATTATTTTTTTTTTTTTGTTGCGACATTTTATGCATTAAATATGAAAATAATATTTAAAAATATTAAAAAAATATATATTTTTTTATTCACCTTTTTTTTAATTTTTTTTTTCTTCTTGAATAAAAAAAATAATTAAATAAAAAATACAGTCAGTGTTTATAGTAATAACATTTTTGACTCATAAAAGTCGGATCAAAGTCATCATCAGCAAAAATGCTATTAATATAAAATTTACAATCATCTTTTTTTTTCACTTTTTTTTTTTATTTATTTACTTTTTAAACTAATTTAACTGAGTATTGTTCATAAAATAAAAAGTTTTAAAAAAAATCCGAAATATGTATGTATGTATATATTTTTTTCCTGAAAAAGAAATAAAAATTGGTACTTCTTCTTCTTATTTTTTTTTTTCTTTATAAATTAAATTTATTACCTTTATGATACGGAAATACCATCAACAAAACATCATTACCAGATATATTGTGTGTGATTGTATTGTGTATTTAGGTATACGCAAAAATTTTTACACTACCAGAAAAAACACTTTTTTTTTTTTGCTAAACTTAGCTTACCTGTAAATAAAAAAAAAAAAGAAAAGAAAAATGATAAAAATTAGTTTTCATCATCATAAAAGACGATTATATTAAAGAAAGCACAACAACAATAACAAATATTATAAGTAAAATTTTTTTTTTAAAGACTCTAAAATAACATAAAATCGAAAATGTGAGGTAAAAAGAAAAAAATTAATCGAAAAAATTTTAATAACAAATAAAAATAAAAATAAAAAACACTAAAAATTGCTTTTCGCATTGTAATAAAATTTTTAGTCATATCTTTGAAAAGAGAGAGAAAAAAATGTTTCCACGAAATTTTTATCAGAGAATGAACTTTATGCTACATTTTTACTTAATTTTTGTATGGGAAGAAAGGAATAAAAAATCTTTTTTTTCATCATTTTAAATCAATAAATATGGACAACAAAAAAAAAAAAAAAAAACAAAACTGTATAAAAAATAAATAATAAAAATAAATTAATTTCTTGAAAGGTTCAAGATAAATTAATTCCTGTGTTTTTTTTTTTTTTCAATTATTATTGAAAAATTTTCTTTAGTTTTATAAGATAAGATGGTCAATTAAACTAATTAACCGTATAAATAATCAATTCATGATCGCATAATAATAATAACAATAAAAAAAAAAGAGAAGAAAAAAAATATATTATTTACACAATTTTTCATATTATCTTTGTGATTAATATGTCTCAATTGAATTAAAATTGAAAAAAAAAAAAAATTTTTTTTAAAAAAATGTTACAGATAAAATATGAATTAACTTTTTCTTTTGGTTATTATTTGCAATTATAAAAAAAATTAATATCAAATTTTGTGCATTTTTAACATGATTATGAAAATTTTTTGCAAGAAAAAATAAGTGCTTACATAAGAGTCATCTGCAAGAGATAATTATTTTCCCTTTACCAAAATCAGTGATGTGAAAAGCAAAATGTACAAAATACTTATTAAAAATATCATAAAAAAAAATATTTAGATAATTTATTGAAGTTTCTTTTTTTTTTATAAAATTCCCGGATCAGTAACTACTCTAGAATAAAAAATATAAAAAATCACATTTGAAAATTCTACAGCTTTCTAGAAGATATTAGAAACCTATAAACACCTTTTTAAATAGTTGCAAATTACAAGTACTTCTTGTACGTATAAAAAGTTAAAATATCCAATAAACATTTCACATTTAACTTTTATTTTTACACTTATTTTTCTACATTTTTTTTTCTATATCTCTTTAATCCAATATAGTAACAAAAACAGTTAAATGTAAAAAATTATTTCCTGGATTTGTGAATATGTATATTGAAACGATATGATAAAAATAATGAAAAAAACAAAAAAACAAATAATAATATTAACAAAATGTAATAATAATAATAAAAGTCCTCTTCTTCTCTAACATTTATTTAACAAATTTGATAAAATATTGCAACATTAGTTAAGTTAAATTCACATTTTGCAATTTGCCTTTTAATTTAACCGCGGGAATTAATATACTTGACCTCCAGAATCAAGTTTTTTTTTTTTTTTTTTTTATCTTTTTTTATTTATAATCTTTTATTTTGTATACTATATAATGTGTATTTGTATGTATATATTATGTATATGCATATTATATTAGGAATATCGCATTATTATAAAATATTGTGTGTAGATAATGTGAAAATATTATAAATAAAATATATCTTATAATGCGGCAACAATGTTTGTATCTTCCTGTTAAAAAAAAAAAATATACTTATGTTTATTTTTTATGTATTTAGGATACATTTACATAATACATTACAGATATACCATACATAGTATGTATTTAAAATATACTAAAAATAATAATATAATTTTGTTGGTGGCATGTATAATTCATTCTAATTCTTGGTATTTTTTTATGTCAGGTTCTTAAATCGATGGTAGTGTAAATGATAAACGATTTCTGTGGTCAAGTAGGTTTTTTTATTTTTTTTTATTTGTGTTTTCCTTTTATTTATATTTATTTTTTGCATAGACAGTTTATTTGTGGTTTTCTAAGAAAAATAAAAATTTTTGTCGTTTTATTATTTCTTGTAGAAAAAAATATAATAACATGATAATAAAATGCCAAATTAAATTGTGAAATAATTTGTTGTTTTTTTCTCTTGTTTTTTTCGTATTAAAAAAAATATTAAGTAATTCTTGTTGAGACTAAAAATAATAAAAAAAAAAAAAAAACTTTATTTTAATTAAGTGCTTTTGAAAACTTAAAAGTGGTGTATAAGAATGGAAAAGGAAAATAAAATCATATTTAGAATTATTTACTGTTAAAATTAAATGTATTCGGTTTTGGCATTTTTATTATGAATTTTAAATTACTTGACCTTTTCTAGAAAGTCATAAATGTTTTTTTTTTTAAATTAATTATAAGTAAAAAATAACGAAAAAAAAAAATAAAATCATTGTAATTGACATATTCAACTCCGACATAACGGCAATAAAAACTGAAAAATTTTTTTTTTAGAGCAGCATTCTGGGATTCTAATTTTTTTTTTTTTTTTAACAAATTTGATTTGAAATTCTTGACAACCGATTAACTCTTCAACCTTATTTAGAAATTTTATAAAACAGAATTGAAAAACAAAAACACCACAATAACTTTGAAGTTTCTGTCTTAAATCTTTTGTTTTCGATTTATTCAAAGTAAACTTCTAACAAACATATAGAATTTCAAATTCGGCTAGTGGCAGTCAGTGACCGAAATGATAGGGTGCTGGCTTCTAAAGTTGGAGGTCTCGGGTTCATAATTTGCCTAAGTTCACTTAGTTTAGAATAAGTACAAATTCATTTAAATTGGGGGCAAAAATTCAATACGTTTTGACAAATATTTTAGGCCTTTTACAGTTGGTACTACCGAATACTGCCTATAAAAACTAGTGAACAAAGTGTTACCAACAAATAAGTAAAATATATGGCCTAAAATTTCCTTCAAAACAATTTTTTTTTATATTTTGGGTTTGTTGGTTTTTTCGTTTTTAATTTATAACCTCTCAAAACAAAATTAATTTCACATAATTTTTTTTTTTCTTCGAAATATATTATAAAATCCTCTAATGAACTGAAAGGAATTTAATTTATATTTTTCTCAATGAAAATCTAAATAAAATTTTCATGTTATGTGTTTAAAATTAAGAAATAAATCATGTGTACATAAATGTCGTATAATAAGTATTATTATATTTTTTTAATGTACTCCTCTTTTAATTTTTCTCAGCAAGTTTTTTAAATTTCCATAACAGGATAATTAGTTCACTAATTCACCGCCCATAAACAGTAATAAAATTTATTACTTATTTTCATTTCATCTTTAAACCTAGTTTTATTTTTATTTGTTATTTTTTCTTTTTTTAATTTTAAATTATCAAGCATCGAACATTAATTTTTTTTTTTTTTTTTGTAGATTTTAATACACCATTTTGTTTATAAAAAAAATTTAATTCTTTAATGTTCATTGCATACATATGCTGAAATGAAAAAAAATAATAATAGTATCGTTTTTTTTTTTTATTGAAAAAACTTGAAACACTTCAGATAACCCTTATAAAATGCGATCATCATCTATAATGGCACGACCTCTTCAAAAAGGAAACAAAAAAGTTAAATAAAACAAAAATAATAAAAAAAAAAATAATAATAATAATAATAAAAGAATAGTTAAAGAGGAAAAAAAAATGATATTTTTATATTAAAACGTATGCAAAAGAAAATAAAAATCATTGAGCAAAAGAAATAAAAAGATGAATAAAAGACACCACGAGAGATACATATAATAAAATCGTCAAAGTGGATAATAAACTGAAAACGCGCCCAGATTTTTATCTTAAATTATGTTTCATTTTTATTTGATTAAAATTTTCTGGTCTTTTATTATTATGATGTTTTATTTTTTATATGAGAATTGAGATTTTATGTGTACGTTACGTACTACAAAATAATGAATAGGATTTTTTTTTTCTTCAAATATTTTTTTTTTTTTATTCAAAACACATTATCTGTCCGCAATTTTAGATGATCACACGTGTATTTTATATACATATAAAAATCTGACATTTTAAAATATATTCAGATATCGATTTTCATTTAACCAACAACAAAAAAATCTTTTTCTAGAAATAAAAATCTACATAAACTTTTTTTCTAAAGATCGGCACTTTTTTGTCCATTTTATATCACCTTTTAAAAAATAATAATAAGAAACTGAATAACATTTTTCGTTTTCTTATTATTTATTTTTTTTTTTTTCAATTTTTAAATCTTTGAATGGTACAACCATATAAAACAATCTATCACTGTTGATTCCGTTGTAAATGATAATCTGTGTATTCTTGTTTCCTAAATTTATACTAAATTTCAATTTGAATACAGGTGAAATGTCATCTTCAATAGAAAGACAGAAAAATATTCATCTTTTTTTTTTTTCATAAATCAAAGAAAAATATTTTTAAGAAAAATAGTATTTAACCCACCACAAAAATAAATTAAGAAAAAAAATTCTGTGTGTGTTCTTTCATAGCAAAACGTTTTTATAACAAAAAAAAAAAAAAAAAATTAATATGCGTATTAAATCAAAATTTTTTCCACAGAAAGAAAAATTTCCAATCGAAGTTATTCTTTAAAGAAGAAAAATTTCTTGTTTTATTTTATTTTTCATTTTTCCCGTATTTTTTTATTAATTTTTCTAACAATTTTTTTTTTCTTAAAAAAAATAATAATTCTGTGGTTTATTTTTTTATTTATAATTCAAAGGTGTTAGATACTAAAAGTCAATGATCGTATTATTATAGTCACACTCTATTGAAATTAATATATATGTACATATTTACATACATATGTATATATAATATGTATGTAAAATGTAAATAAATATATTTAAAGAGAAAAATAAAAGAAAATATAACTGTGATGCTGTGGGATGATATAAATAAAATGACAACTTTTTTTTTCTTTTTCTTTTTATTTTTTCTATTCTTTTGTTAGATGACATTTTTTTTTAAATTGTCGTGTAAACATCATAATAACTAGACACAATGAATAATACAAAAGTATTATATTATATAAAAATAAATGATAAGATAAAAGAAAGAAAATAAACGTCATATCATGTGGGTAAACTTTAAAAAAAAAAATGTTCTTTTGTAGACAAAAAAAAAAAAATAAAATAAAACAGATTTTTTCTTCCAAAGAGTTATGTGTATTTTTATTCAAATCAAACAAAATAAATTGTTTTTAAATTCAACACATTATCAAAAAAAAAAAAAAAAAAACAAAACAATAATGTTTTTGTATAAAAATCTTTCTGTTTAAGCATAACGATTTATTTAAATGACATTTTATATTGTGTAAACACAAGCTTTTAGAATATAAAATTTGTTAAAAAAAAAAAAAAAAAAAAAAAAAATTGGGAGATACATACATACATACGAGTATGTATAACTTTATTTTTAAATCTTTTTTATATAAATAAAAATGCGAATCGAATTTAAACTTAGAAATAAAAACAAACGAAAGCGAAAAAAAAAGTGGAAAATTTACTTTGTGGATTTTAAATTAAAACTTTTTTTCCAATTTTTGTGGGAGTATAAAATTTTCTTTTCAATTTAAAAAAAAAAAAAAAAAACAAAAGAAAAACTAGAGGGTGAAAAGTACAGGACTGCTGCAATAAAAGTTCGTTGTATAACTTGTATATTTTAAAGACTTCGAAATAAACCAAATAAAATTTCTCTTTTCAGCTATTCATTACGCTGCACTGTTTATTTTTTTTTTCTTTGTCCTTTTTTTTTTCTTTGTCAGTCTGTTTCACTTTTGTTAAATACAATAGCACAATATGAAGCTTTTGATGCTGATATGCGGTTCTGCTTATAGCCATCATCATCGACCCTATCATGGTTTTCATATATTTTTCAATTTTTTCTTTTTGTTCGTTTTTCCCTTCTCTCGTGAAAAGTTTTCGTTTTTGTTTTTCTTCTTAATATTTTTATTTTTGATTTTATTTTCATCTTGTAAATTTGAAAAAAAGAAAAAATTTATTTTTTTTTTTTGCAAAACAAAAACAATAATATTGTATTATTATCATTTTCTGAATTTTCTGTAATACTGCAGCTTGCATTCCGTATAATATTGTATCTTTGTATCTTTTTACGTATGTAAGTACATTTTTTTTTAAAAAAAAAAGTATATAAAAGTTTAAAGAATTGTTAACGTAAATTGTAATATGTTTGTGCAATTGAAAAATCAATAATTGTTGTTGTTAGTACTGTAGCTATATTTGAAAAAAAAAAAAGTTTCTTGCGTATAAAAACTGTTTAATAGCAATATCTATAGTCAAGTATACATATATCCTGTCATTGTCAAAGACCCTTTTTTTTTTCTTCTTATTTTTATTATTATTGTTATTATTATTATTATTATTATTATTGTGGTCACATATAAACGTTTGAGCTCCCTGATATCATTTCTAGTTCTTCTTTTATAAGAACATTTTATTATTATTTGTTATTGTTGTTGTTTTATTTTGTTTAAAACTTTCTTTTAACTATTTTTCTTCTTTTAATTGAATACATAACTTCATATCTTTGTTTAATTTCATTTTACATTGTACGACTAGTCTATATCTATGTTCACATACATACATATGTATGTATATATGATATGCATTCTACTATATATTCTCAATGTATGCGTACAGATAATAATTTTTATGAATTCTTATTAAACTTTTAAACATACTTGTGCATCAACAACAACAAAGCTTACAAGAAAAACTAATAAAATTAAAAAAAAATAAACGTTTCATTTTTCTTTCTTTTTCTGAAATTTTGCAATGATTGTGCAAAAGGAATGCTACACATACAACAACAAAGAGATCATTGATTTGCAATATTTTTCTATAGTTTAATATTTTTTCTATATTATATTATTTGTCGTTAACTATATAAGTGACCTAAGTAAAACCCCCCCCCCCTCCTCCTCCTCTATTCTCTCTTTGGCCTTGCTCTCCTTATATGTATTTGTAAACTATACGTGCATATATTCTGTAATAAAACAGACAATTTTTATACAAGACATGATTGACAGTGATATAAAAAGATCAACAGATAAAATAATCATTACGCGAATCAATTCAATATGAATGTTAAATAAAATATACTAAAAAAAAAAAAAAACAATTTTTATTATATGTATGTATTATTTTTACAAAATCACATTGAAAATTGAAGAAGAAGAAAAAACAAATAGAAAATAAATAAAATGTGGAAATTGTAAAATGTGGATAAATTGATAAACTTAATTGTAGTAACGATTTATGTATTTTAAAAGAAGACAACAAAAAAAATACTCATTTTTTTATATTAAATTTATTGTTTTTTTTTTTTCTTTAAATTCATTATTTATTTTATATTTTTATACTTGTCACTGAATTTATACATTTTATAAGAATTTTTTTTCATTAGGATTTTTTGCTTTAAAGGTTTCTTTTTTTTTTTTTTTTTGTAGAAAATAACATCGTTTTGATTGTCTTCTGAAAAGGTGGTAATAGCCTTTATCATGTTCTTTATAACATATTTTTATTTTTGATGTCTTTATAATTTTTTTTTATATGAAAAAAAAAAACATTAAAGGAAAAAAATATAAAACAAGATTGAATCAAAGAATGAACTATCCAAGAAATTATATTTTTAAAGCAAAAAATTATACTAAATAACAAGATAAATAGTTTGAAAAGTAGAAATTATTTGAAATTCTAAGACATGTATTTTTAAAGTAAGTTCAAAATTTAAAAGAATAATTTTTAATTTCTTCTTTATATTTATTTGCAGTGGTATTAATTAAAAAATTAATGAAGTTCTATTTAAAAAAGGGTCTTTTATTTATTTTTTTTAGAATTTTTCAATCATTATTTTTTAATTTACGAAAAATTTTCATATGTTGTCTACTCGTTTGTATATTTGTTAAATATGCTCTTTGAATTTTGTTATAATAGTCACTTTGTTTTGCAAAACTTTTCAGAAATATCCTTGATATTTTTTTATTTATTAATTTTTGTGAAAAAAAAAAGTCGTTTTTCAGTGGTCAGACAAAATTAATTTTTTCACAGATCCGTGAAACGTAGGGATCAAATCAAATACAAACGTTTAAAATCATAGAATTAACGCTATTATACGCTAAATTTAAATGTCTATAAGTTCAAATGGGACAACGTTTAATTATGTTTTTTTTTAATTTCAGAAAACAAAAAACAAAATAAATTATCGAATTTTAAAATTTATCTCGTTTAAGAAAAACATAAACTTTTTTTATCACCATTACAAATTTTACAAAAATAAATTTTCTTCAATAAACTCGAAATGTTTAGTTTTTTATTTTCAAACTTTTTATCAAAACAATACAAAAAATAAACTTTTATAGTTCACAACAATTCATTTTTAAACTTTAACTTTTTCTGTACAGAATCAATAAGTTCAAACAATTCAAATTTTTTATTAATTATTATTCATAAAAAAACCATATTTTTAGTATATGTACTATGTAATATAATTTTAAAACAAAAAAAGAAAACAATCTTTTTTATTATTCTTTTTATCTTCACCCATTTAAAGAAACTTTCAAGACTAGAAAACAAAATACAAAACAACAAAAACAAAAAATAAATATATACCAAAGCATGTTCAACTGCTCATGAAATTATCATAATTAAATTTTCTTCACATACCAGTGTTAAAAAAAAACTCAAAAAAAAAGAAAAACATAAAATGAACGAAATAGTGTTGTTTTTGTTGTAATAAGTTTTTTGAATAGAATATCTTGTTGCATGATAGTTTAACTTTTAATATATAAGAATTTGTTAAAACCTTGAAAGAAAATAAAATAACATTTTTTTTTTTGCTCTTTCATTTTATTTTTCTTTCATATTTTATTTTTTGTCGATTTTATATTTCTCATCCATTTCTTCATATAGATGCCTTTTATATATTTTATATATAAATATTTTATCGGTCTCTGTCAATATCTTTCGAAAAAATCATTTTTGTACAATAAGTTTTTTTTTTTGTGTTGTTGTATTATCTATTTTAAATATACAATATATACGGCGGCAGATCATGTGAAAAAAGAAAGATCGTGTCAATATGTCATGATATTAGCAAACACATTCATTCGATTAAAGAATTTTACCATTAGATATATCTGTATGAAAAATACTTAAAAGATATTATAAAATAAAAATAATAATAATGAGAGAAGTGCATCATCTGTTTGACTGAATGTATAGATACTAGATGATAATAATAATTCGATAGTACATAAAGGATGATGATGATGATGGTATAGAATTAATATTATTATTATTTTTATTATTATTGTGTATAATAGGTTATACGAAAATGATGGCATAGTAATGTTATCTTAAAATATTTTTTAAAAAAAAGTATCTTTACAAAACGATAGATACACAAAGTTAAAATTGACATTGAATAATAGCATTTATTTGTATATAGGTACACCATCTGTACAAATATATAAAATACACAATAACTGAATATCACCAAAACCATATCAAAACAATAAGAAATAAACTAACAAATGAATTTTATATCTAATAAAAAAAAGCTTAAAGAACAAGAATAAAAATATTAAAAGAATAAAAACCAAAAAAAAAAAAAAAAAAAAAAATAGTGCCTATATGAGAGGAATCAACATTCAACCTTTCTTCTCTTATTTTTTTTTTTTATAAATGCATACAACTTAGCAAATAATAATAACAATAAATGCACATAAAACAACATAACGGAAAATATTGATGCTTAAAAATGATTAGTAAAATGGTATGCCCATATAAGAAAAAAAGGCAGTCAAAGTATGCTATCAAGTCATGCCCCTACTGTAAGCAAAAACAAAAAAAAACAACAGAAAAATATGTTTATTTCAAAAACATTTAAAGATTTCCAAAATAAAAAACAAAAAAACAAAAAATAAAAAGAATGAATAACTTTATAGCAGATGTTTAAATACATAAACTATCTTTCACATGAGACTATACGTTTATACATAATATGTGTCCAGTAAGTCACACGACTGTGTTTAACAGAATATTTGTTTTATTTTTGAGGTTATATCCTTCTTATCATTTACTACTTTTATGTTCTATTTAGATAAAGAAGTTCATCATTTTGAAAAATCTTCATAGATTTAAATTTGTATCTTTATAAAATTGCCATCTTCTTTTCCAAAGCCAATTTGAATCTCAAATCCTGGACATACCACGAAAATTATATTGAACTTTGTTGCTGTAGTATGCATTTTCTTTTATCTTTGAAAAGAATAAAAATAAACTGCTAGCAAAAATTAAATTTGTAGGTGCATGTGCATTTTTATATATCATTTAAGATAGAGTAAAATATCTATAGATAATTATGTATAACTTTAAAAGTTAAAGAAAATATTATTATCCTCCTAAAACTAACAATTCACAAACAAAATAAAAAACCAAAAAATTATATGGCTATAAGGTGAATTCTTCTACTTTAATTCTTTTAACTTATTTTCTTATTCTTATTTTTCATCTTTTTTTTTAAAATGCATAACAAAATAACAAATTATACATTTGTTTTGCTTATGTACACACAACCCTGACCAGATAGGGCACACAAAATTATTGTATGCTTTAAAGTTAGGCAATATATACAAAAAAAAAAAAAAATACAAAATAAAAAAGCAATCAAAAAAAGAAAATAAAAGAGAAAAAAAATAATAATAACCAATAACAGCAAAATATAGTAAAACAGCCAACAATCATCTACAAAACAAACGGCATCTCAACATAAGTTTTATAGAAGATACTCAATAAGTTGCAAACAAATGGCAAAATATCATCAACAACAACAACAAATTTAATAATAGTATTGAAATCATCGGTATAGCTCTCGGTATCTTTTTCAAAAAAAAAAAAAAAAACTTAAAAGAAAAACAACAACAACAATAACTGAAACAAATCAAAAACAAAAGAAATAAAAAAAAATTATAAAATAACTTTCAAGATGGACCTCTTTTCTAGTACCTACATACATACATACTCAATTCAACTTGTTGCATGATGCACTACTGCAGTTTTGCAGAATTTCTGCAGCAACAGTACCTACCATTAAAATTCTCTTTTTCTTTTTCTTCTTCTTTTTTTAAGAAAAAGCGGTGAAGTTCATTAGAAAAAAAAAATGAAAGAAAAAAAAAAAACAAAGTTCAGTAGATTCTCGGACTTGGACTCTATCAACTTTCAAAAGGTATTAAGGCAACGGATATAAACATTTTCCTTTAAAATTTTTATCTATTCATTTTTGTTTTTCTTTTTCAGTTTTTCTTATCTTTTTTTTTTTCTCCTATTTGTTTTTTTTTTTTTCTTCTTTTTTGCATTTTCATAGGTATAATGGTACTTTATCTTTTATAGTTTTACAGTTGAGTTGAAAAATTTTGCTCAGGGGCAAATAAACATTGCATAGCACATATTTTCTTTATATTTTTAAATATTATATGGTAATGGTATAGGATAACTTTTTAAAAAAAAAAATTAAGAATAGAAAGAAAGAAATTATGCATTTTTGTTGTATAATAATAATAATAATAATATGATGATGAAGATGCAGTTATATTACGTTTTTAGTAAAAATAAGTTTTGGAGCATCTCAAAAAGATTATAATAATATTTTTGAAATGTGCACCATTGTATAGAAGTATACTATCATGATAAATAATTATTAAAAAAGAAAAGAAAGAAAGGTAAAAAAAAAAAAAATGAAGAACAAGAAGAGAAAAAAAAAAAGACAAAAAAAAAAAAAAGAATAAAATAAAAGAGCACATTTGAGGAACTAAAAATTATAAAAAATACCCATCAGCATTTTACTAATCTGTTAAATTTGAAAATGTGTTTTGCATCAGTCATCATCTTATCACTTTATTTTATTCTCTCTCTCTTATATAAGAAACACCATGAATATCTAAATCTGTATATTTTGATGTGTTTTTTTTTTCCTTCCTCCTTTTACATACAACACACACCAAATATTGTTTTTAAAGCTCTTTCTTTATTCTTATTTTATTTTATTTTTATTTTTTCTATGAGATAACGATAATCTTCTTTTTCAATATACATACATATGTATACTGTAATTATTATTATTATTTGAGTAGAAAAAAATAAATATATCTTTTCCTTATTTTCTAAGAAAATATTTATATACATTCTCTATTAAAAATAAAAAGCTCTTCAAAATATTATTTTTATTATAAAGTTTTTAAAAGTAAAAAAAAAAAAAACACCGAATTTTTTTTTTTAACTGTACAATAAATACAATGGTCAAGTATACTTGTAACTTATAAGTATGTTGAAGAAAAAAATATTGTTGATGATTATTATTATAATGATAATCTTCCTTCATCATAGATACTATAAATTTTCATTTTATACACATAACAGAAAAAATTACAAATAAGAAAAAAAAAAAAATGAAAAGAAATGAAAAACAAAATTATGAATGATGATTAAGTTCTTTTTCTAAAACGTAAATATTTTCTACACATTATTACTTATAATATTTTTGCTGATAATGTTAAAATGATGAATTTCAAAGATTATAATAAGCATAAGATTTTAAGAAGAAAGAAAAAAAAAAAAAAAACATCATAATAATAAATAGAAAGAAAAAAATATATATCTCGCTAAATAAGTATGTAATGAATGGATATGATGAGGATGAATGAACGAATGAATGAAAAAACAAAAATTGTTTTACAAAATAAAATACTGATTTTAGGTCACGAACATTTTCGTGGTAAATAATAACAATAATATGTAATCACACATTTGTACACACAACTTTTTTTTTTTCAAGTGGAATACAGTTTAGAAAAAATACATATAAAAAGAAAAAAAAAAATTTTTAAATTTGATGAAATCAAACAATTAAATTAATTAAATGTTATGAAAATTTAACGTTATAACCAATTTAAAAAAATTAAAAATAAAAAACTTAAAAACATAATTGAGAAATTCTTAAGAATTTTCGAGTAAGAGATCTTCAAAACTGTTTTAAATGTTGCTTTATATTGAAAATTTTTTATAATAGTTTTTTGTAATGTGAAAGGATATAGTTCGGATGACTTCCACTATAAAACTATGATAACAGCCAACCAGATAAGTTAAAGGATTTTTCTTAGTAATAGGGGAGATATGTATGATCTTGTAAATAAATTTTCAAGTTTACTAATTTAAAGAGCTATAATATGTATGACATGTCAAAGTTCACGAAAAATTGTCGATTGATATAATTACGAAAATTATAGATCTCAAAATTCTCTATATATGTATGTATACATATGAATTTAAGTGTCTTCGTATGTTAGCTCTTAGATTACACTGAACAATATCTTGAAACTTATTCCTATTTCCTTTAACCTTAAAAGGTACTTCTGTATGACATTTCAAAAACAGTTTTCACTAAAAAACAATAAAAAAAATATTTCTCATTTCTATATTTCCTCATTTTTTACCTTATAACTTTTTTCAATTACCCTAGAAAACAAACATGAATTATACTGCAATTATTTACATCAAATTACACTAATTAATATTTTTTTTTTATTAATTATTTGTACACAAAATAAAATTTTAATTACTAATCAATTTTGAAAAATTAAAAATTTTTTTTTTCTACTTCGTTTTTTTCTTTCTCTAGAAAATATAATGTTCTTCGAAAGCAAAAATAGAAAAAAAAATTTTCAAAAACAATTTTTTGTACTTTCATTTCATACATTTTATCCCTTTGGTATTACCAAAAACGATGAAAAATGTTTTTTTTTTTTTAAATTTTCAGTTTTTTTTTTTTTTTCATGAAAATTTTTCATTTATTTTCATACCATAAACTCTTTGAGCACGATTATAATTCCCATGAAAATGATCGTGATCTTTCTTAATAATCCAAAAATAGAAAAATGTAATTATCGGCTTTTGTATAATATACAATAGACTCATAAGTATTTTTATGTACACGACTTTTTTGTAGTAGTATATACAGAAGAAGAGTGCTAATATTAAATTAAAAAGCATAATAAACCAAAGGTCCAAAAAAAAAGAAAAAAAAAAAAACATTATTGAAGAAAATAAAAAATAAAAATGGACAAATTTCATTCTCAGTCAGAAAAAAAAGTATCAATATTGAAAAGATATTTTAAAAATATATAATCTATAAAATAATTTTTTTTTCTTTCATCTTCAATTCATACTCCTTTAAAGGTGTTGTAATTTACCTTTTGTACATACAATTTTTTAACCCGTATGATCTAGTAAAATAGCTATTTTATATTTATTTTTTTTTTCTTGTCGAGTGGTATATGAATTGAACATCATTAACCGATCGGATCGGTCAGTAAATTCAATCGTGTTTTAAAAATTAAAAAATTAAAAAAAAAAAAACATTAAAAAATATATAAGAAAAAGTGATGATGATGATCGTCAATAATATTTTGTGAAAAATTTTTTTATATAAAGTTTCCTTTTAATAAAAAATTTTTTTTTAAATATCATTTTTAAAGATTTAAGATTCATTTTCAATTTCGAACCGCTTATTCATATCTCAAACAATCAACATTCATATCATCAACATCACATTGTCCATCAAAAAAAAAAAAAAAAAACAAACAACAAAATCGTACAAAATAGTCAATTTTAAAATTTTAAAAATTTTTGCATTGAAAAATAAATATTTATTTCAAAAACAAAAAAAAAAAAAAAACAAAATAATATCCTTGACGGTTTAGACATTTTCTAGAAATATTTCATTTAAACGTTAACCAAAGGAAAAAAAAAACCATCGAGAAAAATATTTTTATAAAAAAAATTTTAAAATATTTTTGCCTTTTAAATGAAATACCAAATTGTTTTTTTTTTTTTAAATTTATAATAACAAAAAAAAAATACTTTTAAAAATCATCAGACTTCTTTTTTAGTATGCATTTTGAAAGTCAATTTGTTTTTTCCTTTTCTTTTTGCTTTTGTTTTATATCGTGCTTAACGTGAATGAACAATATTATTATTTCTTCTTTCTATATATATACAACAGATAATAATATTATGCATGTAATAACAATTTTCAAATGAAAAACAAAATAAAAACATTTCATTTGGTAGACATTTGGTCTATTTTGGCATGCTTAGAAATCATTAAATATATTCATATATTTTTAGTGCACAATGGAAAACAATACGAGAAAAGCTAATATAGCAATCTAATGGAAAAAACAAAAATATTTATTTTCTTGAGCTATTTTAAAAGAAAATTGTGTTGTTGTTGTTGTTGTTCTTGTTGAATGGTAAAAATTCTACCATTACATAAAATTTAAAATTACCATATAAACATTTTAACATATTATATATAAAAAAGTGTTGGTAACGCACTCATAAAAGTCCACCTACACACATCATCTATATTTTGTTCTTATTTTACATTTTTGTTTTGTTTTAGATATTCGACTATATGTACAAGAAAAAAAGATAAATGTAGAATACACACATACTGTGCGCATATTAGATAATAAAATAAAATAATAGTAATAGTTTTTGCATAGTCTAATAAAATGTGATTATATGCTATGTTTTACAATTTTTATTGAAATTCTAATTGAGGAAAAAAAGACGAACAAGGAGATAGAAATATCCTATATGTAGAAAATTCTTACAAGAAACCAATGATTTAGGGAATATTTATATATCTGATGATTTTAATATTGCACTTAATATGATAATAAATTTTTGTAACAACATTCATTCCAGAAACATAAATATTTGTTGTACATATTGTGAAATAAATATTATTTAAAGGGTGTTAAATTTGAAAGAAATTTTAGCCTGTTTTGGCTTCATCTACAATGATTAGGTAAAAATCAGATTTAGATACTTCAAAAGAACATAAATTCAGTCTTTCCGAGTTGAAAAATGTCAAAATATAAAATTTTGTTGTTTTTTGAGGCTGCCGTACTAATTTCTACGAAAATATTTATATACCTAGTTTCATAGTTAAGTCAAGTTTAACTTGAACATTAGAATTCTTGAATTTAAGTTACATTGGATGTACAATACTCACACAAATCGACGTTTTTTTCTGTCTTCCTAAAGATTCATTCTTTGAAATCTTTTAAACTATAAACTTTGTTGGATAAATTCAATTTGGCACTAAATTATTGAAAAAAAAAAACTGAAACATTTGAATTAAAAGTGCAGTAAATAATATTATAATACTTCTACATGAAGATATTCTGAACTCGGACCAAAAAAAAACTTAAATTCATGTTCCTTAATTTCTTTTTAACGAATGTAACCAGGTTTTTCCTTCAGAATCTTACAAAATAATTAATTTCAAAAAATTTATATACTTAAACTTTTAAACAAAATATTCATTTCAATGACAAGATAAAAAAAAATCCACTAACTTTTATGTGCAAAAAAAAAAAATACCATCAGATAATTAAAAAATATCCAATATAGTCACCCTACATAGAAACAACCAACAAATAATAATATTCAACATTGAAAATGATCGTATATTAAGCCACATTTTTGTTTTTAAATTTTACATTCCAACACGTAATGACTTTGACTTTATCAACAGACAAGAATTTCAAAAATTTTCATAAGAACACCCTATTTAAAATACACATGAATATTATGTACATACATAACTAATTGTATAAAATCTACAAAAAAAAAAAAAAGCCTAATAAATATTTATCCCGTAGGCTAGAATATGTGTCTCATTCCGTATAGCATGGTACATTGCCATTGCACAGCAATAAAGTATCATTTCGTTGTAATAACAAATCCTTTCGTAGGACTTATTTTATTACACTGTGTATGCATTTAGAAAAATTATAAAAAAAATAAAATAAAAAAATAAAACAATAATAAGAAATTTGTAAATACTATGATGATAAGCTACATATGCTGAATATATCAACACATATTCTTATTTGCATTTTTAATATATTTTCTTAGCTTTTTATTTTATTTTTAGTATCATTCATTATCTTTTTATGCATGCATGTTTCACATATGAACATTCAACATACATATATTGGTAGCAACATTGTAACCAAAAAAAAAATCTAATATGATAACTTGTTAAAGTGAAAATTGCGTACACATGTCATATGAGTATATTAGGAATAAAATTATTTAAAATAATGAACAATTTCTATGATACTTTTGTGAGTTTTTTATTTCATTTTTATTCATTTTTTTGTTTTTTTTGTTTTTGTTTTTTCAAAAATTGCATATAAATTGGGAGAATGTGCTCAAATGTGCAAAAATTAAATTTTTTTTACAATCATTTTCTATGCAAAATATAAATAAATTTTTTTTTTTTTTTTTTTTTTTTTTGTAAAAACACAAACCAACAAATTAACTATTTATAATGAAAATTTATATCACTCATACACATATACACATACATACATGCGGAGGTAGGTGACAGGAAATAAGTTATATTTGTTACATTTTAACTATTTTATAAATTTTAATGGTTTCACTTAGTTGTTATACTTTGGCCAATTTATTTCATAATTGATGCAAGTTTTATTCATAAAAAAAACAAATAAACAAAACAAAAACAAAATACACCCAGAAAACTCTTTTTAAATATATACATATTTAAATGATCTCATTTAAACAGATTTATTATGGAGTTTTGGAAACATGAGTAGTAAATCTTGTCTTTCTTATTATTTTTTATTTTTTTTATTTTCATTTTTTATACATTTTTTTCTTTAACATTTTATTTTTTTATTTTTCTAAAGGCCATGTTCTAAAAGACTTATTATATAGAGAGTTAAATCAGTTTTGAAAAATTATTCTTACACACGAAGATTTGTGTTAGATTATTGTCAATTTATGAAGATCAATGATCAATGTTATTTGAATTTTTTTGTTGATAGATGTTTTTTTTTTTTTTTTTTTTTTTTCATTTATTTATTTTGTTGCTAAAGTTTCTATTCAAAACATTTTATTTTTATTTTTGTCTTATAATTTGCTTTTGAAAAGAAATATGTTTTTTTTTTTTTAATTATGTAGGTACACGAAATTTATGTTTGATTTTAGCTACTATGTTACCATATAAAAAATACTGCTGCAAAAGGAAACTTGATTATGCATTTTTAAATATAAGGAAAAAACAAAAAAAAAACATCAAAATAAAAAAAAAACAAAACAGAAAACATAAAATTAAATCAAAATGATAAATGTTTAAAAAAACCTTGACCATTTTGTTAAAATTAAGAAAAAAACACAAACATTTTGTGTAAACGATATATTAACCTTTTGAAGAAAAAAAAAATGGAAATTTAGATCAAATTTAACACTGATTTTATCAATTCAAATTGGTTATAATTTATGGTACCTCTACATATATGATAAATAATTTACAAATAGATCTCATAAATTTTGATTCTGGAAAATTTGAAAAAAAAAAAAAATTTGGTAAAACGTTCATTTTTTTTTTTTTTAATTTCTACGTAAATTTGGAGTAGGAATTATTTTTATTTAAAATTTTATTTTTATCTACCTATTTAAAAGTGTAAAACACGGTAAGTTAATTTTAATGTTTAAGAAAATTAATTTATACGAGTATACAGCGTGTTCAGCTGGAAAATGTAATAAAATACTTTTCCAAGAGTACGGAAAAACAAAGAGGGGATTTTTCCAAAACAGAAAAACTAAAATGTTTGAATGCACTATCACAGAAAAAATGTGTGAATTATTAAGAATGCTAAATTTTACTTTATGTTGAAGGGATCCTGTACTTCTATAAGCACAGCGTTGGCGCAGTTATAGGAATGAAGACTTCTGTAGATTATAAAATGGAGGAAATACATAAGAGCATTCCACAATTTGAGAGTTTGAGAATATCAAAATAACATTTTTTCTTTCTATTTTAATGTAGAGACACTATGATACCAGACAAATTTGTAGTTTACTTGATTTTTATTCAAATCTATAATTTAAGTGCTTCGAAAGTATATAATCAAAATTTTAAAAAATTTATAAAATTTAATAAAGTGTTTATGAGTTTGGAAAAATTTATTAGCGCAGACAATCGCATTTTAGCTACAATAAAATTCGTAGAATTTTTTTTCGAAAATATTTATTAGAAATGCAATAAATGGAGACAGTATACAGTTAACTATTTTATAGAGAAAATTAAATTTTTTATTATTTGAAATTATCAAAATTATACCAAAGTATTCAAGAAATAACAGTTTGAAATAGTTACATAATTGTATAATAAAATTTATTTGATCTTTAAATTCATTTTAAAAAAAAAAAAGCTTAAAAATTCAGACATCAATTTTTTTTTTTTTTTTTTTTTTCTTTACAATTTTTCTATGCTCTACTTGATTTTTTTCTGTCTGATATTTATTTTGAACCAATAAAATTAAGGAAATTGTTATAAAAATAAAAAAGCAAATATTTATTGTGTTTGCGAATAATAAGAAAAATTTTTGTAAAACCCACAAAAATTTAAAGAAATAAAAATTGTAAATAAATTATAATCATAGCAACAATAGTTGTTTGAATGAATGAATTGAAAAAAAAAACTATTAATAGTCAAACAGAAAATTCCTTGCGCAAAAAAAAAAAAAAAAAACATAAAATTGTCATTAATTTCAACATATATGAATATAAAATGTAACAAAAACAAACATTAATTGTATCTTTTTTGATATGTTACTTTTTAATATCAACCCACTTTAAATTTCTAATTTTTGTTTTTTTTTCTTTGTATAAAAAATATTTTTTATTCAAATTATACCTATATCAATAAATAAAAGTAAGTGTGTTTTGTACACATAAATACAATAATGATAATAATAATAATAATTTTAAATCAAGTTTATGAGTTTAATATAAATAACAATTTTTCAAAATAATAACCACTTTTTTCTTGTTGTTCCTTTTTTTTTTTTTCTCTTTCGTTAATAATTGCTACTCTTATGGTTAAACTAAACTCATGTTACTGGATGATGGTGTTCACCCTGAATGTCAGATATATCGTGTTAAATGATATTCTAAACTGATGTACATACATTACTTCTACATATAGTACTCGTATACTATGTAGTATGTAGTACATATATGTTATAATTCAAAAAAGCAAAATATAAAAAATGTAGGTATGTACATATGTATGTACATATATCTTAACGTAGTATAGTATATTCAACAACAACAAAACAACTTATTTATATATTTTAAATGCAATAAAATATCATTGGAATCCAATTTCAAATTTCAAGATAAAAAAAAATAGAAATAATAACGACAAACAACATTTTAACTGATGTGCTTCACAACTAGCACATAAAGAAAGATATTATATACTTTCAATGTTTCATACCCATAATATATAACTTTTTTTTTTATTTCTTTTAAATATAACATATATATTTTTTTTAAATATACAACATTAGTGTGCTAGAAAGATTGCAACAAGTATCTAAATAAGTAAATATATGAAGTGTTTCTTAGCATATACGAATATGTATAAATGTACATATGTTTAAAACTTGTAGGCTGTTTATGTCTCTATGAAAACTTGTATAATACAACTAACTTTGTTTTTTCTTAAGTTATTTTTATTTTTCATTTTCAAAGTAGACATTTTCAAAGAAATGGTGTGTGGTGACAGAATTGCAAAACAATTCTTCATTATAAAGTGTTATTTACACATACTCTTAAGTTTTTCCTTCTTTATTCTTTTTTTTTTTTTTTTTTTTACTGTTTTCATAACAAATCAAACACCATTTATGTGTTAATAGAATGATTTAACAAATCAGACCATTTTAAATTACTTTTGAATTTCTTATTTTTTTCCTTGCAAACAATATATGAATCTACAGCAATAACAACAACAATTTAGTTATTATTAATTTTAATACGTATATGTTTGAATATTTTTAATACAAATCGTTTTTTTTTTTTTTTTCAATTTTTTCAATTTTTATTTTTAAATTATATTATTATTGTTAAGCGCACATGACATTTTAATATTCCATTTAACTACTTTCTTTTTTTCTTTTTATTCACAAAAGGATTTTTTTCTACATTTTTCTTTTTTTTTTTCTTAAACTTAAACGAAAAATGGAAAAAACCAATTCATTTTACTTCTTGTGCATAAAATACGAATAACAGCATCACACCATCATCAATAATTCCTTTTGATGATGATGAAAAGAACTCAAGAAAAAAAATCACAGCAATAATAATAAAAAAATTTAAAAAAAAAAAAACAGTTGAAAAGACCAAGGAAAAAAAAATTTTCATACCAAAGTAAAACGATATACCTGTACGACTATATTATTTTTGTGTGGGACGAAAAATTGTTACTATACCACATTTTATGTGTGTAACTCTAATATGTTAATTACTTAAGCATATATGCGACGGGATCTCAAGATTCCAAGATCTCTTTTTGAGTGAGTTTTGAGTTGGACGCATAATAAATCTTCAATGAAAAATTTATTGGCTTTGGTATAAAAGAGTAGAATTTTTTTTTTCTTCAACTTTTTCTTTTATTTTATTTTTTTTTTTTAATATGCAATGTGTATTTCTATGTATAAAGTTTTATTATTGATAGTGTTTTTGTTGTTGTGTAAAAGAAGTTTTATATCAATGCGTTTTCAAAACTTTGAAAAATTCAATAAATTTTTATTTTTTTTTTAACTAACACACATAGAATATTTTATTTATGTGTTTCTAAACTCATGAATAAATAAATAACAAAAACATAACGAGAAAAAAATCTAATAAAATATAAAACAGGAAAAACAAAAACAAAACAAATAAGAAAAGTTTAGAATTTAATAAGAAATTTATTTTTAAGGTTATAGACACATGTTCTCTATAATGATTCCACACTGTGTACGTAATGATCTAAAAACATACGATATACATATTTATCATTTATACATAGTAAACCTAACAAGAGAGATCAGTTTTCTTTAAGGATTAAAACAATCTACTTTTTTTCTCTAGCCATTTAAAATTCTAAAAGTGATTAATTGTTATATTTGTTAAACTAGATAACCATCATAGATAAAACCTAAAACTAAAAGAAAAAGATGACAAAAGAAAAAAACAAAAGCAAAAATCGAATAGAATAAAAATAAATTAAATTCACTTGAGTTATAGATTACACACAGGTGATAGTTACTAATTTAAAGAGGATATTTGAATTTTTGAAAAATTAATATCTTTGAAGAACAAAAAAAAAAAACTAGAAAATAACATCTTAAAACAGTAGCATAAATACATACGAGCATATAGAAAATCAAAAGATTTAAGCGCGAAACTTTGATGAATCTTATTATAGATAAGAATTTTAAAAGTTTTCAATTTTAAATCAGGTAGTCATTTTTAAAAATTATAATTAGGAAAAATAGTAATTAAAAATGCAAAATCTAAAAGTGGTTGATTAAAATTCCAAAATTAAAGATTTTAACACAAAACTTTATTGAATTTTAATTTGATTATTATCAAATCGTTTTTTGACTCACATTAATTGAAAATTAAATTTGTTCTCGAATTTTGAATGTTTATTTTTCTAGACGAAAAAAAAATAAGTAACTTCCCATGCAAGGTGAAAATTTAAGAAAATAGAAGAAAAAAAATTTAACAGTTGAAAACTTGAAAAACATAAAAAAAAAAATTTTTTTGTTTTTTAAAAAGCAGTTTTAAATTTGAATATTTTTGAAACTTGTGGGCTGTTCTATTTGAAATTCCCACAGATTTAGCATAGATTTTTACAATGACTGTTAATCCTTCCTGAAAATCACACGTTATATACATTTTTATTTAAAATCATAGAACTCTCAACAATTCAAAAAAAAAAAATTTCTACAAATTATCGAAATCAGAGCCTTTGAAAACATTCTCTTTTTCTTTAAAAAAAAAAAACAATATAGAATGTTATGTGCCGTAATAAGAAATAAAAAACCGAATAATAAATAAATAACCTTAAAAGGTAACGTAGGAGGTTCTACTGTTTTAAATTTTATTCTCAGTTTTTAATATAGTATTGAAAAATTTATTTATAAAGTTCAAAAAAAAAAGTTCAAACACTACAATAAAAGGTCTTGTCTTTTATAATAAAATTCTAATAAGGAAAAGACAAATATTATATTGTCTATTTTATTCATGTAACAAATGATTTAATAACATATAAATAGAAATTTATAATTTATTTCTATTCAACACACAGTTCTTTTTAGAATCAAAGAAACAACACAAAAAAAAAAACAAACATTTATCATACATATTCTATTTTGCATTTATGTATTTTCTTAAACAGTTTGACCTACTACATAAATCTTGTTCAAATGTTTGTTTTTTTTTCTACATTTTTGTTTTTAAATTCTTTTTTGTTTTTTTTTTTAGCTTTATGATAAAAGCAAACATGACAACCTTCAAGAAAATATCAATATTTATTACTGTGAACATAAAATAATTGTAATTTTTCTAACTTTAAATTTAAACTTATGTTTTTTCCTTTTCTTACTTTTTTTTTTTTTAGTAAATCTCATGACAAGTTCGACGCGCGTTTATTGTTAATTACACGCGTTACATACACTTAAAAAGTATGTAGTTTTTATTTCGTTGTTTTTTTTTTAAATTTTTTTAACCTATTTTAGTTTAATCGTAATATTTTTTTAACATATTTTTAATGTTTTTCTGTTTTATACACTAAATGGCAAACATTTTTTAATTTTTTCCAATTTTGTTTGATTTTTATTATTATTATTTTTTAACTCAAGAAACCTTGTATTTACCATGAGAGAAGGTTGATCAAGAGTACAAAAATATGTTTGAACTTTTAAATATATTTCTGATTTGTTTTGTTGTTTTTTTTTCTCTGTTTTATTTTTATATAAAAGGTGTTGAATTAAATAAAACAAAACCAAAAAAAAAGGAGAAAAAAATCGATAAAAGCACAAAAATTTGTACGAATTAAGAATTGAAATTTGTGTTTTTAAAATTGAAAAAAAAAAAAAATAAGAAAAATTCAATAAACAGATAAAAGATTATTAATATAAAAAAAAGTAAAGAAAACTCAATGACAACTTCTTGTATATAACAGCAGCCGTATGTTTCAAAGTGTTATTATTATGATTGTAACACACACACATACACACACAAACAGTTCAACAGTCGCAAAAAATATCAGCAGCAAACAGTAATAATATTCTGCTTCCTTTTTCTTATTATTTTTTAATTTTTGTGTCTTTTTGGGAAAAAAAAAAGATATTTTTTCCTTAAAAACTTGAAAAAAAAAATCAACTGAAAAATGATTTTTGTTTTTGTATTTTTGTTCAATTTTGCAGTGTTAAAGTTAAGAGTTTTTTGGGTGTGATCGGAGCGATCATGTTTTAAAAAAAAAAGGAGAAAAATGTTTTTTTTGGAGCTCAAATGTGCAGTATTACATGTGTTTATCTATCTTTGATCATTTAATTTATTGCTTATAATCAAATGGATTTTAATGTATGTTTTTTTTTTATATTTTGTGTTCCTTTCTCAGTTTATTTTCAAAATTATTGGGATTTGTTTTTCTTTTCTTTTTTTTTTTTTTTTTTTTTGCTTATTTTTGTGGTTTTATTTTTCCTTAATTTTTTGTTGAATTTTTTACACTTTGCTTTCTTTGAATACCGAAAAAGTTCTTGGTTTTTTTTTTTTAGAGAACTTTTTTATAATCAGTAAAAATATTTTAAAATTTGTCTTTATTTTTGTTTTTGTTGTATTTTTATTTATGTAATTTGAGAATTGAATTTTTTACAAAAATTATCTTATCTTTAATGATGTTCTTTTTTACTTTACTGTTTTTTTTTTTTTGGGTTAAAATAAAAATTTGTATTTAAATGTGAACTTTTTACCCCATTTATTTATTTTATTTTCATATTTTTTTATTTGAATGAAATAAAATCAAAATTAAAGAAGTTTTTAAAAAGTATTTATAAATAAATTTATTGTCTAATCTTTGAAATTACAATATTTCGTTATTGATTATTATCAGTGAAAATATATAACTATATTATGAATAAAATATGAGATTTTTGATTTCAACCTAGAAGATAAACTAGTTTATTTTAAAATCCTACGCTAAAATGAATATTTTAATTTATTATTATTTAAATAAATTTATCAGTTGAATTCCATAAAAGTGAGAAATAAATTAAACAATTTATTGATAATTTTCAATTTTATCTCATTATTTATGATTGCACTTTATTTAACACTTTCGAATTTTGAACAACTTAAAATAAATATAAATAAATAAAAAAAAAATTGCAATTCAATAAAAAGAAGAAAAGATTGTGTATTTACATACATATATACCCGTATATAAATTTTTTAAAGTTAAGTAAGATTTTGTACCAACATTTTCTACATGTGCCATTAACCCATCTTCAGTCATTTTGTTTTTTCTTTTTTTAATTCCTTTTTGTAAACATAGACAAGATTTATAATAAAGACAATAGTATTTTGTTTAATTTAAAAAAAAAAAGGATTCATAAAAAACTTTTTTATGTTTCTCTATCTGTAGCTTTTCACTTATCGGTACAGTACATTTCGAGAGTGTAGTAAAACATTTTTTTTTTTTCAATTTTTATCAAGTTAAAGGTGCAATTTTTTACAAGCCGAAACTATTTGAATCTAATATAGTTTTTTTTTTTGTAATTTGTACCAGAATTATCATATTTTGAAGAAAAAAATATCTTAATCTCCAAGCAGTGATCAAGGTAGGAAATGAGTTTAAAAAGAACTGTAAATAAATATTCCTTTTAGATTTTTGAAAAAAATTCAGGCATAAAACTATCATTATAGATTGAATAGATCGATGAGTACTGCATTTTCAAAAATCAGATTATACGACTTTGATGTGAACTTCCTTATCCTTCTTGCTTTAAAGGATTAAACAAACAAAAAAATAAATGAAAGTACATAAAATATGATTAATTTTGAACAGAATTTAAAAGAATGCATAATTTTTTTTTACTGCCAAAAATTTCGCGTATTTTTTTTTTTTTTTTTTGAGCTCGGTTCAACGATTCATTTTTCTTCTTTTTTCGTTTTTTTTTTTTCTTTAAACATTCATTTTTACAGATTGATGAACATCCAATAGATTGAATTCATGATTGAATGATTCATTTTTCAATAATCTTATCATCTTTTCTGGTACATACAATTATTAATATTTAATGTTTTTTTTATCAATAAAAAAAATCACTTAACATTCATAAATTCTTTTTCATATTTTATCTACCTGTATCTGTATTTTTTCTTTCCTGTTTAATTTTTTTTTTTTTTAAATTAAAGGAATATATTACCGATATGGTAAATTCGAAAAAAAAAAAAACACAAATTTACATGTTAATAAGCTGTCTACAACCGTTTAAAATTTTATTTTTCGTTTTTAAATATTAAAAGCAAAAATTATAAAAACAACAAGAAAAAAGTCTAAGGTATATTAAAAAATTCTTGTTTATCGAAAATTATTCAAACTTGACAGGTTGCAAATCTTAAAGAATACAAAACCGAAAATATTCTTTTTTAGAATCCTTCATCATCAGAATGAAAAAGTATATACAGCGGCATAAAGATTATTTCTATAATTCTTATTCTTTTTTCTTTTTTTTTTTTCACATTTCTTATATCTATTTTTCACATTACGAGTATTTATGTATGTGTTTCAATTTTGTTCTTAAATATCTTATTTTCACTTTGTTTAATTTTTTTTTTTTTAAACTGTAACTTTTTATATTCCTTCTTATTTTTTTCCTCCTTAAAAGTTTATGCCCTTTTTTGTGGAACTTCTTGTTGGTATTTCATTTATTTTTTATTTTTTTTTTTTTTTCAAATATTTTACAGTTGATAAATATAAAAACGATACGCTTACATATTCGAAAAATAAATGAATATAAATAAAAAAAAAACTGAAATGAATTTGAAAAAAAAAAAACAACAACAACAACAAAATTTTTTTGACAAGATGATAACCTGCTGCCCCTTCATGATGATGATGATAAGAATTTTTTTTTTTTTTTTCAGTTTAAAAAATCCATCACCTTTCTCTTAAGATTCTGTTTTATTTTATTTTTTGTTGATGATGATGGTCGATATGATGTACATCCGTATTTTTTTAGCTCATTTTTTCGAAGCAAATAATAAAAAAATATCTTTCAATATTTTTTTTTTACTTTGGTATTTTGTTTCTTACGTTTGATTTTTTTTTTTTTTTTCATTTTAATTTTTTATTATCTCCAAAAAAAAAATGTGTTTTTCTTATTTTTTATTTATGTATTTCTTTTGATATTTTTTATATTTGAAAGATTCTTATATTTTTTATTTTTGTTTCTTTTTTTTTCTGTGTTTACGTATAAATGAATCCTTTACTTTTGCTATATATATAAAAATTTACGTTTACTCTTCTTTTACAAAGATTTCTTTAAGTAATGATATTTTATTTCTTTGACTTTGAAATACAGTTAAATTAATTTAATGTTTTGCGATGAATATCACTGACTAAAATTTCTTTGATTTTATTTTTCTTCAAACAAACTCTGTTTTTTTTTTTTCATTATTTTTATTGTTTTTTTGTTTTTTTGTTTTTTTTTTTTTGTTTTTTAATTTTTATTTTTTATTTATAATTTTTTGTTTTGTGTAAATGTACATTTTAAAAATTCATTTTATGACTATATTTTGGTTTCTACCATGTAAATTTTTTGTTTGTTTTTTTTTTTTTCTGTGTAATAAAAATCTTTGCCCTTAAAGATCTTATTCAAAAAGAGAAAAAAAAAAAGATTTCAAAATGAAAAATATAATAAGACAAAAAACAAAAAAAAAAAAAATAAAAATGTTAAATTGTTTATAGCCTTAAGAAAAGGAAGTTAACTTTGTTAAATAAGACCTCCAATTGTCAAAGAGTATTTATACAATGAAGTAAAAACATTGCAATTTCTTTGAAATATGTTTAAATTTAATCAAATTTCTCCGAATAATTGTAGGCATTTTTATTTTCGATTTAAGAAAAAAAAAAATATATCAAAAATATCTGAAAAATAAGAGAATAAAAAACAATATCTTTTACTAATATGATTATATGCACGTGTTAAGTATGTACTTTATATTTCTTAAAACCATTAATTACAAGTGTGATTATGATGTAAAGACTGAATACGTTTTGATTGTCTTTTATAAATTTGTATTTTTTTTTTTTTTTTTTTTTTTTTTTTTGTTATTTTTTCGCCATAAATTGTACAAATTTATATTAATATGAATTTTTAGAGATTTTTTTTTGATTGACAGAAACATTCTTTTTAAAAAAAAAATCATTAATTTAATGAATTTTTATGTGAAAGGGTATTCATTAATTTTGTGAAAAATTTTACACATTACTGTCAATGAAAAATAACTTTAAAATTTTTATTTGCACTAAAATGTATTTTTTTCTTCCATTTTTTTCTTTCTTTCTTTATTTTCTTAATTTATTAAATGGTGTTAAATACATATTACAGCATAAAATTTGACTTATTTGTAAATTTAATTTATTTTAAGAGTCTTTTAATTCAATTTTTTTATATTATTTGTTTTTTTTTTTTCCTTTTTTTGAGTAATAAATTTAAGATACTAACTTCAAATCACGACTTTGAACTTTTGAGTGAGTAAAAAACAACCAATAAACCATTTAAAAAAATATCGAATTTTTGCACAAATTGAAAAATTGTTACTATTAACGGTTGAGTAATTAGATAAAAGTGAATTTTTCATTAAAAATTCGAATATCAAGTTACCAAGTAAAATTTATATTTGTTCAGCTTTTAATTTTTGTTTATCATTATTTTTTTTTTCAATAAAAAAAGTAGAATTTTCACCTCACTTATTTTTAATAGCAATTTTCGTTATTAAAAAAAACGTATTTATTTCAAATATAGAACATAATTATTTAAAATTAAAAATATAAAACTATAAGTGAAGTTTTTGTACATATTTTTCTAATTTAAGATAGAAAAAAGTGAAATTAAATTTTCTGTATTGAGAAAATGTACATACATATATTTCAAATTTCAGTAACCAAAAAAAATTTTTTTTAAACTTAGAATCATTTCTCGGTATAAACCAATTTTTGGGAAAATTTTAGAGGTCTAAAATTTCTGTTCAAGATTAAAGGCGTTAAAATAGTTCATATGTAGCTTCTTCACGGAATCTTACAGAACAACTACTCAGCAAGCTAAAACTTAAATCAATATTAGGCCTACTCCCTGCATACGGGCCCTTTTAGATAACAATTAATTGAATAATTGAAAGCAAAAAAGATACATATAACCGAAATTCAAGTGGAGCATTCATTAAAATCTCATTTTTTCACCCCTTTTTACTTTCCCAACTTTTTTTCTATCTGTATGTGCTTATAAAAGTACAGTAAAGGCTTGTGACACATTAAATAAAAAATCAAAGAAACTAAAGAAGAAAACAATGATTTTATTTATTGTAACGAGATATAGTGTTATTCCTTCTTACTGCACATTATTTTAACGCACAACACTGGTGCGTACAAAAAAAAAATTAATCTACATTATTTTGAATTCAAAATTTTTTATGAAATGTTGACAAAGTTATTTCAAAAATACACACAAAATATACGAGTAATATAGCAAAGAAACCACATCGATCTGATTTTTTTTTTTTCAAGAGTAAAGAAAAAATACCAATATCTTGAATAATTTTAAATGGATTATAATTAAATAAGAACAAAAAAATTTAGTATATTACGATAGAGTTAAAAAAAAAAAAAAGTGAAATAATGTATGTTTATTCAGTGCTATATTTAGTCTAAGTAGTTTTTTATTTAATTTTTCTTTTTTTCTTATTTTAAAGTTTCATGAAGATATGAAAATCCTGTAATAAACTTTTATAAATGTATATCAACAAATTCACAAAGAAATCAAGTCGATACGATGCGAGTGTATCAAAAAAGTGAAGTGAACCCAACCTCAAAATGCCATACAAACATTTTTTCTTTTCTGATAACATGAGTAAATTTTGATAACTAAAGAATGAAATGGTTTGAATGGAATGAAAATGCTTTATACTCTACACATATATGTGCATACTATATATGTACATATGTATATTTTGTATATGTAATGTTTACAATCCTTCTTGTACTCCTTCTTGGTTGGCCTTTAACTTAACTTTAAGTTTCTTATCAGTGGATGTCTTTCAAGTGCAATGTCTTCCCTTGAAAAAGTAAATTTAATATAAGTTCAGTTGCTTTTTTTTTTTCTTCTTTCTTATAGATTCTGAATAAAAACGATGCACTAAACATATCAATAAGATATTTTTCTTATTATATAGGTATGTACAGTTTAATTTTTTTTTTCCTTTTTTAATTCTTTTTAGTGAATTTATTTTATTTTTACTTTTTCTGCTTAATTTCATTTTTGATCTTTAGCTTTCTGAAATGTGATTTTTTTTTCTTTTTTTGGTTCGATATATTCTCCTCTTTTTTCATATATGAAATATATGTACATTTACATACGAGTATATACATCAAGTATGTACATTTGTATTTTTGAGAAGTAAAAGAAAAAAAATAATTTTAAATAAAATAAAAATTTCATTCTGTTGATATAAACGTGGTTAACATGTCAGCCAATATCAGCAAACTACACTAAAAGCGCATTAGTGGCTTTTAGTTGATTATATTATACTTGAATTTTTATTCTTTTTCTTCTTTATTTTTATTTAAATAATTTACTTTTTTTTTTTTTTAATTTCATTATTTCATAAGAATGACTTCATTTTCATTTCCTTTTTAACTTCAATAATGATAATAAGTTCATTTTTTTCATATGAGTAAAACAATTCTTTTTTTTTTTTTTTTTAATTTTAATGAAGCTTTCTCTGAAGTATGAAAATACTGACAACAACAACAAATTAATGCTAAACATATGCAAAAGTCAATTATTACATTATTATATATATATTTTTTTTTTATTAAATAAGAAATAATGTACTTTTTTTCTGAATTTCTTTTATTGAATTAATTTAATGGACGAAAATTTGTTTTTTCTTACTAAATTAAAATGTTCGCAGTTCTTTAAGTGTCCCAATAAGCTATTAAATTGAAAGTATTTAATATTTTTTTGTCTTTTCATGGTTTAAAATCACAGAGGAAGCTAATTAGAAAAAAAAAAAAGAACTAATTGAAATTTTTTCACAATTTTTTATCCAGAAAAAATCTTTAAAAAAACTGAATCTACCGTCTTAAAACTTGCAGATCAAGTCTGCAATATTTAACTGAATTTTTTTAAAAATTCTTATTCTTCGTACACACATGACAAAATCGCAAATTGGAAATAAAATTATTTTTTGATACACACAATACAATTTTTAAACTTATATCAATTTTAAAGTGAACATAAAAGTAGCAGCATCTTCTAATCTCAACTGTTAAAACATTCGAGGATGTGGAATTAATGGTTTTTGCTCGTAAATTTACTTACTTACTTAGGTTCTTACTTACCAGAGGTCATACATTCATCTACAGTTTTAAGTGGAATGCGAACCGCACACTTCGTATGACAAAAAAATAGTAACGAAAACTCGAGTTAATTTGAGTATGTTAAGGTTCCATATGGTCTGTAGTGCCATAGAGTGTGTGTGCATACTGAAGGTATGGAGGATATATATGAAATGTATCAGAAAATTATTGATTCCTCTTTTGTAGCCAATTGAAAAAAAAAAAAAAAGAATTGTTGAACACATATTCTTCACCTAATACAATGTATAATTAACAAACACTGAAATAACTGTAAATATAAATAGGTCCGACATTTTCTTTTTGTTTATTTTTTTTTTCTTTTTCAAGGAGCTTCTGTTTAATTGTCATTATTTTCATTTTTATTACAAATTATTCTCAATTTTATATCATTAATTTATCAATAATAAAAATGACTTCTGTTTAACAATATTAATACATCAATATACTTTCTTCTTTCTTTTTTTTTTTCTTAATAAACAAAACAAAATAAAATATATATACCTACATATACATATGTATGTACATGTAATTTATAACACCCAAAAAACATTAACAAAGAAAACTTTTCACATATATTTTACTTAAATAAAACGCCCACAATAATAATTTTTGTAAATAATCTTTTTTTGAAAAAAAAAATATATATATATACATATATCCATTAAAATTTGATTATCCTTCATTTATGTAAACTTTAGCCTAAAATATATTGTTTATATACATACATACTATACATAATTTTCATACAGATATAAAATACATACATTGTTTCTGATTTTTTAACGTTGTTTTTGTTTTATTTTTTATTTTTTTTTTTTTTTCACTGTTAACTGCATGTGATTTTTTGGATATTGTGGTACGAGTGAACTGATCCTGTATTGTTTATATAAGTGAAAAGCTTATAATAAAAATTAAAAAAAAAAAAATCTTCATATCATACACTCACTGTATATAAATACTTACATACATACATACATACATATATTGTATCCAATTCATGAGAGTATAATTCAAGTAAAATGAACATCATTAATACTCATCATCAACAAATAACTTATGAAAACCGCATTCTTTTCGAATTTTGTATGTTGTATGTTATGTACTCATTTCTCATTAGTCTCGTCGTCATATTTGCAAATATATCGCGTTGTTATAGTTATCTGCTGTTTTTTTTTTTTTTTTTTGTAAGTATGTATTTTCAATTTATTAAACTCTCCGAAAAAATAAAATAAAAAAAAATAAATTCGATGATTTTGTTTAACTCTTACCTTTTTGTGTACTTTTTTTTTTATTATTTATTTATTTTTTCATATTTTTAATTTTAATTTCAATGTCGCTGATTTCTTTTTTATATCAAATACTTAAGCGCTTCAAGAAATATTGTGTTGTATTTTTGTATGAAAAAAAAAATAAAGAAGAACCAAATTATACAAAAAAAAGAAAACATTAAAAAAAAAAAAAGATAATATTAAAGAATTAAACTTTTAAAAAAATAAACTTCTCAATTTGACTGTTTGGTTAAATCCCTCCCTCTGTGAAAGCATATTACAATATATTGAAAAATAAAATGAAAAAATAAAAAAAAAAATAACAGCAACAATTAAACGAAAGATGAAATGAAATAAAATGAAAAAAAAAAAATAAATAATAATAATAAAAGAAAAGATGGTTAACTAAAAGCTGATTACCATAAACAATCAGAAAATTAATAATCTTGAGCTTGTTTTCAGTTGATACACAAAAATATAATATGACTAACATGTAAAACTTCTTTGATTGTTTTTTTTTTTTCCTGCTTTCTTTTCTTTTATCATAGTATTTCATTTTGTCTGATTTTGTTTTATGTATGAATTAAAATTTTTCATGGATTTCTCTTTATGAAAACCACAATTGAAGAAAAAAAAAAATTAATTTTATATAGAAAACACGATAATGCCCGTCTGCCACATTAAATGTTTCTTTTTTACTTACATATACTGGAAATTCATTCACACTCATACAACATTATAAAATTATAACTTCTTTGAAAAAAAAATGAAAAAAAGAATAAAATCAAGAAAATGATAAAAATTAGAAAAACAAAGTGCTTAAGAAAACGATAAAAATTAATAAATAAAAAAATAAAAAAACAATAACAAAACACAAATCACTTAACCCCCTGCATGTGACTTTACAATGTTGAAATTTTTGTTCGTTTTTATTTTTATTTTATTTTTATTTTTTTCTTAAAAGAACTTTTCGTATTTATATAGCATTTGGATAAATTACACATCAAACTTTACATTCAAGGTAAACACATTATACAGGTGCCTATATAGACAATTTCTTTATGTGAATATATATATTCATACAAAAATATATATGTATGTACATACATGATTTAAGAAACAAACATAAAAAAACACAAAGGTACAATATATCTTTGATACAATGTAGAAAAAGTCCCTATTATAGTGTGTATCTTTTATACCAGACACATATGTATAATAATATGTGTCTTTTAAACTTTTGTTAATTTTTCTTACCATCACTGATGGACTGAAATCATGAAACTATCTCATCAATGTATGATGATGAGTTCTTTTTTTTTTTTTTTTTTTTTTTTTTTTTTTTTTTTTTTTTTTTTTTTTTTTTTTTTTTGTAAGAAGATAAATTAAAAGAAGAGTAGAATATTTTTCTCCTCAATCATATTTTTATTTTAATAAATCTGAAATTGATATTATATTTATGATAGCAATGTTTGAATGTATGTTCGATTTTTAAAAACTACATTTTGCACATTTCACATAAAGGAAAAGATAATTCATATAAAGTTTTAAGGTCTAAAATTAAATTTTTGGAATAAAGTTATAACTGATTGACTTTTCCTGATTTATGAAGTCTACAGGAAAGTCCTACTAAATAACCAAAATGATAAAGAAGCCCAACACTATTGCTATTCTACAATTTTCAAATAATAGTCAACAGGACACGATTTACAGGATGTCAGAAAAGAAAAAAAAATGCCACGAACATGTGAATCCGTTATTCTCAAGAAAGTAGGAAATTGAAAACGTTCATCCAGAACATTATTAAAAAGTTTTACTACTAAACAAACCTTAAATGATACAAATTCTTTAACTATAGAACGAAAGTTATAGGATAAAGTAGACAGTAAAGCATGTACATATTTTTAAAACGCAAATGTTTTTCTTCCTCTATCCCTTTACCATTCGGCAGCGAACGGTAATAAAAATTACAATATGTCCATGAAGCGTTTTTTTTTTTTTTTTTTTTTTTGATTTGATAAGTATTGTATCGTATTATTATAAATTTTTCAAGTTGTATCTTTTTGGTCCTTTATTTTTGTGTTATTCCATTATTAATTCTAACAAAGTCAATGAATTCTCCAAGCAATGTTATGCGTATTTTTATCCGAATTCATGCAATAAACTATTGAAAATAGCTTCTCATTGAAAACCCTTAAAGTCTTCTTAAAACAAAGACGCTAATTAAAATTCTTTAAGAATGTTATCTTTTGAAATGATAATAATAATCAACAAAACAAAAATTAAGTCAAAAGGCCTAAAATTAAAAAAGCATACAGTGCCTCATAACTATCGTACAATTGTGTAAGAGATTTCAAATTTAAGATTTTTTTTTCTTTTTCTTTGAAATTTATACCTGTTGCTGTTTATTTTGTATATATGTATGTATCTGTAAGTTACCAAACCATTATGTTATTAAATCATCAAAACCTGAACGATATTACACAAAAATTAAAGTAAATTCTCTCTAAACAAAAAAACAAAAAAAAAACCAAAAAAAAACAAATAAACAATAATCAGTGTCTCGATTCGACGTAATATCAAATTATGTACATATAAGGACTTTCTTTAATTCATTTATTAAAAATCATTCTTGTTATTCAATTATTTTTTTTTCTTCTCTCTATAACTACTTAAATTCCATAGTATAAAAAAAATAGTTAGTTTTTTTCCTATCCGTTTCAAGAGCGGAAACTTTTTAGAAACTTGTTTACTACAATCATTATTATCGCATATCAGCAGCAGCAGCCCGTATTATATACCATCAGAATTTTTTATAGAAGTTAATTGTATATACAATACATATATGTGTGTATAAAAAGATACTGCTACAACTCAATATATTTATCTAAAACTATCAATCAACATCAAATGACCATTCATATATCATACTCAACAGCTAAGATATCTTTTCAAATTTTTAACTTATTTCTCTCTATGGTAACTGATTTCTTATTTTATTTTTAAATTTTTTTTTTTTTTTTTTGTATTACTTACATTTTCTTTTTTAATTTTTATTATATTGCTTTTCTACTTTGAGATACTATTCCATTTATATACATACATACATATGCACTTTCTTCATATTTTTAATCTATGAAATCCTCTAGTCTACATTTATACAATAGCAATCACAACAACAATACATGCAACTACTGACAATTTTTGCTCTTCATCTTCCTAAGTAAACGTTTTTTCTTCTTCTTCTTCTTCTTTATTATTTTTTTTTTTAAATTTTTATTCTTGATTTTCAAATAAAAAGATACACTTTTTTTCTAAAAGAATTTCAAAATGTCAGTTATATACCAAACAAACGTTTTCTTAACACATTTTAAAAATGGATTCTTCTTCACATCATCATCATCGTCGTCGTTTCATATACAGAAAAAAAAACGTTAAGAAATTCTATTCCATTTTTATGCTGAATAATATAAAATCTAAAAAAAAAATAAATGAAGGGTAAAAAAAAAACCAACAACAACAAAAAACTAAAAATTAAAACAAGTTGTGTGTAATTCAAAAAAAAAATATATATATAAATAATAATAATAATAATAAAGTGACCGCTATAAGTGCTTTTTTCACACACAAAAAAATAAAAACACGAAAATATAATTTATATTTATATAAATTTTTTTTTTCTAAAAGAAATAGATAGAAAATATGAAAATTATAATATGTATATAATAAACTTGAAAATAACACACACACACACACACACACACACAACGGCTATTTTTTTAAGAAACTTAAAGAATGTTGTGCCAAGCGAGTGATCAACAATCATTCTTATACAATATCAAATTATATTATCTTCCTATTTTTTTTTTTTTTTTCATAAATTCAAGACCCACACACGTTTTTTTAACAAAGCAAAAGTATTTCTTTTCATTTCTAAAACGCACAACACACATAAGAAGCATATTAAAAGAATTTTTTTAAACGCATTAATCTCTAATGTATTTAACCATAAAGTGAATTTTCTTGTGGGTGGAAAGTTTGATAGATAAACTGAACATGAACGTATACGTTAACGCAAATCACAGCTCAAATAAAGGAAAAACCTGAAAACTGTTTGTTAGTTGGTTGTGTGAGTATGATATGAGGATAATATAAAAAAAAAATATCTTAACCCTTAGAGTCAGAATGTAAAGCTTTTATCTTTTCAATAAGAAGCCAATAAGACTGATTTGATTATATTATTTTAATCCTTATTTTAAAAGCATAGAGAAAAATGTTCTTTGTTTGTAGATTTCCGAAAGTTTCTTCCCTGAGGAATTTCCTATTCTTCGATGCTCCTTTTTTCATGGCTTCTATACGCAAACCAAAGATAGTTTCTGATCCAGGAAAGTCAACTGTATAAATTAGAACTCAAACTATAGAGAATTATCTTAATAAAGTTATCCTAATATATATTTTCATTTCTTTTTTTGTGAACGTTAAAAAAAAATCTAAACCTTAGTTTGTTAATTTCAGGGTTAAAGTACATCTCAGAAGTAGTTGAATAATTTTCTGAAATATTGAACATAAAAGAAAAACATATACGTGAAAATAAAAATGAGATCATACTATTTATTCTTTATTATTTTTTATTATCTCACAGAAAACCAACATTCTGATAACCGACAAAAAAAAAAAAACTAAGAAGACTTAAACATCTTTTAAACCCTATCTTTGTGTTATTGATTAATGATGCTATAAACCAATTCCCATCATCATCTTCATCAGAAAACAATATTCACCACCTGAATAAATGACCACTAAAAAATATGATGCTTTGCTATCATTTCATACGTAACTTTTTTTTTTTTTCTTCTTTTTTTAAAAACTACACATAATATCTATTTTGTGTACATTAATGTGCATTATTTTTCTATATTTTCTTTAGATATACATACATTTACAGTTTTTTTTTTTCTCCTATTTAATCTGGCTACCTCCTTATTAATACTTTTTTTTAACTTTTTACGTACATTACTACGTACCTACAATAATCCATAATAATGCTTTCAAAATTTATATTGAATTTATATGTTTTAAGATAAATAAACTGAAACTTTTATGTGCTCTGGATAAATCAAAAAAAAAAAAGATTGTATAAAAAAAATTTTAAAAGAAAGAAAAAAAAAAAAATTATGTATTGTATTTGAATTAGGATCTATTTATCTACATACTACACATTCACTATATTTTTCTTTATGATGAAAAAAAAAAATACTTTTTGAAACACAAAGAAAATATCAATCAATCATACAGATATACAGCTACAAAAGATTGAAATTATTGTACAATATATGCGCTCCAATATAAAACTACTTATAGTTTTTAAAAGCTATCTGGGTGGGATTCTTCAAGAAAAAAAAAATAATAATAAAAATATTAAAATCGAATTTTATAAGTAACTTTCATATTATATTTTTTTCGTATATCTTCTACAGATTTTCGATAACTGTATATATATATGTACATATTTTTTTTGTTACAAAAAAACATTGATCACATGGATACAGTACTTAACTATATTTTGAGTCTATAAAACAATTTCGAAATTTACCAGATTAATTCCTTTTTTTTTTAATGTATGTACATACTATGTGTATATATTGAGTGAGTTTTGAATTTAAACTTTAAATTTCTAATACTAATAACGTGTATTAAGTACTTTGAAAAGAAATTGAATTTGTAATAAATTATTCGTTGGAAAAATTGAAAAAAAAAAAAATTCATTATCAAATACGGAGCACATGGAGGCGCTTAAAGTCATTAAGGGCATTTTAATAATTTTATATAGGATTTAGATTTATTAAATAGAAATTTAGGCCATGACATATTAATTTCTCTTATAGAATGCATTAAAAATTTTTTGATAAAATTATGATAAAAAAAAATTTTATAAAGTAATTTTTCATTAAATTGACTTGAAAAATAATTTATGTATACGGAATTCAAGGTTTTAAAATGACTAATTTTATTATTTTTTCATCCAATAAGTTTAGTATCTTTTTCTTATTGATTCTTAAAACTAACATTGAACTTAAAATTATGATTGTTACTTGTTAAAATTATACTTCAAAATTTAATATACATAATCGATAAGTTCAATAAAGATAGATGAAATATTTATTGCTCAGCAGGATTATAATCACAAATCTTATAGATTTCAACTTAAAAATTATACTGCAGATTTTTATCTTAAATTCTGAGAAAAAATTATATTGTGAAAAAAAAAAATCTATAAGGGAGTATTTCCACACAATAAAAATAAGTAGTTATAATTTAACAAAAAATATGTATTTAACACATTCAAGGATTAAAACACAATACAGAGTTTCTTTTCTGTTTCATTTAAATATCAAAAAAAAATATACATACTATATATAATTTATTATAATATTTTTAAAAAATAAGCCTTTTTCACAATATATATAAAAATTATAACAAAGTATCTAGTAATAATATCTTCTACATTTTATTATTTATTCTTCCTTCTTTATTATTATTATGAATTTTTTAAAAAAAATATTGTTTTTTTTTTACTTATTCATATTAAAAATATTTAAAATACCTAAAAGGCATCTACATATTACACTTACAGTTGTTTATTTTTTTCCTTTAACTTTACAATTGGTAATTTTGAATTAAGTTATTGCCAATAAAATGCTCTTAATTACACATATACATATAAATTTTACAGGTTTTTTTAATCTTGATTCAATGTAAAATAACTTTTCTATATACATATATTATGAACATTATAGTCGTATGTGTGTTTTTTTTTTAGTATACTATATCTTAAATATTTAAACACTTTATACTTATTACCATATAAATAAATATTTTAAGATATAGATACGAAAAGAAGACAAAAAAAAACAATTTATACATGTATTTAATATGGAAGAAAAAAAAAAAGCATGCATATAAATAGTCTGTTTAATATGCTTCAGGAAAAAAAAAACAGCCGAAAAGATAGTTTTATAAGTAATTTTATAGTAATATACATATGTATATAAGAGTACATTGTATATAGATATCGTCTAAAAACTTTTTGAATTATATTTTTAACGCAATACAACAATCAATACACATAATCCAGTCAATAAAAAGTAAGGTTTGGTAATTTTTTTTTTTATTTTCTTTCAAAACCTTTAAAGTGTTTCTGGCAATATGTTGTATACACCATTTACATAGATACATAAAGATATTTTAAGCAACATATCACATACAGTAAATACATTTTTACAATAATAAAATATTTATGTTGTTGTTGTTTCTTGTTATTTAGTTTTGTTCATTGGTGGTTGAAGGTGGTACCACCGACCGACCGATATATGCGGTACAGAAAAAAAAACCACCAAAACACTAATGTACATATACCACTTTTTATACTTTTTTATTGTACTCGTATAGTATTTAAACTCTTGTTACATATGAAAAAAAAACAAAATATCTATATAATATTTTTAACTATAAATTTTGCTATCTCTACATACATATGTATATAAAATGTATATTTATACTCATATGTATAATAGGTTGTGTAAGATTCGAATTTTACACCGGTTTTTTAGATTAAATCTCAAGTAATAGGTTCATTCAAGACTTCTGGTAGATAAGATATATACTCAATTTTAAATAAAATCATAAGAAAACAAAAACAAAATATTTATATATATGTTTAGATACATACATGATATCCAAAACTATTTAAAATTAGAAAATAAAAAATAATAAAGAAAAAAAGCTAACTTGGTAAACTTATTTGATAAAAAGTAAGTAGTAGTCAAAGAAGAAAAAAAAGATTTGTTTTCTTCTTGTTTTTTTCTTTTTTTATTATTTGCCTTGTAATAAATTATGGTAAAATAAATCTTAATTTTGTTTAAGAGAGAAAAAAAAAACGATTGACAGTTGAAAATTTTTCTTATCATTATATTTTATCATTTTTGGACTTAAAAAGATAACTGAACGAAAAAACAGCAATATTTTCAAGTAATTTTCTAATAAGTTTTTTTTTTTTGTTGTATTTTTGTTTTTACAAAATTTTAACACTTAATTAGATATTTTTCGAGTTTTTTCAAACATTTACCGCATTTTGTGTGTTATAACATATTTAAATTTCGAATAACAAATCATTACTTTTTAATTTAAAAATATTAGATACATGTTTGATTGATAAGAAAACTTTTAATTAATATTTAAAAAAAAATTTTGATAAATAAGTAGGTACATATCTAATACAGAAAAAATTAACTACAAATTTTAAACGGTTATATAATACGTGGACTGTGCGTAGGAAATATTATGATAAATATGACTTCGAAGTGATAAATACAACGTTGATAATGTCATAACGAATAAATAAAGCAGAATTTTCAAACTTTTAATTTTTGAGTTTTAAAAAAAAAAGGAAATGAATTTAGTAATGAATTCAATAGTAGCCTTAAATCAATTTAAAAGTCTTTTTCTTATTGAAAAACTAAAAAAAAAAAAATTAATTATCCATTTACTTATTTTTGCAAAACACGTGTATGTATTATACATAAGTCTCAAGCTTAAGTTTAAAAAAGTTGGTCCAAAAAGTCAAAATTTGTATACATATGTATGTGATTATAGAAGATTTTGACATTTCGGAGCACTTCTAAGATTGATATTAAACTTTTAAATGATTTTTGACGAGGTATAATCATTCAGTTTCTTCAGGAGGTTGACAAATTTTATTATAATTGAATGAAAATTCGAATTTACTCATTAAATGTTTATTGAAAAAGAAGGAATACTACCTCTTAGACAATGCATACTTTTTTACAATTAATTAAACTGTGAAACATAATATTCTCAGTGTTTGCAAAATATTGAAGCAGATAAATTTGGATCTAATTTTAGGTATACATACATATATTTGTGTCGCCTTGAATTAAATTATGCATGTAAATACATATACGTATATATTTTTAAATGTTAAAAAATTGTTAAGTAATTTTCCTTAAAAACTTAAAGTTCTTAAAGCGTTAAACAAATCGGCTTAAAATGCTTTAAAAAGAGTGAAGATTATTCATAGTATATTTTATTTGAAACAAAAGTGTTAAAAAATATTTTTTTTTAAAAAAAACACATTAATTCAATATTTGAATTTTATTTATAGTATATACATATATAAATTCATTAGGGTTATTTAACCTTACATAAAAATAAATATTTACTGTTAATTTTTTTTTTTTTTTACTTTAAAATATAAAATTCAATTTTGAAAAATATAAAAATTTAATGATTTTCTATTTTATTATAATTTTTATTATTTTATATTAATTCTTATGTTATTTGTCTCTTTTTTTATTTTTGTTTTTTGTGATAAAGTGTGAAAAATTTTTCATACATATAATTTATATTATATACACATTAAATTTATCCTTTTTCACTTTGATTAAAATGCAGAAAATTTATAATTGAAAAATTCTTTAATAAACAAATTTATTTTTCTTTTTTTTTTTTCTTTTACTATTTGTGAAACAAAATATCCTTCATAGTTTATTTAATTCTAATATATTTTTTTCTATAATTTTTTATGAGTAATAAATATTCAAAAAACAAAAAAAAAAAATCATATATCTTTTTATCTACTTACATATTTATACAAAAATATCTATTTAATTTATTATTTAAATATTAATTTTGTTCAACGTTTGTCATGCATGCAAAAAAATAATAATAAAAAATATATAAAAGTAAAAGTTATTTTTTTTTTTTTAAATTCTAATCGAAAAAATAGAAAAAAGATCCAATAAAATAAGATAAAAATAAAATAAAAAGTAAAAATAAAAGGAAAATAAAAATTAATAATAATCAATTTTCTGCATTTTTAACAACCCTGGTATATATGTATGTATGTATAAGTAGATACCCTTTTCTAAGCATTAGTTTTTTTTTCTGTTGTTTTTTTTTTTCATCATCATCATCATCATCAACATCGTTAAAAGATCATTTTTGTTATATTCAATTTTTGTTTTTTTTTTTTTTTTCTCTGCTTTTCACCATATTACCTTTAATGCAATATAACATTTAATTCACTTTTTGAATAATAAATGCTGTACCATTATTTGATTTACGATTTTTAACAATTCTACACTTATTTAATCCCCCATGTAACTGGAAATTTGAACCTGAACTCATGCAATGAAACTGATGATGATATTTTATTCGCGTTCTTAAAATGTTGAAAAATTGTATACGATAATTTATGTATATGTACATATGTATGACATATATGTACATATGTATGTGAATTTTTGTATTGAATAAATATACATATATAGTTTTTATTTTCTTTATTTTTTTTGGTTTTTATATTAAAGATAGATAGACATTTATCGTGCATAGATACCACCAATATTTTTTAGATATTTTTATTTTGTATCTATATATTCTATCTTTATAAATAAATATCTTTAAATATACTTTTATTTTTCTTGAAAAAAAGTTTTTATTTTTCTTCGTTATTTTAAATAAATATGTAGATATTGTATATAGTATATTATTTTCAATGTGCACATACATACATATGTATGTTTGTATTTGTATGTTATATACTCTTGATATACATATGTACATTAACATAATATATGTATATACATTCATTGGTGGTGGCATGAAAATCAAGAATATATATATTTTTAATTAAATTAAAATCAAGTAAAGGCAGATGTTAGTCATGGTATATTCGTGAAACATTTTTTTTGTTTTGTTTTCTAAAACGAAAAAAAAAAAAATTAAAACAAGTACAAATATGTATTTATCTATCTATAGGATGTACTATGTTGAGAAATTAAAATAATAAAAAAAAAACAAAATTTGCATTCGCAAGTATTTTATAATTCAGTGCGACCAAAATAAATAAGAAAGCAATAAAATAAAACTAAAAAATCCAAAAAAAAAAGGATAAATTGCACAATTGCATATTTTTTGCATTGCGCCGCGCGTTCTTGTATATAGATATCTAACTTAACAACAAAAATAAGGTGTCAAGTGACAATTAAATGGCAGTCGCACTCTATTAGTTATAATGACAAGACATGATCTAAGAACTATTTTTCATTTTGTTGAAAGACGTTAAAAATTTTTCCTATAAAAAATTATACATACCTATATTGGAATAGATGTATACATACATTATAAAGTTAGTTATTATACATATGTATACAATTTTTTATAGAAAAGTTTATATATATATACACATCTATATTTGTTCTATGAAAGGATTTTTAAGTTTCAGTTTTAAATAAATTGTCCACTATATAATAATAAAAAAAATTTTGTGTCATTGGTCAATGAACCATGAATATGCACATAAATTGTCAAACTATAAAAATTATGTTCAAAAACAAATTATTTATTTTATAAATGATCTTCTATACACAATTGTTTTTTTTTTTTTTTAGTTTGAATGAAAAAACTTATAATTAGTCTAGAATTTTATGTTTTATAGGAATCTGAAATTGAAATTTAATTATTCTTATAAATTTAAAGTTAAAAAAGTTGAAAGTACATGTTCAAGGATAATCTCAAAAAAAAGAATATAATTAATTTATTTTGCATTTATGAAAAAAATAACACTTAAATAAAATGCGGAATAATGACAATTTTGCGGTATAATTTTGAAAATGAAGTCAGGAATAAAAGACAGGATCGTGCGTTTAAAAAGACAGTGTTTATGATAGCATGTTGTGTGAAATTATTTGCTCATGAGTGTTCAGAACTACTTGTTTGAATATTCTGATTATATTTTTGAGATTGTTTTACTTTTTTTTTAAATGTTAAATAGTTAGTTTGATGGTCATTTATCTAGTTAACATGAAAAGAAAACAAAAGATTTAAGCACGAAACTTGGTCAATATCAAAATAAAATTTTCAATTTTTATTGAATTTCTAAGAACTTTATAAACGAAAGATTTAAGCAAGAAACGGATTAATTGCTAGTATTTTCACTCATATTTTCATACTCTAAAATATTTTAGAATCTCTTATATAATTCTTTCATTTATAGGTAAGTTATGTTTGTCTATTATTTCTATTATTTCTTTCAAAGGCCTCTTTTGTAACTTATTTGAATAAATTATTTTTTAAACTTTTCACATTATAATTTGTTATATTTAGCTTTTCAAACGTGTAGAGAAGCGGGTTTTTCTTTAATTCTTTTTAATCCAGAAGTTTTGAAAGTAAATTTTATTGCATGAATTGTTAAACTGTGTACCAAACCTGCAGGACAGTGCTGTTTTGTGAATATCTCAACAAGACAACATTCAGACAGAAAATAAGTAAATAAAATTAATAAAAATGTGTATCCATTTTTTTTTTCACTATGAAGAAAATGCTCATGGGTAAATTAATTGTTTGACAAATATTTTCTTCATTTTTTCAACAAACAAAAAACATAGGCTTTATAAATAAAAATATATAAAAAGGACTCGTAAGTTATTAAAACAAAATTTTACTTTTCTTGAGATAAAAAATTGATTTACTTAAATAAAGAAGATATAGACCATAACCAAAATACCATAAAACTTCAAGGATTCTAACAACTAACAGAATATTTGACTACATTAAAAAAAATTTAATTATATTTTGTATATTTTTTTTTCTTCATAAAACATAAAATCAATAAACAATTATAATATTATCAATTCAACTTGTTTATTTAGATCTACAGAAAAAAAAATAATAATAAGAAAATAAGACAAAAAGTCAAATAACAAATAAAAATAAGAAAATTTATTGCGATCATAAAATTTTACCAAATATGGTAAAATCAAGAATATATGTATGTATTATGTATGTATGTATGTATGTGTTATGTATATTTTTATATGCCTTTAAGATTATATATTATATAATCTTTATATAATTTTTATATATATGCATTTTGCAAGTTTCAGTTCACAGTTTACTCCTTAATTTTTTAATTCTTTTATTTTTTTATTTTTTATTTTAATTTCAAGCTAGCTTTTTTTATTTTCTCCAATCAAATGCAACCACATTTTATGTTTAAGAATATATACATATCTCTCAAGACCTACATATAAGATGAGGTAATATTAAACAGTTTCCCGTGAAAAGAAATATTTATACAACGTATATACATGCCTATGTAAATACAATAAATTCCATATAAAATGATACTCACATTATGCTTATAAAATAGTTATACATACGTATACTTTACAGATATCTATAGATATATTATTCCAATCGATTCCTTCTTTTTTTTTTCTTTTCTTATGATAATAATCTTCACATACATGTTGGCATATAAAAAAAAAACAACTCGAAGAAGAATACTTATGTTATAGTTTTTACCATATATTCAATCAAATTGACCATGTTTACAGAGATAGAAAATTTTTATTTGATATTTATAGTGTCTGGTATATTTTAAGATGTATTTTTTTTTTTCATATGTTCTTTTAAATCTTAAAATGCGTTAAAACTTGACTTGATAGCAGTAAAAGAATCAACATACATATATTACTATGAAGGTATATTTTACTTATAGGGCATATTCTTTTTTAAAAAGAAAAAATTCTCTAGAAGAGAAAAATCTATCAAGGCAACGAAGAAGAAACTTCATCACTGAAATGGATAGAAGAACAAAAACAAAAAAAAAAAAAAAAGAATTAGACAAGAAAAAGTAAACATTGCGAATTACAAAAATAATGAAATATACAATTTGAAAAAAAAATAATATAAAAAAAAAAAAAAACAAATACTTGTAATAATATAAAAATAATAAACATTAAAATAACAACAATAAAAAAGCAACACTAAGAATTAAAAAAAAAGCAACGAAAATTAGTGGAAAAAAAAACGCAGAAGGAAAAATAAAGAAGAAAAAAATGAATAAGAAAGCCGAAAAGAAAAATAGAAATCATCAATTTTCTAAAAATATAATAAAAATAAATTATACGATCATTACATTTGCTGTAAATTGACGGATACTGATGACATTTTCTACTTTATTTCAAACTACTACTTTTTGAGTGACTTCTTTTTTTTTTTTTTGCATCTTCTTTTTGTTTGTTTTTTTTAATATTATTTTCCTACCAAGGTGTACACACTGTGATTCTACCATAGCATGATATAGCATATCATCATGTATCACAACATATATTTTCTTGATGATGATGATGATGATGATGATGGAACATCATCTTCTAGTATTGATTGTTTTTTTTTTTTTCATCCTGTTTTTTTACTTCTTTTTATTTTGTGTTTATTTAATTTTTTTCATCTACATCTACGAAAAAAATTTTTTTCTCTATCCAATTTTTATATATAAAATAATTTTATTTTATTTTTTTTTTCTTTGCATTTAACTTTTATTTTATTGTATAAAAGTTATGTTGTAGTTGCTTTTGATGTCTCTTCATTTAGTATATATGATCTCTTCAAGAATAGAAAAAAAAGAAAAAACATATCGTCATCATCATCGTTATATTGCATGGGTTGTATAATAAAATTTACGGTACTAAGATTTTTTTTATGTAGAAAATACGTAAAGTAAGTACTTATGATGTTAATAAAACAAAAACAACAGCAGAGGCAAAAAAAAAAAAAATATAACATAGAATCTAAAAAGAGTGAAGGACTCTAGTTTTCAAGTCCAATTGAATGTTTTCAATAATTTTTTCACAGTGTTTTTTTTTTTTATTAAATTAATTTTTTTCTACATTTATTTATTTTTTTTCTTTATCTTATTAAAAGGAAATGAGAATAAATATCTTTTTAATGGTGACATTAGAAAATATAAAATGATTGTGAAAGCTTCATGATGATGTAAAGAAAGAAAAAATATATTAAGTTAAATACTGTTTTATTATCATGTTTGTGTTTTTAGTTCTCAACGTTTATGGAAAAATTAATTATAAATGTAGAGTGTTTTTTTTTATATACATACATATTATGTATGTATATATTCGAAAGGTTAAAAATGTAACTTTTCTCTTTTTTCCCAAACCTACAATAAGCGGATACATTTTTATTTAAAAAACAAAAACAACAAAAAAAAAAAAACAAATAACATACAAGTGAAATTTTTCTATAAAATTTTCGAAAAACATAATTAAATTTCACAAATGCGATACACCATAAACGAAACATTATCGCATTATCATAAATGTGTAAATATAGATACTACTTAATTAAAATTTTCTCAAATAACATTTTTTAATTTCCTTCCTTTTTAAAAAAAAAAAAATAATAATATTTTCTTATCATCAAATATGATGTCTTTGGAAAATAAAAAATAAAAAATACATACTATTTACAAAGAAGTAGAAACTGAAGAATGCATACGAGTATATACTGTTTGAATTATAAAAAGAGAAAACGTAGAGAAAAAATAATTTGTGTTGTAAATCAATTTCATTAAAAATGCAACCTCTATCCAATTCATCCATTTATATCTAGCCAGCTAGCTAAGTACCTATATATCTGATTTGATTTAACTAAATTAAAAAAATAAAATTATTTTTTTACGTTTACCTTTAGATTTAGGAGATCATAAAAATATCTTCATTTTTTTTTTTCTATATTATTGAACTAATGCATCATTCGATATTTCCATAAAATTATAAATACCACTCCTTCACTATTTTTTCTTTCTTCATCTTTCTTTCAGTTGAAATGATAAAGTACATATATGTATGTGAAAAAAAAAAGGAATTGTTGGCTTTTTTCAACATCTTAATTGGAAGTTGAGTTTTAATTCGCTTTTAAAACGCACCCACACACAATAATGCAAATACACATAATATGTGTGTACGATGCACATATGTACGTTTACATACACATATGATTTTTTGTAGATAAATATTGTAATAAAAAAAGGAAACAACATGTGCCAATATGTGGTATCTATCCAATATAACTTATGAAGCAAAAAAAACATTAAACATAAATGTATAAAGAAGAAAAAAATCAAAAAAGTAATAGATATTCGTATACACATATGAAATTTTATCTTTTACAATATAATGTTATTATATATGTGTGTATGTATATGATGTATGTATCTTAAGCGCATATGAACATATTTTCATTACCTTTTATTACTTTTTGTACTTGAAAAAAAAAATTTTATGAAAAAGATAAGTCATATATGTGTGATTTATCAGATTTGTTATAACAAGCGATTTTGATCATTAAATCTTTTTTTTTTTTACTGTAGATCTATTACAATGTACATTAATAAGTACGAGTATCTATCTATCTATCTATCTATATGAACATTTTAGTGTTAAATTGTGAATATGTTGTATATACAAAAAATTTTTGTTTTACAAAACTCATTATTTCTTATGGTACACAAGGAAAGGAAAAAAAAAAAGTAAATAGGTACGTACGTTTTATTCTTGTTATTAAAATCTTTTGTACACTCTCTATCTGACAAAACAGTTATCAATATGACAACTATTACATACTCATATATGTGTGTATCTCATACAACAGATAATTATCATTTATCTATCTATTTATTCTGTCTTTATGTACAAATTCTTTTTCTTTTTTTTTTTCTTTTTTTTTAAATTATACATTTTAACAATGCTATATTGCGCATAAAATGCAATTTAAAACATTAAATTTAATTCACTAAATTAGCCTTAAGTTATTATATTCATAAAAATGCAACTATAAAATTGTTAATCATCATTATAGGTAACAACTTCACAGTTTTCTCCACATTTAAACATTCTTTTTTTTTTTTTAAAGTTTTTTTATTCTTTCTTTTAGTTTGATATTTTCTTTTATTTATTTTTTTTTTCTTGTTACTGCTGCAACTGATGTAAAAATTTTATAATAACTGTATTATTAAACTCTTGTAAAATTACCAATCCTTTTGTTACTACCTACGCAAAAATATTGTAGTTATTATATACATATGTACATATATGAAATTTGTTAAGGCTATATATACAAAAGGTGAAATACATTATAACATACATACGTAAGTAAATGTGTCATTTTTAAATATACAAAAGAAAGGTCTAATCAATTTGATCTTTAATTTAAATCTTTAATTTAAATTTAAAATTAAACATTTTGTTGTTTTAAAGATGACTACCTAGTTGTTACTTTGAATTTCAAATCAAAATATGGATGAAATTAGCTTGGAATTCTCTAAAATTTTCTATGGTATGTAAGTTTTTAAATAAAGGGATCGTTTCAATACATAACATGTTGCACATTAGTTTGTCTTTTTATTCACCAAAAACACCCCGAAAAAAAAAACACTTTAATAAAAACCACCTGTCAAATAAATTGAATTCACTATATGGTGTGATATGGAGCATGTTGAATATTAGAACGAAACCACAATTTCAAACTTTCTCTTTGCCTTGGAATTTTTATTTAGATATCATTTGTTACGACGAAGGGATATTTCTTTACTGCATACTTTTATCACAGAGCAGATACTATTATATAAGAATTTATATTGTCATTGCTTTTATTACGCACAGCGCTGGCATATGAAATAGAAAAGTCAATGGGATGAAGGGTTAATTAAATTATACTCAGAAAATGTTGAAGAAAAAAATGTCCTAACTTTAAAAGAAATTATCTTGTGCTTTGCTCATAATACTGATATTATAAACTAAAGGCTTATGAAAACCATACTTCAAATTACCGGTTCTACACCGTACGAAGCCACAAATTCTATTAAAATAGTCCAAGGATTTGAATTGAACAAAAATTTTTAATTTTACATAATTAAAAACAAAATCTGTAGCTACTAAGCACTACCGCAGATTTGTGGTTTATAATCTCTACTATATGTGTGCATACCTGACAGTATAAATTTTTTTTAGAAAATTCAAGTTGGTAATTTGACTTTGGTTTAATGTAGACTGTAGCGCCATAAACAAAATGAAATATTCTGTTTTCTCTGTGAGTTCCTTGAGGACAAACTACATAATTTTATACAACAATTTCAAAGATCAATTTTTTTAATCAATTTCTTGAAGAAAAATTCAACATTTTACCAACAAAAAACCATTTAAAACATCAAATTACCTATTCATTTTTTTTTTCTTCTTAATTTTTTCTCCTTCCAATATAATCCAAATTCTAAATGAAGTACCCACACTACCTACTTATTTCTTAAAATCTCATCTTTATTTAAAAAAAAAAATTTCAAAAGAAGATTTTTAATATATGCCCTTGAGCAAATTTAAGTAAATAATCTCCTTGTATATCAAAAAAGAAAAAAAAATCCCATGCAGTATCTACGAGTATAATTCATCATTATTCATGTTCACATAAAAATTTTCATCCCTATTATAATAATGCATAGCATAAATATACCAGAAAATAAAATTTTCAAAACTTCAAGTGTATACTCGTATATTTATTCGATTCTCTCCATAGGAAAATAAATAGCTTAAAAATATTCATCACATTGCGTATCAGGCAAATTCTCAAACAACAATACATCTTTTTTTTATGATTGATGCTTTGAATTATTATTAACATTTTTCTTACATTTTATTTTCAAATTTATTTTCCTTCATCTTCTTCTTCTTTGTTTTTTCAATGTTACATTTTTTACAGTCTTGATAACAGTTTCAACAACGTGAGCATAAAAACAAGAAGAGAAAAAAAAAAAAGAACAAGATCCACCAACCCCTTAAGGATTTATTTTTACAACAACGTATCATAACAAACGTTATATTATCTACATACATATAGAAGATACTTGTATTAAAAGCTTGGCATTGTCTCAGAATATAATGTTGTTAGTTTCTTGTTTTTTTTTTTTTTGTTTTTTTTTGGTCAAAGATATTCTAAATTTTTCTGAAAGAAGAGTAAATATAATGAAGTGAAGTAATTCAATCGAAACTGAACAAACTCATCTCAGCTTGAACATTTTCAACTCTATCCACACAAGAAAGGTTTAGTTAGAAACTTTTTAATTTTTTATTTTTAGATATTTAAAGGAATCAGCAGTAGGTACAAACTGAAATTTTGTATGTTGTTATACTATACACACTAGCACTTTAACGATTGTACCACAATTCGACCTCCCCGTGGGATTGCGTTACCATCATCATGCACTTTTTCTTCTACTGTGCTGTTTCTTCCTCCGACATTGAACTTTTTTTTCCTTGATTTTTCTTTATTATTATTATTCAAACATTTTCTTAGCAAAACACGATACTATATTTCTTTTTCTTTTTTTTAAATTTTTTTTATTTAAAAAAAAAAACTTTATCTCTCCCTCTCTTTATATATGCTGCTTTCGATTATTATTTACGACCGGTCATTATTTATTGAGATATTGTCCAGCCGAATGCAATTTCTAGCGCCCTGGGCATCTTTCGGTATTTTACCAGTTTACCAGAGTGCATCAGAAACAACGATACTTTACAACAACAACAACAAAAAAGTATAAAAATATAAAAAGAAATCTCCAACAAAAATGCTATATACATATATACTTCTTGTATATTATTTACCTTAGCAAACATCTAAAACTGGGAGAGATGTGGAGTCAATTTCTTTAGTTTAGTAACAGATCACTCTTACGTCCCATGAATCGATCCCCTGTAGACATCATCATCATTCTTAGTATGTTTATATTCTACATACATATATTTTTTTCTGTTGTACTTTTTTAATTTTTATACACATAGGTCTTATTCTGATTTAACTAAAGTGTATTGCTTTTAAATTTTTTTTTCTTACATTTTTATTTTTTTTTTAATATTTTTTTTATTTTTTTTTTTTGGAAACCGCTTACTTATGCAAAAATTTTTCAATTTTTTGAAGTGTTTTTTGGAAAACAAGAATTATCAAAAAAAAGAAAAAAATTTAAAAAAAAAAAAACAGGATAGGTTTTATTCGTATAATTTTTAAGAACGCTTCCAATAATTTTTTTTTTACCTTACTTATTTTATTTCCTGTGGCTTATTTTTGTAAAGAAAATAAAAAATAATAAAAACATGACAAGAAGCAAAAAGAAAATAACAAGAAAAATAAAACAGAAAATAAGAACACATATTACCTGCTATTAAATCGAAAACGATGACGTTAAAAATTAAAAAGAAAAAAAAAAGTTTAAAAAAAAACAACGGAGAAAAACAGGGAAGAAAATGATCAAGGCACCTGATCAAAGTGTGATTATTAGTTTGAAAGAATATGATATGAGTCAGGAGTAAAAAAAAAAAAATATAACTAAATTATTGTTGTGCATTTAAGTTGGTTTTTTCTTTTTTTGGTTTTTGGCTTTTTTACCTTTTTTTTTAAATTTTTAATAAGAATGAATTTTACCAGGAGACATTTTGATTATGAAATTTTAAATGAAAATTTTATACAAAAAAGTTGTTTGAAAGTCGATCTTAATGTAATTATAAAAATTCACCGTTCTCTTAATTAATCGATTGTTTTTCACTAAAAGTAATTATAAAAATTTTCAAGATATTTTTTTTTTTATTGCATTGATTTGAATTGAAAAATCTTATTTGTACTGAGGCCTAAGCAAATTCAATAATCATTTGATATTTCTTGGGAATTTAAATTTTTATCTGATAAAATTATGAGTAAAAACAAAAAAAACTCACCTTTGTACTACTTGTTCTTGGTATACCTCCAAGTGCTACAGCATAAACTTCAATTTCATACATATCAGCTCCAGATTCACGATCTAATTCATCGGCTGTTGATAAAATTCCTAATTTTGTATCAATATCAAATAAACGATCAACTTGCCGTCCAACACTATCTGTCACATTTATAACATAATATTCAATATCGGCAGAATTAAGACGTGCAATCACTGTTAATATACTTGTACCGGATGGTTCATTTTCATAAACACTACCAATTTGTTCATGTTGATCAAATATTGGCCCATTATTAACTGAACTACCAGCAATTATTGTTACATATGCATCAGAACTTTTACGTTCTGATTGTACAGCTTCATCTGTTGCTTTAACAGCTAATTGATAACGTACTTCAGGATTTGTAATCGGTTTACGTAATGATATGGCACCTGTGCTACGATGTAATTTAAAAAGTTCTGCATTACCACTTACCATTTCATATGTTACTAAACCATTTGTACTTGAATCAGCATCACGAGCATTTACATACATTATAATATAACCATCACGACCGGCTGGTGATATATTGATATTTTTAAATGGTAATATTGCAGCATTCATGGACACAAAAATTGGTGCATTGTCATTAACATCCTCAACAATAACTGTAACTAGTTTTTCAGCTGATAAACGTTTTAATGGTTCTTTTGCTTGATCAGTTGCAACAACAGTTAAACGAAATGTATCGATTGCTTCACGATCTATTTCACGTAATGTATAAATTACACCAGTAACTGGATTTATGTCAAAATGTCGATTATTATTGTCAGGATCTTGTTTTTTTATTGAATATGTTACTTTACCATTATCACCAGAATCAGGATCTTCAGCTGTAATTGTAACGATTGGTTTTTTAATAGCAATACCTTCAATAATTTGACGTACAATTGCTGTATTTGGAAAACTTGGCGGATTATCATTCTCATCAATTACATTAACAATAAATGTAATTGTTGTTGATAATCGAGGGCCACCACCATCTGATGCTGTTATATTTAATGCATATGAAGTTGTATCTTCATAATCAAGAGATTTATGTAAATAAAGTGATCCTGTTTGTGAATCAATATGAAATGTATCTTTACGATTACCTGCAACTATTGAAAATGTTATCTGACTATTAACACCTAAATCAGAATCACTGGCTCTAAATTTCATTAACTCAGTACCAACTGGTACAGTTTCTTCAACAGATATTTGTGTATCAGTTTGTGTAAATTCAGGAGCATTATCATTTTCATCAAGAACTTCGATATTTATAGTTGTTGTTGCATTCAATTGACCTTTAGGGGCAGCATCATGTGCAACAACTGTAAGTTTATATATTGATTTTGTTTCACGATCAAGTTGTCTTATTAACGTGACTTGTCCAGTTGCATCATCAATAATAAATCGTCCATCATGATTACCATCAATGATTGTATAAAAAACATCACCATTTAAACCTTCATCAGCATCAATCGTATAAACTCTGATCAATTGTGTTCCTAAAGTAGCACCTTCTGATATTTGCACTTTATATGGTGCTCTTAAAAATTGTGGTGCGTTATCATTAACATCTGTTACAATAATTTTTACTTTAACTTTATCTTTTAATCTAACTAGACCATTATCACTTACAATTGCTTCTAACTGTAAAAAATTTTGTCCAGTCATTTGAACTAGTGTTTCACGATCAAATGGATGTAATGTTTTGATAAAACCATTTCTTGGATCAATTCTAAAATCCATTTCACGTGATGATAATGAAAATATTAATTCAGCATTACGTCCAATATCACGATCAATAGCTGTTAATTTTCCAACAAAAGAATCAACTGGTTCGTTTTCTGGTATCATAAATGTAAATGTTTGATTCGTGAATTGTGGGGCATTGTCATTTTCATCGATGACATGTATTATAACAGGTACGATAGATGATCGTGATGGTTTACCATGATCTTTACATGCAATTGTTAGTGAATAGTAATCTCTTTCTTCTCGATCCAATTGTGATTTAACAAACATATAACCATCCGGAAAGATACCAAATTTTCCTTCGTTATTTCCTTCAATTATATCATATGATATACGACCATTTATACCAAGATCAGCATCGGAAGCGGCTAAAGCAAAAAATCTTGCGTTAACATGAGTTGATTCTAGCAATGATGTCTCATAAGATGTATGATCAAAAACAGGTGTATGATCATTAACATCAGCTACAGTGATCGTTATTGAATTTTTTGATGATAATGGCGGTGTACCACCATCCGTTGCAGTTAATTCAACATGCAGAATTGTACCTGGATCTGAACGTATTGGACGATTTAAATATAATACACCAGTTGCTTCACTAATACGAAACTGATCATCAGGATTATAGGCTAAGCTATATGATACACGACTATTAGTTCCCGAGTCTCTATCACGAGCACGTGACAAGTATACTTCTTGACCAACAGCAGCGTTCTCTGGTAAAAGAATCTCGTCACGATCATGAGCAAAAATTGGTGCATTATCGTTTAAATCTAAAATCGATATATTAACAGTTGTCTTCCCATAGGCTAAACCAATTCTAGCAACAACTGTTAAAGAATATTGAATCATTGATTCACGATCAATTTTTTTAGCTGTTGTTATAACACCAGTACGCGAATTTATTTTAAAATTTTCTTCCGGATCACCATATATGATTGAATATTCAACCTGTTCATGAGATCTAACTTGTACTTGACCAACTTCACGTCCAGTTTCTGTTTCCATATTATCATGATCTTCAGTTATTTGAAATTCATAACCGCTAAATGAATCAAATTCCAAATTTTCAATTTTAGATTTTTTTACAATTTCAATAATAGCATCTTTTTCTGAACGACGATCACCACGATCTTTTGCCGAAATAATTAATTTATACATTGGTTTTGATGTTGATCTCAATTTACCTCTTAAACTAACAACACCCGACCAATTATCAACTGTAAATAGTCCATCACCGCCATTCTCTAGATTATATGTTATAATTGCATTATCTCCATCATCTCGATCACTTGCTGTTACTTTCAATAGTGATGTACCAATTCCAGCATCATCGGATACCGTCATAAAATATTGTTTTGGATAAAAATCAGGACTATTATCATTGATATCTTCAACATTTAAGTATACAGTAGCTGTTGCTGATTGTGGTGGTATACCCTGATCACGTGCTACTACAAAAATTTCATATTGTGCGATTGTTTCACGATCAAGTTGAGTTTTTGTTGTTAATTGACCAGTTAACGAGTCAAGGGCAAACATATCAGGATATTTCTGTTGTACCAATGGTGGCAATGTATATGTAACACTACCATTTGTACCCTGATCGTGATCAGATGCAGTTAACATTGCAACTAATGTATAAGGTGGTGTATTTTCACTGAGACTAACATTAATATGTTGCTGTGAAAATTGTGGTGCTTCATCATTCTCATCTAAGATCGTTACTTTTAGTTGTGTATAAGCCCATTTTGGATTTGGACCACCATCACGTGCTGATATACTTAATTCAACAGTTCCTTGAACTTCACGATCAAGTGCTGCTTGTGTTGTGATCAATCCTGAAACTGAATCCATTACGAACCATTGCTTATTATTACCCGAAACAAAATCGTAGAAAATTTGTGCATTAACACCCGTATCTTCATCAGTAGCCGTTATACTTGCTACATAAGTTCCTGGTGGTGCTAATTCACTTAATACAGCAGAATATTCAGACTTTTCAAAAACTGGTTCATGATCATTAACATCATTGACATGTATAATCAGATATGCAGTTGCAGTACGTTGTGGTGTACCTTTGTCTGTTGCTACTACAGTTAAATTATATTTACCAATCTCTTCACGATCTAATACACCATTAACACGAACAATATCAAAACTTGGCGTCTTTTCTAAACGAAAGTGTTGCATCTCATTACCACTAACTATTCGTATATTTGTTTCACCATTTAAACCTTCATCCATATCGACAACACTAACTGCAGCAACGACACTACCATTAATAGCATTTTCATCAACTGTTGCATAACTTCCTGTCGGTGGAAAATATTGAAATCTTATCATTGGATCATGATCATTCGTATCAACTAGGTTAACAGTGACATAAGTCCGGCCATCTTGACGTGGTGATCCATGATCACGTGCAAATACCGTAAATACGCAACTTTTTGGACAACTACTTCCTGGTCGTGTATATGTTGGACAATTTTGTTGAGGGCATGATAAATGTTCTGTTGTTGATATAACACCAGTTTCTGGATCAACGGTAAATTGTGCCTCTGTTTCAGATAAATAATATGTAATTTTTGCATTATCACCAAGATCATTATCAGATGCCATCACTTGTAATACAGGTGTACCAGGTGGTACACTTTCATTTAATGATACAATATAATCACTATGATCAAATATTGGTGGATTATCATTAACATCAACAATTGTTACATTCACTTGTAAATAACCATACTTCGGTGGTGTACCACCATCTTTAGCTGATATATTTAATACATAAAAACCTTTACTTTCTCTATCTAATTTACCAGTTGTTTCTAAATGTAAATATGATACATCACCACTTGGATTTGTTGTTACTGCTAAACGAAATTTATCATCATGATTACCATCAACAATTCGATAATCATCTGTAACGCTATTTATACCAATATCACGGTCAGTTGCAGCATCTAATAATAATCGTGTACCTGATGCAGCACTCTCTGAGAATGATACACTTATACTAGGCTCAGGAAATTCAGGTGCATTATCATTAATATCTAATACAGTTATTCGCACCTCAATTGGATATGTCGGTTGACTTGATAATACAACTAAATCATAACGATCTCTTATATCTTCACGATCTAATATAACATTTGTTTTTATTTCACCTGTATTTTGATCAAGCGTAAATTCCCTTGGTGGCTCATTAAAACGATATGTAAATCCCAATTTTGTTGGTATAAAACCTACAATCGTACCACGTGGTTCACCTTCAAGCACCTCAAGTTGAACACGAGTATCAACAGCTCGTGATTGCATTTGTGAACCACTACCATCATTACCACTTGATGAACGACGTCTTGGAAATGCTGTATATTGTATAGATGATGATGGTGGTGATGATTGATATTGTGTTTGAATATGTGTTTGAACTTGTGTTTGAATATTATTATGATTATTATTATTATTATTATTACCTGGTCCTGGACCAGGTACATGAACACCATTTATTAATATTATTAGTCCAGATATTGTTAACAGCCATATTATTGATTGTATGACATCCATTCTGAATGCCGATAATAATGATCGGCAACAGAACGTCATAATAATTCTAATTTTAATTCTATAATTATTGTTTGAATAAAATTTAACATATAATTTTATTTTTTGTTGTTGTTTTTATTGTTAAATTAAAATATTAACCCATTAGGTGTTTAAAAAAGAAAAACATTTTTTTGAATTGCAAATTTATTTATTTATTTATTTTTTTTTTTTTTCGCTGTTAATCAGTGATTACACTCTTTTTGTACACGAACCGACGCGTCTTGTGACATTTTTTCTTCACTTTTTCCTTAAATATTTTTTTTAATTTTATTTTATTTTTATTTTACAATTTTAAACAACCAACATTTTATTTTATACAATACAATACACTAAAACTGAATAATTAATTTAGACAAAAAAAAAAAAATAAAACACTTAATTTACACTTTTTAAATATTAATTTCTTATCACTAAAAACACTGAATAAATTTCTTATTTTTATTTATTTTATTTATTTTATTTATTTATTTATTTTTTCTTCAAACTTCTTTATTTGCACTTAAATAATTAGCAGTAACTTTTCATTTATAATTGTTAAACGTTTTCACATAAAACCAAAACAAAAATCAAAAAATAAGAAAACATTCAATATATGTAGTATATTTCCTTTGAAAGTTTTAACTGGAAATAATATTAAATTCAACTTTCTTCTTCCATAAAAATTCAATGAATTGCAATTAGTTTTCTTTTTTGTTATATTTTTCTTATTTTTCGTCGTCTTCATGTATCTTTGATGAGATCTGAAATTGAAAAAAAAAATAAATAATACATTTAAAATTATAAAATGTTAGAATATAATCATATTATACATAATTTGAAATGTTACATGCACGAAATATTTTATTTTAATGATATTTTTAAATTAAAATGAATCTTATCTTATTTTAAAAACATTAATAATTGTAAATAAAATTTTTTCAAATTAAAAGAAATTTCTAAAGTGTATCGTTGTTTTATTTCTTTTTTTTTATAATTCAAGTTTCATATAATCAAGGTTGTGTTTTGTATATATTTTATTGCATTCATGCATGACATGTAAACATTATACCTATGTATGACGACAATATTATTCATGATCTTGTTGAATTTACAGTTGATTTTAATTTTTTTTAAATAATAAAAAATTAAGAAATATTGTGATAAAAAAATTGTACACATGATCTATTCGAAACCTTCAACTATAGCACTTCTATTTTCCATTCCAGAGGGCAAAATTAAAATAAATAATGTCTTGCACACACATACATCCTAAGCATTCTAATTTAGTCTATATAAAAACCATTACTTTATTAAATTTACAAATGTAAGCTATGTCCTTATTATAAAACTTCAAAACTCCAATGATTTTTTTTAAACCCAAAAAAAAGTCTCCCATGCCTTTAAAATATTTCATCAATTAAAAATTTCAAATATCAAAATATCTTCTAAACTTATTCGACATTAGAATCACAATTATATTCTTCAAATGTATTCGATTCATGTACTTACATTTTCACGTTTATTTCGAGAAAAAAAATTAAAAGTATAGACTTACATATTATAACACATTCAAATCTAGGAACAAAATGGAAGAAAAACAACAAAATAAAATAAAAATAATTAAAAAAAAACAAGAATTTTAAAAGTAAAGTTAGAAAAGATAAAAATAAAGAATAATGAAGATTAAAAACAATTCGATTTTTTTTTCACTTTTCAAGACAAAAAATAAAACAATTTTTTTTTAACAGATAAGAAAAGGCGCGCATAAAGTCTTAACTCTCTTGATGGTACAAACTACAAAGTATAGATATTCCATCCAGGTCTTTTTAATAATAAGACAAAAAACATTTAAAAAAAAATAAAAATAAATAACCAAGATCACTTGCTGTTGTTCTGTTACTTTTTCATGTTATGTGTACTAAAGTTTGAATTTTCTTTTTTTGTTTTTTTTTTCTTGTATCTTCTACAACTTTGAGAAATTGTGTAAACGAAAAACTTCGAAAATACGTGTTGTTGTTACGCCATAATAATCTTTAAACTATTACGATTGAAAATATTCAGTCTTATTTTTTTTAAATGTTTTTTTTTTTCTTTGTATTTTTCTTCTTTTTCTAAGCATTTAATAAAAGTTAGTTAGTTATATTGAAAGTTTTTGTGTTGTTTATATTTTGTTGATGCCCAATCGAATATATGTATGGTTTTCAAGATCGCGATAGATATACAAAACAACAAAAAAAAAACCATCAGAATACTTTTGAAAATTTATATATAGACGATAAAATAAATGTCTCTCACCTATACCTGCACGAAAGTTATCGATCCCTCTGCACATTTACTTTATAAAAGTTAAAAACAAAAAATTGAAAATATTGTATATTCATTTTATAGAGTAAATTGGAATAAAATAGTTTAATTACAAAATTAAATGAAAAAATGTTTCCAAAGAGAATGGAAAACTACTCCAATTTAGAAAAGAGCTCCTTATTTCTATTTCAAAATTTTCCTGTAAAACTCGAAAATTATTTGTTACTAAAATGCTACTTTGTTGTGCGGTTTTTGGAATGTTAAAAAATTTCGTTCTTTTATATCCTTAAGTTTAGAAAATCCTATATCTGTAATCTTTAACATATTATTTTGAATTAAAACCTTTTCTATCTAACCCCACATTCCTCTAACTTTAAGAAATGAATTTTTTTTTTCTTATACAAAAATAAATTCCTTTTTAAAATATTTGTTCTTTTTTTCTTCGTTTTTAATCTTTTTCAACTTCAAATGTGTGTATTGAAAGAAACCAGAACCTATAAAAATAAAAATGTATGTTACGTTGTAGATATACATATATATGTAGATACTATGTATGCTACACATAAGTATGTGATGCATTTTTGATTTTATAACTTGATTTTTTTTTTCTTAACAAGACAGAAAAATTTAAACTAAAAAATTAAGAAAAAAAATATTCAACTTGATTTTAGAAAGAGAAGTTCCACATTAAACAAATAATTTATATACTTGTAATAAAATTCTAATACAATTCTTCTTTTTCAAGAAAAAAAAAAAGTAAACATTCCACTAAATATGTATTATTACAGCAATCTTTGCACACACGTTCACCAAAATGTTACAAAAAAAAAAAATTAAACAAAAAATGAAAATGATAAAATTTAAACAGGAATTAAAAAAATTACTTCTTTAGAAAAAAAGAAAAATGATTAATAAGGATTTTTTGTATTTGCATTTTGAAAAAATTATCCTACAAATAGGACAACCTGTTTTGGCTTTTTTTTTTACCTTTAAGATTTAGTAATGTGTTAGAATTTAAAATTAAAAAATAAAAAATATTTAAGAGAATTAATTTTTCTTTTTAATTTTAAAATTAGAATTATTGATTTTTATGGAATTAGCCAATATTATTTTGTAATATTAATTTTAGTATATATTTTCTAATGAATTATTTCTTCATTAAAATTGCAGTTAAATTAACTTTCAAACAGATTGCCTAGATAATGGTGGGCGCAAAAGCTAACTTCATCGAACCTGAATCGTTCTGCAGCTTCCCAAGAACAAACCTTATCAACAAATGACAAGAACAACAAAATGTTCTCATAAAGTTCATTAAATATAACAAGTGCAAAGCGTTTAAGTTTCTCAAACTTACAAAAATTGAACTAAACGGCAATGGTAAGCCTTTTCTCAATTGGAAAAACTAAGCTTTTATTTTTACTTTAAATCTTAAAATTTCATCAATTCGTCCACAAAAGAATTCTACTTAGAATAAAGTATCCTTTTTTTCGATTCAATTTCACATTAATTAAAATTTCAATATATTTTTAATCACTCTTAAAATGATTCCACTGCATAAGACTTCTTTAACTTTTATTAGTCAACCAAAACAACAACAAAATTCAACTTAAGAAAAAACTAACCATTTTAATTAACGTATATATTTCTTCTCACATAATTCATAAATTTTTTTTGCTCTTATTCCGCGCAAATTTCATAACTTAGATTTATGTAATCAAATAAAGATCATATTACAAAATACGACAAAAAAGAAACTCAAATATTTTTCTTAATATTCATAATTAAATCCACATTTTTTCTCATATAAATAACACACATTATAAAACCTACATTAATGCCATTAAATTGAGAAAAACAATTTCTTTTTTTTTTCTCTACTATTTCACTGTAAGATCGTATATAAACCAAATAATTTGTTGGAAAAAAAAAAAAAAACAATTTTTTTTTTTGAAAAATATTACAAACGCTTAATGTACGTATACATATTAATATTTTACATTTTACGTGTCGTATATATTACAAATCACGCCTTAGATAAAAAACAAATTCGTTTATTATTATTATTTTTTTTTTTTTCATTTATAAAATTAAATGATAATAACAAAAAATATTAATAATAATAATCATAATAGAACCTAACTACTTAGTATGAAAAATGTAAAATGCATTTAAAGTTTTAAATGACCACAAAAAAAAATAGTTTGTCTCTTCAATCATCGTTATATTCAAAAAAAAAAAAAAAAAAAAAAAAAAAAAAAAACACATAAGTATACTACGTACATTTATACGAAGAGGGTAATAAATTAAAATTTATATACCATAATCAAATATTAAATGAGATAATGTATGTATATTTTTTTTTATATTTCTTTAGATCTTTCTCATAAACAAAAATTTACAAAAAAATAAAAATAAAAAAAAAACAACAAAACAGTAACAAAAATGATTGTATGAATGAAAATTACATTCATATGGACATTTTTCACAAAAATCTACAACAACTATCTAAACGTTGTAACATTAAAAAAAAAATATATATGTGTATTTATATTACAGAAAAAGCTAAAAGATATATATTTTATGTATTATAGCTACTGTAAAAGTGCAAAAAGTATATTTTTTTTTTTTGCAAAATCACATATTATATACCCACATTTTCAAACTGTATTTATTCAGATTTTTTTTTTGTGCATTGTATCATTATTATTATTATTTTTTATTATTATTATTATTATAGTATTCATTTACTAAGAAATATGTCGTACATCTATTCTTTGACAGAATATTAATAGCAACTGTCATCTTAAATAAGGTAAGATTTCATCATTATAATCCGGCTGTTTATTATTTTTCATTTTTCTCATTTTTTTTTTTTCCTACTTTTTGTGGTTATTATCAGCAATAATAATAATAATAACAGAAACAACAACAACAACAGAAAAATCTTCAAATAACACAAGAATTACATACAATATTGATATACATATGTATAATATACCAATAACACACGACATTATACTATATGTTCATGCATTACATTTTCATATAAAATACCCTTTTTTTTTTCAGAAAAAAAAATCATTTTTGACATGAAATACATATTTTTCAATTCACAATTTTATAAACATTACAAGATACTTATTTGTTTTTTTTTATTTTTTTTTTTTTTTTTTGGTTTTTTGCGAAAACAAAATTAAATTACAATTGCGTGGCTTAAATATATTATAATTTTTTGTATATTCAAAAAATTTTATTCACATGCGAAAAGTAATCTTTTAAACAAAATTACTAAACTCGTTAATTTTAAATGAAACAAATAAAAAAAAAAACTCATATTGTGTTTAATGAGATCAAATTAAATGGAAAAAATAATTCACAAATTAAAAAAAAAAAAAAATACATATAGCATAAACAAAATTATAATAATTGTAATTATCATATTTTTTAATTATTAATTTATTATTTAACAAAGTGTTAAAAATATTTTTAAATTTCAATCAATTTAATTTTTTTCTTCATCCATTCATGATATTCATACATTGTTATTGTATTTAAAAAGAAAAAATGTTAAATAAAAACAAATTTTTTTTTTTCTGAACATAAACAAAAAAATTATTATATATCCGTCACGTGTTTAATTGTATAATTAGATTTAACAATAAGTAAATATCTACATGTGTTGATATATTATACTTTACCAAGTATATGTATATAACTTCGTTACACCTCTTTTATTATGGTCTGATAATTTAATGATAATTGTGTGATTTATGGTGTAAAAAATAAACAAAAGTAAAAAAAAAGAACAAAAGAGAAAAAATAAAACACAAAATAACCAACAATAATAAAAGTTTAAAAAAAAAAATTAAAATAAAACAAAAAAATTTTAATAAAAATTAAAAATTCGTTAAATTAAAGAATTACAAGTTTATACCTATGTTGTGTTTTTTTTTTTTTTTTGTTTTAACTATTTACCATTGAATTGAAAGTTCAACCTTTTTCAAGCTTAACGAAGCATATCAATGCCATTTATACATATATATATATATATATATATATATATATTTTTTTAATTTTATGTTTTTATTATTTTGTGCATTACCGTTTTATTATTACAATTATTACAAAATTAAAAGAAATGATATAATCTAAAGAAGAAGTTTTTTCTCAAAATTATAACATCGTTTAATTTGTGTTTTTATCTTGTGTAATATTTAAAAAAGGATTAAATTTTTTTTTTTAAATTTTATTAAACGAGAATTTTAATTGAAAGTTTATTTTTTCCAGTAGTAAAATCTAAAATCGAACAAATAAATTATCAAATAAACTTGAATTTCAAAATTGGAAATTCCTCAGTTTTTCGCAAAAAAAAATTCTTTTTTCTTCTAGATAGACGGCCACAAAATAATTATTTTGGAATAAACAATTTGAAAATATTTTTTGTAGCTTGCAATAAACTGCAATAATTGCAAAAAAGTACCAATTAAAGAAATTTTTAATAAAAGCGAAAACAAAGACAAAAATTTGAAATTTAAAATAGAAAAAAATCAATTAATCAAGGATTATAAGGAATAGAATAAATATAATAAAATACAAAATTTGTTAAGTCAATTTTAATTTTCACTGAGTATTTTTTTGAACTCAAAAATTTTTTCTAGAAAAGTACAAAACTTACACAAAATCATTATTCTAAAAATTGTTTTTTTGAATATCCTTCTGGAAATTTACACAATAAAAAGTTTTAAGAGAAGAAAAAAAAGAATGAATTACTGCTTTTCAATATTTGAAATTCCATAGAAAATTCATATCTGAATTTTTTTCAATGCAACGGACATTCTATGAAAAAAAAAAAACTACAAATATCCAACTGGAAAAAAAATAAATTCTTTTATTAAAAAATTAAAAATTCGAAATTTTTTCATTGGAAACCAAATAATATTTTTGGACAGATTAAGATTCTAAGCCAAAGTTCAAGAAGCATTTTTATTTTCAATTTAGGATAATTTAAGGAAAAAAAAATATTTATTATTTAATAAAAAAAAGAACCTTATTAAGGTAAATCTTTAAAGTCACGCCATAGCTTAGTAAGATTAAAACAAGATACACTTCCACGTAAAGCATATTTTACATGATTTTTCATTATGAAAACTTTTCTCATTTTTATCTTTTTTGTGCATATAATTCATTTCCCAATTATTATTTTTTTTTTATTAATTTCAGGACAAAAACTAAATAATACTTTATTAAAAATTTTAATTTTAAATTTACTTACATTTTATATTTTATTCAATAGAATGGCAATACTGTAATTAAATCCCAAACATATTACAAAATATCTTTTTTTGAAATCCTATTTTATTTCTTTATTGTATTATATATCCTATAGGTATTATTCAGCTTAAAGAAATTACAAAAATAAAATAATTTTGTTGCATCTCTTATAATATATCACTTATACATATATTGCCAAATATTAGTTATCCAATTTCATGCACAAAAACTTTTTCTTTTCATTTTTTCTTCTTTTTCTTCTTCTTTCAATTGAATGAAACCTTCTTATAATTTTTTTATTTATTTGAACAAATATACAAGTTATACGAATTTTAATGAAACACTTTCAAAATTAAGAAAATTAATTTTATACTTTTTTCTACAAAATTTATGTTACTTAATTTTATTTTCAAATGAAATTAAAATTCTTTCATTCAATAAACTAAACAACAAATTATATACATAATATTTTCTTAGCTTTTTCACTCTTGTAATCAACTTTTAAATAGCACATACAGCTAAAATCTAAAAACCAGCTCTTTTATGACAAAAAAAAAAAAAAATAAATAAATAAATTATTCGTAGATTTTTTTTTCTTTTCTTATTTTATTTTTAAATGCATTTGAACACGAACATTCACTTCATTAGCAAAAAGAAAATTTTATTTTTACACAAAAAAAAAAAAAGAAAAAAAAAATTAGGAAAAACAAAAATTATTTTAATTTTCTTTGATTTTTAAAAAATTTTCAAAAACACAAAAAAACAAAATGGGAAAAAATTATATTTTTAATTCAATTGAACAGAATCTTAAGAGAATATAGATTTTCTTACACTTTTTTCTATTATTTCTATTTATTATTTTTTTTTCTTATGAAAAAACAATTTTTATACAACCAATTTGATTTTTAATCCGTAAAAGAAAAAAAATTTTTTTTTTCAATTTCAATTATAAATAACACTAAAACTTTTTTTAATACACAAAACAAAAGAAAACAAAAAAAATACAAAATAATTATTTAAATTTCCGAAAAATAAATTAAAATTCACACAAATAATGTAAACAGAATGGCTCTTTCTTATTTGAATTACTTCTTCACATGTAATTTCATTTATTTTTTCACATAATTTTCATTAAATTTCTTCAATAGAAAAGAAAATTCTTCACATATTTAAATTTTTTCCAAATTTTTTATTTTTTTTCTATTCTATTTTCTTAATATTATTCTTTCCTATTTTCCTTTTTGTGAAATTTTTTTACACAATTATTTTTGCAAAAATTATAATTATACATTAATCCGCGACGGATCTTAACTAATTCGCGGTCATTTCAAAACTGAGAAGATCATAACTTAAAAATTCATCGTGTATATGCGAGAAAAAATATTGTTTTTTTTTCCCTTTAAACTATTGAAAGTAAAGTATGTATAAAAGAATTAAAGATAAGAGAGAAAAAAACGAAATAACAAAATATAAATTTTTATAAAAGAATAATAACAACAACAAAAAAAACAGAAAAAAGTATCTCCAGCTTCACATATATTTTCTTATATTTTATTACCACAAATACTAAGAAAAAATATATAAGATTCTCTTTATGCTATATATTTATAATATGCTGCGCTGCACCGCACAAAAACAAATTTTATGGTGAATTGTATATTGTATTTATTGTCGTCTAAAATACTCAACTTGTGCTCATATAAAAGAAGTTGTTTTGCTGCTATGACGTTGTGCAGACTTTTAAAAAACAAAAACAAAAAGAAAACACCAACAATAAGAAAAATTTGTATAATATATCTACCTGAACAGGTAAAAATATTTACCTTGTGGACATATAAAATTCACATACAATCATAAAATTTTATTAGGAAATTAAATAATGAAAAAAAAAAATAGAAAAATATGTTTGTATATTTAACAAATACATAAAGATATACATATGTATGTATTAAAAGAATATTAAATACGAGTACACACATATATATATGCATGTGAAACGCCGGCAGCTTCTTGAGTTCCACATTGAAATACTACAACACAATATATCTATAAACATTTGGAATTAGAATCAGTTTATGGGAGAAACAGAGCATGATTTCTGTATAAATAAAAAGAACAACGCTTTTACATATATACTCGTACTTATACTTGAACAATAATATAGAATGCTGTCCAATAATCTATACATGTATGCTTGTTGTGCAAAGAATTAAAAAAAAAACAACCATAAAACAGGAAAAAATATTTTCAAATAAATATTTTGATACAAGACTACAGTGTTACCACTGCGTTCAATGAAAAAACAAAAGATTTAAGCAAGAAACTTGATCATATGTAAAGCAAATACAATGTTGAAATACTAGAACAAAACGTTGTATGATAGCAAAAAATTGTCTTCTAGCCAATTTTATTGTTGCAATTTTTAACCTTGGAATATTTTCAACCTGTTTTAAAAAAAATTCACAAAATTGACTTCTAAGTTGTCAATTTTCTAAACCATATTTAACTTTTTCTTTTTTTTTTTTGAAAATTTCAATGAGTGTTTCATAATTTTTAATGTTTTTCTTTTTTTTTTACTTTTTACCAAGTTAAGTAGTATTGACGTAGATAATAGAAAGAAATTTTTAAAACAATAAATTTATTGCAAATCTTTAAAAATGAGTTCAAATATTTTTAAAATCTTTTATGAACATAATACTTGTTTTCTTTTTATTCAAATATTTACTGAATAGAAGAACACAAACTTTTTTCCGTCGTGTAATTTATCCTTTATACTTGACAAAAATTTAGCTAGACTACTACATAGAACAGCGACTTATACGTACATTACACCAATTTCTTTCTCGTCAAGATATTCTCTTAATGAATGTGTACAGCAGAAACCTTTTAAACTTTAATTTTAATAATTTTTTATCTTATAAACTTAGAGCTGAGCTGAACAAGTTGGTATCTGAACGTAACATCACATTCCATTTCATTTTAAATATTCTTTTAATAAGAAGTGGAAGGATTTCTGTTGAAATACCTGTAGGTCATACAAATTATTAAACTCAAGAAAAAAAAGAAAAAATTAGCCGAATTTTATTGTACGTACTACAATTATGAAATATAGATTACAAAAAAACAAAAATAAAAAACAGAAATAAGCGAAAAACTTAAACTATGTATGTCTTACTTTAATTCAAGTTCACCTGTTTTAAAAATATTCTTCTTATCTTTCTACATTTTTTATGTATTTAAGAACTTCTATTTAAAAAAACAAAAATGAAGAAAAAAAATGTATTAATTTGACTTCCTAGAAATTAATCTTTGTTAATCTAATTTATGAGCTTTTTTTTTAATTTGTTTATTTTCTATTGTTTGTATACTCATTGTACATAATTTAAAAAATTGTATCATAACAAAAAATCCATAGGCAACCCTATTTCTTAGAAGGAAATCCTCCACGTAACAAATATTTCACACTATGCAGCAATGCAACAAACGAAAATACTATATTCATGTGAAAAAGATAATTTTCTATTTTTCTTTTTTCACAACAAAAGAGAGAAGAAACACACATATACAATTTAAGAAATTATATATATTTTACCTTAACACAAACACTATGAAATTTTTTTAAAAACTAATATGTATGAGTGGTAATATAATAAAATACAAATTTTTATTTGAAACCTTTTAATAATATACAAATATATATATATGTACATAAGTATGTAAGTATGTAAGTATGTAAGCATATATGTAGGTATCTATTTTTCAAATAATATAAACACGCAATGTCTGCGTTCTTCGCACTTAAAGAGAACTCTTGTACAAGAATCAGGAATGCGAACTAAAAATGTTTTTAAATATAATGTACATACAAAGTTACATATGTATAAAGTTTATGTGGCTATATAGGTATTTGTATATTTGTATGTTTATTCATATTTTGATATACAAAAGGCCCCCTAAAACTTGAATAGTTTTCCTTTTTTAGGCTAGTTTAAGTGATGCAAACTAAAAACCATGATAATAAAAAGGTAAAAAAAAAAACGAAGAAGAAAATAACAAATATGATGAGAGGAAAGTAGTAAGAAGAAGGAGGTTAATGGTGAATAAGGTAGATATGTATGTTTATTTTTTCTTACAATGAACTTCTTAAGATGACGACGACAAGTATTTTTTTGTTTTCATTATATCTTTTTTTTTGAAATATACATTCATATATGTACCTATGTATGTATATACGAGTATGAACTATATACTCTTAAAATTCCTCTATTTTGTAATTCCACACCCTCATTTTCTCGTGGATTATAGTAAAAACAAAAAATCAAAAGAGAAAATTTTCTTCAAATGAAAAAAAAAAAACAATAATAAAAAAAAATCGTCCTGAATTTAGATCTTAAAAAACTAAAGGACAAATTGTTTAAAAAAAAACTCTTATACCTAGTACAGAATTTGAAAAATTTACACATGATAATGAATTCTTTGGTCTAAATTCTTGAATTTCTTGAAATTTTTATAATAATTATGAAAAATTTTATATACTATATTTTACACTTATCAGGCCAAAAAAAAGAAGACGAGGAAAATATCTAAAAGAAAAAAAAAAACAATCATAATTTACATTATATGTAACTAAATTATAATATATAAATGACAACATAGTAAAAATGCTTGTAAAACAATTTATAATACTTTACTTATTTTCATATAATATTCTTTTACCATGATGATGGTGCTATTCTTAGTACTCTGTGCTTATATACATATATGTATAATGTATAAGTAGATATAAAAATGTACACACAATTTTTCGAAAGCGAAGGTCTCAAAATTCTTAATTTTAACAAGCTAAAAACTGAACAAGTGTAGACATAAAATTGAAGAACGCACTATCCTCCAACACGTTGTATTAAGAATACACACACAATTACTACACACAATATAATATCTTTGAAATGAAAAAAAACCTATCATCATACATACATAGATACATACATATTAAAAAATTTACTAATATGTATTTTGAATAAAAATTTTCAAAAAAAAAATTCCTTTGTTTGTTTGAGTGTTAAAACTCATCGTCATCATGGTCGATCGATACAGAAGAGTGGTATACACTCTTTTAAGATATTTTCAATTTCACAGGTAAGTTAGTGCAAGATCAAGAAACATTTTTATTTTTATCTTTCTTTTTTTTTTTTTTGTACTTTTTAATTTTATCGTTTTTTATTGTATGTATGTACAACTTCTTGTTTTGTCGTAAAACCTTTTTAAAGAAAAAAAAAAAAAAAAGAAAATAGTATGAGTATGAGTATTCTCTTTAAAATATTTTTTTCTTCTTGTCTTATTTTCTACCTCTTTTAAGATTTGATTTTTTTTTTCAATCGTTTTAATCACGAATGAATGTCTTTTAGCCATTCTATACACACTTTCTTCTCGTCGTCATCATCATCAACATCATCATAGTCTTATTTTCATTATTCTATGTCCACTACATACAACATAACATAACATATTTTCCATCATCATCATCTTCTTCTTTTTCTTACTGCAATGCGCTTTCAATTCAATAATAACAACAAAAACAGCAACAACAACAGCACAAATAAGAATAGTACACTATAGCAGCAATATTAAGAATTTGTGTGATTCTTATTGAATTTGTTGTTTTTGTTGTTGGTATTATTATTATTATTATTATTATTATTATTATTATTATTGCACAGCAAGAAGATGACTTTTGTTTGCGTTATGTACATTTTGTAGAATACCTACCTGTGAAAACCTTCTTCTTTACCATTTTATTTTTATTCTGCTTATGGTTGATATGAGACAGAACAACTTTTTACTCCTCTAATAAATTTATTGTTATATACCACAGTCAAAAGTACCTGATATGGACAATTTATTAAAAGAATGGACATTAAAAGAAAACAAAATAAAAAAAAACATACACACTTTTTTCGAGTTACCAGATTGAATCAATTTTGAAAATAGTATATGAAGAAAAAACAAAAGATAAGTAAGAAACTTTGTAATTTTATAAGCCACTTTAGAAAAACAAAGGCAAAACAGATTAAAAACCAAATACTGAACAGTTAACCTGTTTTGCCTTTGTTTTTCTAAAGTGGCTTAGGCCGTTCTAGCGCTGAGCGCCTTATTTGAGAATTTAAAAAAATCGTATTCTTTAATTTTTTCTTTCAATTTAAAGAAAATATGAACGAATAAAATTATTTTTCAGTTTAAAAATACCTAATAGGACAAAAACAATAATTTCTTTTTCAATCTTTTCTTACTTAATTTGATTGTTTATTATTTTAATATTGACACTAATTCTAAATTTCTGTCAGTATTTTTATTAATTTTATAAAGTATGAACGTAGCCTAATTTAAAATTCAGCAAATAGAAATACTTTTTAATAAGAGTCTTGATAAATGAACAAAATTTGTCACATTTTTTATTATCCAATTTCCATACTAAATTTGCTTTATCACTTATTTATCATCAATTTCTTTTTTTTTCTAATTCGAAAAATATTTAATTCAACAATGAAAAATATTAAAAGAAAAACACAGTTTTCCTAGAATATTTTCAATCAGTTCTACAGTATCGCAAATTCCATCACAAAACAAAAGATTTAAGAAAGAAATCTAACTGAATATCGTTCAGTTTGTAAAATTTTTGAGACAAGTTTTTTAGATAAATTTTTTTTAAATTAAAATAAAATTGTTTAAGCTTTTCTTTTTCAAATTCATTCTTACAAGTTCCAAGTAGGTATCTTTCACAAGACAAACTATCATTAGTTTTTTGTCGAATTTCCCGTCCCATTTAACTGGTTTCAGTATATTTTTTTATCCTACGATAAAATTTCGAGAAACAAAATACATTTATTTTTATAAATTTACATTTTCAAAAGCCATAATGTGAAAAATGAAAAAAAATTGTAGCTCTATTTGGTAACACTGAATATATTTCTTTATTAAATTCCTCAACCGCTTAATCAAGCTGCTCTACCCAAATACCAAAGAAAGAATATCACATGCATCTACATTTTTTTAATATATTCTTACTTGATATACAAATATAATATATTTGAAAAAAAAAAAAAAAAGATGAAATAAAATAAAATTGAAACCAGAAGAAATTCATCGACCGATCATAAAAGCGAAGTATTTAAGTGAATTAAAATTTCGTTTTTCCCAATTGGTGTCTATACTTGTGTTAAACATTTTCATGCTGTTCCACCTACTGACTGACCAAACAAAAATCAAATACAGACAAAAATATATTAAACAAACAAAACAACAAAAACAACATTAAATAAAACTAATAACAAAATTTCAAGGAAAAAAAAAAAGTCAAGTCAAAAAATATTAAGTCTTGTATATATTACATTTTATTTTGGTTCTATACACATTATGATTTTGAAGAAAATCTTTCTTAAATTAGGTGTATTAATGTATGTATGTATACGAAAAAAATAAACAAGATTTTTTCTTCATATGAAAACTTCATAATACCTACATAAGTATTTATTTATCTGTATACTAGATCTGTTTAAATATAGTATAATAATATATTGGAATCAAAAAAAAATGTTGCATAGTGCAGGACGTACCTGACGTTGTACAAAAACAAAAAAACAAAAAAAAACAAAAAAATAAGAAAAAAAAAAACACAACATTAACCATATTTTCGTGATATCAAACAAACAGAAATTTATATGAAGACGACTGAACGCGATGGTACACATATATTGGATAGTTTTATGTTATTGTTTTACAAAATAAAAAAAATAAACGATTAATTTTTTTGATTTTTTTTTTTGTATATATTTTTTCCCTTATATCGGTGAATCATATATGGTCGTCATCATCATCAACATTAACAACATCATAGTCGTCATCATCAACATCTTCTTAGATTTGGAATGGCTCTATAGTATATCCTCGCACCATTACTAAAGATACATACATATATGTATACAACACGAAACATCAAAACAAGATCTTCAAATATCATCATCATCAGCATCATCTGTATCATTGGCATTGTCTCTAAACATACATACATAGGAATATATAAAAATAAAAAATTAATTCAATATTATATAAAAATGTAGTAATACAACGACAACATCATATACTTTTTTAATATGAATAGTATCTATTTTTATTAATTTTTTGCTTTTTTTTTTTTGTACTTATCTTTTACACAGCACTCATAATGAACGAGCGACCACGTTTTTTTGTTGTTTGTTTTTTTTTTTCACTTAATTGTAATCAGTATCTTTCATTTTTTTTTTTTTTTTGACTTTTTTTATAATTTATTTTTTATTTTTTCTTCATTTTTATCTTCTTTCCAAAATATTTTATCAGTTAATGCATAAATATCATGAAATTAAAGAATTGAATTAATTGAATATAAGAATGCAATGCGAACGTAGAATATGTACAAAAAAAAAAAAAAGTATAAGAACAAGAAAAAAAATAAATAGAAGAATGAATAAATAAAAATATTTAAAATTATTTAAAGAAAAACAATTTGTTTTTTTTTTCTTCTATTTCTTTTCTTGGTTCTACAATGTCTATGTGTTGTTGTTTTTTTTTTGCATTTCAAAAATTAATCTAAGAATTTGTGCAGACCATATTTTTTCTCTCATTTAATTGACTACATTTTTTTTTTTTTAATTCTAAATAATCTCAATTGATTTGTTTCACTTGAAGCGTTTTAATGTTTGTTCATTCAACTAATCTGTCTTATTTCTTTTTTTTAAAAAAAAAAAAAACAAAAAAATAATTTTGGAAAAAATTAGAAAAATGTTTTTTTTTTTTCTATAGTTACCTGTAATTCCTTATAATGCTCATACATACTAACTAAATGTCCATTTCAAGTTGACCGACAGTCCTTTAAAGGCATTTTTTTTTTCTTCGTTTGTTGTTTTTTCTTTCAATTTACAATTTCCTAAATTTTTAGTTAAGTTTACAAGAAAAAAAAAACAGTATATATTTTTTTTTTGAATAGACTTCCCAACAAATTTCAATTTTTTTTTTTCTCATAAAAACATTTTATCTTCTAAACACGCACTTGTCAATCAGAATGAAGTTTTAAAGTGAAAAAAAAAAAAAAAAAAATTGAAAAAAATTGAAAGATCTTTTCAATTTGTGAAATTTGTTATGGATTTAGAGGTAAATTTATTTCTTATTCATAAAAACTAAAATGAAAAAAAAAATATATAAAAAATAAGAAAAGAAAAAAAATATATATAAAGGTGTTTCTTTGAAAGGATTTCTCTCACTCAAAAACAGCCCCATTAACAAAGAACTTCCTCATCATATTATATTTGAAATAAAATCCTTATGAAAGAAAAACAAGAACAACACAACAACAACAAAAAAACTGAAATAAAATAACACAACATATAAAAATTTTTTTTTGTCTCATCTTTTCTTATGCTCTACCTTATGAGTTTCTATATGGAAATAAAAATGTATTCCAAAAAAAAAAAAAAAAAGAACAACATAACAGCACAAAAAAAAAAGAAATATTAAAGTGCATTTAAGTCAGTATATCTTAAATGGTGTTGTGTGTGCGTATACAACCAGAAAAAAAGTCAACTTTTAAACTTCCTTTCCACATCATCTCACTCATGTTAAAGGAAGAACAAAAAATAAAACAACAACAAAAAACAACATAAAAGAAAAGGTAAAAAGGGCAAACACAAGTAAATTGTCATTGAGTAAATATAAATACAATAATTATACCTTCCGAATAATTGTGTGATAATTATTCTAATTTTAAATGATAAATTTCAAATAAAAACGTATATTTAAATTATCAATACAGGGTGATAATAAAAAGCACAAATTTGACAGAAAAAATAATAAATCTTAAATTTTAGTGTGAAAATGAAAGTGGTATATACATACTGTCATTATTTTTAAGTTTTTACTTAATTACATATTTCTATACATTTTTGAAATATTTTCTCAAGCTCTTGAGAATACATTAATTTATTAAATATTATATATGTATGTATATACCTATTATTTATGTATTTTATTTTATTTTGAAGGACATTTCTGGCCTGTTCCACTGAAAATTGAATTTTTCTCAATTAATCACTCTGTTTTTGTTACTCTAAATTTTTACAGTTTTCTACTTTTTTAAAAACCTTTCCAATTTTTACTTTGTTTTCTTATTTGTCTCTGTACTCCTAAGTATACTTACATATGTATTTGCACTTTTTCTTTTTTTTTTTTGTATTATTGCTTTTTTTTTCTACATCTTATCAACCTAATTGAGATTTGATCTTCCTACCTTATATTAACCGTTATATCTATGTAAATATATTTGACAGGATATCTTGTTATGTTTGTTCATAAAACATGCCCTACCCACATTTGTTTGTTTGTTAGATTTTGTTGTTGTTGTTGTTGTTGTTCTTTTTAAATTCTAACACAGGACACCCTGTTAAACAAGTGTAAAAAATTCATGTTCTGTTGTTTTTTTCTTTTATCTTTTCATTTTTCTTTCTTTTCTTCTTTATTCTACTTTTTTTTCTTGATATTTAAATTTGAAAAATCAAAAAAAACAAAAACTTATAAAACCAGGAAATGAATTTAAAAATCATTCAAAATTGTAACGACCAATTCAAATCATATTATTATCACTTTTATTTTGACAGAAAGTGTACACAGAACATGTGAAATAAAATTTACAAAAAAAAAAAAAAAAAAAAATTATATAAAAAAAGAAAATGTTGAAAAACATTTATAATACGAAAAAGAAAAATAAAATGAAACACATTTTATTTTTTTTTATTTTCTCAAATGAAGAAATATTTAAAAGTACATTTATATGTGTATATAAAAGAATATTTATGCTATATAAAAATAGTTAAACCGGAAAATACTAAATCTCTTTTGCACTTTTGTATAAGGCAAGCACCTAGTGATGTAGTTCAAGTCCGAAACAAATTTATGTTACAAGCATATAAACCAGTTTATCAATGCATTTATCTATTTTTTCCCCTTTTACTTATATACACCTTATGTACCTTACATATATACATACATACATATTTATTACATATACTTTATTTTATAATTTAAATAATATCAACATTTCTCAAACGTCTCGTCATTAGAAACATTTTCATATATGAAAAATCTAACTAATATTTAAATAGTGAACAAGTATACGACTTATTCTATTCTTATACTTGATATAGAAATTCTTTGAAATAAACAAGTAAAAATATTTTTTGATGATTATTTTTATTTTCCTTCTTTTTTTTTTTTTGTCTAGCTTTTTTCCTATTCTATCAAAAATAGAAATTAACAAAAATTCCACATATCTTGAAAACAAACAACAAAAAAAAAAACATCAACAAATAACATGTATTAAATAACGAATACGAATACGAATATTCACATAATTTCAACAAAAAAAAAAAATAATAATAATAAAGAACTATCAAGTCCTCGCACATATCGAATCCAAAAATTTACAAACAAAAAAATAGCCAATCTTCGTGGTAAGCAAATCATGTTCTCACCCACAGGATTAGAACATAACGTCGTCGTCATCATCATCATCATCATCATCGTTCGTCGTAGACGTGATCACTATGTACCTATAAAAGAAAAAATAAAAGTAAAAAAATAAAATCACACATATAACAAGAGTATCAAATATCTTTTACAGAATTAGAAATATGTATATGACATATATGTATGTTCTATGCTTTGAGAAAAACAAAATAAATAAAGTATCTTTATATGAGAAATAGCAACATCATCATAGTCAGCCACCATTTCTCTGCATAGTGAATTCTAACTAGTAATTTTTTTTCTTCTATTCTTTAATATTTAATCTTTTCAAAATGATGTTAGAGATCCCACAGAAAATTTTTCTATCATTGATATTTTCCTTAAACTTCATTTAAGTTAATTTTTTTTAATTTAATTTCTTTTTTATTATCTTTCATAGTCCACAAACAATAAAATATGTTTTATAAGAAAAGCACCTATGTAACTATAATATATGTATGTATTTATAATGGACAGTATATTCTAATCTTGAATAATTATATCACCTTCTATCTCTAAAAATCTCAGAATGTACCACTACTTTGTAAGAAAAAACATATATTTTTTTAGAAATAAAAAAAGACATAAAAACAAAACATTATCATCAACAAAAAAGTATCTTTTTTTACATCACGGTTGTTGTATTCAAAATGCCTTCAAATGGACCACATAATATTATACGCACTTATCTTATCGCTACTGCACATTAATATTCGCGCCAATTCTAATAGTTTCCTAAATGTCTCTTTAAGCGAAGAAAAAAAAAAGGATTCTTACATTTGCAATGATACAATAGCAAAATCTACTTGATGGCAATGTGATCATAATAAATGCAAAAAATGATGGAAATTAAGAAAAATAAGACAAGTCATCTAAAACTAAGAATTGCATCTTAAAGTTGGCAAAAAGAAAATAAAGAACCAAAAAAAAAAAAAAATTCATCTCACGTTTAGTAGTTCAATCTCAAATCATTCAATTTTATTTTTTATTGTTTTTCATATAATATATGTATGTATTTTTTTTTTTTTTTGTCATCATTTTTATTATTCTTGTGGTAAGTCCACGAATCATAGCATCATCATCATCATCATCAACAGCAGTTCAGAAAATATTCACGACACACCACAACACAACGATCTGAAGATGATGTATAAGTAGAAGTCGAGCCTAAGACTAATAGTACTTAGTAACCATTTCTACCTGGTACTCCTGTCCAATCCTGTATGTGATGATAGTATGTTATGCTGGCATTTGTCTTCTTGTTGAAGAAAAGAATGTATGTAACGTACGTAGCGTATGTTAATTTTGACATCACACACGCACTGCTTATCCTTTTTTTTTCATTTTTAAAATCAAAAAGAGAAAAAATTTAAGACAAAAAAACGAAAACCTATACAATAAATGAAGAAAACCTTCAAAAAAGAACATAGCACAACCTCGAAACTGAAGACACGAAACTGAAAAGAACATAACATATTGAACTTGGTGGAGTAACTTAGCTTTTATAAAAACATTTTTAAAAAAAATCATCTAAAAGAACATCATAAACAAAAGTCCTCCACACATATTCACCATCAAGGTGGATCGATAGTGGAAACTTTCTTAGGTGAAAAATGAAAAACAAAAACAGCAAAAACCAAAAAAAAAAAAAAAAAAACTCAACAGAAAAGACACATTATTTATGGTCTGACTACCTATCAAGTGCAAATAAATATTGTTTAAAAGGTATAAAAGTTTGAATATCCTGAGTGTGGATAATTTTATCCATACACATAATAATAATAACAGTGCAATGGAGCGTTATGTAGTGCGCCTTGAAAAAAAAAAAAACAAATTTTTTCTTTTTTTTTTTGCGACAACAAACGACGATGGAATATAATTCTACTCTTCAACTAGGTTTTTATTTACAACATTTAAAAAAGAGTATCAAAAAAACGTACATACATTTTATTATATGTATATACACCACCTTATATACATACATACATATATTATAAGGAATAAATTTATTACTTAATTGAAAAATTTTAACATTTGTGGAACTTTTTCAAAAAGATTGAAAGAAAAAGTATCTGAAAAACAAATAAAAATAAAAATAAAATCAAAGAGAAAAGAAAAAAAAAAGGAGTAAACGACATGTTCGTGTTCAATAAGACTCTAACATGAACAATTTTTCTCTATTTAAAAAAAATATATAAATAAATATAAAATTTAAAAAAAAAACAAATTGAAAAAAAATAGAAAAATGATAAAAAATTAATAGAAAATGTTATGTTAAAAATTTTAAATATTAAAAAACAAATGAAATAAAAATCAGCTGATTGATGGACAAATATTTAAGAATTTGAAGGTACGAGATACCTACTGAAAAATATTCGTGAAAAATTATCAAATTAATCAAATCCTGAAAAATAAACGAAACAATCGACCTTGATAAATATACATATATGTATATGTATATGTATATATGTACATATGTACATATGTATAAAAGTAGTTTATTTATTATTATTTATCACTAGCAACAATTACCAGAAACGTTTTGGCGAACATCGAATTCAACAATGCAATGTAGAGATTTAAAATATTCAACAAAATTTCAAACAACTTAAAATTTTTACCCCATCGGAAAGCTCCCCATTCACTCATTCTAAATCGAAAAAAACCCCGTGTAAATCCATCCACAATTACTATCCTAAAACTCTTCCCAAAATTTCACACTTTCGTCACGAACATCACTCATTAGACACAAAGTTATTTAGTCAAGGGTTAGTGAGTGGATAAAAGTTATTTAAAAAAGAGGATGATAAAGAAGAAGATTGTTAAAAACAAAATAAAGATATATAGTGTTCATGGTTTTCGTAAATTAAGGCCAAAGAAATAACATATAAAATAATAAGGTAGTTTTTGCTTCAGCTATGTATGAACCATTTTCAAAATTAACAGCTCAAATTTATTGAAAATTACACTGGGGAACAGGGATTTTGCGGCACGGGATTTCGGAGTCGATCTTAGGTAAATGTAGTCTCCTGAACACGAAAATAATATCAGATTTGCCAAATTGACTCTAGTTTTTGAGATAAAGACAATTCACTTATAATGAGAATACAATAAAATGAACTAAATAAAATCAAAAGAAAATTTAATATAATTTTTCAAACTTTTATTTTTTAACAGCAATTGCTTAATTTAAATTAAATTAATCAAATAAAAGCAAAAAAAAAATTAAAATCAAGAAAAACGTTTTCTATGTGATCGTCTGGCGTGTTTCTGGTCAGGCTAATCTCTTTGTAAGGTCCAGCTGTAATCTGTCATCATATGGCAGTCCCACCGGCATTAATACCTTTCCTCCATTGTCTTGATATCCTGGTGGAACGGCTGCCATTGTTCCTCGCTATAATCTCCCAGGAATTTATTCAAATAACTATGCAAAAAATGAATTTTAATACTCATATAAGCCCCCAATTTTTCAAAATTCCCAAGCATTTTGGTGACTATTTTAGAATAATTTGCTGCTTTGTGGTTCCCCAAAAAGTTTTTCACAACTGACACAAAGCTCGTCCATGCTTCCAATTCGACCGGAGTCATGTGGTTTGTAAAATCATTATCGTTTATAAGAGTTCGAATTTGTGCTTCATCAAAGACGCCTGCTTTTAATTTTTCTATACTGAGGCCAGGAAATGTTTGGCAAATATATTTGAAACAATCACCACTCTTATCCAAGGCTTTTACAAATTGTTTTATAAGTCCAAGCTTAATATGGAGTGGCGGAAGAATAATTTTTTCCCGACCTATAAGCGGTTCATGAATAATATTAGCTTCTCCACGGTCATATTTTCTCTCGACGGTCAGTTTTTTCTCATTTTCATTGTTTTATACATACCTGACGGCTGACACATGAATTAGGTATTAAACATTCAATTGTAATTATTGTCCTCACATTTTATCGCTATTGTCTTACGTGTTATTGCATTTTTTTTCAATGCAGGTAATTTTTTTTTGTACATAATATTAAACATAGGAATTGTACTTTATTTGGGTATCTTATTGATGTCAAAGGGTTATATTTTGTATATATATTTCTAGAAAAATATAAAAAAATAACAGACTACCAAATAGATTCATAAACAAAGATATAACAATAAATATTTGTTACATTATGCCAAGAAAAAAACAGTTAAAGAAGGTAGATTACTGGAAATTTTACTTTTTTCTTAAATCTGGAAAATACAGTTTATCTTGAGAACTAGAGTCAATTCAAACAAAGTAACTATAGGCAAATTAATTACTATGCTAGTATACAATAAATTTAATATCAAAACTTAAGCCGCATAAAAAAAAATTTTTTTGTTCCCCAGTGTTATTATTAAATGTATGATACATATTATGTATTTTCAAGAACATTGGATCGTATTCTGCTTACAAATAATATTATAATATTTTCTTTGACTTAAGTCGAAAAATGTTATTTAATCTCTATAAACTAAAATATCATGAAAAAAAATCTATTATTAATTCAAATATGAAAATTCTAAACTCAAAATAACAAAAAAACAAAAAACAAAAAAAAAAACTAAAAAATTATTAATACAAAAAAAATTTATTATTAGTTTTAACCCCATGACATTATATCGAACATTCCAACAATTTTTTTTCATTTCCAATAATTATTTTATTATTAATCATTCAATCAATGAAAAAAGACATAAACCAAAACAGAAAATAATTAAAATATGATATTTATCTGATAAAATTAATCTAAAATTGTCTAACATAAATTTTAAAATTTTATTAGCACTATTAAAATAAATTTGATGATTTAATTTAAACCGTGAATAAAATTTTATCGATTTAGAAAAAAAAAACCAAAATATACAAAATATAGAAAATTAAAACAACACAAAAAACACAAAATAATATAAATACTAAATCAAAAATCTTTAAACTTTAAAAGGTAATATCAAATTTATGTATATACGAGTATGTGGAAAAAATTAAATAAAATAAAAAAAAAATTATCATAAAAAAAATTCTCTGAAAAAAATCTATTCAAATATTTTATTATTATTTTTTTTTTTATTTTTCTTGATTTTTTTATTTCTAAATTTTATTTATGTTTTTTTTATTATTATTTTCTTCATTATAACTTATGTTATGTTTTTTTATTTTAATAGTTGCGCGAAACATTTTTTTTTTCTCTTTTTATATTTTATCATCTGTTCTTTCATCTTTTTACGCTTTCAATAGTTTAATTCGAAATTTAAAAGAAGCTTTAATTGTAAACATAAATTATAAGACTAAATATATGTACATACATACTTATGTTAGTATGTGTTTGTATATTGAACAAAAAAAAAAGACAAAGAAGAAAAATTTATTCCATTTTAAATTTTCTAAAAATTCACAAAAATAAGAAAAAAATACAAATAGAAACAACATTTATCAGTAAACAAATTTTTTAAATTTGCGCTTTGTATATGCATAAAAGGAAATTTTAAAAAATTTGTAATTTAAAAATTATAATGACACACCTTAAAAAAAAAAGAACAGAATCTTTTTAAAATATATGAATTGGTTTTTTTTTTTTGTTTTCTACTAAATTTGTCAATTTCTTACTTTTTAAAAAAATTATTAATCAATTTAACATGGGGGAGGTATTGATTTACATAAAATCATTATTTGACAGGAAATTCAATAATACGGGATTCTGTTTCTGTTCGTCTTTGATTGTTTCGTTCTTTGTAACTCATCATAGATATGTATATGTGACAATTATAAAATAATAGGATTAATTTTTCTTTATTGAATTGTTTAAACAAATGCCGATTATAGTGAGTAAAGTTCAAAAGTGGAATATTTGAAGAACAAGTACAATCAAAGGATAAAAAATAAGAAACTCCAGAAAATCTACAAGCAAAGGAATTCATTGAACCTTCTGATAACATCTTCAGAAAACTACTCAACCTCAACAGGAATGAGCTAAGAACTATCACAGACAGGCACTGTTCACTCAACTACTATATGAGCAGACTATACTATAGGATAATGAATGCAAATTCTATAATACAATATAAAAAAGCCAAGGAAACCTCAAAATAAATCTGTGTGAATTTGAGGTACTGGCTTCTAAAATAGTGCGTCATATTCGGCAATTATTTAGATCGAGAAAAAAAAACAATTAGCTTAAGGAACATTGTTGTTCTTTTTAAAACTGAAAAATTGTCAACTCTATATTTTTCGAGAACGACCAGTTTCTGTATTTTTTCCAAAAGACCATCTAAATATCACAAATTGAGATTGTAGTTGTATATGACATAATCTAAAAAATTTTCATAATTAAAATTTTAATCACAAAAATTCAGTTTTTTTGTTTTGTTTTAAAACAAACTTTTGTAATTTGTACGTATATAAACATTAAATTTCCTGTCTTTTTACTTTCTTCTAATATATTCTTTCTCCTTCTAGAAAATCAATAAATTCATGAGAAATGTAAAAAAAAAAAACTAACATAATAAATCTTTTTATTCTATTTATTACAATTATTATGTTCTAACTGCTACCCCTCTTACATTTATTTAAATAATTTTTTTTTTTCAAGTAATTATTAACAGGATGAAAGTAATTCATTCACACTTTCAATTAATTAAAATTTAAATTCAAAAGAAGGAAACTCCAAAAATAATAAAAAAAAAAAAAAACAAAAACCCAAAAAAGAACGAACAAGTTCAAAAACATTTTTTTTTTTTTGTCTAATTTATTTTTATATCACGTATAAATCAAAATATTTTTTTTTTCTCTCACTTTTTTATTATTATTTTTTTCTAAAATTTATTATTATGTATATGAGAGATTGGTGTGTTTAGTTAATTTTAATAATATGTATTTTATTTTTCTTATTTTTTTTGTTTTTTTTGTTTTTTTAATTCTCCATAATTTTAATACTTAGAAAAATAAATAAATAAATTAACAATAATTTTAAAAATTAAAAAAAAAAGAACTTGTAATAAGAAAAAAAAAAAAAAAAAAAAAGAGAGAAATTAAAGAAAATAACGCGAACGTTTTAAACATTTCTGTTACTTTTTTTTTATTTTTTCCAAAATCTAACTTAAAATGTTCTTATATTAAATTCCTAATATGGATTTTAGATAGCTAAAAAAAAAGATATATGTACATATGTACATATATGTATATGTATTATATATAATAACTTTCTTATCATAAAATAGTGATCGTAAATCTGTTGTAATGTTAACGATTCATCTTCACAGTGTGAAATGTCTGAAAAGGTGCTCGCCGACTAATTACAATATGCAAATGATATGTACATACATACATAAGTGTACATATAGATATATATAGATATTATGATGCTACTACAGTAACTATGTGTAAAGTTTTTTAAAATAAATGAAAAAAAAAAAACAGACAATAGATTCTTTGTTAATTTGAATTTAAGTATAAAAAATTCAAACTTAAAAATTTCAAAACAAAAAAAAAATATTTAAATAATAAGAAATTATCGTTTAGTATCTTAACACATCATTCTATTTTAGACCGTTTTCGTCAAAAAATCGTTTTCAAAGTTCAATATTTAGGGACCCTGTAAACTGATTTACTTGCAATTTCTGCACAGTATTCCAGATATTCCTTGAAGGGGTTTTTTTTTAATGATAAGAGAGAGAAAAAATTTGTAAGTCGAAAAAATGACTTTTTCTGTATTTTACCCTATAACTTTTGCCCTAATAAAAAATTTTTACCGTTAAAAGGTCATATAATATTAGACCCTTAAAGGAATATCTTGGCAAATTTCAGCTTCCTAGTCCTACGGGAATATATTTTTTTGAATAGTCAAAAATGTAACATTTTGATACTTAAAATTGATTCGAGGATGTAAAATTTAAAATAGAACTAAGTGTTAAACTTAATAAAAGTGGTGCCTAACAAAATTATTCTATATGTACACATGTATGTATATATGTAATATATTCTATCTTATCGTGATCGGGTTCGCTTATAATAATAATAATAATAATAATTATATAAATGTATTTGTACATACATACATAGATAAGTACATGATGGTTAAATATATCGTATATCTTATTTGTACATCGCATTTATAACTATTAAAAACAAAAAAAACAAAAAAAAAACTATTCTGTTTTTTGCATAGAGATGAGTACCTACCACACTTCTTACAATGTTTCCTTTTTTTTCTCCTTCTTTTTATTATCGAAGAATGAGGATGACTCAAAAGAATACTTTCTATGTTATTTGTTCATGAAGGAATTTAATTATGTTCAAGATTTTTCAACAGTAAATTTTAAAACTAATATTTGAATATTTTTTTGGGAACTTACGTAAATTTGATATTTGTCAGAATTTAATGTTTGAAATATACATACAAACATACAGGAAAATTGTATTAATACACAAACTATTTACGCAAATGACGAACCTGTACTTGAAAGAATGGAATAGTCACTAGATTGCGAATTAACTGATGTCATTAATACATCGACTGCAAAAATTGTCTTGAAGAAAAATAAAAAATTAATATTCTTCTCTTCAGATAACACTACAAATAAAAATCTAGAACCATTGAATCAATTGGAAAAGCTTTGAAAAGATCAATTGACTGGCTAATAACTGTTATTCATACTGCCTTTCTATTTGAAAAAATTATTTTTGATTTATTAGATCTTAAGGACTTGCAAATGAAGCAGATACTGTTCAAATTTGATACCGAATATTTGCATGACCTGAACCTAACCATTTTACACCTTAAAAAATAATCTATATTTTCTTCAAGTCTCAATAAATACTTCTTTGATTCCCAAGCAGAAATAAACAATTCCAATGTCCTAATTCGACTTGTATCTTCCATAAAGTTTCTGTTTTTCCTTTCATCAAATCCGTAAAAACAGATAGAATTAAAAATAACCAAGTAATATGAAATTTTGAAAACAGAAAGTGTCTTTTTGGGCTACCCATTACATTTTTCAGTTTCTTCTAATTTTGTTTTTTTTCTTTTTATTTATTTTTTTTTATCGTCTGCTTAATTCGATTGGAAATCTGATAATCTGTAAGAGATTACAAAGTTTAAATATAAAATTGTGATAGACATTAATCGCATATGAAAAATTCTAAAAAACTAACTGAACTGAGAAGCCTATGATGAACAGAACACTAGATAACTACTGTGAAAGAAGTTAGAAAAGATTGAAATTGAAGTGTATAACTTTACTTTTTATTTATTTTTTTATTAGTCTGGCTCCTGTAATATTTGATATTTGAATACAAGTAACAAATTCAAATAAATTTTATACAAATTAATAATTAAATAAAAAATGTATTTGATTTGTTTTGTTTTTACTTCTTGTTCATACTTGCTTAAAAAATTTTGCTCTGGTTTATCTCTTCATTATTTTTATGTAACTTTTAACATGTTTTTCTTTACACCATTTAAATTTAAATATTTCAAATCCAAAGAGTAAATTAAAAAAGTATTTTAATGCAAAATAAATATTAACTTTAAAAAAAAAAAAAAAAACCAAAGCAAAAACAAATTTTTTATGTTGTATAGTATATTAATTTAAAAAAAAATGCAAAAGATTATTCAACCAGATTCTGCGTAACTTACCATTATTATGTAGATTGTTTTTTATTTTATTTTTTATTTTTTTTTTACAATCTTTATATTATCTATCTGCACAGTAATACAAATTCTGGTATCTTTTATTTTATTCATTCTACTTATTTATTTAGTTTTAGGTTTTATTTTTTTATTTGCATTTATTTATTTATTTATTTCATGAATTTATCTGTTTGAAATGACACCTACGACATGTGTGGGGGCGATCTGAGAGGTTGATATATCGCGCACATAAACAAATTATGTTTGCTTGTAGTTTTACTGATGTTTTTTGTAAAACAGAATGTTCTTAACGTACTCTTTGCCTCCTGATTTGATGTTTTCGTTGTGATTTTTTTTTGTCTTGAATCACTTTCGTCTTTGTTTTTTTTTTTTTTTTTGCTGCTTATGTGTAAAATAAAATAAAAAATACATAAGATATTTTTCCAGAAGGTTATCAATTGTTGGATTTTGTTTTTGTTTTTGATTATCGTACACCTAGATACATTTATTCAGGTTTTAAGATTCAATAAATAAAAAAAAACACTTTAACTATGAGGAGATTACCTTGTATACTCAAAGATGAAACAGTTTTTTTTTTATTGCTTATCAATTTCGCTTTTTTTTTCTCTGGCGCCCATAATTATTTCGATTTTATATCTCATCTCACACACGTGAGGTATAAATATAATGTATATTTTATTATGAATCTATTTGATTTAAATTGCTTGTAATTGAATTGGTTTGTTTACTGTGAGAATCAATTAATCAACATAATATGACAAATTTATAGAAATTGAGTTATGCTTCTGGAAAAAATGAATAATTTGAAAAAATAAAGCAAACCCATATTAATAAGACACGTAAAAAATAAAGGAATGCAGAGAAGACATATGAATTAAAAATCATGAATCATGAAATCCTAAAAGTATGCTGAAATTATGCAAGAAAACGAATGTATTTTTTCTATTGTGAGCTTGGACAATTTTGATTTAATGATTTTATCAAAATTTTTTAACTTCGAATTGCAATCATTTCTAAACCAATTGACTAACAGCTTGAATAGAGGACAACTTTAAAAAGACTTAAAGATTCTATTTTAAATTCATTCTCACTTGGCTCTTTATGTGGTGTGAGTCCTGGAATATACATGTTGCAGAAAGTGAAACTACCTACTTTTCGAAAAAAAATTCTTTGACCTTGAATATCTCGGAAGCAATTTAGAATGCATCCCCTCCCCACCGTTCCCAAAAAAAATTTTCTTTGTGTTTATATGTATGATAGTGGTGGTCATATGTAAATTCGTTGCAAACTGATTAAATATAACAAAAAAAATTACGGTAAATGTTTTAAATTTTTTTATTTTAATAAATTTTAAATTAGATAAATATTTCGTTTCTTTTCTTTCTGTTTAATGATTAATAAATAAATGATACTAAAATTTCAAAAATTGATTCAAGAGCCCCTTCACCACAATAATAATGTTCATTTTAATGATAATACTGAAAATTATTAAATAACTGTAAATTCCTTTCGTTTTTTGTTTTTTTTTTTTTGTCAATATTTACTCTTTTTTTTCAAATTGTTAAAAGAACTTTTTTTAAAATAAATTTACTAAGTTTATGAACTTTTAAATAAGTATGCCAATAATTCAGGCTCTGTTAAATCAATCTTATATTTCTGAACGATATCTTGAACTTTCAGTCGTCTCCTAACATGTGGAGGTTGGTAACTATAAATTAAAATTGAAAAAGAAAAACAAAAAACTAAATAAATTTTCCGTATTTTCGAAAAGAAAAAAAAATTCAATGAACTTACGAATCATTATCTAAACGACGTCTTTTCGCCATATTATATGCTGTTTGTCTAACTAAATTTCCAACAACACGACGATTTAGTACCATTCCATCAACAAGTGGGGTTGCAAAACTCATTCGACCAGTTGGTCCTTGAAGTTTAACACGTAATAGGCCAGAGTGTAAAGGATTCAAAAATATTACATGACAATCACTAGCCCGTGGCAGTTGTAATAAATTTATTTCTTCTCCAGTTCGAGTGTATTGCAATAAATCATCTTAAATTTTTGGGAAGAAAATTTGAAAAATATTACAAAAGCAATGAAAAGAAAATGTGAACAATGTCTTACCAATCGGAAAAGTTAAATGATCTTCCAAACTTTCTAACCAAACTAAAAATATTTTAGCTGATTGTTGCGCTAGAAGTGTTGGTTTAACTGTAGCACCTCTTCTTCTTACTGGCGGAATTGGATCTTTAGATTTATCCAATTCCAATGATAAAGTTCTTGGTTTCTGAGAAAGTGTTAATTTACTTGCAGTTTTATTTGACTGTTGTGGTGCTTCACTCATACTTCGTTCATATACTCCAGTAGAACCAGCACCACCACCACTACCACCACCTCCATTACTGCTACTACTAACACTATTCGAATGAACACTTTCATTTCCAGAAGAATGTATTGAATTCAATGAACAACACGATCCATCAATATTATCTTCTCTGCCATTCCATTCATTTGGAACAACAAATGCAATTTCTGCACAAACATCAGCCCAATAAAGAACATGTTTTTCACCATTATATTTCATATCTGGTGATATTTTAAATTTATGCTGTTCATTCAATTTTGTTTGTGATTGAGATGAATTTTTCATATTCCAACTGGTTCCTAGAAAACCAGTCCAACCAGGATGTTCTGAAATTTCAACAGGCCAACCTAAAGTCAAAAGCATATCCCAAAAATGTGGATTCAATGTTTTAATATTCTCTTCATTCATATTTTCAATGATTTCTTGATGTGTTGTTTGACCAACTTTCACATAGAAAGCATGAACAGTATCATGCGTTCTAGGGCTTAATTTATCTAATGAATTTAAATCTGTTGGAAAATTTAATTTTTTTGTATCAAGTACAGTTAAAATTGGTGGTGTTCCTGTTTCACTTGCTGATTTTTGTTGATCATCAATCGATAAAAAGCCAAATTGTGATAAAAATAATCGTGCTGCTTGAAATTCATGACAAACTGGTGGCGGTATTGCTTCTTGTGCATGACTCAAACTATCAACAGAATTATCAGTTTCAGCCCATGCTAATTTCTCAAAAATTGTTTGATTTTCAACCATTTGTTCTAAATGTCTTATTGTTTCAGTACCATATTGTTCACGAAGGGTATGTAAACTGGGTATTGAGTAATCAGCAACACATGACTGAACTTTATCAACGCCATCAGGAAAATATTTCTGTTCGAGTTCAATACGTTGTGGCATATCATTCATTGGCACCGGTCTACCAGGATTTGGTGCATGATATTTTGTACCAGATTTACTACGTGGTAAATGACGTAATTGCATTGTCCATGCATGACGTCCAAACGGGCCACGAATTAATACTATGTTGAAGTGAAACAAAATTTTAAATCGTTCAATTTTAATGAACTCAATGACAAGAGCAAGAAAAAAAAGAACATACGCAAAGGATCAAAAAAAAATATATATATATAAAAGAATACAAATAATTTTTTCGTATTCAAATAAAAATAATAATTACATTTTTCAAAAGCTTAGGATTTTTATGAACCTGCAAAAAAAAAAAAAACAAAGATAACTCACATGTAACAGTTGGTTGTGGATCCTGATCGTTTCCAAGTGGCTCCTCCAAAAGTGCTAAAATTGTTGAATTTTCTGTAACAAAATATTTAAATTTTTGAATAGCTTGTTCTGTAGTTATTGAATTTCCATTCTCTGGAGCTGAATTACAATGTTTTATTAAAGCGACTTCATCTAATAATGATGATATTGATTCTGGACCACATTCACTTGGAAAATATCCAACTTGTTCTAAAATAATTGTTAATAAATTTTCAGCTGCATCTCGAACACGCATCGAAACTGGTTTTAATTCTTTTTCATCTTTATATTTTGGTTTATCATTTGCTTTACCCGTATCACTTTTTGAACCAGAAATACCTAATTCAACAACTTCTAATACTGTTGATAAACAATCTTTATCTTGTAATAAATATGGATGTTGTATTAACCATGATGATGTACATTGAAAAGCAGCTACAATTGTACTATGAAGATCTTTACTATGTGCTGGTGGTGGTCGTGAACATTGATAGCATATATAATCACAGATCCATTTAACAGCTCTTTTGCATTCCAAGGCGTCTGTGGAAAGTATGGTTAATGTTGATAGCTGAATCTTAACTAAATCTTCTAGAAATGTATTAAGTACAAGAGGTATAGAAAATTAGTGAAAATAAAGTTACCACTAAATTTCCGTGCTGCATATTCAAAAGAATGTTAAGAAAGAGAGAATAAATTTATTGAATTGAAAATTAGCCACAACTACAAAGCATACAAAAAAGAAAAACAACATAAAAACATTTATAAAGTAATTGGAATTTGTATGATTAAAAGGTAATTCCATTATTTGATAACATTTACAAAGATTGTTAGGGATATGTATTTCATTTAGAAAAAAAAAATAATAATAAAAAGTTGCCCCTTACTTAAAATTAGCTGTAAGTGATTCATAGATGAAAGTTTTTTAGGATTGAAAATTATAAAATCAAATTTACACCAAAATTAGTAGATTAGAATCCTAAGGAATTACCAAAGTGATCGTTTTATTCGTTTTTCAAATAAATTTACATTTGATAAAAAGTTCAGTAACTACAAAAGTCTTAAAATAGTACGCTATTTTACACAATAGCCTAAAAGTATACTCAAAATATGCAATACTATTTTTCTAAATATTTTTTTTTTTTGTTAAATGTTTTGTTAAAGCAATAAAGTTTTTGTTATAATTTTTAGCTTTTTAAATTTTGATTACTTTTTTTTTCTATTTTTGAGATCAATGAAAAAGCTACTTTTAAAATTTTTAAACGAATAAAACTTCTCTAAAATGTATTCAAATAACAAATTTCCAAAAATCTCATAAATTCGAAAAAAACTTACCTGAATCCCTTATATGTAACCTAGCAAGACCAGAAAGTAATTCCAATGCAGCTAATGATACATTTAAATCTGTTTTCCATGATGATATTAAACGATGACATACTAAATAGGTGGCTCTTACAAATAATGCATGAGCATTATCTAAATTCATAGAATTTAAAAAATAAAAATTTTATTTATTAAAAAAAAAATGAAAATAATCTACATTGGAAAAATTCTCAATATTTTTTTTACCAACATTGATTCAACTATTATTAAAGCATTTTTATTTTTTTTTAAATAAAGAAATATAACGGTGTTTTGTCTTACTTACATATGTATAACAAAATACGTACAAAAACATACGAAATAGCTCTTTTTTTTAGCAAATAAACTTCAATTATTTGAATAAAAAAAAAATTAGCATACAACACAAACAAATAAATGAATGCTATCAGATCAAAATTACATGTTTTTGTTTTTTTTTTTTTGCTCAAATTAATTTCATTAACACAAACAAAATTAAATCTTTGTTTTTTTTTTTCTAAAAAAATTTAAGTGTTTTTAAAAACAAACTTTACAAAATTAAATTTTAAAAAGAAAACAAAAAATGTTGTTTTTGAATGAAAGAAAAAAAAAATTACAAAACAAACAAACAAAAATTTACCATAAATTGAAGCAATTTCAAATTCATGAAGTAATTCAGCTGGAAAATCGTCAGATATTGTTAAACTAGGATAATCTTGTGCATTACTATCACGTCCTGTTACACCAACAGCACCAGTACCACCTAATGTTACTGTTGTTCCTTGAATGCTTGGTGTTGTTGTTGTTGTATTTGTTGTTCCACCTCCTAAAGTAGCTGTACTTTGACCACCTAAACTTGAATTACTTGCACTTGCTATTGATGCTGAACGTTCAGAACATGCTGATTTTTTTTTTTTTTTATACATAGTGTTTTTTTTTTTTGCGTGGTGTTTTTTTTTTAAATATTTTGTTTTTTATGCAATAAATATGCGGTGCATGATATTTTTTTTTTGTACAGGTAATTATCAAAACAGAATAAATAAATTATGAATATAGCAAGCGACAAATTTGATATATTTTTAGTTTGTTTTTACAGATGATGATTTATTTATACAAATGATTTTGTTTTTTTTTTTTCCATTTTGGTACGAATTCAAAATAGAACGAAAATAATGTTTACACGAATGACGAATGAAATAAATACAGGACATAAAAAAAAAGAAAAAAGAAAAACATATGAAAATAAAAAAGAAATAAATTAAAAAAAAAAAAAAATTAACGAAATTACAACGAATAATTCTGTTACGTGCACAAAACAAATTAAAGATTTAAATTGATTTAAAAATAAAGTTAATTGAATAGACTAAAAGTTGAATATTAATTGGAAAAATAAGATAATTGAACATCATTTTTCGTGTTTTCTAATTAAATTTCTTTATATTGTAAAATCCTAATTCTTAAAAATATCCTTAAAATCTCAAAGAAAACATGTTTTTCTTCTAATTTCTCTTATTCACATTTTTAAACCCTTCAAGATTAAAATTTAAACATTTTACGATTAAAAGAAAAAAAGTTTAAAAATAATATGGTTTTCCGTGAATTACAAAAATTCGTTAGAATTAAGTGAATGATAGTGTTTGTACACGTTTTTGGTAAAACCAACGTAAGACCGGAATTGGTATCCGCTGAAAAACTATATCAATTATTTATCAGTGGTACTTAAATAACCAATTAACCCTTCCATGATTTCTAGCTTTTTCCAAAATTTAAAACTCACTTTTAAAAGCCAAAAGCAAATTCTTCAAGGAAGGAAGGAACTTTAAAGTATAATTAGGAAATGCATCGTGATCGTAAACCTATTTCCAAAAATAAGAACACCATTTATGTATTGATCAATGGTTCCAAACCTTTGTTTGACCACGCCCCCTTAACCCTAGGATTGCCTGATCAAGAGTGTTAAAATTTTATACATACCATACCATACCATACATTTTATATGGAAATTTCGAAATTTTTTTTTCAAAAAGATGTATCTCAGCATCCCGTGGACCAAAAACCGTAATTCTTTAACTTACACATTTTTTGAAGTGTCTTCTTTAAAATTGCCGTGTATAGTTTTCTTTTATTTTTATTACTTTTCAAGATAAAGTGCAAAACAGGGTTAAAAACGTTAAATTTTCATACATTTACAAATTCAAACATAATTAAGACCTAAATTTGACTTTGAAGGTCTGTATCTCAGCATCCCGTGAACCAAAAACTAATACTTTTATATTGAAATCTTTATTGAAGTGTTTTCTTTAGTGTTCTTTCTATTGAAGTCCTATATTTCAAAATAAAATGGAAAATAATGTTAAAAATCTTCATGATTTTTCGCGTATTTTGTCCTTTTGGTTAAAAACTGTAGTACTTACGGAATAGCTGTATAAGATAGCTCAATAGCAACACTTCAACAAATATTTTATTCCAAAAATAATAGTTTTTGATTCAGAGGATGCTGAGTTATGGATCTTCAAAGTCAAAACTAGATTTTGCCTTTATGAATGTAGAAAAATGTATGAAACATTCACGTTTTTGATGTTGTTTTGTATTTTATCTTGAAAACTAAAAAAAACTACAGCAATACTGGAAAGGGCAATAGTAAAGAGAACACTTTGATAAATTTTTTAGTATAAACAAACAAGTTTTTAATCTACGGGATGCTGAGATACAGATCTTTGAAGTTGAAATTTAAGTCAAATTTATGTTTGGTCTCGCAAATGTATGGAAATTTTTCGTCTCTTTAGCTTGTTTTGCACTTTATCTCAAAAGGTAAGAATAGTACAAAAAAAATCGCATTGGGTGATCAAAGAGGACCCTTCAACAAATATTAGAATCAAAAAATTACGGTTTTTGGTTCACGGGATGTTGAGATATCGTTTTTTGAAAAAAAATTTTCAAAATTTCCATATAAAATGCATGATATACATTTGTATACGCACGGCCAAATTTGTGTTTTTGCATAAAAAAGAATATTTTGTTCTACCAATTTTGAGCTAGGACTTTGAAAACTGGGGTGTATAGTGAGGACCCTCCAATGGAGGAATTGGTGAAGTTTCAAGGTCCTAGCTTGAAGGGATCATATTTAAATTAAGGCTCAAAGTCCGAATGTATACATTTGTATACGATCAGGCAATCCTAGGGTTAAGCATCTACAAAATTTCGATCCCTATCACCTTGTGACACATAATTCTTATTATTCAAAAAGTGAATTACTGACGTGGAAAAATCTAAAAAGCTTAACTAAGTTTATGTTAATAAGCTTTCAAAGAAACTCCCAGTGGAGCTTGTTTTCTACATTGAGAATCACGGACTCAAATGCACTAAAAATATGCTTCGAAACAACTGTTTCCAAAAATCAAAATACCGTTTATATTTGTTCCAAAGATCTAATTCGCAAGTAATATTAATGTATCGAGTTCCGAATATCAACAAATTTTTTTGTTTTAGAAATTTTATCGTAAATTATCGTAACATTCAATCCGAATTCCGAAAAATAAAATACCAAAAAATATACTTTTTGGATTATAAAAATTTTTTTTTACAAAATATAGAAAATAATAGAAGCAGATGTGATTGTATGTGTAAGTTAAATATGATTGTATAACTATAAGAATCTGTATCATTCAAAAATGTGCTAAAAATACTTTTAAAATGTGTGTTTTAATTTGTTTTACTTTAATTCTACTTTAATACCTTAAAGAAAAAAAGTGAAAAATAGTAAACAGTGTAGTAATAAAAATTAGAAAATTTAAAAAAAAAAAAGAAGGAAAAGTAGAAGCAAAGTACAAAAAGTTTATAAGTAAGTAAGAAGCATTATAAAATCATAATAAATAATTTTCGAATAAAGCAAAAATAACAAACAAACAAAAAAGTAATAATAATCATAATAATTTAGAGTATCTTTATGTTTTGGTTTTTTTTTTATACTTACAGTAAAATTTTTAACATACCTGAACTTAATAAATTTGTATCACTCGGTGGTGGTGATGGTCCTGATCCAGTTTGTACTGTATCACCTAATTCATTATCTTCAAATGTAACAGAATCCTGAACTGCTAATAAAAGACCACCCAATAACATATGTGTATTTTGTGCATCAGTTTCAACTTGTAAGGCATTCATTAAAATATTAATTAATCTTGGTTTAAGTTGAATAAATGTAATCATTCTGTATTAAAGCAAAAAATAAATAAATTAATTAATAGAAAATTTTTTATTTAAAAAAAAAAAACAAACAAACCTATCCATTGGTCCATTATTTAAATCTCTAATTGGAAGTGTTTGAAAATGTAATGGTAATGCCAATATTGATAATAAAATATTAATTGATGCACGTCTTAATTCATTTTTATTAAATAGTATTGCTTGTGATTTAATTTTTAAATCTTTTTCAGGTAATATTAATTCTAATGCTGATATAAATCCTGGTAATAATACTTGTATACCATCAAGATCTAAACGAAATAGATCTGGTGAATTATATAAAATACTTGCTAATGTTTCATCAAATTCTTTTATTTCAGTAATTTTAAGACATTGTTGTAATGCCATATAAAAACGTGCTAAATAAACTGGTAATATTTCTTCACCAGTTTTTTTAGCACAAAATATACGACAAAGTGTTCCAATTGCTTCAGCTCGTCCTGATTCATATTTATCAATTGTTAAACCCGATGGTAAATTTGAATTATCATTTAATGAATTCGGTTGTGATAAGGAAATACTTCCTTTACGATTTTCCATTATCATTGATGATGGACGACGACTTGCTTCATTTGCTTGTCCTTTAAATAATTTAAAATAAATAATGAGAGAAAAACAAAACATAGTAAAAATATAAATATTTAAAAAAAATGAAACTAAAAGCAGTTGTAAAATAAAAAGTAGAATAAAAATTAATAAAAATCATTTTTAATCCGTTGCACTCATAAATCATTTTTAATGGCCAAAGATAAAAATCTCTTTTACTTGTACGTCTATCACAATGACCAGCTCTAAAAAAAAAAACTAAGACTCGCTTATATGGGAGCAAGGTTCTTTGAATGAGCCTTTAGGCCTCCGAGTGGACTTGCTTATTTTAAGCAAACAGCTCGAGCTGCAATACCATATTAACTTCTGGCTGATATATTATTAATTTAAATCTACCACAAGTGCAAAGGATTAAAAATTTTATGAAACAGATGCAAAAAAAAAAATGTTTCTTTTTAAGCTCCTACATCAATTTTTTTTTTTTTAATAAATATTCATTTACTTTTTGTATTTTGCAACCAAGCATCACCTCCAATATGTGCAGCATCAAATAACCATTCACCAAATAAATGTAAAATACTATTACATTTTGGTCGTGTAATTGCTAATGGTGGTCTAGGTTCATATCCAATCGATGGGAGAGCTTGTGGTTTTAAAAAATAAATAAATAAATAAATAAAAAATTATTTTTTACGTTCAAAATTAGATTAAAATTTCAACAAAAAAAAAAAAAAAAAAAAATTAACTGAAGAAAAACAAACAAACTTTAAAAATTATGCAAATTATTCATTATTATTTTTTTATTTTTTTTTTATTTTCATACAATTCAAACTGCTAGATGATGGTGGACCAGAATTAGGTGTTGATGGCGGATGTACTGTTGATGATCTTGAACTTGTAAGTCCGATTAATGATGCTTTACTTAATCCTATAGTAATTTATAAAATTTAATAAAACCACTAATTTTTTTTTCTTTTTCAATTTAATTTTGATTTTCAAAAAAAAAAAAATGTGTTATTCTTCAAACTTGGAAAAAAAAAATGATGAAAAACAAACACAAAATGAGAAGAAAAGAAAAAAAAAAAACAAACATTATTTTAATGATGAAAGCACAACAACAAACAATTTAATAATAATTATATTTGATTAAAAGATACAAAATTATGATAATGATATGTAATACGCCTCTTTAATTTATTTGTACAACTGTTTTTTTTTCTATTTTTTTTTTTCGTATAGTTTTTTTGTTCATGCAGAACGACAAATATGAACAAACAAACAAATTATAATAAATTTTGTTTTTTAGCAATTTTTATATGAAAAATATAAATAATTTTGTGAATTTGTACAAATATACAAATTGTAATTGAGGAAAATTAAAAAAAAATAAATTTACTAAATCAATTTTGAATTTATTGTGTGAACATTTTAAACAGTGATCGTTCATATTTAATTTTTGTTTTTCTGATGCCTCATTCAACAAGTGTGAAAAATTTTTGCATTTTATTAAAAAATAAAATTTATTAGACTAAATAAAAAACAATAATTATAAAAACTAATTATATTTTAAGTAAGTTAAATAGAACAAAAGAGAAAAAAACAAACAGAAAATTATATTTAAAAAATAAAATAATTTAAAAAGAATTTAAAAGAAAAGTGCAAGGTTCCACAAAGAAATTACTTTATTTTAAAAATTAGTTACAGTTTCGGTTATTGTCTGTTAAAAGTATTTATCAAAAATTGCGTCAATAAGTCGATTAATCGAATAAAGTTCAATCCACACACATATCCGATCCGGTTCCCCTCCATCATCCATGTTTGTACATACATATGTGATCTGTGACCGTGGAACCGGACCGGATATGTGTGAATAGATTACATTTGAATGATTGAATCACATACAAATATGTAAAAATTCCTAAAATTATCGTAAGTATAGGGGAACTGAATCGCACATCGAACAAATTCAATATTTATAAAAATTCTACAATTCTACAAATGTAACGATTATAAAATTTATTCTAACAAAGTAATTTAATGAAAATAATAACAGTGAAATTCATGTGCAAATCTAAATTAATAGCATGCATTCTACATAATTCAACTGAAATCACATGAAATTTCTATTATAAAATAGTTCATGCTGTTTCAAAAACAAACAAACAAAAAAACATATAAATTATGCAAGATCAAGTACATAATAAGAATAGAAGAAGAAAAATTATAAACCACACCCTTTTGTTGTGAAAGTGATGGTGCCACACTAAAACTTTTAGCAAGACGTCTTTGAAGTGGTGGTGTCGGTGAATGCGGTACAACATGAGAATCATATGCTGATGATGGACCACCACCACTACCAATACCGGACGACGACGATGATGATAATGGTGTTGCACTAGCTGAAATTGAATTTCCACCAACAACAGATGCGACAGCAGATGTCGATTGATAATGATGATGATGATGGTGGTGATGATAAGGGTGATGATGGTGAGAAACATTAGCACCACCACCAGCAGCAGCGCCAGAAGAAGAAATAGAGCTACTACCACCAACAATACCACTTATAAAATTATCTTTAAAATTTATAACTCCACCACTAGAACTACTATTTGAACTAGCTGATCCTAAATAACTATTAAATGATTCACTTGTTGAACGATTTTCTATATGTTGATGCTGCTGATGTTGCAATATTGAGGCAGCATTTGAGGCTGTTGTCGATGTTGTTGTTGTTGTTGATGCTGAATCCTCTCCAATATGGTGAGGTGCTTGATAAATACCTTTAAGATAGTATTTTTTTTTACGTATTTACAAATCAAAAAAAAAAAAAAGTAATAAAATTGAAAATATTAAATATGTACACAAAAGAGAAATAATTGAGAATACTAGGGTTTTTTTTTAACACAAACACTTTCTACAAAATATCTACACCATCAAAAAAAAAAGAAGTGTCAACTAGACTAAAATGTAAAAACTAAAAAAAAAAAAATATATTTCTTTTATTGAAAAATTACCTAAAAAAGCATCAACCTGACTTGAAATTCCTTTAATTGCCTTTAAAAAAATTTGTGGTAATAAAAGTAAACAAGGATGTTGATAAGGTTCGACACCATTTTCTCGTGTTAATGCCCATTGAACAAAATGTGGAGTTTTACTAATAATTTGCGGAGAACATAAAGATATTGGACTTCCAATTGTACGTAAAAAACGATACCAAGTTTGTGCAATACAATCATTTGTCATTCCAAGTGGAATTAATTGAGAATCTTCATCAGCTATATTTAAAAAGAAAAAAAATTCTTAAAAAATTAAAAAATTTTAAAATTGAAAATTAGCTTACGAATTTTTAATTCAGGAAATGTTGGACCATATGTAAATTCTAATAATTTAGCTGTTAATGCTAAATTAACACGATTCCATTGTTCAATTAATGCAATTCTATGACGCCATATTGCACATGATTCTTGAAGAGTTTTCCATAATGATGGTGATGGAAAACAACGTACACAAGCTAATAGCCATACTTCAAATAAAACACTTAAAACACGTTCACACAATTGATCACCGACATCATCTTTAACAGTTGGTGGTGCTAATAAAATTTCATTAATAGCTAAAAGGAATAAAAGTAAAGATTCCCATGTATCACGATCAATTATTTGTGATATTTGTGCTGTTTGCTGTAATGTTCGCAATACACGATGACAAAGTACTGCTTGACGATTAATTGTATCTGAACCTAAAAAAGGGAATAAATAAAATATTAAAGATAAAAGTCTTAGAAAAATGATTTAAGTAAGTAATTGATTTTGAAAAAGACAATTAAAATAATTTTAAAAAAAAGCTAATACAAGAACAAAAACACATTAAGCAACAAAGAGAGTTTTTTTTTTCTTTTTAGTTTCTACAAAAATAAGGACAATACGGATTTTTAGTAAATTTTAAAGGTGAGTTTTTTATTTTATTTCTATTTCATATCTCTTTCCAATTTATTTTCCAATAAAGACCACAAATTTGGCAAAAAAAAAAAAGCATTTTAAAATCTACTAAAAACCAACTGATTAAATTCTTGAAACAAATTATTTCAAGTTCTATTTTGGATATTATGCCACGCCACTGTGATATGATTTCCAAAATAAAAACCTCCTAAATTAAATAATACATAATCTCCCACATTGTTATCTAAATTGAAAAGTAAAATATGAAATTTTCAAACATACCAAGTTCCTCTTGATATAGGAAAGGTAAAACTTTTTAAAACAAAAAAAAAAAATTTTTATTTTTTTTGCATGAAATTTTTTTAAAATAAATTAATTAATTTTAATGGAAAAAAATATTAGAAAAAATTTTTTAATTACTTACTTTCTCCTTGTCTTGGTACAAATAAATTATGAAAATGATTTATTATTTTTCTTGCATATAAATTTGGATCTTCACAAATTGGTTTTGGTACACTAATACGTGGTGTTGGATGTAATGCAGTCATCCATTCACAATAAACATTAACACAATCTTTTATTGTTTCATGTTCTTGTAATGGTAATGATAAACCAAAACAAATGACATCCATACACCATTTAACCTAACAAGAGCGAAAATATATTTAAAAAAAAGGACATTTTTAACTAAAAATGATTTTTTATTTAAATTGATTTTAAAAAAACTTACCTCATCATCTTTAACAAGATGACTTGGTTCAGCATTTTGTGTTATACCTAAATTTGTTGCTAATTGTTTAACAACTGAAACAGCTACTTCACGACCAGCTGATGCTGGAAATTTATTTAAAACACTTTGTGATTGTGCACCACAACTATTAGCAGATATAACTGATGATAATGAAACCCATTCTGAATACATTATGATTTATTTTTTTTAATTTTAATAATTTTAATTAAAAAAAATAAATAAAATTTTGAATGACTAACTGTAGCTAATTTTTTTGTTTTTTCACTTTTTTTTTTAACTGAATTTTAAAGGATTTTTAAATGATTAACGGTGTTCACATTAGATTTTATAATTTTCATTTTTCATTTAATTTAAAATTCTAGTATATAATTTTTAAAAAAAAAAATTTTTAAATTAATAAAAATTTAGAATTGAAAAATTTAGACAACAAAACACTTTGACAGCTCATCTAAAAGAAATGTCAACAAAACAAATCAAATTGACTATCGTTTAAAAAGCACTGTGTAAGTTCTATTCAAACTTTAACCCTTTGCTGTTGAATGTACACACCGTTATAATGAAAAACTCTGGACTCTGAGGAATAAAAGTCCCTTATTCTGACAGTCACCTCACTTGTAAATCTACGTGACTAGTCACGTCTTTATTGGTATTCTAGAATAGATTAGAGAAAAGATATAAAAAGACATTCGGTACTTTTGAGATATTTTTTAGAATTCAATTGTACAAGATAGGCTGAACTCCTAAACGTCTTATGACCATTTTTTACAATGTCAAAAGTTCTAAAACGTCAACCATACAAAGCATCCTGTTTCAAAACTCAAGTGCGATTTTTTAACTACAAAATCAAATAAACTATAAATAGACACTTAGGAATACAGCCATACTTTCGGAACAATAAATGTATTAGATCAATTTAATGACTTTTTACGCTAATTTTTCGGATCAAATAATAATTAAAAAGCATTTTTACTTAATTTTTTGTTTTAATACATAAACATTAAATATTATTTTATATTAAATTTTGTTTTTAAATTATATTTTTCTTATATATTTTTATGACCACATAAGTGGGAAATCATCATCTGCATACATGTATTCATGATAATCTTCATCAGCATAATCTGGATCATAATTACAACGATAACCATCATCATCAGAATCATAAAGTTCATCGGGACTATCAAAATAATCATCATCATAGATATCACTATCAGAATGCCATGTTGATACAATTTGAAATTCTGCTTCATCAAATTCAAATAATATTCTTAAATAATCTTTGACTTCTAGATATTTTGGATCCTAAAAAAAAAAAATTTAATGTTAAATAGATTTATTTATATATATTTCGAATTATTATTAACACATTAATTGCCGCATTTATGTATGAAATTTTATTCCTTGGAGACCATAAGGAATACCATAATTTGTTTAAACTTTCATTTAACTTTTAAATATGAGAAAAAATTTAAGATACGGCTGTTGTACTGATTAGGATTGATTATGTAAACGACACGACAATAAATTTCTTTCATTCTTACACTAAGCTGTACGACACCAAAAGACAATTACAATTTTTGTACTATTTTTCTCTGTTCCAAGAAAATCAATATCATTAGTGAAGTAAAATACGTGAAGTACATATATGCTGGATATTTTCTGACCGACAGACGACAGTGTTGTTGCGATTACGTTACTTGTCGTGTCTGTCGTGTCGTAAGTGAGAATCAACTCTTAATCTGATAGATAGTATATATACGAAAATGTACGCATCATATATATCGTTATGGCAGATAATGTGTTAATAAATAAAAATAAAAAATAAAAAAATAAAAAAAGATAATTGAATTTACATTTAATATGGATGTTGGTATATTTGTTTCAGCAACAATTACTGTATATAATTCATATCTTCGTTTTTCTTTAATAATATCAATAATACTGTAAATCAAATCACTATAAAATTGTTTACATAATGATATATTAATTGTTTCTAAAGATTCTAAATTTATAAATAAATATTCAATTCCATATTTTGTTACTGATAATGAACCAGCAACATCTAAATATTTTAATGATTTTATTTCAGTACATTCTTTTAAAAAATCATCATCAACATAACTATCACATCGTAAACATAATTCTCTCAATGATGTTATCAATTTAATTGCATCCATTATATTTTCATTTAATACTGAACCACAAATTCCTAAATATTCTAATACATGTTCATTTCTCATTGATAATTTTATAAATAATTCATCACCAATTTCTGATACAAAATCTTTACAAAATATTGTTAAACTTTTTAAATTTTTTATTTCTGATAATTTATCATAATTATTTATTTGATTTTCTGTACTCATTGTTAATTGTTCCAATTCTAATAAATTATTAACCATTGAATCAAGTGCTTTTTGATTTAAATTAAAACAACCTTTTATATTTAAATCTTTCAATCCATGTACTGTTTCACATAATTCAATAAAATATTTTGATGATAATTGATCACATTCTTTTAATGATAATATTTGTAAATTTTTAAATTTACATAAATATTTTCCACTTAAATCATAATTTCGTGTTACATTTAATTTTTCAATCATTGGTAAATTTGATAAATATAAAAATGCTTCATCCTCAATTTCACAATCAATAAATTCTAATTGTTTTAATTTTTTCATATTATTTGATATACGTTTAAATGTTTCTGTATGAACTATATCAATTGATTGTAAATGTAATGTTTGTAAATTTTGACAATAATTTGGTAAAAATTCAATAACACGTTTATAATGTTCTGGAATTTTTTTAGCATTTAATGATATATTTTCAATATAATGACCAGCTTTCATAACAATTTGTCGTACTTCCATTAATGTTAAATATTCATTTTCATTTATATTTAATTTTTTTCCAATTTTAATTACAATTTCAAAAATACTTTGAAAACGTTTACATACATTCGACATACTTAATTGTTCTTTAAGTGATAAAAATGAAAAAATATGCAATAAACAATCATCATTCAAATTTAATATTGAATCTGTTGGAATTTCTTCATTATTAACATCATCATTTTCATTTTTTATAGATTTTGGTTGATTCCAACTATCTGCTGCTTTAACTAGAAGTTGTTTCCCTTTTATAAAATGTTGATCACTTTTTAAAGCTCTTAAAGTAAAAACAAAAATGTTATATTATCCCAAGCATTGACAAAATTTTTTTGTTCAAATATAAGTTGCATACAAGTGAGATTTACAAGTGAGATGACTATCAGAATAAGAATTAAGGGCTTATAATATATATCTCAGCTTCAGCACCCCGTGAACCAAAAACCGTAATTTTTTTTACCCAAATATTTGTTATATTTGTGTGTTTAAAAATTTGTTTTTCGTTGACGAGATTCTGAGATACAGATCTTTGGAGTTAAAATTTAAGTCAAATTCATGTTTGCATTTGTAAATGTATGAAAATCTTACGTCTTCTTACCACCTTTTTTTTAAACATATTTTATCTTAAAAGCTGATAGTTACAGGATAACCATACAAGAAACAGAACAGAACACTTCAACAAATATTTTGGTTCACGGGATGCTGAAGTATAGCATTTTAAAGGTTGCAATATTTCCATATAAAAACATATGGTATTCGTTTGTATATGCACCGTCAGTTTTGTGTTTTTTCGAAAGAAAAAATATATTTTGTTCTACCAATTTTGAGTTAGGACTTTAAAAACTGGGGTGGCTACGTAAAACCCTTCAATGGAGGAATTAAAGCTTAAAGATCATAGCTCAAAAAAATCATGTTTAAATTAAGGCACCACGCACCATGAAAATTACAATGTATGCTCGTATATATATATGTATATATAGGTATAGGTATATATGTATATGTAAAATATAGATAACTATTGTTTTTTTTAAAAATATAATATAAAAATAACTATTTATATATACATATTTAATACTTACTTTGCAGCAGATTTTGCACTTTTATAATTTACAAAAGCATAACGATTGGCCATTCTATTTTTTTTCTGTATAATTGAAGCAGAAACTATTTCACCAAATCCTGAGAAATGCTTTTTCAAATCTTCTTTATTTATCTTTTTGAATATGAAACAAAATAAAAAATTAAAATAATTGTATTCTAATAAATAACTTTGACTTCAATAAACAAAAAATAATTATGTACTTACACATTTTGGTATTCTGAGAATAAATATATTATAAACTGGGATATGATCTTCTGTATAACAAATTTTGCCCGATTGATAGGCGTTAGAAGATTCTAATAATTGAAAAAAGTAAAAAAAAAAAAAAAAAAAAAAACGAAAAAAAAAAAGAAACGAAAAAAAAAAAAAAATGGTAAGTCAATCAAAAGGATTTTATTTTGATAAAATTACCTATGCAGTTTCTTGTCCAGAAATCCATTTTTTTTTTTTTTTTTTTTTTTTGACAGAAAAAAAGGAACAGTTACGTGTTTTTCTTGATGGAAACGCTAAGTGTTGTAAAATAACCGATTGGTGTACTATTTGAGCACCACAAAAAGTTTACCTATACAAATCAGAATAGCAATCTGTCGCACTTTTCAAATTCAAGGTCAAACCGGCTTTCTAGAAAAATTCTCTATTCTAAAACGATTTTTGAAATTTCGCTTAATAAAAAGTGTACATATGAATTAAAAAAGTGGTAAATCAATTATTTAGAATTAAATTTTTCAAAAGAAAAAGTATTTCCTACCTTTCTGCAAAAAACACAACGACCGAGATGTGAAGACATTAAATATTAATAACTTCAAAACTTGCCATTGCCAATATTTGAATATTAAATAAAGCCTAATCCTAATTGAGGAAGCAGCCGAAAAATTCATGAACTAAATCCAAATAGCAGCTGCAGCTTCTCAATGTTGCTAGATGTCACAAATTTGAAAAAAAAAAAAAAAAACGGCAAATGTCAACTGTCAATTAATATATTTTCAGAGACAAAATTTAAAATATTTAGAACTTTCAGACGCAAACGATTTTTGTTTACTTTCAAGTATTTCCACATGTTGAAATAATTTCGACATTTGAATTTTCTCGTCTGCCTCAATTGGAATTAGCTGATGGAAAGAGCTATCTGTGACAGCTGATTCATTTTGAAGTGAACATAGAATTATATAATCATAAATAAACTAATTATATGCTTTCGATACTATACAATAGAAATGAATGCAGCATAAGATACTCCATAGTCCATAAAGTGTTTTTGAAAATATTTGTGGAAATCAAGCATAAATAGAAGCAAGTTGTGTAGTATTCTATTTTTGTTGTTTATCACTATAATCTTTATAAATAATTGGCAGTCAATATACGAATTTATACGGTGAAAAATAATTCGAATTAAATACGAAATTTGGATTAAATTGGGAGTACGGTATAAACGGGTAAAATTTGGAATTAGGATTAAAATAATACATGACGCCGTTGATACAAGTATAGTATATATGTTTTCCTTCTTTCTTCTTCACTACAATTATCACCATAAAAATTAGAATCCGCCATTTTGCATTTTACGTTACACTACACATACATACACAAAAATTTGGATTAAACCCAAATAAATTGGGTTTAAACCAAAATCCGAATTATCGAGTTTATACTACATGAAATTGAGAGTAAACCAAAATCAATCCGAATTAAAAGTGGATTACGTGTAAACTCTTAAAATGTTCAATCCCAAATTTAACAGTTTCAGCTTCAGTCAACCGGTTGTTTAAAAGAGAGAAGGCGGAGTGAAGTACGTTTTACCCACAAGTCTAAAGTCTTATATCTTATATCTTCTGAAAACCGGTTTACTGAAGCTGAAACTGACAAGTCTAATTTGGGCCAATAATTGTTTTCATCTGGATTAGCATTTCCACACTAGGTGGTTAAACCTTTCTTTTTTTGCACTAGTTAGTATAATTAATAATATTAATATTTTTCATTAAAATTCAAATAAGTATATGGCATTGTGAGTGAGTCCGCAAGTTTGTTGTTCCCTCTTTTATAGCTTTGTACTATTTCAAAATCCCCAACTGGTTTCAACTACTCTCACTCTTACATAAGTCGTGTTTTTCTGAACCTGGTGAATTTATTTGTCATCATTTCAGAAAGCTCAGATCATTTATCTTCTTTTTGAAAATAGCTTCACTTTCAGTGCTCAGTAAAACATGACAAAAAATTAAATAACATACTTAAACAAATTTCACTAATAAAAACCCAACATTAAAAAACAATAAAAGAAGAAATATAAAATACGAATTACAAATTCACATCACAACTCACAACCTCAAACTTCGATTTCATATATTATGTATATATGTACTTTGACACTAGAAACAGCTGGTAAACTGAAACTTATGATGATGAATGATGAAAGAAAATTGTTCTTCGATTTATAATTTGATGAATCGAAATTTTTCATAGCGACCTTTATTGTCGAACAGAAAAAGAGAGTCCTAAAAAAACGTGTGTACTCAGTGAGAAAGTGAAAAATATCAGAATTATCAGTTCATTAGGTCCAGAAAAACACGACTATACTGTGGTTCGTTCCATTTACAAACTATATCAAACGATCAAACTACGCCGGCGTAGATGCACTTGTAAAAGGAACACATCACATGCGTCATGCATATATACATAGTTATTTAGATAGCTTTGTTTTATATCTTTCAAATTCAAAATGGAGATTGGATAATGTTAAGTTGACCTGGCGCGGACTGCTTTTGAGAAATTATTTATTTTTCTGTGGATTTTCTGTTGGACGTTCGTACTCATTAAGAAATTTATTTTTACCCAATTAATAATTATTTTACTGTTAAACTGTTCACTATTTTAATGCTAGTTAATCTTTTTATCGAACGCTGATTTTATAACGCTGCTGATTATTGTTTTTGTTCAATTGTTTGATCAAGATCAAGTAGGTAATATTTAAAAAGTTGGTATGTATTTGTATTTAGCTTATAAGAAGGCTTGGTCAGTTTTATCCATATAAACTACTTACATCGAATTAAACGTTTTTGTTAATTTTATTTTAAAAATGTCAGAACTAGATCAAATAATATTTGAGGATAATGCTTTTAGTAAAATGATGATGAGAGAATTTGATCAATATCGTGAAAATCATAAAGTAAATAAAATTTGATGTTAAATAATTAATATAAATCATTACATATAATTTTTGTGTTCTCGATTTTTTCATAGTTTTGTGATTGGATCTTAAAAACAAGTGATGGATCAGAATTTCATATTCATAAAATTATACTTGCATCTGCATCTCCATATTTTAAATGTTTATTTAATAGTATGTAATTATCAAAATTATATTTTTTCAAATTTGTACACTATTTTTTTTTTGTTCTAGGTCAATTTGTAGAATCTAAAAGTGAAGAAATGATTTTGAATTTTTCTGGAAAAATACTTAAACCTATTCTAGATTATATTTATTCTGGTGAAATAAAAATTAATATTGAAAATTTGGAAGAAACATTTGAAATAGCTTCATATTTTCTACTTGAAAATTTAAAAAAATTTATTGTTGATCATCATATTAAAAATAATATCAGTGATGATAAATTATTAGATACATGGAAATTTGCAGGTTATATTTAATTTTATATATCTTTGTAAATATTAACTATTATCTTAAATTATGAACTCATCCGTAATGATATGTAATTAAAACGGGAAATCCCCGAATGAGTATCGTTAAACACAAAACTGCTTAAAATAATTTTTAAAAAATACGATCGGATTCAAAGTTAACAGTTAGTTGGCAAAAATACCAATGGAAAATCATAATAGCTACATATTATTATATTAGTATAAAAGAAGTATGTATCTCAAAGTATATGGATAAATCTTGCTTGCTAGACGATCGAATATGTGCCTCATCCTTCATATAATCTATTTTTTAAATCATTCCAAAGATAGGGATATCCCTTTACTGCAATATTTATAAGCACTAGGGTGGAAAGTGGTAAATCAGCGAGGAAGAGAAAGGAAGTGTTTATGAACTATTTGGACTGTCGTAGATAATAATAAGAGAATTGGAATACATATAAGATGGGATTACGTTTCTTAGTTTGAGTGTTTCAATGTACGTTTAAAAATTCGCTATAGGTAGAATGTCAAATTATACGGTATGAAATCTTTGCAATAAAATATATTACATGTGAAAAGAAGGATAAAAGGAGATGATAAGTTTTATGGGAATACATCCAATAGATTAAGTAATCGTTGATAACAGAAGGTGACTCGAAGTTATCTGTTTTATTGGAATGTGAGTGTTTCTAAAACAAATTTATAAATAATTTTCCATCAACACATACTGTCTTTTAAATTAAAGTTACTGAGTGAGTGACTGAGTTGACCATCACTTAATTGATTTCAAAATCTATGTTATAATAAAAATTATGTAGTACTTTGCACGAAATTACCTGTTGTGTTTCTGTTTTCATTTGACTCTTATATAAATTTAGACATTAGTCAACTTTACTGTTGCTTTTCTTTTTATACATGCTCTTTTTTCCTTTAATTTACAGATTTCTATTCATGTAAAAATTTAAATGATGAATGTTGCAAGTACATTTCAAAACGTGCTAATAAATTATTGAATATTACATTTTTAGAAGAATTAAATATTTACCAAGTAAGTAAAATTCTAAAATTGAAAAAATTTTATTTTTAACATTTAATTATTTTGTTTGTTTTTCGTTTAACTTTCTTTAGATCCTTGGTATATTAAAAATGAAATCATTAAATTATTCTGAAGATAAATTATATCAATTAATTGTATTATGGATTTGTAATGATTATGAAAATCGTAAAAAATATATTGAAGAAATATTTGATGAAATTCGTTTACCACTTTTATCAAATAATTTTTCAATATCACATATACCTAATTCAGATCTTTTAAAACAAAATGATATATTTTCAAAGAAAATATTTAATGCAAACAAATTAAAATTACAAATTAATAAAAATCAATTTGTAATAAATAAATCTATTCAACCAAGATATGGTAATCGTGATAAAATGTTATTTTTATTTGATAAAAATACATGTTTGAAATATCGAAAACATAATTTGTATAATCTTTTTGAAGCAACACCATTACCAGGAGCATATGGAATTGGAGCAGCACATACTACTTTTTATGACAATTATTTTTTTGTTTGTGGGCTTGGTAAAACTGCAAATCAATGTTATTATTATTGTCCCATAGAAAATAAATGGTATAATTTTGTACCAATGACAACAGCCAGAAAAAATCATGGTGCTGTATGTTTAAATAATAAAATATATGTTTGTGGTGGTGAAGATGTTAAAAACACAGAATATTTCGATTTGTTACAAGAACGATGGTATACAGGAGTGGAATTACGAGGAAATCGATCAGAATTTGGTATTTGTTCAACTGGTAAGTACATACGTATGTATGTATAATTTATTTATTTATTTCATTCTACAGGTATAGCTTCTGAATCGAAGCAGATAGAGTCATAATAGAGTAGAGAAATAATTTGTAGAGGAAGAATATTGTGCTTTTCATTTATGTATTATAAACAAATTGTATGTTAATAAGACGTCTTTTACAAAATTTTAGACAATTGCATTTATATAGTTGGAAAAGATTCAATTGAATTCCTGGATCTGAGAGAAGGCAAATGGACTCAGGTAGCATCTACAAAAAGGCAGTATTCAAAAGCCTGTTTTTATAAAAATTCCTTATATTGTATAAATGGAAGTAATGCAAGTATTTTTAATTTACATAAAAATAAATGGAACGATATTATGATGCCAGTATTGCCGGGTCGAAATATCAGGTAATGTTTATTTTTTTTTTTTATCTTTTTTTATTATTTAAAATATATTTCTTTTATAAATTTGCATACTTTTTTTTTTAAATTCTTAAAATATTTATTTTAGTCTTGAAAAAATTGATGTATGCATAGAAAATAACGAAATTTATTGTTACGCAAGGTATCCTGATGATGGATTTCTTCGTGAAGTAGTATGTCGATATGATTGTTGTAGAAATATGAGTTGGAAGAATTTATATATTGGACCAAATTTTAGATCAGAAAATGTGGCTATTTTTTCACTTAATGCTTGAAATTATCATCAAAAATATTTTGCACGAAAATTGTAATATATTTTTTTATAATTTTATGTATGAATTTTAAAAATTAAAAAAGTAAAAATAATAATGTAGAAATTATAAAGTTAGAATTTGAAATACAAAATTATTATTACTTGAATATCCAGATGGATACGATCGTTATTTTTAAAATTGAATATTTTTGTATTAAATGCTAACCGATATTGAAGTCAATTTTTTGTAAATCTTCTTTTTAAGGTTTCAACTAAAAAGCCTTTCAGTAAAATATGTACATATACAACATTTTTCATATTAATTTAATTTAATTTATTTAAGTGTTTTTATTGTTTTTACAAACAAATTAATTTATTAAATTAAAATTCTGAATAAACTCTTTGAGAAATGAAATTTGCTTTTTAACTGAAGTGGTACTTGTTCCTCCAATTACTGAATATTGTTCTATACTATGACGAAAATTTGAAATCTTGAAAATGTCATCATCAAATTTTTCACAAATTAATTTTAAAGATGTTAAAGATAATTTATTTATTTGTGAATTATTTTTTTCCGCCAAATTAACAACTTTTCCAATTATCTCATGAGCTGTTCTGAATGGGACTCCTTTTCTTACTAAATAATAAGCCTGTTTAAAAAAAAAAATTTATATAGCTAGTTATTGTTTTTCTTTCAATAAATTTAAAATTTCTTTACCCAATCGGTTGCTAACATTTCCACACTAAGAGCGTTTTCTATATTTTCATTATTCACTTTAAAAGTTTGAATAATATTTTTCATAAGAATGAGAATTTTTTGTAATTGATCAAAAGAATTGAATACACTTTTTTTATCAAATTGTAAATCTTTATTATATGTTGAAGGTAATCCTTTTATTGACATCATTAATCCTGTCATTGATCCAAAAATATCACCACTAGCTCCACGTATTAATTCAAGACTATCAGGATTCCGTTTTTGTGGCATTAAACTACTACCAGTTGATAATGTTTCCGAAATAGTAATGAAATTAAATTCTTTAGTTGAATATATAATTAGATCTTCTGAAAAACGGCTTAAATGCAATGCTGTTGTTGTTGCAACACAATTAAATTCAACTAAAATAAAATACGGTTAATTTTTTTCACAGTAAAAACAAAAAATTTACAACAATTATTTACCGATAAAATCTCTATCACTTACAGCATGCATACTATTTTGACTTATATTTGAAAATCCTAAACGTTTTGCCAAAAATTCACGATCAATTTCGAAAGGATTTCCTGCTAAAGCTCCACTTCCAAGAGGTAATACATCAATTCTATTCAAAAGATCACGAAAACGAAAACAATCTTCATATAGGGCAAATGCATAACTCAATAACCAATGAGAAAATAAAATTGGTTGTGCTCTCTGCAAATGAGTATAACCAGGCATAATAATATTTAATTCTCGTTCAGCTACGATAACACAAGCTTCAATTAATTTTTTTATAGAAGAAATTATTTCAAAAATTGCTTTTTTCATCCATAATTTCATTATGGTAACAATTTGATCATTTCTACTTCTTCCAGTTTGTATTTTTTTACCAGTATCTCCAATTATTTTAATTAACAAACGTTCATTTACCGTATGAACATCTTCATCTTCATCCTCGAAAATTATAAGATTCTCAATCCATTCATATCGCACTAATTCAAATCCTTTTAAAATTTTATCAAGTTCATTATCATTTAATAATTTAGCACGATTTAAAGCCTCTGCATATGCTTTACTTGCGTTTATATCTTCCGAATAAAGTCTTGAATCTATTGAAAGACTATTATTAAATTCTTTTAGAGTCGAATTTATTTGTTCAGTAAATCTACTTCCCCACAATTTTAATGATTTTTTTTCCATTTTCGAAATTTTCTTTTCAACCGATATATCTTCTTCAAATGAATAATAAAATCAAACTACCTGTGTTTAATTTAAAACTTCGAATAAGTACCTATACATACCGTATCCGTATGGCATATACATACATACATACATACTTAATGTTTAATGTTTCGAAGGTTATCATTGTTGATAATAAAATTTTTATCAGCAAATAACAGACAAAAATAACAAAATAGGGGATTTTTTAAAAGAAATATTATCTTTATATAAATACAGTACACACATACATATACTTAAAATATACTGTATAACTTACAGTTATAATATTTTGAATGCCACTTTGTATTATGAGAATAAAAAAATTAATCTGTAAAAAAGATCTGAATTGCACCAAGTACAAATTTTTAATCAAATTTAAATGTTTAAAAATGAAAAACTCACCGGCATAACAGCTCGACAGCTCGAAGTTAACCTACTTTACTTCACGTTTTTTTCTCTGTGTCATACGTGCACCTACACTTTTAAGTGGAATGCTAACCACTAAATCCTGCCAATGCTTATGGGCATGAACACATTAGGTTGTTGTTACAACGACGCAAACCGGTTATAAAACCTGTTTTTACAACTGCTCAAACTACATCTGAAGGTGGCACGACCAGTTGTAACGAGAGTATGAGTGTATTACAACCGTGAAGCTGAAATTATTTTGGATGATTCTTATTATACCAAGTTGGAAAAAATTATACCATTATTGTTACAACCAGCGCAAAATAACTGGTTTAACCACCTAATGTGCAAGCAGTGAATGAATTGATATTCATTGGCCCAAATTAGACTTGTCAGTTTCAGCTTCAGTAAACCGGTTTTTAGAAGAGATAAGATGTAAGACTTTTGGGTAAAACGTACTTCACCCCGCCTTCTCTCTTCTAAAAAAACCGGTTTACTGAAGCTGAAACTGATAAATTTGGGATTGACCATTCAGATTGACGAGTTGCGAAAGAGTTCATTTTCTAACATTTCGGGTAAAGATTACGACAAGAAAATCCCAATATTTGCAACCTTTTTAGTCAAATATTTATCTTTAAGTTTTATCAAAAAATATATAGACAGAAAGAATTCTTATGTAGTATCGACTAAAAATTGTAATTATTAAATTAGACTATAGAACAGTACGGTAAGAGAAGGAAGGAAGTAAAAGCTTTTTTAACTATGCTTTAAAGCGCTTTGAAATTTAAGTTTTGTTTTTAACATGATCAAGATGAATGAAAAATAAAAAAAAATTGTACTCTTGTGTGTTAAATAGAATCAAAAAATATATAGACAGAAAGAATTCTTATGTAGTATCGACTAAAAATTGTAATTATTAAATTAGACTATAGAACAGTACGGTAAGAGAAGGAAGGAAGTGAAAGCTTTTTTAACTATGCTTTAAAGCGCTTTGAAATTTAAGTTTTGTTTTTAACATGACCAAGATGAATGAAAAATAAAAAAAAATTTTACTCTTGTGTGTTAAATAGAATATAAAAAAAATGTCAAATGGTGAAACATATGTGAATAAAATGAGTCACACCGACACCATCAATTACCTTGTTTATGCGAAGCTTTAATTCGCATTAACTCATGCCGTTTTGACTAAATACGGATGCATAAACTAAATTTTAAAACGCATTGAAACTTTATTTCGTTTTGAGTGAATACACTATAAAATCCGAATTTAAAATTTCAATGCGTTTTTAAAATGTGCATATACACTTTGTTCGTTTTAAGTGAATTGTCATATTTGACCTTTCAAAATGGTGTTGGTAACATTCTAAACATCAATATGAACTTTTAGAGTAGTATTAGTTTATTACTCAAAACGTTTTAAGTGAGAACGAAATGTTGTACTACGCATAAACACCAATTAAAATGTATTATCTCAAAACGATGTTCAAAACGTTTTATCGTTAATACGTTTTAATTTTTGTGCATAAACAAGGTAATTGTTGTATTCGCATGTACATATGTATTTCTATGCAGACGTAAAAGCTTTTTTAACAAAACTGAAATATGCTTATGTACATTCAAAGCTATTTCACTAATGGGGTTCCAATGTTGGAACCCCAGAACAAAAATTTTTGTATGAGACATTTTTATACTAGATAAGAATTCTTTCTGTCTATATATTTTTTGATAGAATATAAAAAAAATGTCAAATGGTGAAACATATGTGAATAAAATGAGTCACACCGACACCATCAATTACCTTGTTTATGCGAAGCTTTAATTCGCATTAACTTATGTCGTTTTGACTAAATACGGATGCATAAACCAAATTTTAAAACGCATTGAAACTTTATTTCGTTTTGAGTGAATACACTATAAAATCCGAATTTAAAATTTCAATGCGTTTTTAAAATGTGCATGTACACTTTCTTCGTTTTAAATGAATTGTCATATTTGACCTTTCAAAATGGTGTTGGTAACATACTAAACATCAATATGAACTTTTAGTGTAGTATTAGTTTATTACTCAAAACGTTTTAAGTGAGAATGAAATGTTGTACTACGCATAAACACCAATTAAAATGTATTATCTCAAAACTATGTTCAAAACGTTTTATCGTTAATACGTTTTAATTTTTGTGCATAAACAAGGTAATTGTCGTATTCGCATGTACATATGTATTTCTATGCAGAAGTAAAAGCTTTTTTAACAAAACTGAAATATACTGATGTACATTCAAAGCTATTTCACTAATGGGGTTCCAATGTTGGAACCCCAGAACAAAAATTTTTGTATGAGACATTTTTATACTACATAAGAATTCTTTCTGTCTATATATTTTTTGGTTTTATATAACATTGACCTTCTGGTGATAATTCAAATTCCATATTTTCCATTCGGATACGTTCATCATGAGGTTTCAAAACTTTTTCACTTGTATATTAATTCAAATTTAAAGATTTTAAACAGTTTAAGCTGCGTAATTGACACTGTGATTAAAAAAATAATGGAAAGATATTTGTATATTTTTAACTTATTTAGAAGTCGTAAAAATGTCAGAATACCATTTTCGAGGTAAAAGTTCACAAAAAGTATTGAAATATCCATTTAGATTCACTCTGACTTTAAGTAGAGTTCAATGAAGTTAAAATCTTAAATCATATTAGATTTAAAAGTTCGAATGGTTTTCATGTATACGCATTTCAGATTGTTTGTCAGTTAAGCAATGACAATTGTTCAAATTTATTTGAAAATACTGGAAGCTACAACGAGCAACTGAAACCAAAAAAAGTACATAAGTATTTTATTAAATATTTTAAAAATATTTCATTTTAATTACAATAAAATTTTGAATTATGGATATTTATGAATTTGAAAAATCATTATTGACAAGATTCAAAGAATATACTGATATACTGCAATGGATTGACAAACCAATTCCTGCATCAGAAATAAGTGGTCAATGGGCGTATTTTATTGAATTATGTATTGAACCAACAGGTAACTAAAAAAACACAATTTTAGTATCAATTTGTTTATAACTTTTTCTCTTAAAATCTTAATTTATCACAATGTTTATTCAATTTTTTTTTATTTTTTTATTAAAGGATGGCAAGCTATTTGGAAAATACCACGAGTTATTTGTGAAGAATTGAAAATACGTTATCCTACAAATGTATTTGGAATGGTTGAACAAGTTCTATTTAAAGAATTGAAAGCAATATTTCATATTTTAGCTGTAGAAAAAGATGATGATGATATTAAATTACCAGAAATTCAAGAAGTTCTATTAGAAGATTTATGGTTAACAAAACAACAAGAAAATGTTGAATTAAATATTGAAAGAACAGCTGAATGTATTGATCAATTGAGGTAATATTTTTTTTACGTATTTTATTTTTAATAAAAAGTTTTAAATTTATTGATTTTTTTTTTTTTTTAATAAAATAGATTTTTTTACAAAAATATATGGATGCCATGGGATAATGATAATGATGATGATTTAGATTGGATTAAAAAACATTTAGAATCAAGAATACATTTTTATGATGATTTAAAATGTAATAAAATTAATAAAACATTTGCATCACATATTCGAATGTTATTAATTGAAGCACGTTACATTCAAGAAAGACGTAATTTTTTGGAATTAGTATTAAGTGATGATGATGATGATGATAAAGATGATGGTGATGATCATGATTCTGATAAAAATAATTTGAGTAAAACACAAATAACTGATTTAATGAAACTACATTTAAGAATGGCAGTTATTAAAAATGAAATTGAATTATTAGAGAATCCAAAAATGCGTAAAGTCTATGAAGATATGCAGAATACAGATGATAATCATAAAATGCAACATAAACATTTTCAATATTTAAATACACCAATAAAAAGTATTTATAAAATGAATGATGGTGCATTAGAAAATTGTACAAGATCAAATGAAAAAAATGATCCTATTGTTTATTTTATTACCACGTTAAATTCGATAACAGAACAAATGAATTTATTAAAAATGACTAAAGATATAGTTGGGAATGAAAATTGTCAAATTTTAATGCTTAATTCATTACAGGTGAGTTTTAAATAGAAAATTTATATTTATTTTTTGAATAAAGGTAACATATAGTATAGAATCCGATCAGGGTCACCGGTGCTAGTAGTTTTGGTTTCAGGCAGAAGCATATAAAATTCTGACACCTTTTTCAAATATTTAATAATTTAATCAGTTTTGAAAGCAAAACACTTTTTCATTTTGAAAAAAAAAAAAAAAAAAAATTAAGGCTTATTCGATTCTGCATGAGCAATTTTTCTGAGAAATACATGGTTTTCGAGTTATTGTAATTTTTGTATTAAACCTCAACAATAATATTACAATTTGCTAAAATTTAGCAAGGCGGTTATGAAAGCGATCAGAGATCTTCCGTACGGAGCCAGCCTGGAGAAGGCGGAAACAACAGGGCATCACCTCTGTTGTTGACCGAACATTTCTAGAATAAGGATACGTAAATGGAATTCTGACGTAGTGAGAATGGACTGGATTCTCTGGTCTGAGTGCTCGTGAGTCGTGAATGTCTACATCTTCCTCCATACCCACAAAACACTTTATGCAAAACACTTTATAACTGTAATTTTTCTCATATACGAGTATTTTGCCTTTTTTTTTTTCAATTGTTTTTTCAAAAAAATTCTAAAATTTTCTAATTATTAAAATTTACTAAATTTTATTTTTTTTTTTTTAAATTTTTCTTTCTAATTTAGCAAGCATTAAATAATTTTAAATCAAATGATCATATAATTTTATCACCTGGAGAACATTATATTAAATTTATTGAACAATTATATAATGGAAATATAATTGGATTAATGAAAAATATAAAAAATATAAATAATAATAAAAATCAAGTAATAATTAAATCAAAAGATGATGATATTATATTATTTTCAATTAATGATAATTTTATATTAAAAAATCTTATAATTGATTGTCGTAATGTACGTAATGGAATATTAATTAAATCTGGATTAGTATTAATAGAAAATTGTGAAATAATTGGTGATAATAAATCAAGTACAAGAAAAGGTATTATAATATCTGGTAATACAGAATTATTATTAAAAAATTGTTTAATAAGAAATTTTTCAATTGGTTTATCAATAAATGATAATTTATCAAAAATAAAATTAGAAAATACTAAAATATCATATTGTAAAATTGGTATTGAATTATTAAATAATGAAAATAATGATAATAATGAAAATAATGATAATAATGAAAATATTAAATTTGATTTAAATTCATCATTAACAACAACAACATCATCATGTTCAAAAATAACAAATTGTGAACAATATGGAATTTGGTATGAAACAAATATATTAGATAATAATAAAAAAAAATTAATTATAAATGATAATCAAAATGAATTAAAGAATATTTTTAAAAAATTACCATGGTCTGGTAATTGTTTATTTGAAAATAATAAAAAAGGTAATATTATTATTTGGAATAATAATAATAAATTATGTAATGATAAGTTATTATTAGAAGATAGTTTTAATGATATTGTAAATGTATCAAGAATAAGCTTAAGCAGTAGTAGTATATGTGAAAGTAATTCTGAAGATAATTATAATACACCAGATACAAGTTTAAATGTTAAAATTATTGAAGTAACTGATGATTCAGTTATAGAAATTGATGATTAAATATTTTTATGAAAATTTAATTTGAATTTAAAATATAGATTTTTAAATGCTTTCTTTTTATTTTTGTAATTCATTTAGAAAATATATATATAGATATTTTTTTACAATAATATTTTTGTGAACAAACAAGTGTTTTTTTTTTTTTTTCAAATCCACTGAAAGTTTATCTAAATAAAGTTCAAAAAGTAATTCACTGTTTGGAACCTTTGAGTGATCAACAAAACGATTGTTTTTGTAAAATTGAACCGCAAAAAAAAATAAATGCCTTCAAATTGTTTTTTTTTTTTTTTAAATAAGCACTAACATGTAGAGTCAGCTCTAGCTTTTTTATTACCATTGGGCCTGTACACATTGGGATTGATTAGGCCAGCTTGAAACCTGTTTCATTCTAGTTACTTCGAATCCACACTCAGCACTAATGAACCAGACTGATTTTTATGTAATACACTAAAATTTCATTGTATGTGTGCACTGCAAATCATTTTGTAAGAAAAAAATTCATTTGTATTGGTTTTCAATCTCGTTAGTCCAGGTACTTTTTGGTTTAACGAGATTGACGAGCATGACGAGGTAAACTGACTACCTCTTCATCCCGCTCTTCTAAAAAACCTGTTTTAAGCTGGCCTAATCAATCCCAATGTGTGCAGGCTGATTGACTCTCCTTTTAACGAACTACTCGATGACTATAAATTTTTAATTATAAAGAATATCTTGTAATTTGGAAATTACTAAGTGTATTCGTCATCAAAATTTCTGAGAATATTTTGTTGTTAAGTGTCAATACTAATAAATAAGAACATGCAAAATTTAAGTAGCCTAGTAGCACAGTACATTCTTTGATGGTAAATCGTAAAAGATAGAAATCTGTTATTTGGGAGTTTAGTTGAGTACATCAAGTATTCCCAATATGAAAAAAAATATGCGGAACTTAAAAATGTCTTAAGTTTTTTCGAGAAAAGATTGCACGGCATTCATATTCACGACACAGACGATATTAATTGAAAATCGTATCGTGTAAGTAGACGAAGGTCCTAATCGTCATCAGCAAGTCTCTTAGCGCCTTATTCTTAAACTTTTATAAAATAAAAATTTTAAACGTTTTTTTTTTTTTCCACATCAAATTTGTTTTTGTTTTTAATTTCATATTACATATTTTTTAAATTGTGTTTTACACTCAATAATTACATTTATTATAATAATATTATTTTTCTACAAGAACATTTTTTTTTTCTTCTTCACTAAATTTAAAAATGAATGATTTATATATATGCTTTGAATTTTTTTTGTTTTACAATAATATATATGTATATACATATATATATATATTTTTTTTGAATATGTGAGTGTGGTTTTCTTATATTTTTTAATTTATATCATTTAATATATCTATTTTTATAAATCTACAGCACATTCAGAAAAGAAATAAAAACAAAACAAAACAAGAAAAAAAAAATTATAGGTACATACTAAAAAATTTAAAAAGAAAAACAAAAATAAAGGAACACTAAACAACAAGGATGTCTAGAAACTAGAAGGATGTAAAATATATGTATGTACGTAATAATAATTTATATTTAATTACAATCAACAAAAATTAATTACAATTATTTATTTTACTAAACAATTTAATTATTTTATTTTTTTTTTATTATTTATTTTATTTTATTTTTTCTTAAATTTTAATTATTCAAATATCTTTTATTTAACTCTACTCTACTTTTATTTGTGTGTTTGTGTACTTTTTTTTTTTAATATGTAGTTTTATTTATTTTACAAGTATTTTGAGTAAATTTTGAGTTTTATTCTTTTTAAGCAATTTTAAAATAACAAAAAAAGAGAAAAAGAAAAACGATATTATTTTTTTTTTGTTTAATCACGTTTTTTAGCTTTTGGTGTTTTTTGTTCAATTTTTGTTTTTGGTGTTGTTGGTGTTGAACCATTTGAAATTGCTTGTTGTTGTTGATTTGATGCATTATCATTATTTGAAATTTCACCAACAATAGCAGCATTATTATCATCATTTGACATTTCACCAGAAAAACCAAATTCATTAACACGTTTATGATCAACTTTATAAATCCATCTTTGATATAAAAATACAAAAAATACAATATCATCACGAAAACAACCTAATCTATACATTGTTGGCATTTTAATAACAAATGCGAATACATCATCAATGAATGTATTTAAAAATTTATATGTCATCATTCTCCATGGTAAATGTGCTACTGATTTTAATTTATAATTAATAAATAATTGTGGTGTCATCATAATAAAACCGAATGTTAATAGAAAACCATATAACATATTTAATACAAATGAATACCAACCTTTATGTTCATTATAAATTAATGAATATATTGAATGAAATATAAATAATGGAAAACATATCCATCCTAAATATTTAAATGCTAAATTATCATAAATTTTTGTTGATGAATCAACATATGAACCTTTATCTTTAAATTGTATTATTGGTATTAAATTAAATAATTTATTATTTTTATCAATTTTAATATCAATAACTTTTTGTATTTTCCATAATTCAATACCTAAACTAACAAAACATGATAAACGTATCATAATATTTGTTTCATTATCTAATACATATAATAAAACTATTAATGATTGAAAAACACCAAAAAATACTGAACGTACTGATAGACCTTCTAATGATTTACGATTATTCCAAAATTGTATATCATTTTTGAATGCTAATAATTCAAATACGGAATGTAATATTGATATTATAATTGTTAAACCTAATAAATATGGATTTGTTTCTAATAATGTTTCTTTAATTGAATCTTGATCTTCATCATTTGTATCATCTGAACCAGCTGTTAATTGTGATGTTAAATCACCAAATATATTTGATGTCCATTTATTTTTCATTTGTTGTGCTGCATATAATTGCCATTTCATCATACTTAATGGTTGATATGTTAAATATAAATCTAATTCTGGTGTTGTTTCATTAATTGGTTTATAATCACGTAACATATTCCAATAATCATTTAAAAAACATATTGGTAAATATTTTTTACCATAATCAATAAATTGTATATATTCATCTAATGGTTGTGGTATTGAACCTTGTACCCAATTTGTTTGATCAGTAACTAAATTAATTGTTAAATTTGGATGCCAATGTGACCATATAATATCATTTTGTGGTTTATTTAAATCTGGTATATTTTTATTTTGCTGTTGTATATCATTTGATTCTTTAATTTCAATATTATTTATATTACCATCACCAGTTAATAAATTATAATCACGTTTTGCACGTATTTTTTTATATTTATTTAACATTCTACGTGTATGACTCATAAATGGACCAGCATAATTTTTACCACTATCTGGATTTGGATTTAAACCAGATTTTGTAACATAAACATGTAAATATATTGAACCATTATTCATTAATTGTGGTGTAGATTTTATTTTAATTGAATGTGTATATGTACCATCATTATTTTCACCACCATACCAATCACCATATATTAAACCTTCTTGTAACCATAATAAATTATCATTACGATGAAAATCAACATAATCATAATTATCTGATAGATAAACATGTAAATCAAATATTGTACCATTTTCAAAATAATTCCATGCAGCAATACGTGATTGTGGATCATTATTTTGATTTACTGGTGCTTGTGGACGACGAAAAAATGATGATATAAAATAAATAATTAATGCACGTACAAATAATGATTTTGTAATTGAAAAAAATGATTCCATACGTGTTGGTTGACGTTGTTCATCACCATTACCATTTTGTTGTTGTTGTTGAGCATCATTTTGTCCCTAAATAAGTAAAATTTTTTTTTTCTTAAAATTATCAAATAATTTCTAAAATTTAAATTTCAAAATACAACCTCAATTGCATTATTCGGATTAGCTACTAAATTTTGATCAGTCATCGTTGTTTGATTAAGGACTACCTTTTCCAGTACCCTTATCACACGAATTCACTTTGCGAAATTCGATTTAATTAATCTTTTGAACTTACACAAAAAAATTACAAAAATTATTCTATTTCTCTTAATTTTTTCTCACTTTAATTGATTTTTATTTAAATTTTCGTAGATTTACTCAGAATTTTCAATAAAAATCACTTCTTTTCCACACGAAAAAGAAAAATGAAATGATATTTTCAAACGTCAAATCACATGGTTTGCAATTACGATTGTCTAACGTCTTTATTGTCATTCGTTGGATGGCGCTGTAGATGCTTGGAAACTATAACATCAAGTTTTTTGAATCAAAATTTTTTATGAAATTTTCATGGTTAAAAGTAAAATTAAGTATGTAAAATATATTGAATATAATTTGTAATATTTTTCCTTACATTTTTCATGCTTCTCACAAATAATATAAATTAATTTGTGGAACTTTCTTCAGAAAAATTAAAAGACCATAGAAAGTTTTGTGATTTCACGTACAGGTAATTTTATTAAAAAATCCTTATTAAATTTAAAAAAAAAAATTTATTGTAAACATGAAAATTTAACATCGAGTAAAATATTTTTTATTTACACAATTTAAAAGGACGAGGAAATAAAATTCATTAAAAACATTGTGTAGATTATCTTTTAGCGAAATTTCGATTCATTGAATGTGTATTTCTTTGAATATTATTAATATTTGATTTAATACGTGATTCAACTGAATTTTGATTTGAAATTGCTTTTTGCATTTCTTTATTTATAAAATTATGATCAAAATTTGATACTTGTTTCTCTTCATTTTTACATTCATCACGATATTTTTTAACTTCACGTGATCTATTTTGTTCTCTCCAATTAGCATTTTCCATCATTTCACGTAATTTTTTATTTTTTTCTTCTTCGGTTATTTTTTGTTTATCATCTTTATTTTTTCTTTGATTATTTATTGATGATGATGATGATGGTCTTTCATACCTTCTTGATCTACTGTTATCACCATCATAACGTTTTCTATTATTTGATGAATAATCTCCAGAATAATGTCTTCTATGAAATTGTTCATTTCTTTCATGTTTTCTTTCATCATATCTTTCACGTTTTCTCTCATCATATCTTTTATTATATCTATTTTCATTTTTTCTTCTACGATATCTATCATCGGAATCAGAATCATATGAACTTTGACTGCTTTTCATACTTTTCTTATCATCCGACTTTTTATTGGCATTCAATAAAGCTTTTAATTCTTTATCTAACTTTGATGTTTTTGAGTCATCCAATTTCTTTAATTTTTTTATTAATGCCTTGTCTAAATCATCATCACTGTCATCACTATCATCACTTGAACTTGATTTTTTATGTTTCTTCTTTTTCTTTTTATTTTTCGATTTCTTTTTATGTTTTTTAAATTTTTCATCATTTTTTAATATTTTACTTAATTGTTTCAATTTAACAGGATTTTCAAGAATTCTTTTTCGTGATTCCATTTCTTTTTGTTTAATAGCAAATAAAGGATCTTCAAGAAGTTTTCTTTGTAAATCAACTTGTTCTGATGTTTCAATTGTTTTGTAAGCACGTATCGATAATGGTACACATTCATGTTCTACGTGATTTTTTGGATTTGCAATAAGTTTTGTTAATTTTTCTGTTTTTTCAGCAGCATCTAATTCTTCGAAATTTTTATCAATTGCTCTACCAAGTAAATATTCTTCTCTGTTTAGTAAATCAGTAGGTCCTTAAAAAAATAATTTGAAGTTAAAAATCACTTTCTACTTTACAACAAATTACCGTTGAATTGTAGAAATATAATTACAAATTTATTTTTATACCTTTGTACATCCATTCTAGTTTTACATCATCTTTTCCAAAAACGCCAGACATTTGAGGTAATTTTTTGTTACTTTGGTCCATCTTTTAAAAAAATACCTGAGAAAAAAAACACCTTCCTTTCAATCTCCACTTTTTTTATTAATTTTTTTTTGCGTTGACAACTGACTGGTATACATGAAGTTATTATTTCAATTCAAATTGATTTAAGTCAAATTATATTTTAAAAACACCAACCAATATTTATTAAAAATAGATTGATCTCGTGGTTGGAAACACTTTTTCTACAACACATGAGACAGAAGAAGAAATTCCATCTTGAAAAATGTTTTTTTTTCCTTTTTTTATTTTTCTAATTGAAACTACAAAACTTTCATTAAATAATTCAATTATTCAATTTAACCATGTGAAATTAGATGAATGAAATCAAGTTCAATCACAGTCCATGTATACATACGGAGTATGACAATCAACGTATACCATCGCATTGCGAACACTAACAAACAAATGAAATCAACGCACGTCGTCCCAATTGACTTCATCAGACTTTTCTTTTCTTTCTTTTTTGAAGTGAATTGGTGTTTGAATACACGTTTCAAGAAAAAAGGTAAAATTTAATTAGAAATTTGTTCATAATTTATTTGTTTTTATCAAATTTTAATATGTAATTGTTCTCTTGAAAAAATTAATAAGTTTTTTTCCCATAAATTTTTCGGTGAAATTTTAATAAAAATGTTAAAATTATTAAAAACCACATTTCACCTAACCTCAAAAGTTTTTATATTTTAATTTAATTTTTTTAAATTTTTCTTTCAGAAAATTCAAAATGCAAATTTTCGTAAAAACATTAACTGGTAAGACCATTACATTAGAGGTCGAACCATCAGATACAATTGAAAATGTTAAAGCTAAAATTCAAGATAAAGAAGGTATACCACCAGATCAGCAACGTTTAATTTTTGCTGGAAAACAATTAGAAGATGGACGTACATTATCTGATTATAATATTCAAAAAGAATCAACATTACATTTAGTTTTACGTCTTCGTGGAGGTATTATTGAACCATCATTACGTATTTTGGCACAAAAATATAATTGTGACAAAATGATTTGCCGTAAATGTTATGCTCGTTTACATCCAAGAGCATCAAATTGCCGTAAGAAGAAATGTGGACACACAAATAATCTTCGTCCAAAGAAGAAGTTGAAGTAAACAACAAAGAACTGGAAGAATATATTGCAGAAACAACAACGACAACAACATCATTATCAAGAACAACAGGAAATTTGTTTTTATTCATTCTGCAATTTTAAATTTTTAAATACTTCAAAACACATTTCACAAAAAATGTTCATAATATGTAAAATATTTTAAAAAACAAAATTTCAAAATAAATTCGTGTATTCCATACACAGTTTGTTTAGTTTATTCATTAATAATGTTTATTCATAAAAAAGTGTGTATGCAATTTGTTAATTTAAAATCATCAATGAACTAGCAGATCATTGAAATACTTTGGTCTTTGTAAGGTAATTAGTTACTAGGTTTGGTCATAGAACAGTTTCATTATGATTTAAAAAAACATTTTTAAGTAATTTTAAATTCTCGTAAAGAAGCACTCGTTTCAAAATTCAACAGATTGCACAACCTTTCAACCAAAATCTCATTTCAATGTTTTAATAATGATGTGATGTTCAATAATGTTGAATTTTGAAACGAGCGTTAAACTACATTAGAGGAATTTTGAAGATAAATTATCCTTAATTCTTTGAAGAAATTCCAAGTAAGAGAAATGATTCTATTGAAGATCTTGCAGTTTCTACAAGCAGGAACATGAAAACAGAATATTTGGTCATTTTGAGAAATAGTTGGAAGCACAAAAATGGTCGTTGGTCTTCTGTGCTACATACATGCATGATGTAAGTTTATTCTTTAGTTTTAGATTACAAAAGCAGACTGAGATGATCTGTTTTGTTGACTTTTTAGTTATTGAAGAGGATAATCATTTTTCAGAGATTAAAAAGTTCTATATAACTATTACATTACATTTTTGAGTCATGCCTTGTCCGGCAAAGGAGATCGGCCCAAAATCGAGATTTTCAAAATCCTGATTGAACAAAATTCAGACTTTTTAAGAAAATCCAGAGACGAAATTCAAACAATACACTGTTCTATAACTCTTACTCTGACAGACATCTCACTTGTAAATCGACGTGACTAGTCACTTTACTTCTTAATTGGTATTCTAATACTCATGTGAGGTAAGAAAGGATATTGTAGTAAATGATTTAAAATTAAGGTGACTGTCAGAACAAGAGTTTATATTTTAAATGATAAAAATAATACAAACAATTCATACAATAATTTTGAACTGTTAGGATACACAGAATAATTCTTGTGTGGCGATTTTTGATCAATAAATAATGGTTTTTTTCGCTTTACATTAGGAAAACCGATTTTTTATTTTTTTTAAAAAGTCGTTATCAAAAAGTGTTTTTAAGGTCTTGTTCTTATTGAAATTTAGTTGATATAATAATTTGTTAATGATAGATGCCAGAACAATTAAATTTAACGAACTTTTTATTTTAAAATTTAAGTCAATTGCTTCACGCATTTTAAAAATTCCAATAAAAAATCATAGTTTTTTTTTCGTTTTTAATTTAAATAATTTTTTTTCTGTTATTTCACATTGAATAACAAATACAAAAAAAAAAAAGTAATTGAAAAACATTAGCATTTTTCTTTAAGGTTTTTCCTTAATTTACATAAAATTCATCAAGATTACATTTTTTTTTTTTACTTTAAATTTTATTTCTCGTGATGGTACTTTTGGTATTTTAATAAAAATTTCATTGTGGCATCGATTAAGCTAATTTTCATCAATAATCATTTGGTAGATTGTATTCACTCATATCGGTTTACCTTTACTAGGTTAAATCTTCTTTTATTTTTATTTTTTTTATTTTTAAAATAAGTGATTACGCTGAAATATGTTGAGTACCATCACTTTTAGGTCTGAATTAAACATTTTTTGGTATTGTTTTTTCCTGTTTCTCTTCTCTCCTATCAATTATTTAATTGCTGTGTGATAAATAGAGTAAATTTTACAATAATATCTGCGCAAGTATTTTTTTCACATACAACATTTACAGTAAGCAGTAAGGTATTTCATTAGTATCTTTAATGATTTGACTGTGGAACCGGTCACAAAATAAACGAGATTACCGGGCAAAAAAAAAAAAAAATAATATTTTTATACTCCCACATACCATCATCATCATTTATCATCATGCATCCATCTAAGAATAAACATATCAACCAGCATTGTCTTCAATTTGACTTTCTGTTGAAGGGAAATCAAACAACATAGATACTTTAACAGACAACAGTACATGTGCTATGCCATGGAATGGAATATTCAACATGATTGAAGTTGAAGATATTTTTTTTTTTGCTGATTCTTGGTTTTGAATTGGATTCAGTCAATGGCTATGTGAATCTTGTTTGAAAGCAGCATATTCAGCATATTTTGTTTGTTTGAGTATGAATGAATACCTTCTTCCTTTAAGTTTAAGTATTATAAATTTTAAAACGTTACTTTTTAAGGATACGAAAAAGTACTGATGAATTACAGTTGAATTGTTTTTAAGTTGTAGCTTTAATAATTTTGAAGAATATTTGTTTTTTTTTTTTTTTAAATAACTGCAAATAATTTTTCACCTTTCTTACGAAATAATTAAAATTAAAAAAAAAAAACTAAAATTGGTAGCGAAATAGTTAAAATTATTCTGCTAAAATCTTCTAAAACTTTACAAAATGCCTTGATTCCATGTTCCATGATCTATGTTAGATTTTCGGAATTCTTAAAATTGAAATTCTACAAATTTTTCTAAATAATAAAATTATCCGCCGTCTCTGTATTTAATGTTGTTCATTCAACCAAATCGAAAAATGATGTTCGAGTTTGAATTAACCCAAAAGGGGATAATTTAGAAAACCTACCAAACATGATGGTGATTGTGACCGGTATGTTGAACAATTCGAAATGAATTGAATTAAATATTGTTTTTTTTTTTTTTGTTTTATGTTGGTGTTCTTGTTGGTTTTACAAACCTTGGGGCATATTTTATTGACGTTGTATCATTGGTATTATGGTGGTACAATTTAGTTTATTTTTTATTTTTATTTTTTTTTTAATGTTACTCAATCTATAGATACTCAGTTGTACAACTATAGTCTACTGGTCTGTTGTGCTTATGTTAATATGTACATATACCCACTAACAATTTGACGCCGATAAATACTCTACTGGTTGACTCTTGCTGACTTTATACTGACTCTTCTGATGATGATATGTTGGTGGCGGCATAACATAACATAATGTATCTACAATACACTTTAGATACTTAGTCAAGTCTTCTTAAGCCTTATATGTATCTGCTACTCCCCATTATAACATTATAAAATAAAAAAACGAAGAAAAGAAGTACAAAGTTTCGGTTTGTTATTATATTCTTGCTGGGCTTTCTTTTGCATTTGTTTTCCTTGATTTGGTTTGGTTTTTGTTTTACGAGTTTTTCTCTCTTGATATTTTTGTGTAGCATAAAAGCATAAGCTAGAGAAGCTATTGCTGTTTGTGCTTGTTTGAATGGTTTTGATGATGATGAACTTTTTTTTTGGTTTTTTTTTTGGTGGCGTTGAATGGATACTAGGTGGAGAGGAATATAATACAATATATATACATTTTTTTTGAAAGCCTGAGCTAACTTTTTTTTTTTGTGTACACTAAATAAGAAGAAGAAACATAATGGTATTATAGAAAAGATTCTTGGTGCTGTTATGTGTGGTGTTCGTTTGATGATGATATGTTTTCACCAGTTAGTTCAGTCAGAACAGAGTCAAAAGTTTTTCAATTTTGTTTTTCAGTTTCACAGAGAGTATAGCTAACTGTAGCCAGACAGACGCTTGGTGACTGATTAGCTTCTTGGTCACAAAAATTTAAAAATAAAACAAATTTTTGTTTTTCTGTTTTTTGTAAAAAGAAAAGTGTAGTAAAAATTGTGTTAAAGTGTTTTTTTCTAATTATACTGGCTAAGATATTGGTAAAAAAATAAATAAATTAAATATAGTGTATAAAGGTTAAATTTTAAAATTATTTTGTTATTTTTTACGTTTAATAATTTTATTTCGGTGGTTATTCCTTAGCGAAGAAAATATTTGTAAAAAAAAAAAAAATAGTTGTGTGAGATTTTGTACGTTTTTATTGTTATTTAATTTTGTTGTTTTGGTTCAGAGATTCAAGGGGCGGCCCTCATCTCTTGTAACTTGTAAAAAAAAATTTCCATCATCATCATCATCAATATCACATCTCCTTTAGCATCAAAGAGCACAGTTTTGTTGCTGATGCTGCTGTGAAAATCTAGTTTAAGAACAAGTTTTTTTTTTTTTGATACTTACGACGTTACGACAAATAAAAAAAGAATTTGTAAAAAAAAAACCAATAGAAAAAAGTGCATACTTTGAAAAAGAAAATTTAAAAAAAAGTAATATAAACAAAAAAAAAAGTTTATTATAAAACAGTTGAAGAGTTTCGATGAAATTTAAAGAAAAATACAAAAAGATATGAGAAAGAAAAATGAGAACTTTTTTTTTCTCAAATAGAAAAATATTATTAGCTAGAAAGATTGCTTTTTTTATTTATTGTTGACGATATTGTATCTATAAAGTATCTATCTTGTTTTTTTTCATCAAATTTTTTATTTATTTTTCTTTCTTTTTTTCTGGGTTTCATTTTACACAATAGAATAAAATTACCTTTTATTTTTCCTTTAAGAGGGAAAAAAACACGAAATTAATTCATTTTTTTTTCCACCTGAAAATAAATACATACGAAAAAAAAAATTTCATTAAGGTGCATATATTACTGTTTCCTAAATAAACGAACCAATGGACCAAATAAAAAACCAAATGAAAAATAAAGAAGAAAAATAAAATAAATAATAATGAAAAATCTTAAAAAATTGCGTTTTATTTTTTATTTTATTTTTCCGTTTTTGCTCTTATAAACGTTAATTGTGTTCTATTCAATTCTGTTGATTTTCAAGTATCTTGTTTTGTTGTTCATGATGAACAGAAAAGAAAAAAAAAAAGTCCAAAAAGAAAACCAAATGAAAAATAAGGCTTATTTTGTGGTGTTTTTCAATTTTTTTCTTCTTCTTATTTATTATTACTTTTTTTTTATTATATGTTCACAAGTACTTGAGATAGCTACTTAAAGATATTGATGCTTGTGCTTTCTTCAAACTATCATCTCTTATCACAATAAAAGGACCATCAACAACAAATAATATCATAGGACAGTACAAAAAAAAAAAAAAAATATATTATCTAAAAAAAATCACCCTATTTTCAAGTAAATAAAGTAAAAAAAAAATTGAAAAAAAAATTCTCAAGAAGTGTTAAAAAGAAGCTCAGCAGAGAACAAAACAAAAAAGCTCATAATCAACAAAAAAACGGATTTTTCTTTTTTTTTTTTTTTCGTGAACAAGAAATCAATCGAAGATTGTTATCAATAGTATCTGAGAAGAAGTATAGAAAAAAAAGGGAAAAAAGAAAAAAGGAAAAATAAATACTAACATCACAACAGCAACAAAACAAAGAAAAAACAATTCGGTTTTTCTTTATTTTTTCTTGATAAGTTTGGTTAAGGGTTTAGTTAAGTGGGTGGTTGGGTGGTATAGTTAAACCATAATACTTTTCTTATAAGGGAAAAGGAAAAAAAAAAGCACATGAATTCTATTCTGTGGTATTTTCTTATTAGAAAAATCCTGGAATAATTTTTTCTATTTTAGTACACATTTCACTTTTTTCTTTTTCTTTGAGTATTTGCTGTCGTTGTTGTGTGTTAGCTGATGTTTCTACAACCCACACTTATGTATTTTCTATTTATTATCTCCCGGGAAAGCCTATATATATATATGTGTAATATATACGGAATTTGATGCTTCTATCACTTCACCATCATAATAAAAATAATATGTATGTATAAAAAAAAGGATGAAAAAAAAAATTATATGTATGGGAAAAAATTTCAAGAAAAAAAAAAAAGGGTGTTTAGAGGTGTATTATAGATGAAATTTCATGATTTTTTCCATATGAAATACAATATTCTACTTTTTTTTTTTTTTTCATCTACACATCCGTTTTTTCCTATTACATTTTTTTTTTGTTCATGTGAAAATAATGATAAAAATAATAATAATGAAGAAGAAGAAAACCGATTTTTTTCTTGTATGTTTATCAATTGGCGTTAGCTGGATATTTTTTTTTCTTTTTTCCTTATTTTAAAGCCTATAGACGATGATAGTACATAATATGTATTACTTTTGAGCTTTAAACAAAATAATATCAATACGACGATTTATGGTAGAAATGTGTATTTTTTCCACTTATTATTGAAGAATTCCCTAATTCCTGGCAAATTTTTCTTACCAAAAAAAAAAAAAAAAAAACAGAACACCATGGAAGATTATAAAAAACATCCTGGATTCCTTTTTTTTTCTGTATGCCTTCATTCGTTTTATTTTTAACCAATTTTTTTTTTTTTTTTGCTTCTTTCCGTTTTATTCATTTATCGTTTTTTTTTTGTGTTCTTGTTTTGTGTTTTTTTTTTGTTTTGTTTGTGTTCTGTTTTGTTGTTTTGTAGGCTTTTCATATCAGCCTGGATTTCGTATACACTAAAAAAAAAATCATAATAATAAAATCAATAAAAAGCGACGTCAGGACGAAGTTGTTTTATTTTTTATTTTTTCTTCATAGTATGTGAAAGTTGTAAAATGTATGTAGGATAAAAAATTTTTTTTTTTCTTTGCGCCTACATTAATTTCTTTTTTTTTTCTTACATATTTTTTTTTTTAAAGGATTCTCTAAAAATACATGAATTCTATTTATAACATAAACTCAGAAGACTTTATTAAATTTCAATTAAAATTATAATTTATAAAAAGTTATGTAAAAATAAAAGAAAAAAAAAATAAGCCAAAAATTTTACTAAGCAAAACAAAATTTCTTTTAACAGGAAAATAGGAAAAAAAAAAAACTAAGAGTAAATAAAAATAAAATCTATTAAAGTACAAATTTCATAAATAAAGTAAAAAATTGATTATTATTAAATTTGAATTGCGAGAAAAAAAAAAAAAAGAAGGAAAAAAAATTCTTTAGAAGATACACGAATGAAAATCTAAAATTGTGTGTTTTGTATAATTTTTTTTTTTTTTTTTTTGCTTTTGAAATAAATAACAGTGAACTTTGTGTGAACTTTAACGATAAAGCAGAAATAAAAAGTTTAAAATAAAAATTTATTTATACGACTGGAAAAAAAAAATAGTATCTTATAATTGAAATTTTATTTATGAATAAAAAAAAAAATAAATAATTGTAAAGTGAAAATTATACTTTAATACATGTGGTTTGCATGTATTTTATACAATTAAAGAAAAATAACAAAAAATTCATAAAATTTGATTCATTAATATAATAGTGGCCTAAATAACATAAAAATACCAGAAAATTTTTATTTTTTTTTAAATAATGTGAAAAAAAAAATTCAGATTCTTTTTTTCTTAAGATACGAGAAAAAGTTTTTTTTTTTTTAAATTTAATTCCAAAAAAAAAATAAATAAAAATACCTTCTCATATAAAATATTATCAGGTGATTCCATAGGTTACCTACTTACTAACTTGTATATTTAAATTGAGAAAAAAAAAATTAAATTAATAAATTCATCGGTTAATTTTACTATTTAAATTTATAGTGTGCATCTTATAAAATTTAAAGATACATTTTCTTCAGGTATTTTTAGTTCATTCAAAGAAAACAAATTTTTTTGTTTTGTTGATTTGTTCACGAAACGGCTTAAAATTTAAATCAACCGTGGTGACATAGACAACTTGATTAGAAAAAAAAAAAAAAATTACAAAAATTTTGATGAAAATTTTTTGTGGATTTTTTTAATCGTTCATTTTTTTTTTTGTTTGTTTCCAACATAAAAAAAAAAAAAAAGAATTTTATTTTGAACAACGGCGTTAAAAGGTAAGTGGGAAGATGATTTTTTATTTAAATTATTTTTTTGAAATAAAAAGTGATTTATTGTGTTTACACAAAAATGTTATCGGAAAAAAAGTATGAATTTCTTTTGAAAAAAAAAAAAAAGGGTAAGAAACATTATGTTTTGTTTTGATTTTATTCTGTTTTTTTTTTTTTTGCTTTAATTTTTTTTACCTGTATCAAAAAAATTAAAAATGAAAAAGAATGTTTGAAGGTAACCGGAAGAGAATTAATTTTATCATGTAATTTTGTTTTGGCGTGTGGTGTGTTTTGGGTTTTTATTTTTAAAAAAAACTGTTTTGTTTTTCTTCGTTTTTGATTAAAAAATATAAATAAAATGAAATTATTATTTTTTTGTTGTTGTTATGATCATAAATTAATTTTTTTCTCATATTTTGTTGATATGATAAGCGATTAAGGTGTAATTTTGAAGATATTTTTATGGGAAATTAATGATGAATGTTGTTGAAAGATTGCGAAAAAAAAAAATTTATATATGTATGTGAAAATGGAAAAATTTGTAATTTTTGTTCAGGGAAAGGTATGAAGAAAAATTGTTGAATTTTCAAAATGGAGCAATTTAAGAATTTAAACATAATTAGAGTAAATTAAAAAATTTTTAAACCAATTTCTATTTTGATAGCAAATATTGACACATAGGAAGAATTAAAGTTTTAAACAAAATTTTAAGGACACAAAGGAAATCAAATAAAAATTAAAAAAAAAAAAACAAAGTTTTTTACCAATTACATTTTTATCTTTAACTTTTTCTAATCATTTTTCTCTACTGTTCCAGACAGCTTTTGTCGCACTTTTGTCGTTTGTATTTTTCTCGCACTCTAGCTCCAGATAGGTTGAGATTGTTGCCTTTTCCACATAATTTTTTTGTTTCTCCTAATTATGCCATTTTAGGATCAAAAATTTCAACTATTTAATTGTTCTTTGATCTTTTCTTTAGAAATATTGCGGATTTGTTGGTTAATCCATATGAAAAAAAAAATGCTTAGAGTGCAAAGGGCTTTTTAAACTAAACCAAGTATAAAATTATTTTTACCTTTTTTTTATCAAACAACCGTAAAAACAAAATAAACAAAAAATTACCTATACTTAATTAAACTTCTATTTTAGCTATAAATTTATCTTTCTCTTAAACTATAAAAAACTAAAATTTCATACACATACATACATACATTTTTACTAACATAAAATTTGTACTTTTTGTTCGTACAGATTTTGCTTTTTTTGTGTTCAATTTGTGCTTTAAAAACAAATAAAGTTTTTTTTTTTTTTGTTTTTGTTTTTGTTTTAAAATTCACAATAAGAGAAAAAAAAACTTACAAACTAAAATGAAAACAATCTGAGTAATCTGACCAAAAAAATAATTATGTAATTCATATTGAAATGAAACACAAAAGTCTTAGGAAATGTTTCAAAAAAAAGTTTTTGTTGTTGTTTTTGTTGTTATATTCCATTTTCTATTCTTTTAAAAACCCGTACATTACCTTTACTTTGTAATTTAGATTTTTTTTTTGTGTTTTATACTTTTTTTTCGTACGTTATTTTTTTTTTTTTTTTGTAGTATATTTTGCTTGCTTGGGTAAATATAGTTATTTTTTGTACTTGTTGAAAATTATCATGTCTCCGTGTATTAGATAAATTGTAATTGATTAATTGACAATTGGGTTTTTTAAAATGTGAAACTAAACACAATTTTATTTATCTTTTGCTTTTTTGTGGTTTTGTTTTGTACAATGTATTGTATGTTCAACAAAATTTACTTCTTTTATTTTTCATTCAAAAACTGGAAAATTTATAATTAAAAGTTTTCTGTTGTGTAGATTGTTGGTGTATTGTACGAAAGAGTTATTTTTGTTTTCTAATAAAATGATAATCTAAGCAAAAAAAACAAAATAAAAAGGAATTTAAAAAAAGAGGTATAATTAGGGTAATAATACTAGTCCTTTTGCATTTCAACCTTTTTTTTTTCCATGGGTGAACCAGTAATTCTGCAATTAAGGTGTCTGAGACGAAAGTAGCATGGTAGAGGTAAACAAAAAGTTACTTTCTATAGGAGGGCAATTATCAATCGTTTGGCCACTACAGAAAGTTAAAGTTAAATTGTGCTTATTTTGCTTAACACTTTACAACTTCTTTAATAATACCCTACACATGAATGTTTTCCATCTTTCGACAGAAAATCTTGCATGCTATCTTTGAGTATCTTATTCAGATCCTTATTCTTTCAGCTTATTATTACTTTATTTTGAAATCACTTGTTCAAGATGCTCAAACGTTACTAATGGTACAAATTTGAAACGGACTGCTGCATCTGAAAGGACTAAATTAACGGAGGCTCAGGGACGATATATGTTCTGTAGAAAATAACCACAGCAGTTTTCAAGGCCAATCGGAGAAAAATAAAGTTAATACTTATTTTTGTACTTTTTGAAAGCAACTCCCACTACTTTTGTAAAAAATGAAAATTAACCCTGGCTTTTATTAAAAAATTTTAATTAGCATATCATAAAGTAATTTGTAAGTTTTATTTTGGACCTTTTATTTATTGTCTCGTAGAATAATGATATATTAGAATAAAACCTGAAGGAAAAATAAATATGTAAAACGTTTGTAAGTAATAAAAATTGATTTGAAATTGAAACAATGGGTCATTGGAGAAAGAAAAGGTAAAGGAAATGAGTTTTTAAAATTTGTTTTACCTTAAAGGTTTTTTTTTTTTTTGTTGAAGTGAAAGAAGAAGGATATTTTATAAAAAAAAAAGAGGAAAAAAAAACTATTAATTAAAAGTGAAAGAGTTAAAAGAATTTAATTAAAAAAGAGAGAGTAATTTTAATAAAAGCAAAGCAGAGCAAGATAAAAAAAATAAATTACATTTTTCTGGTGCATAAAAGTTTGATTAAATGGCAACTTTTTTTTTTTGGTATTCAGGTATTAACTCATAGAGTTAGTTTAGTTTTACTGGAATTTTTCTTATTTATTTTTTCCTTTTAATACCTAGAATTCCTTCATAGTAAAATTTATATTTAATGTTTATTTAAGCCTTTTTTTTTTTTAGTTGAATGAAATGATCTAAACATTTAGGTACTTCAATCAATTTTAAAAGGGCAATGAAAATCATTGGGTAATGTGCAATAGTAAAAAAGTTATAAATTTTAATTCCGGAAAAGCTATAGAAATAAAAAAAGGAGACAAAGGAAAAAATAATGATTTAGGGTTTAAGGGTTCTTATTAGAAATAAATTTTAATTACAAAAAAATTAATTGGGTAATGAAAAAAAAATTATTTGTCAAAAATTTGTTAGAAAAAATAAATGAATTATGTTTTTGAACTTTAATTTTGAAAGTTATTATAGAAACGAAGGTCCTTATTATTCTAGTTTCAGTGCACCTGAGACTCTTTTAAAAATATTCTGTTTCTTGCTGGAAGTGTTGATTAATATGCATTTTCGATTATTATTTAGAAATTTCACTTTTCTTTTTGTTTTCCTTTTTTATTAGATTTTTATTATTTGTTCGATCAAAAATTATTTAAAAAAATAAAATTTCTAAAACAAAAATTCTTAAAAAAAGATTTCTAAAAACAAATTTCTGGAAAAAAAAATTTCTTAAAAAAAAAATTCTTAAAAAAAAGAAAAGTATTTTAATGGTTTATAATCACTTAATTTATAATTTTTATTGCTTCAAATTATGTTATTTAGAAAAAATTACCACTTTAAGGAAATTTAATTTATGTACGTAGATATTCGTATAATTTTGTATACCATTTATGCTTCTTGCGTCTAAAATCAACATCAACTTTTTAATTATTCATCATTTAACATTAAAAAAAAAAACCTATCCTTTTTATGAAATATTTTGCATTTGTTTGTATATTGTTAATATAAATTGTAATCATTAAAAAAAAATGTGTGTATGTTGTTTTTTCATTTTTTCATGCTCCTATTCAGATATAAAGACATCTCATTATAAGTATGTTATTTTAGTATGCGATTAACGAAATATAATGTTTTCATTTAATGTGGAATATTTTATTTATTTTTTGTTGTCTAAAATTATTCATTTTCTATAGGAATTTTAAATAATGTATAATATCATCATTTTTTATATGTTCTATCTATAATATGTGTAATTTTTTTTTTTTTACATTATATTATATGTTATGTAGAAGAGTATCTATTTTATGTAGATATATTAGTTCCGGAAGATACAGAAAAAAATATATACATACATATATAATAAACATATTATATCCTCCCATCATTTGTAAAAGATGTATAATATCTATAGATGTACAATTTAGTTGCTTTAATTCTTTTATTTAAATTTTTTGAATACTTCATATATGTACACACATATGTATACATTTACTATATGTATATGTATGTATGTACGAGTATTATAAAATAAACCAGTAATTGAGTTGTAACCTAATTTTAATTTCTCCATAATAATAAAACTATAATAAGTTTTAAATTGTCTGGAAAATAAAAGTTGCTGTTGCTATTTAATTTTATAATCCATCATGTATGTTTATATGTCTATACAAACATATGTGTACTATTATGTTTTAGAAAATACATAAAATATACTATTATGTTAGTTTCTTTTATTTGCATTATATTTTCTATTCAATTTTTATTTTTTCTTTTATATTATTTAAATTTTAATAAACAAAAATTATATATGTTTTACAAAAATTTATTTATTTTTCAGTAATTAATCATATTAAATATTTCAAAGGAAAAAAAAAAAAAAAACAAAGAATGTTTAATAACATATAGTATCTTTAATCTTTCGTAACTCTTTTATGTGTTATAGAAAATATATTTTTTTTATTATTATCTTTAAACATACGAGTATACATATGTATATGTAGGTCATTTAAAAAGATGTTTTTTGTTTTTGTTTTGGTAATTTTACAAGTTCTATAAGAATTTTATTCTCTAGTATGGAAAATTTTTGAACTTGAAAAAAACGTTTTAGAAAAAGGATGTTATGTAAAATTCCATAAATTGGTCACCCTACACCAAAAAATTCCATAGACATTCGAAAATTTTTAAAAAAATATTAAATTACAATAAATATTTGCTTTTTTTTAAAATAATTTCTCGATTAAATTGATCTCAAAAAAAAAAAAAAAAAAAAAAAAAAAAAAAAAAAAAAAAAAAAAAAAACAAGGAACACACAACGTTGTATGAAAGAGGAAGAATAATACAAAATAATATTGAATATTTTCAACTCAAGAAGGTTTTTTTTCAAAGATTGAGTATAAATATTTCATATTGTACTGCAAAAATTAGCAAGGATTTGAGAGAATATAAAATTTGTATTTCCTATAAAATCTTGTTTTGGAAATAATTGAGTCTTTTGAATATACAAATTTTCGATTTAAACAATTTTTTAGGCTTAATAAAATTTTATTGGAAGTTTTTTTTTACGGTTTTTTCGCATTATTTTTCTCACTTACATAGGTATGTTAAAACTTATGAGTTTTTGTTTTTTGTTATTAAAAAGTGTCTTCAATGAAGTCTTCAGGACTAATATGATTGTTTTTTTCCATGAGTAATTTTTTAGATAAGTAAAACAACTTAATTTTCTTATTTCTATCCTTTTTTAACTTGCTTAAAATATTTTAACACATACATACATATATTCTTTGTAATTTTCATGAAAAATTTATATTTTAAATTCCATTATAATCGGTCTATAAATAATAGAGATACTTGGCTCATGTTGAGTGAATCTTTAACATCATATGTCACATACATAATATATGTATGTATGTGCCATAAAATTTTTTTTTTTTGCTTAAAAATATTTACTTAAATTTAAAAAAAAAATGTACGAACGAGAAATATTATAATTTTTTAAAAAAAAAGGATAAAAAAAGTTATAAATTATGAAAATTCACTTTTTTTTTTGTTTTTGTATGACAATATTGGTATATGTGGAATTTTATCTATAAAAATATATTTATATATTTTAAAGGAACACTTTCTGATAATCTAAAAAGTATGATACATCTAAAGTATAAATTTATAAAAGAAACATAAAGTAAAAAACGAAAAAAAAAACAAAAAAAAAAACAGGGAATTATTTTTTATAAGTTCAATTAAGTAAAAAGTGTGCTTGATTAAAATTAATGAATGAAGAAGCATCATCATCTTCATTATTATCATTAATATATAGCTTTTTTTTTTTTTATAGATTAGGTTCTTATATAATACATACATATACATATATAAGATATTATAAGGATATGTCGATTATGAAAACTATGCTTTTAACAGATTATAAAAGTCTATGCTTTTAAGAAATTTCATTATTATTATTATTATTATGATGATAATGATAGATACATTGTAAAAGTACTTATGAACCTCATTCCCTTTACACAAATTATTAAGTACATAGATTATTTTTTATAGGTGAGTAGGTAGTATGTCATAATAGATATGTATGTTGTGGCCTGTGGGTTGTATTTGTGATGAAGTTATTATGCTTTCAGAATTTAAAAGAAAAAAATAAATAAGTCTAACATTTTTAGCAGTTCAAATAAAGTTCAATGAAAAATTTTTAGATGAAAGGGTTAAAATACCAAACACTAAAAAAAAACCTAAAAAAGGAAAAATTCAAAAACCAAAAACAAAAAAAAAAGAACAAAACTTTTTTAATGAATTTTGAACAGGTGTGCCTTATTGATTTTATTAGCTGGTTATAGTATTTTTTTTTTGTACTAAAATAGAAGCAATAAGCATGTATTAAATTATTCATTGATAATAATCATATGGCGGCTCTTATTTATGTAGAGCATAAGGCATTACTTTAAGCATTATGGAATAGTCAATAGATATTATGTATGTATATATGTAATAGGGTCCGAATATGTATTTTATCTTTAAGCTTTAGCCTTAAGAGTAATCTTAAATCTTAGAAGCAAAAAAATAAAACAGAAAAACATGTTATTTAGTTTTTTCTTGAACGCATAATCTAAGCATGGAATGGTATTTATGCTTTAGTTTTTTTTCTGTGGGGTTTTTTTCTTTTTTCTTTCTTGAAAAGATAAACTTTACCACGACGATGCTTTGCATCGTTGTATTACGTTTTTGCTTCTTCGTCTTCTTCTTTAAAAAAAAAAAAAACATGAATATTGAACGTATATTATAAAAAACTGGTTTTCAACACCTGATTGACGATTTAGACGGAGAAGAACAAAATGATGAAGGAGAGGGTGCAGGAGGAGGAGGAGGAATATTTAACATACCTTTACCTTACCTTTAGATTTTAGTAGACTTTAAACTATGATAGAAAAATAGAAGAAAAAGAAGAAAAAATAAAAGAAGTTATTATGCTACGATTATGTTGTGGTTGAGATTTTTGTTTTTCTACACATTTTTTTTTTCGTGAAGTTATGCAGAAATTAAAAGAAAAATAAATTTTCAACAACAACAAAAAAATGAATTATTTTTTTTTTTTTTTGTATTATATTCTTAAAAGTTGAAATTGGAAAAACTTCTTTTTCTGGTCTTTAACAATTTCGAAAAAGAAGAGAGGGGGTTAAAAGCATTGTGAAAAAAAAAAAATTAATGTTGATTTGTTTCTTTTTCGTTTTTCTGTTAAAATGTTATTTTTGAATTATACTTGAATTAATCCTATATAAAAAATGAAAAAAAAAAAAAAAAAATAACCATGAAATAACAACGTTTTTTATTTTTAAATTTTGTTTTGAAAATGTATCGTATATCAAGCAAAAAACATAATGTAACGGCCAAAACAGAGAGTGAGTGAGTTGAAAATAAGTTAAAGCAAAAATAAAATAAATAAATAAAATGTTGAAGTACACAATCTTGTTAGATAAAATTGAGTATCTTGTTTTGCTACATAAACGCAAAAGTAATGAATATTTGTTGTATGTATGTAATTTTTTTTTATTTTATTTTATTTTTGTTATTGTTGTTGATTTTTTTTTTATTTTTATGTTGGAACATAGAAGAAATATATACATATTTAATATATCTTATATGTTTTATCTCATTCCTTACATAAGATACATCTACAAATGGAGCAACGAAAAGAAAAAGAAAAAAAAATAAAGAAAATACAAACTGAAAACATTTTTATCAGACAGTCTTATTATATTTTTATACATGTTTTGTCATCATCATTATCTTGTTTTTAAATGTATTGTAGGATCTATAAAATGTCAAGAAAAAAGCGCCACTTATTTAACTTATTATTGAAATAGGTATGACCACTTTGAATCAACAGAAGAGAAAAAAAAATAAATATTGTTTTTGTTTTTTTTCTTTTCTTTCCTTTTTTATAATTTTATCTTTCCTTTAATGATGAATTTGAAATAATTGACTAAAGAATAAAGGTATTTTTTAAATAAGAAAGTAAAATAAAAATGGAACAAAAATGAGATAAAATGTAAACAAAATTTTATATAAGGTACTAGAAAGTGTTACCATTCTGTACATAAATATGAATTTTTATTGTGAAATTTTAATTTTAATTCTTAAGTTTTCAGTTTTCGGTTAAAAGTTATAGTCAACTGTTCAGATAAAAATTAAGTTCTAAAGAGTAAATCAGATTAGTAGATGATTATGGTCGTTCAATTGCCAATTTTACACATTAAATTGATCTAAATGTTTGACTATACTAAATAGAGAAAATGATTAAGGCAGTAATATAATTCAAAAGTGCCATTTTTCCTCCCTATTAGATTTGAGTTCGAAGTTGAATATAAAAAGTAAATTTCTATTGTAAAATACATAAAAAATTCATTGTAAACCTCAACTTTGAATTGGTTTGAAATATTAAATTTTCTTTTTGCAGGCTTGATTTGATTGAGCTTCAAAATTTTTCCTAATCCGATATATACAACGTATTTTTTGCCAAACGATTTCTAGATCTTCAAGCATTTTGATAACTTCTTTCAGGAAAAATGCTTCAACAATCAGTAGAAAATGTGCATTTCGAAAGTTCTTCTTGGGTTTACCTGTTCCTGTTTTTTTTTTCAAATTTTTAAATATCAAATTTTTTTCTCAATTTTTTCTCTATTTTTCTTTAAAAAAGGAATATTTTCACGGTCTGCGGAAAATGAGTTGAAGGACCTTATTTCCTTCAAGAAGTTGTTTTCATTAATAAATTTGAGCTTTTTATATCCACTTAAATATATATGTATATTTATACCCTCTATATGTGCGTATTAATTGTGAAGTAACGATAACCTAAAATATTTTACAAAAGATGTAATTGTATTCAATAGTTTAATTTAAAATATTAAATATAAATTTTTTTAAATTTTTTTCAAGTGATAGACGTTATTTCATACTTTGTTTTTTTATTCATAAAATAAAAAATAAAATTCAATTAACATATTTCCATTTAACATATGCTTCTGTCGTATTTATTTTATATGTTGTCAGCTATTCCATGAATTTTCATGAATCAAATTAATCTAAACTAAAATTACAATGGAATAATCATAAAAAATTAAATATTTCTAGGAAATACTGTAGAAATTTTGTAAATGATCATCATTTTTCATATGTTCAATTGGTGTGGTAAAACGTTTGAATGTAATTTGATTATTGTGGATAAATAAAAAAAAAAAATTTTTATTTATCATAATTACTTGAGCAAAAGAAAATTGGTACTTACTCGAATTGGTGAATTGTTGTCATTTTTGTTTTACAACTAAGGAGAATTTTGTTTTCTAGATGGAAAATTGAAAAAGCTCTTTAATATTATTAGTTGAATTTTTCACTGTACAATACGGGGATGAAAATCCTTGATTATTTTTGTTTAACTATTAAAATTAGAGTTTTAAGTTTCGTTAGTTATTGTCAAAAAAAAAAAAAAGTGGTATTCCATGATATTTTCCTTTCTAACGTATTTTTAATTTTCAAATTTTAACACTAAGGTTGCTTTTCTTTCCCTTTTCTTGTTCTTCCTGCAAAAAAGCGATTTATAGGAAAGATAACGCATGTGAAGAAAGGAAGTATAACGAGAGTATACGTCATGTAGACCTTTAGGATTATAGGTATATCTCAGTCCGAAGCAGTTCCTTTTTATAGTCAGAATTTTAAAAGTTGAGGTTTCGTATTATACTAGAAAAACATGCGCAGAAAAAAAGATACTTACACACATGCGTTTTTGTTGTTGTAACACGTTTCTTCTTTCGTATATCTACACAAAAAAGATCACAAAGGCATGTAAAACATGCGCAAAAAAACCTCAACTCTTAAAATTCAGACTACAGCTCCACTCTTTTACCATTTTATTGTATCTTATTTCTTTTTAAATTTGAAAATAAATAGCAATCAATATCAATAAACGTGAGAATATTTTATCATTTGAATATTCACGTGTATTTAATTTTTTTTCTTTTTAATTTTTGCTAATTTTGTTTTTTTTTTTAGTTTAAAAATGAAATATTTAATAAATTTTTTTTAAATTACCATTCTCTTTGAATGCGTTTTAATATGTTGAGTGGTAACTCTTTTCCACTTTTTTTCTTTTATATCTTAAAAAGTTCATAAAAATCCAAATAACATACAGAATACATTTGTGTTATAGGTAGTACACATGAGAACTTAAGAATTATTTAAGTATTTCAAGTTTTTAAACTGGTTTTTATGTTCTTAAAGAAAAAAAAAAAACATATTTTTTTTAAAAATTTTTTTTTTAATCAGCATAATCATAAATACATATGTACATAAGTTATTCTTCCTTCTGTTGTCGTTTTATTATAATTATTATACAGGTATTTATTATTTTTTCTTGCTTGACCTTTTTCATTATTAGAAAAAGACCCTTTTTAAGTAGAAAATTACGATATGAAAGGTATCCAACAGCCGTCATTGTGACTAGGTTATGTTTATTTGAATTTCCTGTGATGTTTTGCAAAATAATAAAGATGAAAAAGAAGAAGAACAAAACTGCTATATTATGCAAAAATATTTTTGCACCTGTTGAAGCTACTTGAATACCAAAAGACCACCTTTCTTTTTATATTTTTTCAACTTACAAATTAAATTCATTATAACATAATAGAATAAAGGACATTATATTGTACATATTATTTAAGGTTTTTTTTAATATATTGTACACGCAATATGTGTTTTTTTTTTCTTATTGTTAGTTTAACATACATTCAGGGAAAACAAAATAACAAGCACCTAACTATATATTCAACTTACCTGTATTACGTAGGTAAATTCTTCCTCTTCTTATTATTTTGCATTTATAATTAAGGTCTTTTTATTCCTTCCATTTCATTGTTTTTTTTTTTTTTATGAAAGAAAAATATGAAGAGCTGCAATTAAATAAAATTCTTTAATTCAGTTTTATGTTGTTGTTGTTGTTGTTTTGTTTTCATTTTACAGGTTTTACATTCTTTTTAAAAAGTAAAACAACAACAACAACAAAAAAAAATATGCTAAATTGAAAAATAAGAAAATAACAACAACAAAAAAATTTATAAAGAAAAATGAGAAGCTGGTATAACAAATTGTGGGAAAATATATATTTTTTTAATTCATCTTTATTATTGTTGTTGTATTGTTGTTTTTTTTTATATCAAGACTTTTAACTTCATTAATGGACAAAATGATAATGAACTTCTTTATTTCAAGTAAGTAAGAGAAAAATTTAATAGGCATATAAATTTTATGTAATAATATCTGAAGATGTTTTTTTTGTTCGTTTTCTTCAAACATAAATCTTTCTATTCTTTTTTTTTAACTCTTTTTTTGTAATTTAAATTTCACTTATTTTATTTTAATCATATGTTTCTAGTTAAAAGTGAGAATTTAGAAAAAAAAAAAAAAAAATTAAATAGATAGGTGTTCTGTATGTGAGAAAAAAAAGCATTATTATTTGTGTTTTTTTTTTTTTTTTTTTTTTTTTTTAAATAAAGGGGTTCTATGGTTCAATGAATACGTTCTGGGTCTTTAATTAAATGTGTTTTTTTCTCTCGTTTAGTTGTGTAATTAAAAATTAGTAAGAGACAATTTATATTTATTTTTAAGTGTTGCAAATTTTAAAAATTAAAAGTAATTAGTTTTTTATCTACTTTAAATTTTATTTTACAATTAATTATTTCATTTGCAAATTTTTTTTATAAAATTTTATTATTTTATTTTTAATATGTGCACTTTTATTTCAAAGAAATAAAAAAGATAGATTTTTATTGTTATTGTCAGCAATATTAGCAGTTGTTGATTGTTAATAGATACCGCCAGTTAATTAATAAACAAAAACATAAAAATAATATTTCACTAATTTTTTAAATAATTGAAAATAAAATTTAAAACTTCAAGTTTGTTTGTTGAAGAAATCCACCTTCATGGTAACAACTATTTCACAAATTTCCAGTATGTATTTACTTATTTATGTATGTGCTAATTCATTTGTTTTTTACTCCAATTTTTGGACATCATCAGTAGTTTCCATGGCTTTTTTCTAGACTCTTTAACTCAGGAAATGTTTATAAGGATATTAAAGCAAAAGTGGTACCAGAAACATACGGTACATTTCCCTTTCTTCTTCATTTTTTCCATCTTTAACCATCAACGCTGTGATAATCTAGTGCAAAAAGGAATTAATTAAGAATTCAATCCGTTGATAGAATTATGTAGAAGAGCTACTTACTAAATTCTTAAATTCCCATGAGGAATATAAAGCACAAAAAAAAAAAAAAAACTAAAACTTTAAGATAATAATTAATTTTTTTCTAAATTTCAACATGAAGCTTTATTCGCTTTTGCTTTAATGACTTAATTTTGGATTGAAGTTTTTTTCGAAAAAAAAAATTACACAACAAAAAAATGAATCGATATTTCCTAAATAGATTTCGTTTCCAGTACAATTGTTTATTAACGAATTAAATTTCTGTTTATATTTTCCATTAGGAACAACAAAGAAAAATAATTAATCTACTAAAAACTGTTTATTACTAAACAAACAAAAGCTATATACATATATATGTTATAATATAGCCCATTTACTTTATTTGCTTTCTATACATACATACATATATTTCCTTTGAAACACATACTTAAGTATACAGATTACCAGATACAATTATTTATCTGACCTTTTGTATTAGAAATAATCAGGGTCAAGATTATGATCTTACAAATATAATGAAAATGTTTAAATAACATTCAAGTAAAGCCGAAAAAAGACTTTAAAATAATTTTTTTTTTTTGCTTATTATTTTTTTTTTTTAATATGGTACTCCTATTAAAAATTCGATAATGATAGATTTAAAACTTTAAGATACATTCCATTGTATATTTATATAAAATTTTGTTTTACTATCTTCATTATGTATAACTGTACCTTTTGTAAGTTTCATCAGATTACACGTGTAAGACATACATAATGTTGATTTTTTGTCTTATGTTTTATTTTTTATTTTTTTTTCAACATTTTACGAAGATAATTTTTGGGAATAATTTGCGATTGTTGAAGCCAAAATAAAGAAGAAAAAAATTGTCTGAAATTTTAAAAAATCAGACAGAGAAACTTTTTTAAATTACAGTGCAGAAATTTTTTTTTTTTTAATTTCTGTATGTGAACCAAAAAATAAATAAGTTTTTCTACGATTTTTTTTTCTTCTTTAATTTTCAAACCAAACAATATAACAAAGCAATAAAACCAACAACAACAACAAAATAAACATAAAAAAAAGTTAAATTACACATAATAAGTAATGAGATTGCAAAGAGCAGAAAAAAAAGCAAGGCCAAGAAGATTAATAAAAAAGAAACAGATTTTTTTTTCTTCCTATCTTATTTTAAAATTTAAAATTGTTTCTTAAGAAAATAAAAAAATAAAACGTGTATGACGTCAACTACGTGTCACAGAATTCATATTAGAAGCTTAACGAAAAATTTAAATTTAGAAAAAGATGAACAAAATAGGAAGAAAACGAAATTACTGAATCTTTGCCTGTTTAGAATTTATTAAGATAATTTAATGTTTTTCTTTTTCTTCTCATATAATTTTCCGCTAAAGCTTGCTTATAATCCGGATGATGAAAAATTTAAAACACTTTTGATTGGAATTAATCTCTTTTTATACGAAGCTTTTTTTTTTGTGATAAAAAATCTTTGTAAATGTGGATTTTTTTTGTTTTGGTCCGTTAAGAACATCTTTTAAAGAAAAAAAAAAAAACTTAATTAAATTTTTGGTAGGCTTTATAAAGATACAAAATACATTTTTCAATTATCTTTAAAGGTCTTTTTTATCAGTCATTGAGATCGAAGTAGATTTGGTTTTTATCCAAAAAAAAAAAAATGATGCTATACATTTTTTTTTTTCTTAGTGAACCTTTATTATTTTTTTCCTTAAATAATTAACACATAGAGTGTTGAAATGTGAATTAAATTGACGGCCGCACCAGGAGCGTTGGAATCGACTAGGAAAATTTTAAAATGTATTTTTCTTAATCATTTAATTGATATTGCCAAAGTAATTCAGTAATTTCAGGGTGTTATTGATCAGAAGATTTATTTCAAGCTGGTAGTAAATTTGTTCACAAACTGAGTTTAATTTTGATTTTTAATTTGTTGGTATAGAGAAAAAATTCTTTTCGAATTGAGCCTAGATTTAAACGTACAACATTTTATTTTAAATCATATGAATTTCACAAAAATTCTTTCAAAGTTTTGTGTTTTTCTATTTACCTGGCTCTTGAAGATTTCAAATAATATTAATGCTTGCTAAAAAAAAACTTTTTTCCATACACATTTCATTACATACAAAATTATATTCAAATTGTTTTTTTTCTTCTTTTTTACAATTATGGTGTATTCAGTCAATTCTTATAATATTCTTCAAATTTTTCTTTCAACACAAAATAAATATTTAAGAAATTTTTTTCTTAAGAGTTATTTAAAGTATTTTTGTAGAAATTCGTCAATAAAAATATGGTAAAATTTGAAATAAATTGTCTAAATAAAAGAAGGAAAAAAGGAAGATTTTCATGAAATGTATTTGTGTATGCTGTTCAATTGAGTTTGAGAGTATATTTTAAGAAAAGAAATTTTATCTGTCAATACTCATACTCAAATTCGGATTGTCATAGAGATGAATGTGAATATTTTGTTTTTCTATATTTGTATACACACTCGTGTAAAAAAAAAGGGAAGAAAATAAAAGAAAAATGTGAATACATATATGTATATATTTTTTCAAATATAAAATTGAAGTTTAAACACAAATTTCGAATGAATAAATTTTATTTGTGGCGTAGAATAAGGTTTTTTTTTTTCTTAAAAATTGTTTGTGTGCAATTAAAGGTAAAATTATGGAAAATAAAAAATAATAAAACCTAGTATTTGTTTTGTTATGTAACTATTTTCTATTAGGAAGATAAATATGAAAAATGGCTTTGATTATATTGCATCATATGTATATAATATCGTATAGGTACTGATTTTTTTGAAAAAACCTTATTAGACAAGCTGTACCAGTAGGTTGAAGCTTTTGACTCATTATTGCTCATTAAAGCTAAAGAAGAACCGTGGAAGACGGAAATTCTTCTATAGAATATGGTAATCAAAATTCAATATTTATGCAAGTTAAAATCCTTTGAGTTTTAGAATGTAGGCGTAATCTTATTGGTCAGACATATACTCATACTTTATCCACCATATTCTCTAATGATGAACCCCATCGAAGAAGTTTTTTGAAAATCAACTCATGTGCCAAAAATATGCTAGCTGATCCTTTAAATCTAAATTTCTAAATGTTAATATTTTAGAAAATCTTGTAATTTTTACTTAATGTTTTATTAGATACAAAGGAATAGTATAAAGTTTTGGTTTTCTATTGTAAGTTTTCGAAAGAAAATCTTGTGTATTTCAAAGAGTTCAAATAAAATATTGTAAAATATGAACTTTTTAATTAGAAGTATATTTCTTTTTAAATTCTTTTAATTAAATTATTTATTAATTGAATGCATTGTTCAAAATGAAGTGTTAATTAATTAATAAATTTTCTTTGGAAAAAAAAAAGCAATAACAACAAACGATCACTTACACATTTGTATATACTTACATATATACGATACATAAGTAGTTCAGCGCCCTTAACTAAAATATATTCTTTTACTTTATCTATTCATTTGTTAATTTTTTTCATTTTGCTTTTAATTTTCAAGTACGTTCATTCTTTTAGCAATATCTATTGATTAAACTATATTTTATGTTTATATAAACAAACTTTTGAATATTATATAGATGTATGTACATATGTTCTATATGTAGTATGTACATACAATATATACGTTTGTAATCGTATGTTTTGAATCATATAATATGAAGTTTTGTTTAGGTACACATAAAACCTAAAACAAACAAGAAAAAAAAACAAGTGTTGTAAACTTTTATATCTTATAAATAGTATTTATAGATACTTTTTTTTTTTGTACTAACTATGAATACCTACATATACAATGGAATATAATGTTTTTATAGCTGTTGTTGTTTTATTTTTATTTTATTTTTGTTTATATTATTTTTATTCACTTTTTCTACATTATTTTTTTTTTGTTTTTTTTGTTGTTGTTGCCCTATCTTACGTTTATTTTTTTTCTTCACAAATACAATCGATTTTATTTTTATTTTTTTTTCCTACCCAAACATTTTGAATTGAATTTATTTTTTGTTCTTTTCATCTTTTTGAATTGAATACAAAAAAAAAAAAAAAATAAATAAATAAATAAATAAAAATAACATAAAGAATTGAAAATCAATCGATAAAAATCCACTCGAAAAAAAAAAAAGTTATGTACAAATAAAAACTGACAAAAAAAAAATTATGAAAAATAAATGAAAATAAAAAATAAAATGAAAAGTACTCGAACTATTAAGTGGGGTTTTTGAATGTTTCTATACATTTCTTTTTGGGGATTTCTCTTTTCTCTTTTTTTTTTTTTTTTTTTTAAATATTCTTTCTTTTAAAATTTTAATTTTTTATACACACAAATACTCCTTTTGGTTTTGTGAGTATATGTGCATTTTAAGAGAGGGTTTTATTTTATTTTTTTTTACTTTAATATTTTTGATTTAATAAAAAATAATTCATATTTCTTTTCCCATTGAAAAATCTGGAAAGATTAAATACACAGAAATTTGAATAAAATTTTTTTGAAGTAAATAAGAAAAACAGAAACAAAAAACCGTAATACTTAAAGGAAACAATTCAGTTTTTTTTTGGTAAAAAGATAAGTTGAAATGAATTTTTTTTTATAATAATTCAGAAATAATAATACTTATCTCCTGAAGATCACAAATTTATTTATTTAGGTATCTGTTTTTTTTTTTATTATTATTAAAGAATTATTTAATGTTAATATTTTTAAAGTGATATTAGTTTGAGAGGAAACAATTTTTTTAAAGATTGTGTAGAGAATGCTTAAGAAATATAAGCTTAGGTTTGAGTTTTTGTGAGTCATAGTTTGTTTCGGAATTTGAGAGTTTGATTGAAAAAGGACTAATCGAAAGTCAAAATATTATCAGAAAGTGAGATTAAAGGTAGAGTAGAAGTTTTATGTTGTACAAAGTGAACACATGAAAGAAAAGATGGATGTTTATTCTGTTTAAGCTTTCGTAGAGTGTTTTTCCATTTCATACAGCACTTACAATTTAAAATGGAATACGAATCACTGACTTTACTGGTAGAAAACGAATTTATTCGTATTACACGAATGGTACTGATATTTGTGAAGTTTTAAAAGGATTGCGAACTACTAAATTTGTTGTTCACTGATATTTTGTGCAGTTAGGTAGTTGATTTGTGTATTTCCTTATAGTCAGTAAGCAGAGCTCCGAACTACTGCAATACCGAACACTTATAACCAATTCAAATTAATTGGTATTTATTCAAAGCTGAATGAATTTGGGCGGATTCGAAACCGAGACAGTTTCAGAAGACATAATCTAACACTTCGGGCCACTGGCACAATTGAAAAAATTTTAAAGGACTCAAATTGGCTAAAATCATATAAACCTTGAAATTTTCCCAGTTCAAATAAGCTGAAGAAAAAGCAAAATAATTCTTCCCAAGAAATTAAGGAAATTAAATTTGTAGTTTGACATTTTAGTATGTTTTTTTTTTTTTCAAATTATAATAAATGATTTTCACTTTTGCTGATAATTTTACAGTGCATTTCACATATCAGATTACATTTTCCTTGAAAAAAAAAAGAAAATTCAATAAATTTTCATTACCTGTATGTTGTTTTTTTTTTTGTTTTTTTAGAACATTTATATCATAAAAAAAATTCTATGTGTAATTTTAAATCTTGTTTCAAATGATGTCGATGACGACGATGATGATCATCATCATCACCATTAAAATTTTTTTTTGCCTTCTTTTATTTTATTATTTTTTTTTTTTCTACATAACTAGATAGTAAAGTTTTCTCTTTTTCTGCATGATTGCATCTTGACTACTATCATAATACAATTACCTGCGTTTTTTTTTTATATTTTTATTTTTTGTCCACTAATAGAGTATGTATCTTCTCTCTAGCAGATAGATAAAATGACGTAAAACATTCTAACGATGCAATGTAACTTTATATTTACTAACTGTGAAGACTGTATAGTAGCGGTTGATGTAGTATATAGGTACATAGTCGTTGTAGTATTTCAACCTTTTTTTTTTTTTTTTTTCAAAATAGAATATATATATTTTTTGTTTATATATTCTCTTCTATGTGGATGATCAATGTTGAAGGGCACTGGCCTCCTCTCATATGTAACATTTTGTATACAACAAAACTTTTATAAAACAGATATATTTTTACCTTTCTTATTCGTACATTTTTTTTGTATTTGCTAGAATTTTGTTTTTATTTTTAAAATTATTTTCATCGTAAACATTAAAAAAAGAAATGAAAACTTAAAAAGTGGAAGTTTTTTTAAGCGTTATATATACATTGCATAGATATACTATTTTTATGCATTTTCTAAAAGATACATAGATACAGATAGATTTGTTTTATTCTATTACTTTATGTTGATTCTACCTATATACATACACAGAGCAGATACATAGAGAGGTACACTGGCAGTACATTCGAAAATCAGCAGTTTTCAAAAAATTTGTAGACCTGTGCGGGGAAGTATGAGAGACGAAAAGTTTCTATCTCTCACGAAAAAATATATGAGAAAACTTTCGTTTATTACTCATTTACGCACAGAATATTATTATTCATATAACAAATACATATACACACACCTAATTCCCATTTGTCGTTCTAAAAATTTTTTTTAATGCATATATTGATTATTGAAATATACTGTAAATTCAACACGACCCAAAATATACGCATAAAAATATTAAAAAACATATTGCACTTGTAAATTTATTTTCTAGTTTCAAACAAAAAATTATACCTGTTTCTTCAATATGTACATATGGTATATATTTGTTGTTTATGTATCTCTTAAAATAGTATTTCAGATAAATATGTATTTGTTATTTCAAATTTTAAAAATAATTTTAAAAATTAATTTTTACATTTTCGTAAATTTTCATATCCAGAAATTTTTTTCACTAGGAAATATGAAAATTTTATCTGTAATGGATCAGGAGATCAGAATTAACAGGCATGTTATTTTATTTTATTTTACATTAAAAAATATCTAATGCTGTTCTGAATATATATTTTTACTTTAAAATATATACACACAAGCAAACACAAGAAAAAAAATGCAACAATAAAAATATTATATTCATACATTTCTCATTTCTCATATACCATACACATCATATATCTTTTCCAAAAACAACAAAACACAAAAATACCATTTACGCATAAATTGAATAATTTGTAAATTTTTTTCAAACACATATATACAATTTTTTTTGTACGGTGATTAACAAATATATTTTTGGTCTTTTGCATTGAAAAATGTATAGAGGTAAGGTAATAAGAAAAAAAGATCTTTTTTTCTATTTGAAGTGATATTATATATGCAATGAAGATAAACATGTGTATAACACCTCCTATCGTTTTTTTTTGTTACCGTCAACATATACTATCAAACGAAAGTATATATCAGCGGCTGTCCTAGTACAATTTTGTATATTAAATATATTAATGGATATTATATTAAAAAATAAACAACAAATTATACCTGTTCCAATTGTATGTGCAGCTGATGTATATGTTTTGCTGTTTAAAAAAACAAATATATATACGTATGTATGTATGTATATATCCTTTAAAATTGAATACTATTTTTTTTATTTTGAAGTGAAGTAAACTCATATATTAATTATTATTCGAAGGCATACATGTATATAACATCTCCTTATTAATTGTTTTCTTGAGGTATATCGTCAACACATACTATCAAACAATTCTTATATGGATAAATACAATGTCCTATATAATCGTTAAAGTACAAAAACATTTGATACTTTTGTAGATGATTTTGTTTAAATTTTTGATCGCTATGATTTCTGATTGCCTGTTGCAAAAAAGATTTTTAGTGCTAGAAAATTAAGGATTTTTGATCGAATTTATCAATTAAATTATTTTCTAAAATTATCATTTTGATATCAACATTATATTTGACCTGATAAACGATCAAATTTGATATGCAAATTAATAAATTTGATATGTAAATTATCATTAAAATTTATAAATGTGATCATATGCAAATTAGCTACTTGTATACTTCTTCTTCTTGAAATATACCCTCAAATCCTATGTCTTCAATTCCTCATACAAATTGGTTAAATTTTTATACTAAACCAAATGATATGTATTCTACCATATATCTGAATATGCAGTAAAGGAAAGCTGTTTCCATATGATTCTGTATAGTAATGAGAATCATGAGAATGATTGGATAGCGACTTAAAAATATTAAAATTTCTCAAATTTTTGTTAAAATTTTCTATGTATTGTATGGAAAATAGATAGAAAAGAGAATATATTTTAAAAAAGTGAGAAATTAGGAAAAAACTTTGAGAATAAGAAAGAGCTTAAACAGCTTTTAGATTGGAGGCCACACGTGGAGATTGGAGGTCAACTGGTTGGGACTATTTCGCTATATGGGAATAATAAGTCTGTTATAGAATACATTGTCATTGATACATATATGTATGTAAGTATAGTAAATTCAGTCAAATAAGAATTATATGTAGGTATGCTTGATTTTTATTGCAATTTTGCAATCACATTATAATAACATGAAGATTTGCAATATGATGACTACCGCATTGCATCGGAATTAAACAAGTATCTTATATACTAGATTTATGAAAATTGTTGATTCTTAATGTTATGAAATTATTAAAAAGAATAAAATATGAAATATTATCGTGTAAATATGCAAAACATAAAAGATAATATATCTTTATATGCGATTTCGAACTATGTTTTAGATGTATCTTTCTTACAAATTGCTTTTTTGTTTTTATGATCGATATTAATAAAAAATACATACTTATAAACGTGAAAAAAAAAAAAAATTATTACTAATAAACTTAAATTATTTTCCAGTGAGTTTATTGTTATTTCATTATATTTTTTATTTTTGCTTGTACCAAAAACAAAAAGGAAAAGTAGCTAGGTAGGTTGAGTGTATATCCTGTGTCACAATATCGGTTAACTTTAACCATTATCAATTGTTTTTTTTTTTGTTCAATTTTGAATGCAACAAGCTTAAATCGTGTTTTTGTGTGACATTTTATGTTTTTCTTTTAATAGTAATTACAAAGTATATAGTTAATGAAATAACACACACACACACACTCATCAACATTTTAAATGAAAATATGCTATAAACACACGATTCACATTAGAAAAAAAAGTGATGGTAGTCGGTGGTCGTTATAATCGTAATATGTTATGTTTGTAGCGATGATAATGATGATGATGGTTTTTCTTAGCTGGTTGATTGGGTTTTTTATTCTTTTTTTAAATTTATTTTTTTTACCATACAATTTGCTTTTGTTTTGATTGTTGGCTTGTTTTTTTTTTTTTTGTAGGTTTATTTATTTTTTTTTTACTGACAAAGAATTCAATATTACCGGAAGGTAAAGACCATACATTATAAACTAAGAAAACGCAAATCGAAAATAAAGAAGAAAAAAAAAATCTAATCATCATCAATGTCTAGAATAAAATTCTATGGTATTTTTTATTGTGAGGAGGAAAGAAAAAGGAAAACAGATTCTATCAATTCCAGAAAGGAAAAAAAAAAAAACTGGGAAAATAAAAGAGAATAGTTAATTAAAATTCGATTTATGTGATTATTAGAATTTCTTTTCAGTTAGCAATCAAGCACGAAATTATATTTTGTGTGTTTAGTTGTTCGTCTTTTTTTTTTTTTTGTTGTTCTTCTTTTATTTTATTTTTCTTGATGCCCTTTTTTTTTGCACATTATTTTATCAATGAAATAAATATGTATATGGCCAAGTGGTAAAATACAAGTATAGAATATTATTCTTATACAAAAGGCCAAATATATACAACAACAATGAATGTATCTATATATAGATATGTATTTTGATAGAAAATCTATTATTTCGATAGTTTGATTATATAAACCAATTTTATCTTTAAAATGGTATACAGACATTTTCAAGTGTAAAAAACATCCTTTTATTCATTTGATGTTATTTTAATTGAAAGTGTATTTTTCCTTTTTTTATTTTTTAATTTCATTCTTGTGTTATTTCAAAAATTATATTTTATTTCTTCACATTAGATATATAAAATGTATATCAGTTGCAATTGTGTGAAAGAAATTAAATGTGAAAATGAAAATTTAATTAAGAAAGAAATTTTCATTTCATTAATTTGATATTTTTGTTTTTTATTTTCCTTTTTATTTTTTGCTTTTCAATGTAAATGTGTGTGTACATGTTGAAATGTTGTTCCTTTTTTCTTTCTATTTTATAAAACGAGAATTAAATGTATAAAATTTGAATTAAAAGCATTTCGAAAAATTAAAATGTTAGTTAAAATTCATATTACTTTTTTCTTTCGTTTTTCGGGTTTTTTTTTTTTTTTTTTAGTTGAGTTTTAAAAGTAAAAAACAAAAATTTTTTGAATTATTTAGTTTGTTCTTGGGAAAAATAAAATATGAGAATAATTAAAGGATTTTTATTGGGTAGACAAAAAAAAAAAAGTTTGTTTTTCAAATGTGAAATGTTAAAAACATTCGAAATTTTTTAAAATTTGATTATTGTTTATGCTTAAATTTAAAAATTGTGAAAATTGGAAAAAAAATAGGGTAAAACTTTGTGTAAACTTTTTTTTTACTAGTTCTTGAAAAGTTACGATTTCTGATTTTGATTAATTATTAATCGGAAATCAGTAAATAGTGTTAATGGAGTCCTTGTAAAAGTGGTAGCTGTAATAAAGTATATTATAGAAAGAGACAGAATACATTGAAAATAGAAAACTTCTTTTTTTTCTTTTTATTTTTATTTTTTAAGTATGTATATAAAAAGTTAGAACTTAACACTTTTTGAAAAATTCTGAAATGTTCAGTAAAAGCCGTCAGAAAAACTGTAAAGTTTTTTTTTTTCATTTTGGTTTATTCACTCTTTTCACTGGTTTTCATTATAACAAGTTCAATTATTCATATCAGAAATGGTTGAAAGTCATAATTCGTCTAATGAAAGGATTTTTTCACAGTTTCCTCATCCAATCAAAAGGTTTGAAGCTATTCTAAATTTTGTGTTACAATCGACAGCATTCAATCATTACAGAGCGCTAGAAGATAATTATTTATTTAAAAATTATTTCGAAGAATAATTGTATTTTTCAGTTTATAATTTTAAATTCAGGCTAAAGATTACAAAAAAAAAAAAATTTTTTTTCAAATGACTGATGATTGTAAAATTATGAAAAAAAAAAATAAATAAAATTTACAAAACTCATTAATTTTTTTTTCGAATAAAAATTCTACGAAAATTTCATTTCATGTCAAAAACTAATAATGTAATAAAAACTTCACATAATTTGCATGTATGTATGTACGTTAAGTATATTTTTTGTATATGTTTTTTTTTCTTTGCTTAAATTTCGGTTAAAATAAATAATATACAAATATCGTGTCATTTTATTTTTTTTACTTTTTTATTTTCAAGTACTTGAAAAAATTTATTTGAATTTTTTGTTGTTGTGAAAATCTGCAATTCATTCATTCTATGAATTTTGAATTTATTTGAATGATTAAATGCATAAATGAGCTATAAATGTACATTTTGAAAAAAAAAAAAAAAAAAAAAAAAAAAAAAAAGAAGAGAAACAAATATGTCAAGGTTTAAAGTACTGCTGTATAATTTATTTTGTTTATTTGAAGAATTTTAAAATTATTTTTTCAACTTTAAAATAAATTATTTGAAAATTTTCATGTATCATGACTAAATGATATATGTATGTATGTAATTAAGGATAATAACATTGGAAATTTAATGTTACGGTTCAATGATACAGTTTTTTTTTTCTCTTTAAAATTGTATTAGTATTTTAAAATTAATTTAGTAATATTTTGTTTGTTGATATTTTGCAAAAAGTTTTTGAGTTGAATTTGTGGAGTAGATCTCTTGAAAATGCTTATAATTTGTTTAAAAAAATGATAGAAAATGTTGACAAATTTTTTTTATATTTTGAGTTTGGGATGTTATAATTTTGGGAGGGTTACAGATAGTGATCAGAGCAATAGATTTTTTTTTTTTTTTAAATGTAGACTCAATTCAGCACAAAATAAATAATTTCGGTTTTTTCCTTCTCTTGAAAAGTTCATTTCAATTTTTTTGTTTTTTACTTGTAAGTGAAAACATTGTTGTTAGCCAATTAAATTTTTATTTGTTCTTTAAAACACATTCATTATTATTTTGTCGTAATCGTTAGTCCTTGAACGGTTTGAATAAAGTTAACGCTTTTTAATTTCTAAAATTTTTTTTTGTACTTGGAAAAAATCTATAATTTATTAAAACCTACTGGTGGTTATTTCGTAAACAACTAATAAAAGAAAATTATATTTCCTTTTTATTTTGTTGTTTTTTTTTTGTTTTTGTAAAATAAAAATTTTTATTTTTTTTTTTTTTTGGTAATTTTTTTTTATCGCTTTCTGTAGTTTGTTTACACAAATACACTACTGCATTACTTGAAAAAGCACTTTCGTTATTGTTTCCGGTACTTAAAGTAACCACGTCATAAAAAAAAAAATAGTCACATAATTCTTAAAAAAAAATAGAAAAGCAAATACATCATTCCACCTTGAATTAAAATATTAAATATGTCTTCTTTTTTTTTTTTTTTTAAAAATCAACCAACATTTATTACTTTTATACGCTGTATATACGACAATTTATACTTTTTTTTTATATTACACATTCTTATTTCTACAGATGAAAGGGGAGAAAAATGTAAAATCAAAAATAAACCACCACCCTCTATTTTTAAAAGCATTTTGTTTGTTCAGCACTAAAAAAGTAAAAAAAAAAAAAATGAAAGAAATAAAAAGAAAAAATGATGAAAATAACGATCAGAAATTTTTTTTTGTTATTATAAAATGATGATGGGTGGTTGGGTGGTAATAAGTAAAATAGAAAAATAAAAAAATAAAGCATTTTAATATCAAAACAAACATTTTCTAATAGACTTTTTGACTACATTTTCTAATGTGTATCCGTATGAAAGAAAAAACAAAAATAAAAGAAGGAAAAAAAAAACACTTATAATGTTTTTTTGTTTTTTGTTTTTGGTCTAGTAGACCATATTGTTTACTTTTCAGAGGTAGGCAATTGTAGGTATAAGGCTCTTAAATACAGGAGAGAACACATTATTTACACAAAATATAGTGAATATAAAAGGCCATATCATATTATGAATGGTATGGGGATGATGTACATACATATATACGAGCATATCATAATCAAAGCTTTAAAGTAAAGGTTAAATTTCTTGATGGCCTTAAAGGTGGCATTTTTAAGTTACTTTTTTTTTTCTTGTTTTTGTTTTCCTTTTTTCGTATTTTTTCCTTTTTTATATTTGTTTCCTAGAATAAAAAGGTATATATACATACTATATATATATATATGGTTATTGTATGTATATATAATATTTTATTATCGTTTTTTATAAAATATTTTCATTCAAATATGTCTTTCTTTTTTTGTTTTTGTTTTTGTTATTTTACTTTATTTTCAAGTGTGGTGAACGCACGAATACCTATTGAAAAAAGTTTTTTCCTTATTTCTTTTTTTTTTTTTTCTTTTTCAATTTACTATAAGGATGTGTATATAATATGACATTCAAAAGTATAATATTCAACCCAGTCAAGCTTTAATAAACTTGAATGTTGTTGTTGTTTTTTTCTTTCTTTTTATGCACTGTAGTGTTAGCATATCAAGGCAACTAAAAAAAAAAGAAAAGAAAAAAAAATATTGTAAGTGTGTACGATATAACGAAGAAGTGTTGAAAATAAAAATCTTAAGTGGCTCAATGATGAATGGAAAATAGCGTTCATTAAAAAATATTTAGTCTCATGGTGACAGCAATGGAAAATGATGAAAAAGTTAAATCATTTTTTTTTTTTTAAATAGAAAAAAAAAATATTATAAAAAGGAAAATTTTTCGATTTTTATTTTTATTATTATTTTTTATCGCGTTGATGGGCAGTAATGCGAAAATTTTCTTGTATAAAAAAAAAGAAAAGTTGAAAGATTGTTGGGTGTTTAAAGATAAAAGGAAAAAAAAAAATTGGTATGAATACGATTGATTAAAGGATTTTGTATAAAATTTTATTTGATTTGTTTCAATTTTTTTTTTTGCTGTTGGAGTTTTTAAATTAATCTTTTGTGTTGTTAATTCGTTTTCCTTGAATTTTGGTTGCTAATGGGTTTAGTAAAAGAGAAATTTATTAATTTAGTTTTTGTTTTTGTAGAAAAAGGATTTTTATAAATAAATTTTAATACAAAAAAAAAAAAATGTATATAATGAAATTTTAAAAAAATACACTTTTGTAATTTTATGTGCGTAGGAAGCTGGCTGATGGTGTAGGATAAAAAATTTGATAAAAGGAAAAATAAAGAATTTTTTTTTAAATAATATACAAAAAAAATTAATAAACAATTTTCCAACAATTTAAGTTCAACCTACACAAATATAATTTAAGCTATTTTTTTTTCGGTTTAATGAAACATGATATTCTAGATTTAAAGACATATTTATCTTGTAAAAGATTCCAATTTATAAAGAAAAAGAAGAAAAAAAATAAAAAATAAAAAGAAAATGAGATTTCAAAAGATTCAAAGATTTGTGTATGAGTACTAATAACCTCATAAAAGAAGAAGGAAAAATAAAACATTATTTACGTTGGTAGTTTTTTTTTTTTTGTACAAGAAATATAAGAGGAAATTAAGAATTTTTCATTCCTTTGAAATTTATTCAACGTAAGAAAAACTTTGTGTTTTATTTTTTAAATGTAACATTAAATTTTTTTTAGAAAATATGACATTTTTGAAAAATTAAAAATATTTTGGATAAAATTTAGTTTTTAATTTGAAAAAGACTAAAAAGATATATTTTTTCTGCAAGATTTAAAAGTAGAACAAATAGAGGTACTTGAACTTTTGGTTTTTGGAACTTTTTCAGAGATTTATATTCTGATTTTTTTTAAAAATTATTCTTTTTGTCAGTGTTAAGATGAAAAATAAATTATGTGGTTTTATGACTTTCTTGTACGTTAGCCACGAAGAAAATTGTTCTTAATTTGTACATAGGATAAACCACCCAGTGGTTGGCACATTATTTTTTTTATGTTATTGCTCAATGTGTAGTAAACTTAGTAAAAAATTTTGTGTACTTCTCGTTGTACATAATCATTATGATTATTAGCACTTAGCCTGCTCAAGAGTCTGCTTTAAATATGTTCTGTATAAGATTTTCGTTCTCTAACTCTGAAATTCAATTTTTTCAGTATCCTGCATTACTCTAGAATCATATCATAGCCTTGGGCTACCCGATCTACGTTTTCTTCTAGGCCTGCTTATAGCAGGGACCGTTCCGTTTTTGCTTACTTCGTATAAGATGTCCGACTACTTTATTATAACCATATATGTACATACATAGCTTATAAAATATAAAGTTCATTTATAATTTTTTCAATACATCCTATTATTAAAATAATTAAAAGCAAATAAAAGTCGTATATCCTTTTAAGGATTATTTTAATACTTTTCTTAAACTTGATAATTTATTTAGGTTGCTCTTTGCAAAATGAACTTTTTTTTGTTTCAGATTATTTTTATAAAAATCCTTTTATCCTTTTATTTCCTTAAGTTTGAATTTTTAATTCTATATTCAAAATTTTCTGAAATAAGTTAAATATTATGCTGTAAAAATTTGCATCGGCATTTAATTTAAACACTGATCTGTGAACACTGAATGTATGATCTTATCATGATTTTTCTTAAAGGAGTAAAAATAGAAATTTCCAAAATTATTTTTTTAATTTTGTAAAAAAAAAAATAAGCCTTATTTTTAAATTTTCGATTTAAAAATTATGACAAAATTGAATTATCTTTTTTTTTTTTTAAATACTTTTTCTTCCCTCTATAATATCAGTGACGATTAATTAAAAAACTCTATATTTCAATTTAGGTTAAAGTTCATTCAATTTTGATTATTTAATTTTCATAAAACCAATTAAAGTACTAAAATTAAATTTTCATTGACAAATTGAAAAAAAAAAGAAAAAAAAAGGAGGGAAGGCAGAAAAAGGTGAAAAAGGATGAAAAAAATTGATTATATCGTTTACATGACATCATAAAATTTTTATAACGAGTTTCTAAGCTAAAAAATTCATAGAAAAAATTTATTCAGAATTTTTTTTTTTTTTTATTCCTTGGAGGCACACTTTATTTTCTATTTTTTTTTTTTTTTAAATCGAGGTCAAATACTATTTCAATGCTGCTCTAGTTACCTATACACTTTTACAATAAATTATCATGATGCCTTTAAATTAAATCAATTTTTCAAAGCAAAGAATAACATTTACGTCAATATTTTTAATTTAAAAAAAAAAATAAATAAATAAATTTCTAAAAAAAATATTAAATTACTTATTTTATTCTCTGCATTCGTACATCAAAAAGCATAATATGATAAAATAATTCATTTATACAAAAAAAAAAAAAAAAATGAACATACATAAAATTTTTATGTGCCATATTTTTATGTTGATTGTATAAATATTATCCTTGTAATAAAAAAATATACACATGAGAAAAAAGAAAAAAAAAAAAACAAAATGAACATTTATATAATTTTTTAAAAATAGTTCGTAGGTGTTTATTTTGATTTTATGATTGTATATTGAATTAAACTGGAAAAAAAAAAATTAAAAAAAGAAAAAACAAGAATTATTTTTACGATTAAAATGTCCTTGTTTTACAATATATTTTTTTCTTAATTTGTTTTTTAAATTTAACATTATAAAAAAAATTTTGGCTTCTTTCGAAAATTTAAACTTATTTTTATGCATGCATATAAAACTAGAAATCATGCAAGCCAAATTTTGCAAGCAAGATTACTTGCATTTATGAAATGTTTTGCTATTTTTTAAATTTTGATAAAAAATCAGTGCTGATGGATGAGAAAAATTAAATTTATTCAAGAAATTTCTGTTAAATATCAAAAATCTTTAATTTTTCTTCTTTTCCAAAATTTACAGTGCACATACATATGTCCATTTTCAATTATTCAAGTTTGATCCAAGTTCGACCTTAAATAGATTTCAATTAATTAAGTATCTCGAGTTTTTACTGAATTTTAGATTATAAAACACCTTGTACTACACAATTTCTTGAATTAATGAAGCATTTTTATATTTATGGTTTTACTCGTTTTAATATTTTTACCTTTCTAAAATCTTATATAATGGTAACACAATTTTCACAATGAAGGTTCAGCAAGCATGTATGTATGTACATCTTATCCTAAGGTTTTAAACAAGATTTCCTTGCAAGCTTAATTTTATAAAGCCTTTCATAAATCAATCTTGCGATAAGCTTTAACTTTTTGAAAACGGCCCATGTATTTTTAGCGTTTTAATCGATTTTACTTTATTTTTTTTTTACTTTTTAAAAAATTATTTCATTTTGCTTTGATTGCGTGCTAACTAAAATTAAAAAATAATTTAATTTTTCTAAATATTTTATGTGTCCTTTATACTCAAGTGTTAGCTACACACACACACACACACATACGTATGTACATAAGCTATAAGAGGATATTTCATAATAATATAAATATATGTACACGAATTCATATTAATATTTTACAAAAACAATTTATAATTATAATCGTATTTTTTTTTTTTAAAGAGCTATTAAAATTGTTAAATTTAATGTAAAAAGTAAAAAAAAAAAATAATTTAAAAATTTAAAAAGAAGTAAAAAATAAAAAATAAAAGGTAGTACTTATTTATAGGATATAATGTCTATAATATTAAATTTACACACATACATATACTGTTATACTGTTATTAATATTAATTGCAATTGTTATGTGTTGCAGTTGTTCTTATATGTATTTAATCTACTTTTAAAAACTTGTCTAAATTACACAGAAAAAAAGAAGAAAAAAAAATTACAGTTACTGCTATAGTGTATTTATAAAAACCTTCAACATTATTACAGGTACTGAGTCATAAAATACATTGAGGCCAAGGTAAAAGTAATATGTATTTTGTATATCCTAACAGAAAAATAAAAAACAGTAACAAAAAAAAAAAAATTAACTAAAAAGGATAAAGGACGAAAGTTGCATAATTTACTTGAAGTATAGTAGTTTTTTGTTGTACGGATATACAAATTTAGTTTTCTACTTTTCTTCATCTTTTATTCTTTTTTTTTTTTTTTAACTTCTACATCGTATAGCTGTTTTTGTTGAAGTAAAAAAAAAAGAACTTAAAAAGAAGAAGAAGAAGAAAAAAATGAACGTTTTACAAAACTTTATAACAGCGCACGTTCAAGACCAGATAAATTCAATGGTTTATTTCTTCTATTTTTTAGTTTTTTTTTTTTCGTTATTTTTGTACAATAAATGTAAAATTATTCGTATGTTAGTCAGGCAGGATTAAGGTATAGTTTAAGATCGATTTCCGTTTCCTGCTGTTATTTAATTTTTTTTCTAGTATTTCACGTACATACATATAGATTTTAAGTTTTTGGTCATAAGGATACGTTATGTATGTACGTATGTACGTATGTAGATTGTATTTTAAAATAAGCTTTACTGAAATACAATACTAACAATAAAATTGAAAAATATTGTTATATTCCTTTTGTTTCCTTGTTTTTATTGTAGCTTTAATTTTTTTTTTTTGAGAGTTACTTGAAAATATAGGTACTTTTTGAAATGTGAAAAGTAATTTGAATGAAAATGAAATATTCAATTGAATATTTACATTTTTATATACAGGATATTAAAGGATAAAAAAAAAATAAAATAAAATAAAATAAAATAAATTGAAAAATAAAAAATATAAAATTCGGAAAGAAAAAAAATTCTATTTATTGCTTGACATGAATAAAAAGTATTTTACATATTAAAATAGCCAGATAAATATAGATTTCGAAAGAAATAGTAAAAAAAACAAAAAAAAACGGAAAAAAGTACATACATATATGAGGCGATTAGTGCAAAAATTCTAATTTTGAATTTTCTTCTTCTACGATTGCTTATATCATTAATATCGAGCAACAACTGTCTCCTTTTACTTTGTTCTCCAAGTGGTTCGGTCTTTGGCTGCATTTTGCATTGGTTTGGACGTTGTCTTCCCACCTTATAGTAAAGAGATTACCCGACGCTGTGACACTTTAATAAAAAATTGTTCCAGCTCATAAAATGTTTCTTCTTTTCCATTTTGTCGAAATTTTTGTCTGTTATCACCTCAGAAAGGAAATTTTCTTACTATCTGTCGAAAATACTACAAATAGGTGTCATAATAAAGTTACAAATTTCAAATACTTACGAAAGCTTCAAATGATAAAATAAAAGTAATTAAAATTTTTAAAACAATTGCATTAAAATAATTTTGGAATTAAGTGCCTTAAACGTCGATATTTGTGTATTTTTTGAATTGTAGGATTTATAAAATTAACAGATGAATAAAAAAATGCAGAAAAATAAAACAATTTAGTTCACCAGTTTAATGTAATTTTTTTTTTTTTTTATTATGTGGAAAAATGAATATAAATGATGTACAAAGAAGAGAAAATCTGATTATTAAAAAAAATACTCATACACACAAACAATTTATATATGTACGTAATTTTTATATTTTAATAGGATTTGTGGTGTGAATAAAATTTCATTAAATTATGTTGTGATTGAAAGTAAAAACATGTAAAAACAAAAAAAAAAATTATTTAAATAGGTTGTAAAAAAATTTCATGAAAAAAAAAAAGATCATAAATGAAAAAAAAGTAAAAAATAAAAATAAAAATAAAACAAAAATAAAAATAAAAAATAAGGATTTTGTAAATTTTTAAAGCTTTTGTTTTTTTTTTTTTTTAAATAATGGAGCTTGTAAATTTTAAATGTTACTTATAAAAATTCATCATTTATGATTAAATAATTGTTATAAAAATTTTAATTGTAATTTTTATGCTTGAAATTACAATTATTGATTCATGTGTTATATGAATTAAGAAATCTTTAAAGATTTCATTAAAATTAATTCTTATAAATAAGAAATTTAACTTGAAGGACATATACATGTCAAATTTTGACTTTATAAAAAGTTTTACAAACTTTTTCTTTAAATATTATAGCATAGCAAAAATATATGATAAAGGAGTTTGTAGAAGTCTTACATTTTAAAAAACTTACGAATTAACAATTTAACGAACCATGATAAGTATTTTTCTTTTTTAATTTACCAAATTTTTTTTTTTTTTTCTTCAGAAAAATAAAGATTTAAGAAAAATTTAATTTTTATTTTTTAAATCGTTAAGATTGATTAATAATTAAGAAAAATGTAACAAATTATTTAAAACTTTTTCAAGAATAGAAAAGAAAATAAAATGATATCCCATTTAAATTTTAATATTTCAACCAAAACTACAAGATTTCTTTTTTAATACTAAAATTTAGTTTTCTCACTATTTTTTTTCCTTTAAAACTAACTTAAGAACATGAAAATGAAAAACGTAAAAAAATGTAAAAATAGAAAAACCAATGTAATGAAAATTCTATTATTCAAAATAAGCAATCTTGTAAATTTAAAATTTAAATTATATCGTTACTATCTTATAAAGGTATTGTGCGGTACCGTTACAAAACCATTCTTCCTAATATATATTTTATATATGTACATATGTATCTATATATGTAGTATAAAATTATGTATACGTGTATAGTATTTTTAAATTGTTGTGTTCACAGTAGACGACTACTATGATGACAACGATGACGACGACAACGATGGCAACGACTACACAAGGATGATAAAAAAAAAAAAACAAATTCGTCCTTTTTTTTTTTTAAATACATTTAATTTAAAATGCAATTTCGTATTTTATGCACATTAAAGAAAAATATATAAAAAAAGATAGCAAAAAAAAAAAAAGAAACGAAAAGAAGTTGATGACATAAAGTGCACAATTTTAGAGACTTTGACTAAATATGATGATCCTCTTTCGTATCCTTTTTTTTTTCTTCTTGATATTGAATGTATAAAATATCATGTACTTAGTTTTTCTTTTTTTTTTCTATATTTTATTCAACTCATAGACGATGTACCAAACCCCCTTTTGGTTTTTTTTTTGGCACTTAATTTTATGTAATACCTATTAGAATTCTTTTAAAATATATAAGTATTTTTTGTCTTGTATTTTTGTTTTTTTGTTTTTATTTTTTTTTGTGCAATATATTGAGGTCGTCATTGTCTGTCTGCTGTAAGTACATTATTTTCTTGTAAACAACGATACTGAATGCATAATATTATGAATATATAGAGCACATTTTCTATGTATCTTCTAAAACTATATATACTATGTACATTATTTTACTCTCTATTAATTTATATGTACATTATTTTGTAATTTCTATTCATAAAATAGTGCAAAATACACATAAATACATGCATATACACATGAAAGATATATTTATATGTAAATTAAAAAAAAGGACATACAAAAGAAGCAAATTATATAAGTTATTTCAGAAAATAAACGTTAACAAATAATGAATTTTCGGCCCTAATGCATACTTTATTTTCCAGAAAATATATTATCTATACTGCATACATGTAATATATATAATATCTATACAGTCTAATACATATGTACTCGTATGTGTTGTATTGTATTTTATATACATATATGAGCAATTTATGCAGAGAAATGAATAAATCGGTGAATATAGTAAACTATGTGTTTTTTTTTGTTGTTGAATATTTTCTTCCAAAAAATAAAATTAAAACAACAAAGTAATACTCTACATAAAGTTGTTAACGAGTTATTTTAAGTATTTTCAAGCAAGGTGTACTGAGAAATTCATAATTAAAAAAAACTGTATTGTATATGAATTAATTAAAAAAAAAAAAACACGAAAAAATTGTATGATATTAAAATAGAGAAAAAGGATTTTTTGTTTTATTTTTGTTATATCATGAAAGACTTACATGGATTAAGGATTGCAGTATTAAATTCATTATTTAAGTTTTATAAAGGTATTAAATTAAATACTTAACAAAATACGTTAATTAAATTTTCTTTTTTGTTTTTCAATATATTTAATTAATTTTTGGAAAAGTTTTTTTCAAAGAATTTTCAATATCCTTTTTTTTCGGGATTTTTTTTTAAAAAAAATGAATTTAAATTATTTTCAAAGTATAATATTAAAAAAAAACGATTAAGCTAAAGGAGTACCTTTGTTTGGTGTCTTTTTTAATTTCTACCAGTGCTATGTTCGGAATGATGAATTAATGATAGAAGATAAGAAGCTAGTCATTTATGGAAACCTTAAGACAAACAATTTATTTATTTATTTTTATTTTTATAGCTCTTAACTATTATACTGGAGACTAGTATTAGTATTGCTTTTAATCAACTATGAAGCTTTGATTTCTTAACTACTCATTCTTATCAAAATAAATATCACATATACAGACAATATCTTTGTCTTTAAATAAATTTTATTACCTAATTTTTATTTTCTGAAATTGCCGAACATTGTAAATTACAAATTTTTGTAGTGCTGATCTTTATGTACTTAAAGAAAATAATTAATTTATTGGTTTAAAATATTTATTCAGATACAAAATAAAGTTATGAAATCATGTACACAAAGATTTTTTGTAAACTGATAGGGTTAAAAAGAGGGAGAACATGTAAAAAAATTTACATTGACAGAACAAACTTCAAGTGCTTCTTTTTTTTATAGTAAAATTCTACCTTATGTATCTCTTAAAGTGTTACATTTTTACCACAAAAAATTTTAAAATTGTTATTTTAACAAAATTATTAAAATTTCGAATGTATACAAAATCTTTTGTATTAAATAGTAGCTTTTAAAGTGTTTCATTATATATTTAATTTCCTTTTAATGATTTTTGAATATTTGATATTTTGTTATTCTTTTTTGCACATTATTAATCTTTTCAAGTTTCAAAAAACTTTTAAACTTATATTTGACCATTTTACAATATATTTATGTACTAACATAGAAAACCTTGTATAAAAAATAATGTATTAGAATATGTGTTATGTATAAATAATTTTTTTGTTGTTCTTAAATTTTTATAACGAAAATCTTTTATTTAAACATAACAAATATGATGTGTTGTAATTTCATATATGTACATATAAGGAATATACAAACATATGTATCAGTTACTTATACTATTCATATAGCTTTTATAAATGCACAAATTTTTGATGTGAGATGATGGTATGAAATTGTCTACAAAAAAAAAAAAAAGAAAAAAAAACAAAGCTTGATATATGTACTGTATATTTAAAGAACTTATTGTAAGGTGAGGTATAAAATAAATAATTTTTGATAAATTTTACAAAAGTTGAATATCCTTTCACTTGTAAACATATACGAGCATTATATGTTATGTACAATATATACTTGTAGTTTAGATTTATCGTACATATAGTATATTTATTCATAGTCACTAACAAAAATGTATTATATCTAAAAAGGATTTTAGATTTACTTTACATTATTTATCTAAAATAAAATGTTTACAAAAAAAAAAAAAAAAAAAAAAAAAAAAAAAAAAAAAAAAAAAACAACAATAAAAAGATAAAAGAAAGTAAAATAAAAAATGATTAATTTGTTCTTTATACTCTCTTTCTATTGTGTGTAGATACTCCTTATTCAGTATTGTATGTACTTTAAGTATTTGTATAACGTGTGTAAATTGTTTTAATTAATTATAAAAGAGTGTATGTGTGTGTGTGTGTGTGTGTATGTGTTTAATGTGAATTAAAATATTTTATATATTATTTATTTTAATTTTATGTTGTTATACAATTTATATAATAAATTTCATAAAAGTTTTCATCAAAAATTATCTTAAACCACTAACCGGTAACCATTAACAATATGCAAGAATATCTTGTATAACATATATGTACATATATAGGAACATACTCGTATATAATATATAATATATAGTACAGTAGATATATGCACACGTAAGTACATATAATGTAATAAAATTATGTACACAAAAGAAAATATAATTTATATACATTCTAATGAATAAAGGATAATAATGTGAATTTATTTATTTTAATATTATTTTTTGTTTTTGTTTTTTTTCCCTGTTTTTGTATGTGTGTGTGTATGTGTTTTTTTTTTTTTTGTAATTTAATGTTCAACACTAAGCTGTTTGAAGAATTTATATTAATAACTATATATAGTAATATAAATGAGTTAGTGATGTTGTTTCTAATTTTAAATATGGAAAAAGGGATAAGAAAAAACAAAAAAAATAAGCAAAAATAAAGCAACGAACACAAAAAAAAAGAATAAGAATTTGGGAATACCTTTATTAAACTTTTAGTTTATTTTCAAAGATTTTCATATACAAAAAAAAAAAAAACAAAACATAAGAAAGCATTATTATGAAATTTTATTATTATAATTCGTTTAAAATTCATATTTGTGTATCCTTTAAGCCTTAAAGCAATTCCATTTATACAATTTGTTTCAAAAGAATATTTTTTTTTTATTTATTTGAAAGTTCTAATTTTATAAACAATGAAAATTCGAATTTTTTTTAAATTTTCCTGTGTTTTTTTAAATACACATTTAAATTATGGCTTCGTTTAATATTGCAAGTTTGCATATAGCATACCATTGAGTGATTTAGATATTATAGAGTCAATAGTGTACTTACTCTGTGAACGTAAAGCTTTTAAAGAACGACAGCTTGTTTTTTTTGGAAGCACGATTCTTCGACATTCTGGATTATGTAGCTAAAATTGCACTAAAAAACATAAATAGACACATTCAGAAATCGGAAATTCATGTTCTTTCTACAAGGTATCGAAAGGTGAATTTGTTTTTTTTCAGCAAACAGACCGGTATACAAAACCATACTTTATTTTATATTATGCTTTTTTATCTCTTTAAAAGATTTTGCTTGGCGCTGAATGTTTTTTCCCATTTTAATTTGATACATCCTGTAGATAATAAATTTATTTTAATCAAACTTTTGTGGTTTTAGTTTTTTGATTATGGCTAAATAGTTTGTTAAAAGAAAGAAGAAGTTTTCATGTTTTTTTTTTCTTCTTTTTTTAATTTTTATAAATTCCGAAAGTTTTTTTTCTTTTTTTTGTTTTTGCCCGACAAGTTGAATATATAAAAACAAGAGAAACATTTACAATGATGTAATTTTATTTCTCTGTTACAAAAAAAAAAAATTAAAAAAAAAACAGAAAGAACAAAAAAGATAAAATACAATTTCATATAAAGTTTGACATTAAGTTTTAGATAAACTTTTACATTTAACTAAAAATTATTTCATTTTCACAAAATTCTACAAAAATTCTTTTTTATTTTAATTTTTTTTGTTTTTTGTTTCTGAGTTAATTTGTTTTTTTTTTTTTTAAGTTTTTCTTTTTAATTTAATTTTTTTTTTTGTGAATTTTATTTTCTAGATATTTTTTTTGTTGTTTTTGTTGTAATTTAATTGCATTTAAAAAATCTTGAACTTTAAATAAAATTTAATGAGTTTGTGTAAGAATGTAATTTAAATAGTTTGTTTTTTAATTTTACAATAAGATGCAAAAAAAAAAAAAAACAAATAATTTTTAGTTTTAATGACATAATTTCATAATTTAATTGTTAATGAATGAACAATTTAAATAAATGAAATTTTTTGTTAAATTTATTTGATTTTAACATTTTTGGCCTCCGTTATGGTGTTCTACTTTCAAAGTTTTTCAAAGTAATTTGAAAAAAAAAAAAAATAAAGCAAAATATGAAATTATGAAAATTATTTGTTACAAAAAAAAAAGCTACATATTTTCCAAAAAAATTAACAAAATAGGTCATATTGTTTTATGTAAATATTCTTTTAAATAGAGGGTTTTTTCTTAAGCTTGAACGTTGTGTACCTTATATGGCTTATATTAATAATTTTTTTTTTTTGTGTTACATAAAACTTTCTTACACATTTTTTGAAAATCCGTTTTTCTTTTATTTTTTTTTGTTTTCTTTAAATTCTAAAAATAATCAAAATTTTTCAAGTGTACTATATTTTAGGAAAATTTCAATAAAACTCCATAAAAGTAATGATTAAGTTATATCTTCTTAATAAATAGCAAAAAAGAAAAAAAAAAAAGGATTATTTTAAATCTAAAAACTTTTCTTTAATTTTTAATTCGATTTGTATCGCGAAAAAAAATTTTTATTTTAGATTTTCTTTTTCTCATTGATATTTTTCTCAATGTTATTTTGTTGTGTATTTTGTGTGTTTTATATTGTAAGGAAAAGTTTTTTAATTTGAAAGAAAAAAAAAAGAAGAAGAAAAATGTTATTAAAATGTGATAGTTTTGTAAATTGTAAGAAAAAAAAAAAAAACAATGAAGGGTAAATAAGATGTATTGTGAAAGTTTCTTGATTTGTGTAGTTTAAATTTTTCTTTTGTACAATAATCAAAAAGGTTAAATAAAAATTATTTAGATAATAAAATTTAGGTGAAGAGTTTAAAAAAATAACTAAAATTTGAAGTTATCAGTGATTCTATGCGAATACTTTATTTCTCTTTAAATGACCTTTGACCTTTTCCAAAAGTATTATTTAACATAAAATTTTAAAAATTTTCTCCAAGATAATTAAGAAGTAATCTGTTCTTATAATTAGAAGAAGGAAACTTACTAAGGATAAATCAAGTAAATATTAGGGGCTTTAACACCGAAGAAGCTACATAGTTCTTGTTAAATTTAACAGAAAAAAAGAGTTAAAAATGACACGAAATATGGAAATTAGTCTTCAAAGTAGCAATTAATGAAAAACTCAGGTCAATATTATAGATTGTGGTTAATTGGTGTTCTATTTATTCTTCTTTTAAAGTTTTCATCAGAAAATTGTAGTTGAAAATTGAAAGTGGAAAGAGATATTTTCTTAAAATTAAAAACTATTAAATACATTCGAAATTTATTAGATAATTTGTAAAACTGATCTTGCAGTCCTTTTTCATAATTTTTCTTTATTTAAGTTGTTTTTCTTGTTTTTCATTTAACAAAATTTGAATTCATGTTTTTTTTTCTTTCACTATTTTTCACTTTACTGCTAATTAATTCAGTTTTTTGTTTATTTTTTTATTTTATTTTTTTGTTTCTATGCACAATATAAATTTTATTTTCTTATTTTATATTCGTGTTAAAATTTAATAAATTTTTTTCTTCAAAATAATAATAAAATTGTCATTTAATGATTGTTAACACATTAATTATTTTATTAAATTACAAAAATATTGTATGAATTTTTTTCTACAATGTCATTATTATTTTTCATAAAAATTTATTTATTAAAATTTGCATATTATATTTATAATGTTTTTATTTTTATTTTTTTTTTTGTTGTTTATTTTTTGTTTTTACTGTGCCAACTAATTGTATTCAACATATTTCATTATTTTGTAAAAACTTCATTTTTTCTGCTTCATCATTTAGTTGAAAAAAAAAAAAAAAGAAAAAAAAAAACGTTATTTCCATTCTTTTCAGGCCTTATTTCTTTTCTTTTCCACAAAAACGACAATGTTGACGATTGAACAAAAAAAATTAACATAATTTTGTGGCTTTTCTTTTTAAAGAGAACATTTTTTTTCTTCTTGTAATTGGTTTTTTTATTTTTTTCAAATTTTTTTGAAATATTATTATGCTGATTTTATTCATTCATTCAATATATGTATATATGTATGTACAATGTACATATATATACAATTAACTGATGATATTATATATGCACAGTAGAGAATGTACTTGTGTAGTAAATAGACATTATTTATTTGTAATAGTCGATAATGCTATCTCTTTAAATATAATTTTTTTTAATGATATCCTGCACGCGAATTTTGAATATTATTAATAAACAGCCTTTTCTTTTTTTTTTTCGGTTCTTTTTTTTAAAGTTTTTTAATGTAAAATGCTATTTTATTCATTTTTTCTCTTTTATTAAGGAAAAAAAAAACATGTGACAAGAAATATTGTTGATTGTTCATTTTTTCAATTGTGAGTGAAAAGTAGTATTTTTTTTAGAGAAAGGATAAGTCTTGCTATATGTAGTTAGTCTCATAGAGCTTTTTTTTTTTTTTTAAAAAGTCCTGCATGGAGTAATGGTAATTTTAATTAAAAAAAAAATCGATAAAAATAGGTAATTTTCATAAAACATGTGTAAAATAAATTGAAAAAAAAAAAAAACTCAATACTGTTGAAGATGTATTTTACTACACCTTTGGCACTTTTGTAAAGATAAGCCATTATTAGGTCCTGGCGTGATTGAAGAATATATGTGTCACTTCTCTTTTTTTAAAAATTTCATTATCTTAGGCGGTTTAGTAACGCCTAATCTGACTCAGCTGAATGAGTAATTCATGCATTCAATGCTATGAAAATTTATTTTCTTTTGTATAATCGTAATAAATGCTAATTTTCAAATGGAAATTCGTGAAAATTTTCTAAAGAAATCAAAATTCCAGAGAACGAAAAAAAAAACACTTTAAAGTTAGGGTATACTACGAGCATATAACTTTAAAAAATGTACTCTGAATCAAAAATTTTTATTATTTCGTAGAATATAAAAAAAACTAAAATAAAAGGTAAAATATTCAAAACAAGAAAAAAAAAGAAGATATTTTATTGTATAGGTATTCATAAATTCTATAAATTTGCAATTTAAATTTTGTTTTTTATTATATATACATACATAGATGTATATATATATATTTTTTGTAGTTATAATTTATGAATTTGTCATGCAATAAAAATGAGTAATTTCTAAATATCATACAATTTGGCGTTATTATAATAAATAGTATGATGACTATAATATTTGTGAGGCTTATTAATGAATGGTATTGTCTATACCTATAAAGCACACGTGACGTAAAAAAATATAATTTAAATAAATTTGGAAACATAATCATAAGTATATTTATTTGAGTGTAAACGTTTTGAAAATAAAATTTATATGCGTAAAAACGTTTAATTCAAATAAAAATGAGAAGTGCTTTTTTATTTTATTTTTATACTTTTATAGAGAATTTGGTATAAAATTCACGTATTATAAAATACTAATTTTCTTAAAGGGGGAAGGAGGTGGATTGTCTGCTGCATAAATTACGTCATGATACCACGAATAGGTTAAAAAGTATATAATAAGGTCCTAATTGTTAAATAGTACTCAGTTCCGTGTAGAAAAAAATAGTAAAAATGTGTGGCGAAGTTCCTCATAAACTGAAGTACTAAGCTTAAAAAGTGAATCTTACTTACATAATTTTTAAAAACTCCTTTTACAACTATACCTATGTAGCTGTATGGTTATTCTATTTTTTATTAATTTTTTTAACTAACAAGTTGAAAAATTCTTTAAATATCTTTTACTTGTAAAAAAACAAACAAACTATTTTTTCTCTTTTTTCATTAAAAAAGTTAAAGAAGTTCTTAAAAACATAGCACATGATTTTAATGAGAGTATATGAGAATATAATTGATTGGACTAGATATGTATGTATAATAGATACTTGCGTACTTCTTAACACATCGTGTGTAAAAATAATTTTATATACCATATGATTGAAGATATTTCAAGTATATTTTGTTATCTCTTATTTTATAAGGAAAAATTGAAAAAAAAAAATATATGTTTGTATATGTAGATGTTTCTAAATTATCTATAATGTCTTTCTTATTTTCTTTAAAATACAATTGCACTCATAATGTGAAAAATACTTCAAATTACATACGCTTAAATAATCATATATAATTACATAGAATCCCAATGAGAATTGGATGCTCTAGAAGTCTAGATATAAGAACAAATTTTAGTTATTTTCTTGCTTACTTACAAAGTAATGTAGAAATTGAATTAATTCTAAAAAGAGGCACCGTATCAATGCACATATTTAAGGTTCGGAAGTTTTCAACAAGCTTTGAAATATTGTATATTTAGAACTTTTTTTTTTTTTTGGTTTGGATTTTTAAAGAGACTATCAGATTTATAAATCTTCAAAAAATCAACCATTTTATTAACCAGATCTGGCATTACAGACGTCCATTAGTTCAATCGATTAAAAAAACTTATTAAGAAAACGTCTTCCGATAGTACTGAAATGATAAAAGAAAAATTAAAAAAAGAATAAAAAGTTGAAGTTGAATAAATTAGAGCTTTGTCAAAAAGCAAACTACTTACTTGACATGAATCCGCGTGAATTTCTGAATTCAAAACACCAATTTCGAATTAATTCCATTTTCACGTGGAGTTTGATATACCAAGTTCATTTCCACGTGAATTCTAAAACATATATGACTGGCACAGTTAATTTTCACATTAGAGAAACATCAGTACAAGCATTTAGAAAATTCTTATATGTAGTTCTAATTTTTCTTCTTGGGATACAATCTTTGAATCACAAATAAAAAAAAAAAATAAAAATCTTATCACACTCATGTAACATAATAATCCTTTTTTGTTATATGATCCTTTCAACATAAGGATATTATTTTATGTACACATGTAAAAGATGGTACATATACATATATGTATGTTATTAAAAAAAAAAAAATAAAGAGTAAAAATGATGAATGATTCAAAAATCACACACAATAGAACACAATTGAAAACACAATAGATGAGTGAAAAGATTTTCACAATAAAAAAATAAGAAAAAGATTAAAAAAAAAAAAATCATAATAAACTAAATATCTCTTTTTTTTCCTTTATTTTTCTTCTTCTTTATATTTTCTTGTTTTGTGCTACTTTTTAATGCATAATATAAAGATATCTTTGTGTTTATATCAAAAATTTCAGTTAAATAATAACAATAACAAAAAAAAAAAATAAGAAGAAAGTAAAGGAAAAATGTTTTTCCTTATTTTTTTTTTTTTAAAGTTGAACAACATACATCACATGAACTTAAACAACAATAAAAACAATTTCTTATATAATATAATAATGATTTCTTATCATCATCAATATAATTTTGCCTTAAGTTAAAAAATAAAAAAAATAAAAAATAAAATATAAAAAAGAAAACAAGTAAAATAGCTTAGATATATGTATGTATGTTTTAAAAACAACAATCAATCTATCATTTTAAGTGTACATTCCTTTTTCTTTTTCTTCTTCTTCTTCTTTTTCTTTTAACTTTTTAAAAACTTTTTCTTTTACATTTATAATTTTTTGTTCTTTCTTTTTAAATAAAATGTTTAGTGATGTGTGTACTCCTTTTAAAAATTTCACCATTGAAAATGACAATCATATAATCTAGAGAGAACATATTCATAATTCATAGATTTATTGATGATGACATATTTTAAAGGAAGAAAAATTGCAAAAAAAAAAAAAAAAAAAAAAGAACAAGAAAAGGGAGGAAAAAAATATAAAATTTATATTGAATCGTTGAAAATTTTTATCGATTTTAAAAAAGAATAGAGTTTTCAACTTAATGTAGTTATAAAAAAAAAAAAAAAACTTTAGCTTGAATTGTTTTGTCCTTTTTATGTTAGTGTTCCTTTTTAATCATATGAAAAAAATAAAAGGAAAATTTTTATCATTATTGTAAACATTATCTTTGGATTTTTTTTTTCATAAAGTTTTTCAGGTGACAAAAAAAATAAAATTTCCGTTTTTGTTTTTTCTTTTTGTTGTTTTCAATAAAAAACACAAAGGCAGTTAGATCTTAAGTTAAGGAGGTCTTTTGAAGGTTAATATAAAAATGATAAGGGAAAAAAATATTTTGGAAAGGATTTGATTTTTTCTACAAAAGAATTTTATTTAGACCCTTAGAGTCCTTTGTACTCAGCACCCCTCTAGTCTCTAGTGAAATATTTTCGTTTTCCTAATAAACGAGATATCCTGTCTAGAGGTTGAGAACACGTCATGTCTTCCATTCTCATTACGTCAGAATTCCATGTACGTATATTTTTTTGTTCTTCAAATTTTCAATTTTCAACGTTTTTTTTTTTGTCCGTATAATGTTGAAAATATTAACACATTACGCACTCGTCGTTTCATATCCAGTTTTACCCAAAAATTGATATCAAATTTTTTTAATAATTGGAAATTAGTTAATAGTTAGCTTTTTGACCTTATTTGTTATTTCCATGAATTTCCATAAGTTGATCGTTTTGAGTTTGTTTTATAGTGTTGCCATGAGTAAAAGTGTCACTATGTTCAATATTTGAGTCAGCAAAAATCGCTGGTCATCTAAATTTTTGAAATTTAGAGCGTGTTCTAGACAAATTTTAAAACGTGTTAGAAACAAAACAAAAAATATTAGTAAAACACAGGGAATACCTATTATAAATTTCATAGAATTTCGTAATAATTGTGCATTATTTTTATGCAGTTTTGATGCAGTTGATTTTTCATTTTTTGTTTTTTTTTTGCATTTCAAAAAGTGGAACAAATTCTTTCAATATTATTTTTTAAACATTATATGTAACGAGGAAAAAAAAGTCATTTTTCAATTGAATTTTTGTCCTTAATGACAGACCTTCTAAGTATGATTACACGTTTACTTTTGCCATGGATGAATGAGAAGAAAAAAAATATTACCATGGACTTTGTAATTTAATTATTTTTTTTTTATTACAAAATTACATATGTACAAAATGTTTAGTTTTTCTTTTGCTGTAACTAATTTTATGTAACACGTGAAAAATTTTCTTGCGAACTAAGTAAATAATAGCTCATTATCGTGTTATTTCTGTATTATTTTCACATTTTTTTTTTTTCAAAATAAAATAAAAGAAAGTAAAATTATACGAATTTAGAAAAAGATGTAATTACACATTCGCAATGCACCTCAGTAATATGTAAAAAAAAAAAGAAGAAAATATTGATAATCTTTTTTTTTTTTTAACTTATAACCCGTCATTTATTTAATATTTTTGTTTGTAAAAAATTTTATTATCAAGTTGTTTTTTTTTCAGAGCAAATATGTAAGTATTTGAGGCAACCATAACTTTAAGAATATTTCCTTTTTAAGGTGTATAATTTTATTTATATGTATTTTTTTCGCTTTATTTTTTACTCTTTCACATAATATAAATTTTTATAACGGTTTTTTATTTATTTGTTTTTTTTTTTTTAGTATGTATAGGTGTATAGGGGAGAGATACCAATAACAGGATCCCTTTAAGATTTTTATTTTTAAATTTTGTTGGCTCACCAAAGTTGGATTGATGTAAGCACTTACTTTCATTTCCTCCCATAAAGAGATGTCACTGCGTTGTGACTCAATGACAAAAAAAAAATAAAAAATAAAATAAAATAAAATAAAAATAAATAAATAAACAATATTGAAGTCTTTTTTGTCTTTTAAATAAAATTTTGGTTTGCAGATCATGAAAAGTCAAATAAATTTTTAAAGTACACTTGGGTTAAGAAATGGCAAAAAATCGTCTTGGATTTTCAAGGTAAATTGATAATAAATTTCAAAGTAAACAGGTCGAATCATGTTTTAAAGACCTAATTGTTGTTAATGGAAGAAATCGTACAGAATACTTGAATTAAATCTATAGATGGGTTTTTAGCTAACGGGATCTTCATTGGTATTCAGGCTCAGAATTGGTATTGTTACCCTACATTTTTTTTTCTACTAAAAATCTTTATTATTACATTTTAAATAATGAAAAAAAACAAAATACGAGAAAAAATATTAAGATATAATAAAATCAACAAAATAAATAAAGTTAATGTTAACGTTCTAATTTTTTTGACTTTATTTTTTGTTTTTATTCCCTTTTTTTTGTTTCTAATAACTTTAAGAAGTTGTTGTATAATATCATATTTATTTTTTATATTCATATCCTTTGGCACATTACCTATACATATTTTCAAAAAACAAAAAAAACAAAAAAAAAAAAAATTATATAGCGAATAATAAACATAAAAAATTTCAACATGATAGGTATTTTCTCATCATAATATAACGACTTTTAGAAGCTTTAACTAAGTCAAAATAACATACATGTATGTATAACACACACAGTATCTTTTGATTTTGTTTTGTTTTTTCGTCTTTCTTCTATACTTCCTGACTTCTTTCACAAGTGAGAATAGAATCTTACTTTTTTATTATGCTTTTTTTTTAAAGTTCAAGTCTACAAAAATATGTAAAAAAAAAATATAAAAATTTTACACACGTAATACATATTTTTTTTTTCTCCAAAAAATTCATAAATTTAATATCAAAAGCGATGAGGTGGTATAATGTAAAAATTTGGTGTAATATTCTTCTTTCGTTGTCTTTTTTTTTTTTTTTTTTGTTTGCTTCATATTTGACACTAAATTTATAAGGTCGAAGAGCGACCATTGAATTGGGAAGTATATTGTGTGATGATATCTATAGATACAAAAAATAGTACAAGAGAAATAACTTCTTTTCTTTTTTGGTATTGTTTTTGAACAGAATACACACAAATTTTTTTTTTTTTTTGTTATTCAAAAAATATTTCCATAAAATTATAGAAAAATTACATACTGAAAAAAATATAAAATTTCAAACGAAAAGTTTTCTTTTCTTAGGAATTTTCTTCTTCTTTTTATATATATATATATTTTTTTTTTTTAAATAAGAAAAAATCTAAAATATTTCCAAGAAGGTATTCAATAGACAATAAAGAGAAAAAGACAGGAACAAAAAAAAAAATTGTTATGATATGATGACACACAGGAGAATATAGAATGTCTAACTAAAAAGAAAAATTGAGAAGAAGAAGAAAAGAATTTTTTTTTTTTAAAAAAAAAGTAAAAAGAAAAATTGTGAACGAGAAGAAAAAAAATGAAAATATGTAGAACCCAATGGCAAGATGATGGTCTTCATATTTCCTTAAGAGGATTTTCTTTTGAAAATGTTGTAAAAAAATTCCTCTTTTTTTTTTGTTTTTTAAAGAAAATATAAAAGGAAAAAAAAAAAACTTGAATGGCTTGAGAAAATAAGAAAATGATAATATTATAATAATAAAAAAAAAAAAAAAAAATAGGAAAGAAAAAAAAAAATTGTATTATACGAAAATATAAAGTTCGATGAAATATTCTGAACAGACGCATAATATTATGTTCATGTATTTTATAACTTCTTATATAACAAATTTAATGTTTTTCAAAAAAAAAAAAAAAAAAAAAAAAAAAAGGATCAGTATAAAGTATGTACTAAAATGTCGCTTATTACATGATTACGTGATCACCATTACCCTATCAAAAAAGCATACAATGTCTAGTTTTGTAGATTATAAAATGGATTTAATTCTGGCGTTTTTTTTCTTCTTTTTCTAATATAACTTTTTTATTTTGTTGTTTTTATAGTAAGTTTATAAAGTATATAATTTGTTTTTTTTTTTTTTTAAGAGAAAAAATAAGTGAACAAAAGAGATTTGTTATAATTTAAAGAAAAGATAAAAAAAAAAATATTCATAAGCTAAATATCCATCGAATTTGCATTTTTAGCTTTTTATTTTTGAAGAGTAAAAAATAAGTGTTAAAGAATATCAAAAATAAATTTAAACTTTTTTTTTCCTTGTTTCTTCTTTTTTTTGAAAAAATATTGTTTTACTACTTGAAAAGTTCAGTCTTCTTTTTTTTTTTTTTTTAAATAGTTTACATATTTAAAATTCTTTGAGTAAAAGAAAAATGGTGTGCAAAAAAATTACACATTAAAAAGAAAAGGAAAAAAAAAAAAGATCTTGAAAAACAATTAATTAATAAAATAAGATTTTGCTAATTTATGAATTTATTGAGCTTTAAGGCAAAATATCACAAGGAATTAAATAAATCCGTAAGGAGGATTTATCTTTAAACTTGAATATATGGCTTTAAGCAAAAATGTAAGAAGATTATGACAAACAACTTAGTTTACGTACAAAAATTTTGGTTCTTAAATATTTTAATTTTTTTTTTTGTTTGCTTTTTAAAAATGTTGATAATTCACAAAAAATTAATATTTTAATTTTTTAATTAATTTTATCGAACTTTTAAAATGTAATTAAATAACTGAATTCTTTGTTTTTTTCTTTTCAGGTAAGAAATTTTACATTTCGTCTTTTTTTTTTTGGGGTAAGAATTTTCATGTATGTATGTATTTTAAATTTTTTACAAAAAATGTTTGAAATTATATTTATCAAACTTTAACTTTAAACTTTATTGAAAAAAAAAAAAGAAGAACAAATAAATTATCAATGTATTATTATGTTTAATTATTCCAAACAAGCAAAATTAATGTACATGTATACCTATCTAATTATGGTTTAATTTTGGTAAAGCTTCCGAAAATTAAATTGAAACGCTCTGAATGAAAAACAAGAAAATTGTAAGATTTTTCTCTGTGTGTGTATTTTTCTGTGAGCAAAAAATATGGATATTTTTTTTTTTTTAGAATTGTTCTTAAGAAATTTCAACAGCTGAGTGATAAGCATTTTGTAGGAAATATTTTAATGCCTTTGGTTAAAAAAAACTAAAGTAGCAAAGTAACAAAGCTGCACAAAAATAATTTTAGACTTTTATTATAAAGTAGGAGGTCATGATGATGGATTTTTTTTTATGTAATTTTATGTCCATTTGTTTAACATTAAATTTAACCAAGGAAGCAGTTCATTTGAAAGTAATAAATTGTATCCTTTTTGTTGAAAAAAAATTTATAATTTTAAAACTATTTTATAAAAATAATTGTCTTTGAAGTATTATATAAATGAAAATAATGACTCGAATATGTATATATGTTAGGAAAAAAAAAGTGCTTTAAATTTCAATATTTTTATACTTTTTCGGAATTTGTATTTACTTTTTGAAAAAGAAAAGAAAAAACACATTTATAATAATAATGGTCATCATTTAAAATTTCTCATGTCCATTTTAATATATTGATTAATTATAATGAAATTTAAGTTTGATTATTGACCACTTTTATTTATACGTATAATTTAAATAGTTAGAACATACATACATAAGTATACATATATGTATATATAATCACTTATGTCTACAAAATATCTATAACAAATTTAGAAGTATATGCTGAAAACACAACTCTAAATGGTTATTGATTAATTTGAGAGCATTTTTCAAATTGTACATGTATGTATCTATATCGGCAGTATTAATAATACATAATTTCACAAAAATTTAAATTTTATGATATTGAACATTTTTAGTAACCTCAAAATTTATAAAAACCATCAAAAGATATTAGAAGCGAATAATAAAAAAAAAGGAAATAAGAGATAAATGAGTTTTAGGTGTGATATAGTGTATCTATTATTATTATTATTATTATTTGAAAAATTTGTTATTTTATTATTATTATTTTTTTTTGGTTTTTTCTTTTATTTTTGCTATTTACCACTTTGCAAACAAAATGGCGAATTGATACTGATGAATAACATTTCACTTTTTCGTGTTTTTCGTTTTTTTTTTTCTTCTTCTTCTTTCTTTTTTCGTATAAATATACACGAATACATATATATTATTTATTTTGTATCATTAATATTCTCATCAGAAATAATGGAAATCATTTTGTTCCTAATATAACACAACAAACTACACTTTATATGGATGGTAACAGAAAACAATATTTAAATAATAATAGGAGAGTATTTATTTTGAATTTTAGTAATCGGTCAATATTTAAAGATTTATGAGCATAGAATTAGTTCAGTTTTACATTTTAGAGTTGTTTATTTTTATGGTGATGGGTAACAGTTTGGAGAGAGCTAGGGCCTATTTAAATTAATGTGAGTTTTTTTTTTTTAAAAGATCGCTTTGATAATGGCACACATGCACCTGTAGTTCTAGGTATGATGTGAATCACTATTCATTGGTGGAAAGTGAAGTTATTCATATGATTGGCATTGATATCTACATTTATTTGGATTATGTACATACGTGCTTATGGTTGATAACCACAATTAACTTTCTATTAAAGTACCAGAAATTTAAACCCTATATTTAAATAATTTGGTATGTCTTTAAAATTGAGTGGACTTGAAAAGCATTGAATACTTAGACCTTCTACTTTATGATTTATTTGCTTAAATTATAAAAAAAAATTGGTTCTTTTGCTATGCGGTCCTTTGAAAAATATAATAGCAAACCAGTCCTGTCAATCATAGTTTGAATTAAAAAACTTCATTAGCTCATACAAAACCACATGATAATTTTGAACATACATAGTTACCATACATACCTCATTCTTAGTTACAAAACATATTTTATTGAAATAATAGCTAAAACAATTATAGTTGTGAAAAACTTGTAATTAAAGTAGTTCTGTACAAAATAATAATTGATTTTAGGCCTTTGACATATTAATTTATTTGCTTAAAATAAAGCAAAAGTGAAATTAGATAGTTTTGATAAATGATTTGTCAACATATCAAATATTAGTAATTTATTTATTTCAAATAAAGGCAAATCTAAAAAATTTGATAAAAGGACTGACAGTGAATTATAAAAATTAACAAGAAAATTGAAGAATATATTTTGAAAAATATACAAAATTAAAAAATAATAAAACTGAAGTTTAGATAGAAAATTTAAAAAAAAAAAAATTACACATAACACTATTTTTTTTTTTTGGTTTTCACTAAATAATTTCTTTATTTTCAAAATAAAGTTCTACTGTCTTCAATAATTTTTTAGGACATTGAAAGTACTTTGAAAGCTCATAAATATCCAAACCAATCAATCAAAAACCATATTTTGATATCCATAGATGTTAGTCTGAGTGAAGTAACGTGGAAAATGAACCAGAAACTAGGCGATTTAGAATATGTGGACGACATAGTACTGTTTGATCACAACTTCAACCAACTGCATTTTAAATTCAACAAATTAGCAAACGAATCAAAAAAAGTAGGCTCAAAGTAAAATTAAATTTTGAGTGCAAAGGGTTATTTGTATTCATTCTAGGAAACAAAATTTGTTTTTCTTCTTCTTTAATTTCGATTTAATTTGCCAAATAGTAGAAGGATAATTTTTAAGTACACCTCTTTCCAAAATAAATAAATTGAAAAACTTTCGAATGTGTACTTATTAGGTGTATTAAATTTAATTGAAAAAGGATATTTTCAAATTCAATGAAATTTAATGTTTTTCACTTTTTCCCTACAAGTAAGAAGCATATATATAAAAAAATCTTGATTAATTTTTTTTTTTTAGTTTTTTTCATACAATGAAATTTCAACAAAAACTTCGTTTGGATTTTAAAACTTTCTCTATACAATAAAAATTTTCTATTAAAAAAAAGTAATTATTTTTAACTAAAAAGAAAAAAAGTGTGCACTTTCTTGAAGGGATTTAAATTTTAATCAAAATATGTAGTTTTTGAAAATTCGTAAGTAAGTAATAAAATTTAATATGTAACTAAAATCTACTTTGAAAACATTTACGAAAAAAAAAAAAAAAAAAATTAAATAAAAAAATAAAATAAAAACTTTAAAGGTAATTCAAAAATATACTTAAGTATGCTTTATTTAAAAAATTTAAAGTATTTCAAGTATTTTCACTTACATGTTATTTTTTACATATACATATATGTACATATGTATATAAGTTCTACATTAGAAAAAAACAAGTAAAAGAAAATGAAATTTTTCATCTACTTCAAACTATAAAAGACATTCAATAATAATGATTACTTTTTCTATTACTTAGGTACATATACATATCTAACCTCTTACTCCTATAAAAAAAACATAAACTATATACATATGTATATATACTATGTAGATTCAAAGTATGTACATACTTTTAAATTTTAAAGTTTTGAACCGGTTTTTTTTAATGCACTTTATTTATATTTTTTATTCACAATACTTTGATATGATCAAGAAAAATGTCAATGCATACACTTTTTGTTTTTGTTTTAATGTACATACATAGATATATTGGTATGCACTCGTATATAAAAATAAAATGGGATTTTGAAGTATCTAATGTTTTATCTATTATAGTGAGGTGATATTTGATGTAAACGAAAAAAATAAATAAATAAAAAAAAGTAAATAAACAACAAATTTTTATTACTCTGCAGATTGAAATATGTAATTCAGTTAAGTGCTTAGATTTTATTTATACTTTCAGCACTAATGTACATATTATACATATATGTATGTATATAATACATATAACACAAAATATTTATGAGATATATTAACGTAGCATGTGGTTTATAAAGTGTAGAATAAAAGTAATAAAACTATGAAATGAAATTCAAATAAAAAAATAGAAAATGACATTTTTGAGACATACTAGAAAAAAAAATTAATTTAAAAGCCTGTAAGTATGCTAAATGTATGCAAAATTTTGTTTGAATAAACAATATTACTTATGAAATTGCTGTGAAACTTTTCAGAAATATGAATGTCCTTAAACACTGTGGTCGATACTTCAATATAGTTTAATTTTTTATAAGGCCAAGTGTGAGTTGTACAATGTGATAGATACTTATAATGATAGGAACAAGCACTTTCAAGGAAATAACACTTAATTTAAAATATAAGTTTAAATAAAGAAGGAAATTTTTCAGTGGTAACACTGTATTATCAATGACAAATAAGTTCTTATAACTGCTCTGATACAAGATACAGACACAAGATACAGACACAAGATACAGACACAAGATACAGACACAAGATACAGACACAAGATACAAAATACAAGATACAAGATACAAGATACAAGATACAGATACAAGATACAAGATACAAGATACAGATACAAGATACAAAATACAAGATACAAGATACAGATACAAGATACAAGATACAAGATACAAGATACAAGATACAAGATACAGATACAAGATACAGATACAAGATATAAGCAATGACAATATAAGTTCTTATAATAATAATTATATATATATATATAATGTTTGGGAAAAATGTTTATTTGATAAAAATCTACAACAATATAATTTGATATTTTTAGTACTTTGGGAGATACGTATATTAGAAAAAATTGATTCTCAGTTTTATGTTACTTAATATTTATTACGTTTTTCCTTTGATTTACCTTGCTCATAGATATTTAATATATTCGGTGAAAATGAAGTTTATGATCTTCTTTATATTTCATTAGAACATAATTTTCATGTAACTTTAATTACAAATTACTTATAAGTGATTAAAAACAATAAGTTGCAATATTAATTTGTTACGTCTCACACATCATATAAACAATAACATAAAATTGAGCATTATGGCTTTGTACTTAAGTTGTCGTTGAAATTAGGTGTATTTTTTGAAATGTGCTGATTTTCGTATGTACTAACAGTGAACATCTCTATAGATACCTGCTCTGTGGTATTATATTGGTTTATCTGTTGTATATGTATACATATATGTATGTATATATGTATGTATATTATATATACGATGGTATATACAAAAATAACCGGACTGCATCCGTCATTCTTTGTATAGCGGTCGATCAGTACAGGTGTGCGTGTTTCTAGCAAATTTAGAGTGTGGATAGATCAGTGTGAAAATTAAGTACAGATTAGTTGGATAGTTTTTATTTTACATCAGTCTTTTTGAAGACTATTTTTTACAATATGGAAAATTTGCGTTATGAAGTTCGTGCGAACATCAAATTTATGGTAAAACTTGGGTGGGATGGAGGAAAGATTATTAATGCCTTGAGGGAAGTTTATGGGGATGAGTCATCATCACGTACCCAAATTTATGAGTGGATCAAGCGATTGAAAGAGAGTAGGGAAGAGATTAAAGATGACCAACGATCAGGAAGACCATCAACGTCGGTCACTGACGAGATGTTTGCCCGTGTTCAGGCCGTGCCACGTTATCTTGTAGAAATAGTTAAAAAAGAAAGGAAGAAAAATTAATTATTAAAGCTAAAAAATCCAAAACTTGGTATTTTATTTGACTTTATAAAGTTTTTTTTGTAGAACACTAATTAAATTCCTATACTTATTCACAGGTCGAAACAGCACAAATATGCAAAAACCATTTTTATCTCAAGTACCGTTATCTATAGTTAGGATTTATATTTTTTGAATTCGTTGTTGGTGTAGGACAATATACAAAAATAAAAATTATTATTGTTTAATTTATATAAATATGAAAAAAAACTGAGAATTTTGTAAATCCCTATACTTATTCACAGCTTTGTATATAAATATTTTTTTTTTCATAGTTTTATAGATTATTGGAAATAGCGAACAAAAATATATCAGTCGTTTAAATTTTTAATGAACTTTTTGGTCAGGATAATTTTCTGATATATTTATGATTAATGATCATTATTTCCAGAACCATTTACAGTGATAAAAAGTTCTATTAATTTTGTTAGTTTGAGGTAAAATTTTATTTTTAAAAAAACTGAAAAAAAAAACTCGAAATCGTATTTTCTTTTTTTCTTTTACTATATCAGATTTGCTCGAAGGATCAAAGGTTATAAATAAGCAATTTTCTGAACCATATTACGCAAAAAAAAAAAAAAAAATGAGAGAAAAAAATTCTAATATTTTATGAGCGAGACAATCGAATTCTTTGATCAAGAACATTTACCTTCAATTCAAAAGTATATTATTTTTTTCCCATTTTTTTTCTTTGCACACATTTTGGTCTTTGATACAATTTCATTTATTGGAATTCTAAAAATTCATCAATAAATTTTCTAATATGTGAAAAGAATTAAAAAGAAGTGGAAAAAAAAAGAAAAAATAAAAAAATAAAATCTAATACTTAAAAGCTTGTTATACCTTGCAGCAAAGATCAATATACAGTTATTTTGAAGTCAGAAATACTGTAAGAATACTAAAAAAAAAAAGATTAGAACGAAAAAAAAAAAACTAACGAGAAGAATTTCCACCACAAAATAGAATGCAATAAACCTTAAAGGTACAAAAAAAAAAAAAAAAAAAAAAAAAAAAGAAGTCCGTTATATACATATATTCATACTTGCCCAAGGTGTATAAATATATTTTATTGAACTTATAGTTCATATTCTACAATACTTATAACATATTTTATGAATGTGTAAAAAAAAAATTGTAGTAGGTATCTATACGTACTTATATTTTTACTAAAGCTATAAAAAATACACGTTATAAGATAAAAGCTCGTTTTATATATGATGATATTATATATTTAAGTATTTTAAGTTTTACAGGATCAATTTTATGTATTATATATGCTTATGTTTGTACATATGTATATATATAATGTAACAGTATACTTTTACTGCAACCGGTAATGGCATTCCCAGACTATTTTTTATGACCAAAACGATTCTGGTTTTTCATAGAAAAAAAAAAAATAAGTAAAAGAAGGTTGGACGACGATTCATTCATTTTGGTTTTAGTTTTGCTTCAAGGTATTACAATAAGGACTTAATATAGAATCACATCCTTAGATATTGCATACATAAAGTTATGTACATACATGTATTTTATTATTTCTATATTATATGAGGTATTAAACTATTCTATATATATGTATGTATATATGTTATGTATCGTGTCGTTATGTGAAAGTTATGAGGTACTTCAACTATAACGTCTATAACCATTAAAACATTTTTCTTCTTTTACCTAATAAAAATAAATGCAAGGATAAATAGTACAATTTTGTTTTTTGTTCTATCCTCTAAATTTTTTTTTTGTCATTTTCATTTCTTTACTTTCTTTTCGCTTTATTTTGTTAGGTAGATAAAAAAAAAAGAAATTGATTGTGTTTCATTTACTTAAAAGTTATTATAGGTATATTGGTACATATGTATGTACATGGGATGATATCAATATCTAAAGCTAAATAATGATGCGGGTTTGTATGGACCAAGATATTGTTTCTGAAAATTATAAACACATGTGTTTTGTATCATTTTTATGAAAAGTGTAATGGTTATTTTCTGTACTAAAGGTGTGAGTAGAAAAATCTGTGTTATGCAAGAGCTACTGTAAAAAAGCAAAAGTATACGTTTATTGTTTTATAAGAAAAATAAAATACAAAAGAAAAATACATACTTTCAGAATATAAGTAAAAAAAAAAGAGAACAAAGAAAAATTGTAAGAAGAATGATAACTCTTTCGAAAAGAACAGTGAAATGAATGATAATTGTTAAAAAAAAAATCTATTTTTCAAACATGTGACATACATATGTACATTTAAGGAGTTCAGAAGCTAAATCAAGTAATTCCAAAAATATTGATTCTGAAATGTTTCGTTTTTAATAAAAGTATCTGACAATAAATCAGCTAATTTATTGACAAATTTTTTTTCAGTTTGAAGTCTCTTCCAATTTTCTCTGTCCTTCACTTCTCTTCTTCATCTTATAACATTGGCCGTTGTCAAATCCTCTTCTATATCTATATACATCTATTTTTTAGGTCTGCTATTTTTTCTGTGTTCAGTTGGCATGGTTTTAAACAGCATTTTTCTCGGTTTCTCATCTTCTCTTATTAAAACGTGACCTCCTATCTATTGTAATCGTTTAACCAAAGATCGTAATAACTATATAAAGATATTGCACTCAAATGGGAAGAATGTTTACAAAAAAATTAAGCTTCTTTTCAACAAAGCTTTTCTCTCTTTGTAATTATTTTCAAAGAGATATACCAGTGTTGTTAGATCGAGGATTTTTCACAATTCGTATTTCGTACATGGTGTAAAATATGTACAACAAGTTATTTTATATAATTTTGATTATTTTTTCCCCTCGTGCTTTTTCCCACGATTTTGTTCAAGGAGGCAAAAATTTCCCATTTCCTTTTTTTAAATTGTCGGTATCCGAAATTCCCAAAAACAGGGAAAAATCCCACGATCTAACTACACTGCATTCAGTATAAATAGTGAGAAAAGTTTATCTTTCTCTCTCGCAAGTATTTTATTTTGAGCAGCAAACTTCAAAGCTTTTTAAAATGGATTTAACATAAATCCACCCAAAAATTTTACTCAAGACAGTGAAATACATTGGAGTGCAATATCTTCCCATAGTTATTACGATCTTTGGTTTAACCTTTATTGCCTTTCTTTATTTTAATTTTCTTTCGAATTGAAGGAGTTGCTCTTCTTTCGCTACAGTCATTTAACAGTATTACAGCAACTGTTTACATAAGTTGTGTTCAAGAGTAATTTGCACTTTTTAAAATTCAGCTTTTGTGCATGAATTTTTGGCCAAAAATTCAACGAATTCCATTGACCAAGCACCGTATTGTGCGGTATAATCCAATGTAACTTTGTTTTTGTTGCTAAGTTATCACTTCAGGGAAAACGTTCTAAATCGATTAAAGTATTAAAAGAAAATTAACAGAAGAAATTTGCATACCAGCCTCCGATAACAATTCCGAGTATATTTTTATACAAAGGCTATATTCATTTATAAATGATGAAATTTCAGAATTCACGAAAATGGTATTAAATGATTTGGCATCTGAACGTTTCATGTGTTTGTGAGAATATGTGTTAAATGCTTTCATTTTTATAATTAATGAAAAGTTTTTCTTCATTTATTTATCGTTTTTTGTCCTTTTTTCATTCAAGTTTATCATTTATTATCAAATTTAAAAAAAAAATCATAATTTTCTCTTATTTTTATATTTTATTTTTATTATCTTCTTTTTCTTAGAATTTTATTGATTTTTTCTGTATAAAATAATATTTTCATGTACATACATATTTGATTACTTTAAATATCTTTTTGTTAAAATGCAAAAAGTTTCAACGTTTGTTTGCAATAAAAAAAAAAAAGAATTAGAAATTTCTTTATTCACACATAATTTTGTAAATTTTTTGTTTTTGAAATTTTTTTTTGTTATTTTTTTGTTGTTGTTGTTTTTGTTTAAGCACTACAATATTCTTAGAAATTTTCTAAATTTACTTTGATTACTTTTATAGAAGTCAATTGTGTAAGCATAAATAATGTTGACTTTTAAGTTTGTTTTGTTTAGTTTGATACTCAAATTTCCTTCGAGTGTAGAATTATAAGAAAAGTTTTAACATAAAGGAAATATTGAACAATATTGAACATAAGTTTATGGAAATTTTATAAGAAATAACTATTGGTTGTTTAATGTTGCCAATATAAATTTGTTATTGATTTATTGATGTTTTTATAAAATTTTGTCAGAAATTTATAAAAGATTTCGGGTTGAGAACTTACATATTTACGTTGTCTTTAGAAGTTTTAAGTAATTTATGCATGAACTATATATCCTCGGGGATATTTTCCTTTTAAAGTCGTCACGGTTTTCTACCATCTTCGCATCTATACGTAACGCTACATATAAGTGTTTTAAATAGTATATAGCATAGTCTTTGTTTTTCTGTGGACATGCCTTAATCTGCTGCTTTAATTCGATCTTGGACAGGATAGGAATAAATACTTATTTACTTTTCCGAACTTTTTCAAAGTTATATTCGCTAAAATTGACATTTTGATCCACTCAAACTCTTCTTTTTTCTTATTGGACTATATCTTCGCTATTCATAACCTCTAAGCAATTAATATTCTCAAAACAAAAACACAATAATATAAGTATAATTAAATTAAAGCGATTCTCATGTCAAACATAAATAATAACATAATTATTTCTAATTTATCATTAGATATGAGAAAAAAAAAATCAAGAAAAAAAAAAACATTTCACAAAAATAAAATAAATACAATAAAATTTATGAAAATCCCATAATCAATAAGCTATCAAAACTTTTATATACAAGTAAAACCTTCACATAATACTCGTATGTGAAAATGATACGTGTTCATATATCTTAAATACAATTTATTTAGATAATAACATATAATTTGAACTTTTTCTCAATTTTTTTTCTCTTCATCTTTTTTTTTCCCTCTTCCTTGTCTTTTCATTTTATTCAATTACAAATAAAATAACATTTCATTGTTTTATTTTTATGTTGTTTTTTTTTCTCTTCTCCTCCTATTTTATATGAAAATCTTTCGATGGTATATATGTATATTACACACATTATGTGTGTGCGTGTATGTAAGAAATTTTTTATTCTCATTTTTTTTTTCTTCTGTTGGTTGTATATTTTTTCAAATTATTTCCAACCATTAACCGGTAACGATAATGATGATTATTTCATTGTTGTATAAAAAAAGTGCCTATAAAAAATACATACATACATATGTACATGCATATGTGAGTAGGTCTTGATATGTGTGTATATATTTATGTAATTCCTTATATCCTTGAAATTCCTTATATTAGTTCCTATTCAATATCCTTATTCTAAATTACAATAAACAAAAAAATATATATATATATATACATATATACACACTAGAATGATTCTATCATATGAGTACATGCATGTAATAATAGACAAATCAGTCAAGCACGCAGAAATTTTCCAATGAATTCTCAAATTATTTTCATTCCACTCAATTTAATGAAACTACTATCATCATCATCATCATCATGAAGCATCTTCTTCGTCAATATCATTATCATATCGTATATTCGTTACATTATTGTCATATTGTCGTTTAAACACAGTCAACCATCATATTGTCTTCATCATCTTCATTATTATTATTACCATTGAACAGTTCTTTTGAAGTATTAAAGTATGTAAATATGCATACCACATGATAAAATGTCTCACATAATATTTATGTCTGTACTGTATATATAACGTTATATATTGTAAAAAAAAGCTAAAAAAGAAAAAAAAAGGAAACACTTACTTTTATAATAATACTTCAATCTACCTACCAAATTCAACAAGATTCAAACAACCAATATTTTCGTCATCATTCACATCTTCTACATACATATCAGAAGATTCATCACAATTTATACATTTATCAGTATCAGATTCTCATAGTCATTTAAAATCTTTTACTTATACTTACTTACATTCATATCCTTCAAAAAATATGTTTATACTCTCATACTTATTATTGTTGAGAATACTTTTACACAGGAGTTGTAAATAATACATACAATGATTGTTATAGAATGCTTACCTACATACTACATCCTTTTTTTCCCTTCATTTTGTAACAAAATTCTAATGTTTTTTTTTTTTTTTTTTAACGAGTAGATTGTCTCACAGTAAAACTTAGTAATTGCAGTTGAGCATTAAACTCAATTAAGCGTTTCCTTTAAAATTTGTGTGCTGATTGTAATCATTCAAACCATACTCTATTACAATGTGTTTTTTTATTTTCTTTTCTGCTTTTTACTTTTTTTCCCGGTTTTTTTTTTTGCATTTCTAACTTTTCACATATCAGAATTGTGGAAAGAATTTTTTTTTCTGATTACAATCGAGATCACATTCATCTTAGGACATCCAAATGTTACTGCTGTTGCCAAACCACCACCCCAATTTCAATCCACCCCCAACTATATTTTTGTGTTTTATTTTTTACTTCAAATCTATCATATATGCAATGAATATACATATGTAATGTATGCATGTACATATGTATGTAAGAAAAAGAAAATCTTTTTTTTTGTTCGTTTTCTTCATTTTCAAATTATTTTTCTTTTTTTTTTTTTTCTGTGTTCACTCTGCAGCTTTTCCAACTTAATTCTTTTTTTTTTTTTTTAGAATTTCTTATCCTGTGATTATAAGTCAATGTTGGCTCGGTACGAGAGGTTTTTTTCCTGCTTTTTTGTTTGTTTTTGTATTTGTTGTTATGTCGATATTACAGTTTTGTATTGTGTTTTCTTCTTTTTCATATACATACATTTATATTTGTGTTACGTTGTTTTTCGTATATATACATATATATAGAGATAAAGATAGATTGCAAAAAGATTGAAAAATATAGTGTATAAAATATGCATACAACATTGAGTAGATTACAAGTCATCGATATAAATGATATAACATTGGGAAAGATGAAGTGTAATTCAACACTGAATAACTTCCCGTTTTGTGTAATAATGACTTACTATACCTATATAAAATCTATATCTACATACAATTATATGTGTAGATACTATCAATGTACATATAGATAGATTCATTAATAATAATGTAGATTCGCGTTATATTTAAATTTATACGACCTAAAACAACAGCAACAAATAATATTGAAGGAAAATAATGAAAAGTAAAAAAAAAAGTGAGAAAAAAAACAAAAACGTATTGTAGTAACGACTAACGAATAATGATCGAATCGAACGTTCTTATATTATTATTATTATTATTATTATTATACATAGAAGCCATATCGGTAAATATCTCACGTTCATTCTAGCGGATTATAGAATGAAACCTCAAACTCTTTTATCGGTTTTCCAATAATTCTCACCTTTCTTATATTTTAAAAAATCTCTATCTAAACGTACATATATGTAGGTATCATAATATATGTATGTATGTATATATTTTATTATAATACTGTACCTTTTGTGTTATATATTTATACATAAATACATATTCCTATATATTCGTATGAATATATGTATGTGCTTTAAATAATTTGTACACACAACACAAAGTTCCTATAACAATTCATATCGAAATCGAAGTTCATTTTGAGGTTCGTTGATGACAAAAAGGAAGGCTAAATTAATGATGATGATGATGATGATGATACCGGCGGATAACAGTGCAAGAGTATTTGACCAATATAGGATTTACAGTTTTAATTTCAGTATTTTATTTTTCTTTCTCATTTTTTTCATTTTGTTGTTGTTGTTTTTTCGATAAAATTGGAAAATAGAGCAAAAGATTACGATAGGAAAAGAGGAAATGTGTGCACATACATATACATATCAGTGGCGTCTCGTGACTTATTCACCTGGGTGTGCTACAGGGTAATTGAGAAAATTTAAGAAAATAAATATACATATATGTAGTTATATAGTAGCTCAACAAAGTATTCGGGCAGTACAAATATTTTTAATTTATCCTAAATAAAAAAAAATTTTTACAATAAATGTATGAAACAAAATACTAAAAATAATTCTTTATTCTTATAACAACATATTTACGAAACAAACAGTCAACATTAATATCAAAAAAATTACAAAACAAACAGTTAAAAATTTTCAGCTTCAATTTTTATTCCAATAAAATATTCGGGCAGTATGAACATTTTAAAAAATAAGGTGCTTTTTGTCAAAGTCAGTACTTTGTTGAACCTCCTTTATGTTTTTTAACTTCTTTGAGTCTATTCAACAAGCTTTAACCCTTCGTTATAATTTAAATTATACACCCACTCATCCATTTTTAATATCAAAATGTTACATTTTTTAATTCCTTAGACATGTATGTTTTCGTAGGACTAGAAAGCTGAAATTTGGCTAGGATATTTCTTGAAGGGTCTAATATTATAAAAACTTTAAATGATGAAAATCCGTTTACTAGGGTAAAAGCTATAGGGTAAAACACAATAAAAGTCATGTTTTAGACAAATACCTTTTTTCTTCTCTCTATTTTTTTCTCCTAATTAATATCCTGATCCTTAAGAAAAGTGTACATTTCAATTCTTGAACTATTTTCTGACCTATTGCATTTTATTTGACTCAAATCGGTGCAATACAGCACGAGTAGTTAAAGTTTAAAGTTGGCAAAAAAAATAAAATAATTCAATATGTGAAAAATATGTGACGTTTCATACAAAAAATTTTTTAATTCAATATTTCACTTGGCTTGGCTTTGTCTATAGGTGTGACTTTGATTTTGAAGTTTGTCCGAACTTTTTACAGAACCAACTTTATAATATAAAAGCGTACATTTTTTAAAGTTGCAAGGTTGTTAAAAATAACATTGAGTCTAATTGTAACTTGGGTTCTGCTTCAGAATTGAACACCTTCATTATATAACAACTGTATTGTTACAGTACGAGAACAAAGCCTCAAATTTCAACGCATAGGATTGAAAAGTATTAAAGTTCTTCTTGAGTAGAACTTCAATACATTTTGATAGAAATAATACTGAATGAGGTTGGGTTCTACATCAGAGCTTCACACCCTGGTTGTATATTATTTATATTGTTTATATTATTTACGAAACGAGGACGGCTTCAAATGCACATCACTGAATGTGAGGCTGGGTTCTACATTATAATAGAACACTCTAGCTTTATATGGACATTACTATTGAAGTTATGAAAATTATTTTGAAGTTCTCAATTTTTTTTTTTAATTTGCTTTAGATTATATGGGTGTTCTGTGAACACCTTGAACACCTGGACGAGACGCCACTGATACATATGTACATATTTCAAAATCATTTTAATGAAGTTAATTTAATATATGTAAAAGTAGTGTGTTAAGAAATGTAAATCTCATTGGAACTTTAATTTTTTTCATTGCAAAAAAAAAAATATCATCCAGATCTTTAGGTTATCGTTTTATAAATCCAAACACACGCTGTTCGATATGGGTATTACACGTTCTATATGACTATAGAAATTAAGTTTATGCCGTATAAAAGTACACCAACTTAAAGTTTATTGAATGCAATATTATTTAAGTATGTATATGGTAATTAGTTTCCGATTAAAGGACATTACATACATATATCAATTTTGAGACTTGTTTTTTTTTTTTAATGATTTTGATGAAATTTAGAATTTCAAAACATTTATGGAAATACTTTAAACTGCGGACATCAACTTCCAGGTCTATGCTCTTTCACGGTCTCTCGATAATTTTGCCACCTCGTTCCAAAAAATTGCAAAATTCTATGAAAAACTGAACGCGCCATATTAAAACTAGAGACTTCCATAAAGATAAGTAGGAGATTTTCTTTTCCTAGTTGGGATACATACCTCAAAAAATCTGAATTTTTTCAAATTAAATTTGGGTAAAAATGAATGAAAGGGGTGAGTTTTCCCTTTGATTACATGGCCTGTCCTATTTACGTGCAAAATTTCATATACATACCTATTTACTAATTGCAGTTTGAATTGTGAATTATTATCACTCAGTCAGTCATTAGCCACAACCCAGAATGTGTATTAATTAAAAAAATGATGAAAAAAATTTATTTAGTAAATTTGAAGAAAAAGAAGAAGAAAAAGTTCTATAATTTAACATTATTAAAATTTTTATGAAGAAGAACTTATATGAATATGTTAAGAAATGATCTTTCTCTTATTTTTTATATATGTACGTAAAAATGTTTGGTAATTTATTACAAGGAAGTTGTTTGCAAACATGACAGATGATTTAATATCTTTTTTCACTTGTTTTTTTCTTTAAAATTATTTATTGGTAGCAAAATAGTAGCAACAGCACTAAATTAAAAAGAAAAATGATGAAGAGAATTAAGCAAAAAAAAAAAAAAAAAACAAATTCTAAACAAGAAACATTGAAATAAGTTTATTAAAAATATGGTTCACAAGCATCAGAACAGCAACAACAATTATTTTTTTTAAATATCATGTTATTTTCTTTTTTTTTTTTTCTTAAGAAAAAGTAAACATTAAGATTTTCTCCTTGCGGTATAATTTATTCAACAATATCCCAAGTGCATAATTAATTTTATTTCTTTATATATTTAACGTTGGTTTTTTTTTTTGTACAGCTGAAAATACCTGTATCTTCTCAACCTTCTTTTATATCTAGAAAGAACAATAATAAGGTACCATAAGATACTTGCTAAAATAGCAACTTTTCCCCTTCATTTCATACACGTTTTTTGTTTCTTTGCTTTTCTTGTTTTTTATTTTTTTTTTTAGTACTTATGTTATTTTTGCCACATTAGAATATTCTGTATGTGTTTGAAGAAAGTTATTTCTCTTTTATGTTTTTTTTTTTCATTTATTTCATTAACAAGAAGGAAATTGTGTGTATCAACTTTAAGAATTTACTTCATATTTAAACTTTTTTTTTTGTTGTTTTATGTTTTTTTTAATATTTTATTAATATTTTTACATATTCTCATATATTTTTTTCCTTATTTTATTTTTTTTTTTTTTTGTCAAGAAAAGAAACATGAACTTTAAACCACATCCTAACCGCTGAATAACGAAAATTAAAATTAATTTCCCATTAAAGTACGTGTACCTATTCATGCCGTGTGAATTACCTCAAAAGAGGTCTACCGCATCACAGAATATAAAATATAAAATACATATAAAATGAGGCAGTAAAGTGAAGTCGGTGGTATAAAATTATAACGTTTTTCTTCCTTTTTTTTTAGTCATTTTTATTATATTTCACACTATCTTCTCATCATATCATACTATATCTACACATACCCTCTACAATCTATCCCAACACAATCCGACCCGATTTTGTTTCGCGCTATGTTTTTGTTTTACTTTTTTGTATAGATACAACTTCTCTGTATATTTTATTGCACACCTCTTACCGGCATTAAGATTATGTCATTTTCATGTTTATGTCAGGGTCTGTTGTTGTTATGCAAGAGAAAGTGCTTTCATTTTTTTTTTTATATTTTTGTATTTTGCTTTTTTTTTTCGTTTTGTTTTGGCTTTTTTTTTTTTGTTTTTGCTATCTCTTAAAGCTAAGTAGAATTATTTGTTTGAAATAAAAACATGATATTTTTTCATGTTCTTTTTCATTTCATTTTTTATTTTTTTTTTAAATCCACTTGATTTTAAAAATTTGTTCACATGACGACAATACAAGCAATAATAAAAAATGTTGTTGGCGTAGGATATTTTAATGATTAAATGGATGGGTATAGTAGCATAAAAATAGATCCTTTTTCATTAAGTAAAATTTGTATTTTTTTATATTCAATCAATGTATCTAAATTTAGAATGGTATTTTTAGTTATGTAAAATATTTTCAGATTCTTAAATTTGTTGTTATCTTCTATTGAAGTAGGTTTTTTTGTTAAGTTATTTTCGTCCTTTCGTGAAAAAAAGAAAAGTGTAGGGATTTTACAAAGAAAAACTTCTAGTTTTTGTTGTTGTTTTTTCTTTGATTTTTAAGGATTCAAGATTTTACGACGTTATTTCGAAATAAATATATTGTAAAACTTCAAATACTTGAAGACCTAAAATATTCGAGAATAATAAAGAAAATTTGTAAAAAATTAACAGCTGTGGGAGTTAACATTTTCTATTAAATCAGATAAAGCTGTTGTTTTGTTAACTTTAAAATATTTTTCTTATAGAATGTGCAATCTTATACATATTACTGAAGTCAATATAATCTTTCAATTTCAAAGTAGGAGGTGAGGTGTTCCATATTAAATTTTGTCTTATAGTAGTATCAAATTTGAGTTTAAAACATTATCACTTTTCTATGGTAAAAACTAAACTAAAAATCAAATTTTGTCACAGTAAAGACATATCAAAGACATAAAATGTGTTCGAATGTTAACAACGATTTTTAATTAAAAATTTATTATAATCCTTCAAACCATCATATCCTTCGTAGACGATTACTAGGTAACAGAAAGCCATTAATATCAAAAATCCTAATACCTATTAAGATTTCAGTAAAAATAAAGGTATACTAAATGACAAAACAAAGCCCAAGGATAAAATGAAGTTTCACCTCACTTCACTTGAACGCATACACATATAAAATGTTCATTTTCTTTTTTTCCTTGTAATTTTATCACTTTTTAAAATTACAAAAAAAAAAAAAATCCAAACAAAATTTATTTTAACTAAATTATCATAAATTTTTTCTTTTTTAGAAAAAAAAAAAAAAAATAACAATTTTAATTTAGAATGTTAATAACCTCCAATTACCAGGATAATTATAAGTTAATCTCTATGTTAATCAATATTTCAACGAAATTAAAAAGAAAAAATAAAAAATAATTAAAAAAAGTAAATGAGAAAAGAAAATTTTCTCTAAATATAATTATAATGTTACACTCCTGATTTTTAATTGCATTATTTTGATGAATTTTTTATGGATTTTTATTACTATTAAACATTATACATACACTAACATCTACATAAAATCGAAAAAATTCTTTAAAAATTATATTTGAAACTAATTTTACTTTAACATAAAGTTTTTCCTTTAAAACCGCATACAAGATATCTTGGTTTAACTTAATTTTTCATACTATTGAAGTGAAATAATTCTATAAGAAAATTTTCTCTGAAAAAAAAAAAAAAAACGAATGCTGATAATATTGAAGGAAAAAATAAAATAAAGTTTGAAATTTTTTTTTACATACATATGTACATACGTACGTACTTTATTATATAAAATTTAAGAACTTATTCTTATTTTACAAATATATACCATTTTTTTTTTCTTCATCCTTTGTTGTCATCTTTATCATACCACACACACACACACACACACCCACCTACAAAAAATATGTTAAGAAAACGATGTAAAAAGAAGAAGAATTAAAAAACAAATAAAGAACACAAAAAAAAAAAAAAACCAACAAATATGTTTGAGTGTGTGTGCTTTTTTTTCTTCATATTTATTATTTATGAAAAATGGTCAATATTTGTCATCGTATCATCCACAACAAACATGAATTTTGAACTTTGGTCTCAAGAGGACATTACATCCATTTTTCGTCTTTTATTATGTTGGTTTACTTAGGATGAAATATTATATATGAAAAGTGAAGAAAAGAAAGAAAAATTTACGAAAAGTTTTTTTTTTTTTTTTCGTTTTAAAGTTTAAAAGAAAATATGATATTTGTAACTTGAGTATGAGATAAAATAGGAAAAGAAAAAAAAAAAAAAAAACAAAAAAAAAGAAAAAGAGAGAACGACCAACTAAATATAATGAGTGAAAAATTTAAAAATTTATACAGAGATAATTTGTATTTATTGTGTAAGATATATGACAAGGTCGAATAAAGTGAACAAAAAAAAAAAAAATACATAAATAAAATAAATAAATAAAAATAAAATGTAGGTGAAGTAATTGACCGTGTGGTATATGAGCAATTTCAGTTGAATAAAAAATATCTGAAAAAAAAAAAATGAAACAAAATTAAAAAGAAAAATTTTGAAAATAAGTATGTATAAAGTTTTGATAAGAAATTTATTAAAAAAGGAGGATTTAAAAATTTTAGGGTGTTTATTTTTAGCAAATACTAAGAAAGAAAAAAGTAAATATTCTAATAAAATTCTATTTTAAGAAGGAAGACCGTATGGGACTTTTGAACTTTTGAAAATTTATTTAACATTTCAATTGCCTTTAGGTGAATGAATAAGTGTAGTGCCATCGCATCCTCAATCAAAAGCTTATATGAATCTTAAGGCCACATGGCATCCTTTTTTAAGGAAAAAATTGTTTCTGTGGTTTCGAATTCTTCGAAATGTGATAATTTTATTTGAATTTTATTCTTCTCTCCATTTTTCCAAAAACAATTTAAACAATTTATATTACTAAGATTGTGCGACAGTTCTGTATTGTGCCTTGGCTTTAAAACAATTAGCCGGTATGTAATAATCAAAAATAAAAAATTCCAAAAAATCTTAAAATTTATCTAATTGATCTCTATTTTTCATAATTTCTACTTCAATATTCATAATCCAAAAATATTAGAAAACACAAAAAAAAAAAAAAAAAAAAAACAAAACCAATTGCAAAATTAACTACAGCAAAAGTATCCTGCTCTTAAAGAGTCAATTTATCAAAATCAAAAAAATAAAAGTAAAAAAAAAATTAAATTATCTAAGTATTCTTTTCATTTTCAAAAGGACAAAAACATTTATATTCATCATCAGATAATTTGAAAAAAAAAAAATAAAAAATATATTCCTATAAATTATGTTAATTTTTCTCTAAACTCATCATATTTTTACTAAAATATGTATATTTCTTTTCTACAAAAAAAAAAAACAAAAAATTTAATATCTTCTCCATTGCTATCACACCACCCACCTACTGCCTGGCATATACATATACAGATTATTCAGTATATATTTTGTACAAGTATACATACGAAAAATGTTGGTACAGGTTAAAAATAAAATAAACAAATAAATCAAATCAAAAATTCAAAATTAAAAAGGAATACATATAACAAAAAAAAAAAAAAGGAAAAGGAAAAAAGAACAAATTCTCATATTCAAAAAGGAAAAGAAAACAAAAAAAAAAAAATAAATAAATAAATGACCTTAATCATTTGTTTTCCTGTTTTATCATATTCATATTTTTTATTATATTTTCTTTATTTTTTTTGTTTTTGTATACCTCATCACTTATTAGAAGAGAAAATTGTATATGTACGATATTTATAAAAGTTTCAGATAAAGATATATCTTATATCTTTTTTTTTTTTTTTTTTTTTTTTTTTGATTTTATGAATAAAAATTTAAAATTCTATTCATATTTTCGTAAAACTAAACAAATTCAACGAAGTATTTATTATGTTTTTCTTTTTTTTGTTTTTTTGTTTCTGTTAATATATTTTCTTTTGTTTTGTTTTTTTCTTTCCATTTTTATTTTTATTTCATTATTTATTCAGTGATATTATGAATGAGAAACAAGCTAAGAAAAAAAAAAATAAATACATATATATATAGATTCTTTAGTAAAATTTGTAAAAAACAAAAAGCAAAGCAAAAAACAAGGGAAAAAAAAAAATCATAATTTTTAGTTTTACGATGAGTACCGCCTTCATAATACATATTTTACGTATTAATACGTATCCTTTTACATTTTCTAGCTCTTTTTTAAAAAAAAAAATAAAATAAAAGACAACAAAATGAAAAAATAAAGGATATATAGTACAAATTTTCCAAAACGAAAATATATAAGCAAAAAAAAAAAAAAGGATATCTTTATCATCAGTAAAAAAAAAAATATATGTGTGTTTGTCAGTTTTTTTTAAGTTTTATTTTTATTTCATTTTTTTTTTTTTTTAACGTTGAAAACTGAAAAATTTAGAACACACAGAAAAGTTCACTGCCAAGAACATTATATGAAAATATATTTTATGGGAAAACATACAGCTTTTTGGGACATTATTATATGTATATGGTAAAATATATTAAAGAAGAAAAAAAAAAAAAAGAAAAGAAAATTGTATGTATATTAAAAAAAAAAAACTATAGTATGATGAGATTGATGTTTGCTTTTATAAATATAAAATTGTATCGTGAATTTTACAGTATAATATACTAAAGTAATAAATAACACATACATATACAAAAATAACTTTAAAAAAAAAAGGAGAAAAAAATGGTTTAAAAACGAAAGAAATTATCGTAAAACAAATAAGAAAAAAATTAAGTATGTAACAAATTTCTTGTGTTTTTTTTTTTTTAAACAGTGGTAAAATAAGGTTGAAAATATCATTCTTATGTCCTTGTATCCCCGTAAAAAATGTGATTTAAGTACGCTGAAAATGAAAATATAGGTACCACACGTTTAAAAATGTATATTTTAAATATGAAAAACCAAACAACTTTAATATTATACAAAGCATATGTGCGCTCTTTGACATTTTTATTTTACTATACACACATGAGCTTTTTGTTTATTTTTGTTTTTTGTTTTAATATACATACGAGTACATATGTATATATAGCACTAAATATATATATGTTACACACGTTTTATATGAGTCTCTAAAGGCCTATTTATCTGTGTATATGATGGTGTTATATGTGTATTTTATAAGTGCAATATACATATGTATATGGGGTAACAAAATATTATATGTAATGTGTGTATTAACCATCACCAAAAAAATAAATTCTGATGATATGTTAAAAAAAAAAAAGAACTAAACTATCATTATTGTTTCAATGAACTGTTTTTATTTTTTGTCTTTTTTTTATCTAATGCTGTATATGCCAAAATTTACCATTCTACATATATGTTTTTCCACTTTTCGTTTTTCCTCAAAATATGTACATAGGTGCTCGTATACTCGTATATAAAAAAATTCGCAAGCATATGTATATTATACATAAATAAAAATAAAATCAAGGATAAACGATAGATGGGACACTAAATAGCAACAAAAAAAAACAAAAAAAAAAAAAACAAACAAACAAGAAAACATAAATTGATGACAAGGACAATATAATAATAAGGACACACTTTAACACAAATTTTCTATTTTTATCAATTTTTCATTCCTTTTAGTTATTTATTTTTTTGTGTGAGTTTTTTTTTTTTTAAGGATGAACTGGGAAAAATATAATGAACTATAAAAATGAAATTGTTTCTGATTTTTATTATTCAATCATAAATATTTAAGGCATATGGTATATTAAAAAGATATACATGTTATAGAAGACATATACAAAAATGGAAAAGGATAAAAAAAAGGATATATAATAATTATTAATGTTTTTAAAGGAAGATTGAATGGTTTTGAGAACACTATAAAATTTTATGGGAAATTATGATAAAAAAAAATTTTTAAAAAAATTAATTGTGTTACAATCATTAAAAGTGTTTTTTTTTTTCTTTATTGGTACTTAAATTTTTATTTGTTTTTTTGTTTACAGTTTTGAATAATAAGCTGTGCAGGAATATCTTTTTTTGGAATAATTTTCTCCGAAACGGAAATAATTAATCTGAAAAAAAAAAAGAATCGGATCGTTAAATCACACGATTTAGGTGGCCAGTCTCTATTTCAGTGTTGTGGCTGGTATAGCTTGTTTCATAATCGTGGTGAAAATAAACATTTACCACATTTTCTGTATCATGTCAGAATCATCTTTATCGTCCTTGAAAAAATACACATGACACCACTAGACCGAAAACTCTACCAAATTGTAAATCGTTTTGAATGAAGAGGCTTTTCGACAATTGTTTTCGGATTTTGAAAAGCCCCATATGTGGCAGTACCATCAATGGGCATGAACACATTAGGTGGTTATAACAACGGACGCAAACCGGTTTTAAAACCTCTTTTTACAACTGCTAAAATTACATCTGGAGGTGGCACGACCAGTTGTAACGAGAGTATGAATGTATTACAACCGTGTAGTTGAAATTATTTTAGACGATTCTTATTATACCAAGTTGGAAAAAAATTATACCATTCTTGTGACACACAGTGTTCACATTTAATGGTGTTTACTTTAAATTGAAATAAATATTTTAACATTTCTTTAAAAAAAAAAAACATTGGAAAAGCCTGCACAAACTCACAAAATATAAAAATAAAAAAAATAAAGGAAAATAAATATCACAACTGACGGCTGATGTTTAAATTTAGAAATTAAATTAAGGCAATGATGCCTTCTATAATATCGCAGAAGCTTTTTTTTTCGTTTGTTAAAAAATTGATATGTCATTGTATTTGCTTTTTCGATTTTCTTTAAATTTATGTGAAATCTGATAAAAAATTGTAGAAATTGAAAAAAAAAAAAAAAGAAATTTTCTTTATTTCCGAACTTTCGAAAAGATATCAAAATATTTCAATAGTTTTCCAAGAAATAAAATTGAAAAAGAAAAATAGATAAAAGTTACTATTGTTCTTTTTTTTTTTTTTTAAATTATTAATTCCAAACGTAGGGATATTCTTTTACTGTATTTTTAAAAAGTATAACGCTGGCATATATGTACATATTGAATAATCAAAATTTCTCAGGATAAATGTGAAATCAAAAGAAAAATAACTTATTTCTTCAAAAGTTTAAACCAAAATGACCCCTTAATTTAATTTTTTTTCTCTTAGACAGGGTTTATACGCTAACTTTTTTACCCTATGTAGAACGTAAAAACCGGTTTTATATGGAAAAGAAGTAGGAAGTATGCGGTGGGAAGTCACTCACAGGTTAATCAATCTTTTTCTTCGATCACGGCTGTTCCTTTTTCTGCTATATTCGTTACTTTGATATTTTTTCTCATATTATCGCAATTTCTTCAGTTAACCATATGAGTATATGATCTTATTACCATACAAATTACCAAGTAAGAAATAAGTATAAAAGAGAATGAAGAGAATTTTAGATAGGGTAAAAAAGTGACCACGTAAACGTACGTACGTCATTTTCGTAATTTATCAAAGCGTAATGGATGATAAGGTCGTGCAAAAAACCGTACGTATAAACCCGGTCTTAAATTTGCAACATCAAAAAAAAGTGGAACGTCTTTTTCATGTTTTTAGTTTTCATTCCCACATTATCTGTTCCAATAATCTTTTTAAAATTTTTTTTTATCCTAAATGATTTAAATAAAACCAGACATTTTGTATAATTGTGGTTTATTTTGGTTTACAAAATCGATGTAGAATTTGGATGAGTATGTAAATAAAAATGTATAATATCCAATAAATAACATGTTGTATTCTTGAATTCTTAAAATTGTATGAAACTTATTCATTTTTATTTCATATTATCATTTTGTCTGTTTTTCATTATTTTATTTCTTAATTCTTTAAATACATTATATACATATGTATATGTACGTATGTTCATGTGGGTGTATTCTATTTAATATATTCATTATAACAATCATCATAATATGAAACATTGTAAAATATACAAAATCTTTTTTCCTTTATTTATTTTTTCTTTCTTTCTTACTATACAAATATATATTTTGCAAAATCACCTTAACCGCAGACTAATTGGAAACTCCATTCCAGGGCATTCACTATATTAAATTCATTATACATGTATTATATTTGTATAGATTCTTTATGTTAAATACTTATGTCTATTACTATTTTAAAATGTATGTATAAATAAATATATGTATTTACATATGTCTGTATGTAGTATGTACATTATATAGCTTTATGTGTGCAGAAAATTTGTCGTATATCTTTGCAACATATTAAGGTGGTCCATCATCAACTACATAATATAATATCAGACATGACTCTGCATATGCGGTGAAATTAGTTAAACAGACCACAAACCACTTAAGTCCTAATAAATACTTTCAGAAATAAGTGAAATAGTGTATAAAATTAACATTTTCCTTTTTGTAATATGTATTTTTATGTATATTATGTATATGTGAAATATGTTCATTAGTATAGGGTGTTTAATATTTAAATGAAAATTTTTAGAAATTTTCAACTTAAAGGCGAAAACAATTTTTTTTTTTTTAATTTTATTAAAATCAGTTATGGTATATTATCCTTTAACAAAATTCTTAGTTTTTTTTTAAATAATATTGATTTTTTTTTCTCTTGAAATTTTCCCATTATTTAAACTTCTGTATTATTTAAAAAAAAAAGGATAAAAAAAATTATATATAAAGAAAAAGCAAAATAAAATCAAACATTATTTTTTCTTCTTTCTTTTTTTGGTAATAAAACAAATTGTTGTCAAAAAAAAAAATACAGGAAACACATGCAATTGTGAATGCATTTTATATTCTTATATGTATTATTTTTTATAAATTTTAACTACGAAAAAAAAAAAGGAAAGAAAATAAAAATTATGCAATTGCTTATATTGTTCAACAAAGAAAGCATAGCAAGGATACTTATAAATACAATATAGAGGATAAACAATATGCACATATATAGTACATACTTTTGTACAAAAACACTTAATGGAATGCATGGAAAGCATAAATTTTTTTCAACTTATTTTGGTTGACCGTCGGAATACTTTACAGTTTTTTTTTTTTATTTATTCATTTCTCATAAATTTTTTTAAATTTTTTTTTTTTTCAAAATAATTTTTTTTTTTTCACATACAATTTAAAATCAACCTTCAACTAAAAAAAAAAAGAATACAGAACATAAATATCGTACTATTCTGGATAACTTTCTTGACAAAAAGAAAAAAAAAAAAACTAAACAGAAAAATCAAAAAATCCATTGAGTATTATTTTCTTACGTTTTTCTAAGGATAAATCGTACACAAAAAAAAAAAACAAAATACATATATTGTTCAGTTGGGCATAAATGGACAAATTTTTCTTTGCTTAAGAAAATAGCACATCACTTTACGTATGCAGACCAAAAAAAAAAAAATAATAATAATAAGAAGAAAAAAATCTTTTCAGTTTTAGACGGCTGTTGGAATGAAAAATTTTCTTCTCCAAATCTATATTCTGCTCAAAAAACGAAAAAAAAAAACAACAAGGAATATAAAAAACTATGAAAAAAAAATTCAAAAGGATGCATGAAAAATTTCATCCGTACATACATACATACAAAAATTTATTTATCTATTTTAAGTTTTTTTTTTTTGAGTTATGGAATAAAATGCATCTTTATGCTAAAAGGGATATATCCGCTTTTTTTTTTGTGATTTCTTATATGAGAATATGGATCGTTGTAAATAAAATTCAAAGTTAAGGAAATAGCATTATAGAAAAAAGTGCAAAAAAAAAAAACAAAAACAAATAAAAAGGAATTACGAAAGAAAAAAGACAAGATAGAAATGAAAAAAAAAAAAAATCAAGAAAAAGAAAATCGAGAAAAATTTTCATTTCTCTGCATCGTATCGCTATAAGAATTCAAATATTTAAAGCATGGAAACACACTTGGAAAAATAATATAAATAATAATGACGATAATATGTACAATACACATACATGTACATATTTTGTAGATATGTTTGTGAAGTAGAAATATGCATTTAAATAATATATATATTTACTATTTATTTTAAATATTTTCTTCTTTATTTATTTATTTATTTATTTATTTTGTTTTTTTTTTTCAAAGATACAACATAATATTTCAAAAATTTACCTTCAACATTTCACATTTTTCTTCTCTGCATTGAGTATTTATTTTTAAATATTTTTCTTTTTAATACAATTTTTTTTTTGTTTGTTGCATAGCAGATACGTGAAATACCTTTGAGATCAATTCTATGATCTTTTATTTTATTCATTTTTTTTTTTTGCTTTTCACCTTTGTTTTTATATTGTTGCTTTTTTTTTTTTTAAATACAACAAAAGTGAATGAAATAAATTTAAAATTTTGACATTTGTGCTAAATCACAAAATCATGATGGAAAAAAAAAAATGAGCATATTATGCTGTAATTTGTTTTTTTTTTCAGTTTTTAATAGAAAAAAAAAATATTGACAGTTTTATAAATTATGAGATTATAAATAAAATTATTGAATGATTTTTAGCTTATTAATATTTTACTTGTTTCTAATTTGTAATAATTTTTCTTTAATTTGTATGAAAAAATTGATGTTTATTAAATTCAAGCTTTGTTCAATTTAAAAAAAAAATTTGTTTTATTTAAAGATTTTGGCATTTTTAACTGAAAAAAAAAAAAAAATAATTGAAAAATACTTTTTTCTGAACCAGAAAGTACTGCTTCTGGGAAAACCTTTTGAGAAGTCAAAGAAAAAATTGCTTGAGTTTTTCGTGGAAATTCTTTGGAAAACTACATATGAAGAAAATTCATGAATAATATATATTTCGTCCTTTTATATTTCTAGGCTAAATAATTTGAAATGTTCGTGGTTTAAAGATATTCCGAGGTTATTTATATGCGAATATGACTTTTCTGGGGATAATAATTAATTTTCTGAGAATTCTTTGAAAAAAGTCAAGTCATTAGAAAAGAACTTTAATACTTTAAAGTTTCACATTATTTTGAAGAGGATACTTCAGATTTTAATTTTATATTTAGTTTTGCCTTGCTGTCCTAACTAACATACAATTCAAAAAAAATATTGTAGAAAAATAATTAGAAATATTGCATTGAAAAATTCAATTTCGGTACAAATGAAATTTTTTTTTTAATTAAAAAAAATATGTAAAAATTACGTTTTTTTAAATTATAAGGATATTTCATTTATTTCCATTTGATCCCATATACATATACCAATATTATTTTATTTTGTTTATTTTATTCCTTTCCTTTCTATTTTCTTTTGTGTGTTTTCTTTCTTTGTTTGCACTATAAAATTGTATTTTTCTGTATCCTTTGTTTTTTTTTTTTATTCTCAAATAAAACGCTAGACTAATTCCAATTACAATCTTTTATAATTCTAGAGTTTAATAATAAAAGTAGTTAAAACTGTATTATTTTATTTTTAATTTGAAAAAAAAAAAAGAAAAGAAAAAAAAAAAGAGTAAAAGAAAACTAGTTTTTAAGAGTAAAAAATAAAAAAAAAGAAAAACAGGTATTCTATTTGAAGAAATGAAAATGAAAACATAAAAAAATAATAAAACACAAAAAAAACAAAAAACGTAAAAAGAAAATTCATTGAAATAATTGTTCTACCGACTAGACTTTTACAATAAAAATAAAATAAACTAGAAAAAAAAAGTACGAAAATAAAGGATATGACGACTAGTTGAAAAACAAGAATTGTTTTCATATTCATTTTCTAAAACTAAACGAAAAAAAAAAAAATAATAATAAAACGAATAAGGAGAAAAAGTCACCCTAAATTATATGTGGTAAGGGAAGTAACATGAGAACAGAGAAAAACTTAAGCAAAAAAAAAAAAAAAAAATATTTCCGACTAGACAAATCCATTGAAGTACATTCAATTTATTTTCCTTCTATACATTTGTTTTCTTCCTACTTCTTCCTTTTCCTTTTTCATATTTTTAAAGAACGAAGAAAAAAATATTGTGACAATGGTTCATTACCTTGGATTTGTTTTCAACTTGACAAAAAAATAAAAAAATAAAAAAATGGATGAGTAATGAAAAAAAAAAAAAAAATCTTGTGGCAAATGAAAAACCACATTTTTCATATTTTTCTTTTCATGTTATTTTTTTTTATATAACAGATACTTACTCTTTTATTATCGTGTTCGTGTACATTTTCCACAAAATGTGAAAAAAATTTTTTTTTTTTTGTTGTTTTTGTTTTACTAATTTTTTTTTTTTTTTTTCATTAAATTGCAAAATTTCATACATTTTTTATATTGCTTCTGTTAAATATTATTAGAGAGCAGGGACAAAAAAAAAAAAAAAGAAATGTTGAGTAAAAAAATTAAAGAAAAATATAAGATTTTTTTTTTTGTTTTGTTTTTTTTTTTTTTGTATGAAAATTGCTATTTGTATGCAAGAACGCACCAAAACATTCTACATTCTAACAGCACAACATAAAATTTTCACCTTATTTTGAAAGTTTTTCACGTATTTTTCATGTATAAAAATATACAAGAAAAAAATGTAAAAAGAAAAAAAAAACACACACACATCATGCCTATTGTTAATATGTGAAAGTCTTCTTCAAACTATCAACATGAGCATTAAAAAAAAAAAAAAAAAACAAGAATGAAAATAGAATGAGAGAAAAATAACAAAAAAAAAAAAAGAAGAAGAATATGTAAGAATATTACACAAAAACGAAAAAAAAATCTATTTTAGTGTGTGTGTTCCACCCATTTTACAGCTATATAATCTCAAGCTGGGAGATCATATATGAACTTTTTCACAGTGTAGGTATAAGAATTTTTGTTTTTGTTTTTCTTTTTCTTAAGAAAATATATAAAAGAATTTATTGTGTATGATAGGAGTAATAGAATATTTTTTTCGTTAATAAAAAAAAAAAAATAATATAGAAAAATATACTTTAAATGTGAATAATACGAAACTGCTGCTTCCCTATACATTTGTTGTTGCTGAGAAACACTGAAGATAAAGATATATAAACAACAAAAAAAATGTTGCACAAAAATTGTGTTTTTTTTTTTCTTCTTAAAAGTAAAAAAATATTCTAAATTTCTTTTTTTTTTTATATTTGTGCATATATCACTAACGTACACAAACAATATAAAAGTAATAATGTAATATTTTGTTTTTTGAAGAAAAAGTTAAACAAAACGAAGAAGACGAATAAGAAAATTTTCAGATATTTCAATTTGATGTTGCATACATTTCAATGTTTTCTTATGTTGAAATTAATTTGCTGTGTACTAAATACGCAATTATGAATTTGTTTTACTAGGCAGATGTGAGACGCTATAAAAGATATTACGAAATAGTCTCATTCCTTTGTGTAAAGTAGTTACAGTGAAGTTCTTGAAAATAATATATATATAAATTTTAAAAAAATTAAAAAAATAGAAAAAGTGTATTAAAAATATTCGAGGTAAGTAATTTAACATTTTTATTATTTATAAAATATCGATATATAAAATATAATAACATAATAATATGTATACTAGATAATTAAATAAATTTATTATCATTTGGATTTTGATTACAGATGCAGTAAAGAATAAGGAATTTGGATGCAGAGACTGAAAAATCAATGAGAGTTGGTCTAAGTGCTGTAAGAAATCGTTTTTATATAAAAAAAAATTTCAAGCAAAAACAAATTTATTAATGTATTTATATTATAAGTTAAAAAATAAATATTGATTTTAAAAAGAATAAGAAGCATTTTATTAATTAAAAACACCACAGAAATTCTAGAAAAGCTTTAAAAGCATCTAAAAATGTGAAGTGCTTCTAAAACGCTTCCATCTGAAGCGCTTCTGAAGCGCTTCTATGGAAGCAAAAATGAAGCGCTGCCTTCTGCGGACATCCAATGTTAAAAAAGAAATGAAGAAGGATACAAAGAGGAAGCGCTTACTGCATCAAAAGAAGCGCTGAAACAGCGATGTTTCAGCGCTCCTTTAGCCGCTGGGTTATAAGAGGAGTGATAAGAAAAAAAAAAAAAAAAAATGGGTGTATGTATAAGTACCTATAGCATCTAGGTAGTTAGAATTCCTTACAAGGAAAAATTGATTTTGTTATACACGTTCATTGTATGTTTTTTTTTTTCGTTTTCTTTTTTCATTTATTTTCTCATCCAATATTTAAGTACATATTTTATTTTTGTATAGTTAACCTTTTAAAAATTTTCCAATCATGTACTTGATTTCCTAGTTGTTTTTTTTTTTACTTTATTCCTTTACAGATTTTTTTCTCAGGATATACATATATCATATCAAAATTCTTTTATTTTTTTTTATTTTATTTTAGTTTGATTTTTTTTTTCTTTTATTTTGGTGAATAAAATAAATTGATACATGAACAATTGCTTTTATTTTTTTTTTATTTTTTTTCATTTATCCTTTATATTTTTTATACGTGTCTCCCATAAATTACATGATAAATTGAAAATATACAAGGTGAAAAGCAATCAAAAGAAGAAAAAAAAAATGAAGAATAAAAAAATCGTACCTAGTTTCATAAATTTTATCTGACATTAAATTTGTCCTTCAACGTTCTTTTGTGTGTGTGTGTGATTTTTTTTTTTTTTTCGTTTCGTGCATGTCCTTGTTGTCTTGTTACTTAAAATACAAAGTAATATAAAAGTTTTCTGATTTTTTTTTTCTTTTCTTCTTTTCATAGATCTAACTTTCTTTTTTTTCTCATCTGTATAAATTTTCTATTTATAAACAGTTATTTTTTTTTTTTTCTTATCAATTTTAATACTTTATGCTTTTTAAGTATGTGCATATTTTCTTTAAAACTAAATATGAAAAAAAAAAAAACCGGGGAAAATATGATATATGTACATATTCGTATATACAGGAAATTATTTTCCATCAAATTCGACATTTCTCCTTTTTACAATATAGATCACATTTATAAGTGTATTAATCCTTGGAAAAATAAAAAGTGAAACAATTTTCTATGCAATATTTGCCTTCAAAGTTGTCGTAAAAATAAAGTGGAGGTGTAGAATTTTGTACATTTATGCATATTTTCTATAGAAAATCATCGATAAAGGTAAAGTTTCTGTTTACAGGAAAAAAAAAAAAACATAAACATTACTCGTATACGTGTGTGAATAAATATTTTTGTATGTATATTCTGTATTTGTAAAAATTTCAGGTGATAAAGTATTTTTTTGATTTTAAGCACATGGTGCTACGTAAATTCAAAATATTGAATGCGGCTGAATGTTAAAGAAAAACTCTTGAAAGACGAAAATAAGACTTTAAATATTAAAATGTATTTTTTATTTTTTTAATAAATTTTAAGCTCCAATAAAATTTCAAGCATCATAATTATTAGAACGTAGACATTTTAGTTTCAAGTTTTGCTCTTGGCAAAACTCAAAAGAGAAAATGCATTTTTTTATTTGAAAAAAAAAAAAAAAGGATTACACTAGCAGTAAATTGTTTCCCTTCCTGTTTTATTTTTTTTTTTACCTGCAATGTTGAATTTCCTATTAAAAAAATTGGTTTTCTCATATTTTTATTAATCGAATTTTTGTTAATAAAAAGTAAACAGATTAGGCCTTTAAGGAAAAAGTTAATTCAATATTTAGAAATAAGTTAAAAAAATAAGTGTGCTTTTAATTTTTCTTTCGACTGTACCATGTGTAAAATCATACAAGTCTTTTTGTGTTTTGTACAAGATTAACAATTATCTGTAAAAAACATAAAATAACTCTTTGCTTTCTGATAAGTTTATATAGTGATCTAAATTGAAACAACTTCAGCGTTTGGATTTCAAAATTAGACTAACTTTATTTCTTATTTTAAAAATACATTACAATTCTTAATTTTCTAGAATTTTACAATTTTATTTAGTGAGAATTATAACATTTTTAATTCTCACGATTTGCAACATTGAAATTTGATACCTTTTTAGATTTTTGCAATTCTAAAATATTCTGTGCTCTATGAATCTGCATTTCTTGCATTTTTATAATTTAGAATTTTTTAGTTGTGTGAAAGGAATTTTTGAGTTGTGTGAAAGGAAGTAAAATGTAAAATTACGTCTGAAAATTTGTAATTAAAACCCGTATATAACACTTCCCGTCCGAGATTCTTCGGTCCCTGAAGAATCTATTGTTTTAGTTTTTTCCTGTGATTTTTGGCAAGAAATTTCAATGTTGTTTACAGTTTTATTTTGTTTATTTCTAAAAAAACAGTAAATTAAAGAAAATGTTACAATTAGCAATACAAAAAATCCTGAACTTAATGAATAATTAGCAATTTTACTTTTATACCCGTTATATTCAATCTTTTCTCTATTTTTAATATTTTCAATATTTAAGTTTTCCAAAGTAATATTATTTATAATTTTAGTTATGTTAAAATTACTGTTATACAAAACAATGTGTTCTTGAAAGCTATCAAATAAATTTGAGAATTTAAAGTTTTCAATTTCTATGTCACAACTCCTAAACTTTATTACATTATTTCCTTTTATAGTAATGTTTTGATTTATGCAGTTTTGTTTTACATTAATGATCTCAATGTTTTTTGTTATGATTATACCATTTTCAATTTCTTCAATAGATTTTTTTTTATTGATTACAAACTTACATGTATTTATTTTTGAGAACAAATTTCTAATGCAAAGATTTTTATGATGTTTAAGATTTTTTCTATTAAGGATTTCTTCAGTGTAAATGTATACATTGTTATCTGATATTATAACTTTTTCATTTTTATAATCTAATTCTTCGTTTTTTGAATTAGGAAATGGGAGAATCAAGGTGTTGAAATATTTTTGTTTTGAAAATATTGGTATTAGAACCGTAAAAATTATTGTATCTTCTTTAATCATTACTGCACTTTTGATTAGTGGTAATACGTCAACAGTGATATTGTAAGTTTGGATTTCTACCGGTGTCAGAATGTCATGAGCGAGAATATTAAGCTTACTTAGGAGGATGTTATCTTTTATCATTTCGACGTGCTTGTTTAAGTTTAGTATATCAGCGAAAATTTGCAACGTGTATTCTTGGCTCCTTGTTTCTTCAGTATTTAAGCGATTTTTTTCGATTTGGTTAAGAAAGCTTTTCAATCTTTCCTGTTGTTGGTTTACATGGTTTTTAATTTTTTCAACTGATTCAATCAATTTCTGATTAATAACTATTTGTTTATTAGATTGATCTGTTATTTGTTTATAATTTGAATCAAGATTGTTCAAATGGTTGGAAATTTCTTCAGCATCGTCAGAATCCATAGTTCCGGCTAATAATTTTAAACCCTTACCAAGAATATTTATCGCGCCTCTTTTTTTTCTATGTGTCTTAGGTACAATAGTATTAATACTACGCTCTAACATTTTTATTTCTCTGTTCAATAGGATTAAATTGGGATTTTGATCATTAAGTTTTAATGCTCTGATGTTTGATTCGAGAGTTTGAACGACTTTAGTATAATCTGTTAAATTGACAACGTGTAGAATTTTCAAATAATTTTCTATGAAAGGTCTTTCGTCCATTTTCAAAATAGCATAGCCTCCATCTTCGTAAATAGGCGTTATGACCAGATTTTGTGTTTCAGAGATTACCCAAATTGTCTTTAAATTCAGTAGAAAAAGAATTGTGAGCTTCATTTCTGAAATTAGAATTTATTTGATGTTTAAATTTTCTTTTAAGTTGTGTTTTATAGTATTTTGTATTTCTTTTATTACTCTTATCTATAACATAATTTTTATTTTTAGAATACTCTTTAAGTTTTTTATATTTCGGACTATTTTTTGTTATATTTCTGTTTTTTACAAGGTTTTCAGTTAGTTTAGGATTTTGGTCTTTATTTTTGTTTAGTTTTCCTATTCTTTCGCGTTTTTCTTTTTCATATTTGTCCTTTAAAGTTTCTATTTCATTTTTATCGAAATTGTTTAGAATAAAGTCAATGGGCCTAAATTTAGTTGTTGAGTGTATTGTGTTGTTGTACGAGGTTATAATTTTAAAGATCTTGTCATCTAAATTATCGATACTTTTTTCTACATTTATAATTCTCATATGCTCATTCAATGTTCCGTGTAGTCTCTCTATATCGCTGTTACCTGTTTTGTTAGAAGGCGTTGTTTGGTGAAACTTTATACTATTTTGTTTAAGAAATAGTTCTACGGCATTATGGATAATGCATCTTTCACCATCAGATACAAGAATTTTCATTTTCCCTAAAAATTTAATTCTCTCTCTTATAGCTTCTAAAACAGATATCCAGGTTCGATCATTTAGTTTATGAATAGTTGCATATTTAGAAAATTTATCTATAGTAGTAAGGTATGGTTTATTCCTTTCTGGGAACCATATGTCCATGTGCACAATATCATTGAAGTTATTGGGAGTTTCCGTTATGTTAAAAGGAATTTTAGGAGGATTTCTATCATGTTTGGCCAGGTTGCATACTTCACAATTATTTATTACCTTATTAATTTCTATTAAGAGGTTTGGGTAATAATATTTTTCTTTTAATTCGAGAAAAACTTCATTAATGCCTCTGTGATTATTGCGTAGGTGTTCGTTTTTTATTATGGTAATTATTTCATTTTTATCTGTAACATCTGTTAATTTTTTTGACGATTTCAAAATCTTTAAACCCTTATTGTTCGAAAAGTATTTTTGATACAAATTTTGAAATTTTACAAAAAGTTTTGTATTTTCGCAATATACACACATAAGACCCCGGTCAATTATTACTTTTTTCATAAGTTCCAAAAGGTTGCTACTTTCTTTTACAAAAATTTTATTTTGACATTTTTTATGTATAAGTTTCAGAGAATAACTCTCTCTGTTAGATTCTTCTAAGTAAATTTGATTTTTAAAAAGATTTATAGGTTTTTCGGTGATATAAATTAGATCGGTTCCATCTTCCCCTGCACTGTGAATAGTTGCATCAGTCGATATAACTTCGTCGTTATCACGACTTTGTGCATTACTCGTTCCAGGTATATTTTCATTGTTGAGAATTTCCAAATGATTCTCATTAAATAAATAACTTAAATTAACATCAGGGCCAGACGACAACGTTCCTTCGTTATCGTCCTGAGTGTTAATTCTAGATAAACCGTCAGCAACACAATTTTGTTTTCCTTTCACGTATTCTATACTAAAATTAAATTCGTTCAATCGAATTTTCCATCGTTGTAGTTTACAGTTAGGTTCTTTTAAACCATTAAGCCAAATAAGGGGTCTATGGTCTGTTTTGATAATGAATCTGCGCCCGAATAAATAAGGCCGAAATTGTTTAGTCGCCCATACGATGGCCAAGAGCTCTTTCTCAATCGTTGAATAATTTTTCTCATGTTTATTCAACGTACGCGAAATGTAAGCCACAGGATGATTATTTTGTGAAAGAACGGCCCCTATTGCAAATTCGGATGCATCCGTAGTGAGTACAAAATTTTTCTTGAAGTCAGGGTATACTAAAATTGGATCTGATGTTAGGAGTGCTTTAAGTTTTGCAAACGCATTTTGGTAATCCTGATCATTTAGATTTATTTTCATGCCCTTTTTAAGGTATTTGATAAGAGGATATGCAACTTTGGCGTAGTCCTTTATGAATTTTCTATAAAAACCCGTTATACCAAGAAAGCTTTTTATCTCTTTTTGATTCTTTGGTAATTTAATTTTCAAAATTGATTCTACTTTTTTTGGGTTTGGTTTGATTCCTCTATCTGTAACAAGATGGCCTAAAAATTCTGTCTCTCTACATAAAAATGAACATTTATCTATTTGGACCTTAAGGTTTACATGTGATAATTTTTGAAAAATTTTTTGTATCGCTTGAATATGCTCTTGGAGGGAGGTTGAAAATATAAGGATGTCGTCCATATAAACGACACATATTTTGTTGATAAATTCTTTTAAAACTTCATTTATCATCCTTTGAAAAGTGGCAGGTCCGTTTTTCAAGCCAAAGGGCATGCGAAGAAATTCGTAGTGGCCACTTGCAGTGGAGAAAGCTGTCTTTGCTCTATCTTGAGGATCTACTTCGATTTGGTGAAATCCCTTCGCCAGATCGAGGGTGGTGAAATAATTTGCATTGCCTAGTTTTTCAAGAATATCTTCAAGATTAGGAATAGGGAATTTGTCATCTACAGTTACTTCGTTCAGTTTTCTGTAATCAATGACAATACGCCATTTTTGCTTTTCAGTGTGATCCAGCTTTTTTGGAACCACCCATATGGGAGAATTATATGGGGAGTTCGAAGGTTGAATTATTTTACAACGGAGCATTTCTTCTATTTGGCGATCCACCTCCTTCTTGTGAATTTCAGGGTATCGGTACAATTTTGAGTATACTGGGATGTCGTTTTTTGTTACTATTCTATGTTTAATTTCACTAGTGAATGATAAGTTATCACCGTCTTTGTAGAATACGTTCTTATTATTTAGTATAACTTTATGCAATAATTTTCTTTCTTCCTCATTTAGATGAGAAGTTTGAATGTAATCTAATAGATTGAAATTATTTACCTCATTAGAAAAAAGTTGGACAACATTTTCATTGTAACTGGAAAAATAATACCTTTCTTCGTCATCATTTAAAAATATTTGTATTTTCGAATTTCTCGTTTCTAGTGTGCGATTTTTGTAGTTAATTATTGCATTTAGTGGTACTAAAATATTATTACCTATAATACCATCAAATTTTTCATGAAACTTAACCTCTAAAAATTCCACAAAGTAATCTTGTTCTTTAAAGATTTCAAAAAGTGGGATTCTACATTTTGTATTTGAATAAACACTGTGATTGAGAGTTCTTAAACATTCACTTCTTATTAAGGTTTTCCATTTTGGTTGACAAAGATTTGGGTTTATGATACTGAATTCTGCTCCAGTATCAATAATAAAACGTAGAGTTTTTATGGGGTTTTTAATAACTAAATAGGGTAATTGTTTAAGTGGTCTTGTTGAAAATTTTCATGTTCATTCGTTGAAATATCCATCGGCTCTGTATTGTTATTGTTTCTATAACTTCTTTGAGAAAATTGCCTGCTTTGATTTGAGCTATTTTGAAAATTATTTGGATTATTGTGATTTCTTACAGTATTTTGGTTATGAATGTTTTGGGATCTAGTTTGGTTGGAAGAAGGCGAATTTCTATTATCGTTTGCATTAAAATTGGTACCGGTTGAATTACCTGCGTTTTGGGAGAATCTGGTTTGATTTGGGACAGCAGGATTTCTAATAAAATTTCTACCCATATTTGCATTATTTAAGCCTTGGGGAGAAAGATTTCTATTTGCAATATTGTTTGAGTTATTTGTAAGAAAGTTTCTTTGGAAAGCATTTGGATTTATTTGATTCATACGTAAATTTTGTTTATAGGTTTGTTCATTAAATAAGCCAGAAGGACCCATTTTTTGGTATTTTCCGTTTATAATAATTTTGTAGGCATCTTCTAATGTATTAGGATTTCTGCTAAAAATCACACTGCGTGCGGGTTCAGGCAGATTATTTTTAAAGGTTTCTAGAGCGATTCTCTTGTTACTTTCAATATTATAGTTGTTTAAATTGTCTGGATTCAAAAGAAAATAATTATTAAGCCTACAGAGATATTTGTTAATTGTTTCGTAAAAATCTTCAATTGTAGTGACTACACGACAGGACCGCATTTTGTCTAAAAGATTATCTGCTGATAGTTTTTCACCGTGATTTCTCAATAAAAGAGCTTTTATTTCTGTCCAACCAGTAGGACTACCATGTACTTGTAATGTTTTTTTTGCATCACCTGTTATTCTATCTGTCACATAGCCTTTTAAAATATTAGCACTAAATTCGTCAAAAACATTAATTGTAGGCATAATATTCTCAACTCTTTGTATAAATTCAGGAAGTAAATTCACGTTTTTACCATCAAATTGGGGTATGTGATTAATAAAATCGAAAATAATTTTAAACTTGTCTGCAACACTTAATTCTTCCATTTCAAATTTTATTATTTTATTTATGTATTACTATTACAATTTTATTTATTTAACAACTATTTATTTGTTTAAGAATCACTTATTTAAGAATAATTTATTTGTTTATAATTTATTTATTTTATAATTTTTTTTTTTTTTTATTATTTTATTTTTTTTTGTAAACAAGAATGTGCTTACCAGTTATGTAGAATTATAGTTGAATAGAATTGTTCTGTTTGTTCCTTCTCCTGTCGATGAACGTGTATGGTGTTAAGTTGAAAGTTGTTTATGTTTTTCCCTTTGTTCTAGTTCTTCTTGTTGTTGATGAAACTTCTGGTTCTCGATAATATATCCCTATTAAGTTATTTATTTCACAGATATGCAGAAAAAATTCGACAAATGCGTGTGTTTTAATTAATAAAATTATTTATTTATTTATTTATTTATTTATTATTATTATTTTTTTTTTTTTTTTTTTTTTTTTTTTTTTTTTTTTTTTTTTGAGTGTAGAGTTTTTGAACTGTAAAAAAAAAACAAGCACTTCACCACATAAATTTTTAACTCTTCACAAATTAGTAAAAAAAAACAATACAAAGTATAAATCAATAAATAAAAAATTAGAATTGTTAAGGTTTGTCTATTTCTTTTAGTAGGTTCACAGTTAATTCTTCTTAACTTAAAACTTTATTTTAGTAGGTTCACAGTTAATTCTTCTTAACTTAGAACTTTATTTTAGTAGGTTCACAGTTAATTCTTCTTAACTTAAAACGACTGCGCCAGTGATCTAAATTGAAACAACTTCAGCGTTTGGATTTCAAAATTAGACTAACTTTATTTCTTATTTTAAAAATACATTACAATTCTTAATTTTCTAGAATTTTACAATTTTATTTAGTGAGAATTATAACATTTTTAATTCTCACGATTTGCAACATTGAAATTTGATACCTTTTTAGATTTTTGCAATTCTAAAATATTCTGTGCTCTATGAATCTGCATTTCTTGCATTTTTATAATTTAGAATTTTTTAGTTGTGTGAAAGGAATTTTTGAGTTGTGTGAAAGGAAGTAAAATGTAAAATTACGTCTGAAAATTTGTAATTAAAACCCGTATATAACAATATCAAAATTTGAGACGTTTATTTTGAAAGTGGAACAAGTCAAGTTTACGTTGTTTCAAAATATATGAGATTTTATATTTCATGTTCTATGTAATTTTTGTGTAATGGCTTAACTTTTGTCAGAAATTTCATGGGGCTGTTCTCGTATTTCTTATTGTCATAAGTATCTATAATAACACATCAAAATCTACATCTTAGTTATTTTAACTTATTTATTACTTTTTTAAACTTAGACTTAAACCATTTTTAAAATAAACGACTCATTTGTGATAATTAAAAATTTTGAGGTATTTTATAAGAATGAACTTTATTTTCCAAATATCTTGTAAATCAAATAAAAGAACTTCCTTTTATTTTAAAATATTCAACATATACATATATGTAGGTATTTACATATGTATATCACCCTATACAAGTATGTATATACATTTATGAGTATTTTACTTCTTTCACAATATTTGAAAATGATTGTGTATAAATAAATACTTTATATTAAATATTCCTCATAAATTGATTGCATAATCAAATATTCTGATATATATATGAGTACTTGTGTATTATATATGAAAGATTTTCTTGAATGATGATGATGATTATAGCAAAAAAACAAACAAAAATTCTACAACCTACAATATTCAAATAGTAAAATAGTACAAGAGTATATTATAAATGTGTTTGTGTTTATTTTTTTGTTTTTAAATATTGAATAACCTTTTCGAATTTTTTTTTTTTGACGTTCATACATGCACATAAGAAAATTATAATACGATATATGTTTGATATATGCACATGGTACTATAAAAGCTCAGAAAATCAATACAAACTAAACAAAATAAGAAAAAAAAAAAACAAAAAACAAAAATGATTGATAGAAAATTTCTAAAACATTAATGAAAAATATGAAGAACATGTTGTTTTATCCATCCAAACATTGAATTTACACAACAAGAACAAGATACAAAAACTTTATAATATCATGTGTATATGTGTGTTTACATATAAGTTGAAGCGTTGAAATAAAATACAACTATAATAAATATTCATTATTAGAAAATGAAAAAAAAAAATTCATATTTGATTGCAACCTTTAGAGACAAGATTGTATTGATTTACAAATAGAATAAAATATTAGAAATATGCAATGTCTACCTAGAAAAAAAAAAAAGAATTTATTAAATATTCTGATGTATGATGATGATGATGAGTTCTGTTTGTGATAATAACGGACAATTTCAGATATCATTCAATATTTAATGATGAAAAAGAAAATTTTTCATAATTTTTTTTTTTCTTCAATTTTTTTTTCATCTCTACATACATATATAATATTTTTCATTTTTTTTTTTTTTTAAACTCTCTAAAGGGTTATGTATATTTTCTCGATGATGTGATTCAATTTAATATTGATGAGATGCATATGTGAGATATAAATTTTCATTTTCAAAGGATGATGTACTGTATGTGTGTACATCGTTATTATCATACATACATATATTAAAGTGTATAAGGATACAGGAATTGTAAAAGACTAGAGAATAATTTTTTTTTTCTAAATGTTAAGAGTATCTACATATGTATATATGTGTACGTTGCATTCAATTTAAAGGAAATAATAAATGAAAAATTATTTTCTCATATAGATGATAAGATTTTCTTTTTAAATAAAAAAATGATCTTATAGCACATAAGATTACATATTAAATGACAAACGAAAAAAAAAAAAAGTACATATATTTAGTAAATATGTATATATATGTATATACATGTATATGTATGTGTTTAAACACAGGAGAAAAAATTTGTGTATACCTAAGTGTTTTTTCTTGTGATTTATTTGAAAGATTAAAAAAACATACATATCTTCCGCTTTTCACTTATGCTAAAGGTAAAAATTTTATTGCAATCAATTAAACTTTGGTATATCCTTTTGAGAAAGCAAACAAAAAAAAAAAAAATCACAAAATAGAAAAATTCTCATGGGATGGAAAATCAATTTGCATATATATAGATTTTTTTTTCTATTCGAATAAATTTAATCTTTATAAAAGCCTTTAAATTGTATTAACAAAAAAAAAAATTGTTGATTGCAAAAGATTCAAAGATAGTAAGTAACACTTTTTTTCTTCTTTTTTTTTTTTTGTGCTTTATGTTTAACTTAAGTTCAAACGATTTTTAATTATTTTTTAATCACTTTGATATCAGTTTTACCTGATCTTGAACAGAGTCTGTGATTTATATTTCAATAATTTTAATTAAAAAAAAAAAAAGGATAAAAGTATATCATTGACATGACAACAGAAAAAGAAGAAGATTGAAATTGCAAATACGTGGAATGTGATAGACAGGATGAGCATTTAGTTGATGCTTTTCATAAATTTTTATCAAAAGAATTATGAAATTAACTTTAAATTTAAAATAATATTTTCAAGCTTTTTTGTCAGAAATGTGAAATAAGGTAGGAAAAAAAGAAGTAGGTATGAGAGCCTTGTGTTGTACTCGTTTCTATTACTTCTTGATAGAAGTTTTCTATAAGCCATTGTAAAAATTTCCTTCGAAATGAGAAATTTATTTTTTCTCACAATTTTCCACACAAACACTTTACTTTCAATAAAACAAGATCCTTATTCTTCTACAAAAAAATATCTCAGTATTCTTATTTTTACGTTTAAATGCAATGTTACCAATCAATTGAATGAGGAGAATTCCAAAAATAATACCCTGTGAACTACAAATAAATTTTTTAGTCTTTCAAGTCAAGGTTCAAATATTATTTTTTCCTTTTTTCAAAAATGCTCTACTCAGTCGATTTTTAGAGTCGCAAATATTTATTACAAGTGTATGAAATTTCATTGAAATCGTTGAGTGGTTCTCGAGAAATGTATTTACATATACTTTAAATTGTATGTAAAATGATCCCGGTCATTGTCCCTTAAATGAAATAATTTGTAGTCAGTACAACCTAGAATGCTACCATTAATTAATTTGATTGTTTAACAATGTTTTATTCTATTTATGTACATATATCTTTTTTATCATATTTTTCAGGATACATCAAATTTATCATTATTTAGATTTGATTTAACTATTTTATTATGAGGTACAACACAGGCAGGAAATTCAAATAATATGCTTCATTGATTTTATTATTTTAAACGGTTCTCTTTTCCCACTAATTAAATGTAATAGGATTACATTTTTACACAATCTGCAGCAATAATCAATCAAATGAATTTTTAATTTTGATGAAACAGAAAAAAAAAAATTATTTCAATAGTTTTCAAAATTATTTAAGTTGATCTTCTCGAATTTTATTTAATGGAAAAATTTGAAAAAAAAAAAAAAAATTCTGGAATTCTATATCTTATTCATAAAAATTAAAATATCAATCAATTATCGTTAAATTGAATATGTGAGAAATTTCTATAAGTGTTCATAATATTTCATATATTATGTACATGCCTGCATTATTGTTTTTATTTATCTATTTGAATTTAATTCTTTTTGTGTTGTAAATTAAAATATTCAATGATCGAAAATTAACCCATAATATTTGTGAAAATATGTATATGTAGATATAATATTGTAATTCATAACATATGACGATACGTACATCAATAAAATGCATGTGTAATAGAAAACCTTGAACTGTACTTTATACATACAATATGTATCATATTTATATAATAATATACATATACATATCTAACTGCTAGTTATTATTTACCAAATTTTATATTTATATACATATATGTATATACATATATTTTTGTATAAGTCATCTAGGACAGAAAATAAAATAAATTTTGTAACTACATAATTCGTATTATGATAGTATCTTTTTATAGTATCTTTATGGTGTTTGTTGTTGCTGTTATGAGTTATTGTAATATATGAAAATTTTTTCAATGGACGATGTCACCAGACTGATGACGATGATGATGATGATGGAAAATTTGTTGAAGATTTATTTGGAAAATTTGAAATATATAGCGGTAGCAAGGACATGTCTGTGGCAGAGAGAATTAATGAATTATGCGGTGATTTAGTGATTTATTATCACTCAATGATTTCCATATCATATAGATATCATATAAATACGCACAAAATTATGTATACAGTTGATGAGATGAAAGTAGGTGTAATATGTAACATACATATATGTATATAGATTGTGTGTATATTTGTATCTGAATATATGGTGGTATCATATTTAATATGTATTATATAGTATTTCATTATGTGGAGAATAAGAACATGTTTTAAATTTTTGTATTTTAAAATATTTTGCATTTTATGACACTATTAACGTTAGTATAATAATTTTATTTTTGATTTTTGATTTTTTACATAAAATTGTGGTTTTATTTTTTAAGTGATAATTGAACTATGCTCTCGAACATCATTTTTTTTAAAGTTGAAATAATTATAAAACTTTATTCATTTTGAAGAATAAATTTTTTTTCGAATTTTAAATTGAAAGACATTAACATAATTTTCAAGAAAAACATTTTAACAAGGTCAAAATCTGAATGATATTGAATTTTTTACAAGAATATTGCTATTGAGTTTAAGTTATAGCTTTAATACTTGAAGAATTGTTTTTCGATTTTGCCTGGCAGAAAAAAGAGAGCGGAACATGTTCTATAACATTGTGGACTGTGGAATATAAGCTCTCAAAAGAATGAAAAACCTATGCACGAGTTTTTCTCTTCTTTTGACCTCAAATCCCTAGCCACTAAAACTTCCCACCACATACTTCCTACTTCTTTTCTATATAAAACCGGTTTTTACGTTCTACATAGGGTAAAAAAGTGACCGTATAAACCCTGTCTAAGACCGGGTTTATACGTACGGTTTTTTGCACGACCTTATCATCCATTACGCTTTGATAAATTACGAAAATGACGTACGTACGTTTACATGGTCACGTTTTTACCCTATCTAAAATTCTCTTCATTCTCTTTTATACTTATTTCTTGCTTGGTAATTTGTATGGTAATAAGGATATATACTCATATGGTTAACTGAAGAAATTGCGATAATATGAGAAAAAATATCAAAGTAACGAATATAGCACAAAAAGAAACAGCCGTGATCGAAGAAAAAGATTGATTAACCTGTGAGTGACTTCCCACCGCATACTTCCTACTTCTTTTCCATATAAAACCGGTTTTTACGTTCTACATAGGGTAAAAAAGTTAGCGTATAAACCCTGTCTAAGACCGGGTTTATACGTACGGTTTTTTGCACGACCTTATCATCCATTACGCTTTGATAAATTACGAAAATGACGTACGTACGTTTACATGGTCACTTTTTTACCCTATCTAAAATTCTCTTCATTCTCTTTTATACTTATTTCTTACTTGGTAATTTGTATGGTAATAAAGTCATATACTCATATGGTTAACTGAAGAAATTGCGATAATATGAGAAAAAATATCAAAGTAACGAATATAGCAGAAAAAGGAACAGCCGTGATCGAAGAAAAAGATTGATTAACCTGTGAGTGACTTCCCACCGCATACTTCCTACTTCTTTTCCATATAAAACCGGTTTTTACGTTCTACATAGGGTAAAAAAGTTAGCGTATAAACCCTGTCTAAGAAATAAGAATCAACGCAAACTCACAATAGCCTTTTTTGGTCGAGGTGAGGTAAGATTCGGAAACAACTTCCAGTAGTCTATCAACCAGTTATTAGATTGTTATGTTGTAAGGCGTCTTAACTCTTTTTATGTTGCTACTAGGATACATTTTTTCATCAAATATGCCTTGTGGAAATAGGAAAATCACTTAATGAAAGTTTGAAGAAAATTAAAGTTTAAAATCTGGAAATACTTTTATGTATTTCATATTTTGTTCAGTAAAAAAATCTATAAAATGCTCGAAAATTTCTGGAAGTGTTAAGTTTATGCCTTTTTTGTTTGTTTTTTTTTCAAATTAAGTAAGTAATATAATTTATATTTTTTATATTTTTTTATTGTTATGTAAGAACTAATATAAAAAAGAAATTCCATAAAATAATTTATGTATCAGTTTATTCTTTATTGTTATTAAAAACTTATATTTACATGCATATCAACTTATTAGATAAATTTAATATCTTTTCACACAACAACACATTTCAACATATCCCGTTTGTATCCGCTGTTTTAGTATCTGGATTTTTGAATGAGTTTAAACAGGGTGTTTGGAATTGAATAGTACGTGATTTAATCACAAAAAAATTTCATTGAGGTTAACAGTATATAATGAGAAACCACTGAAAGAGAAGATCAAAGTATATTCGCGAATTTTCTGCACTTTTATTATGAAGATGGACAAATGGATAGGAAAAATTAAGGCGAAAAGAAAGAAAACTGGTGTAAAAAACATGCAGCTTTGACAAAATATTCATATGAAATTATAGGGGTTTTGCAGTACTAGTTAACTACTATGAGAAAATTTAAGGGCTGTTTTAAGAAGAAATATGTTGTGGAACATTAACGATAGTGTATTGGCTTTTGCATAAATTTTGTAAATTGCAATCTCTGACACCCTGTATAACCTATAGTCATTATATCATTTGCGTTTTTTTGTTTTGTTTATATTAATTTTTATATTACATACAAAAATTAGATCATAAAACCAAGCTTTTTGATTGTGTAGTTATATTATTTATGCAATATTAACGTTATATTACTTCTTCAATTACTTTCTGCAATACGTATATATACATATATAACATACATTCTATACTACATCCTTACATACATCCTATATACATATATTACACACATCCATAAAATATTTTTCACATTTTCTTTTTTCTCATCTTTCTTTTAATTAGCTTTTGTCGTATATAACAACATGAGTGTTAGAGAGCAATTTACGTAAGTCCTGTCATAAAACCAGAAAACTTTCTCTATTTAAAAGAAAAAATTTTTTTCTTTGTTTTGTGTATATTTTTACATTTATGAAAATCCTTCATTCATTTTACATTAGAAACGCATATATACAGATAATTTCTTCATATCCTTTTTTTTTGTTTTTGCTTTTTTTTTTTTTATTTTTATATCTTTTTCTTATAATGAAAATTCATGATACTGCAAACTGTATGTATATTTATATGAAATCTTTATCATAAATTCGTATACATACGTTTTATCCTTATGATTTTTCGCTGTATTGTACACCATGTAGAGTAGGTATATGTATACATATATTATCATATTCTCTTTCAAAACAAAAAAAAAACAAAAAAAAATAATAATATAAAAACCGCACTAATCTAACTTTTGTGTTCATAAATTTCTATAAACATACACAAATGTATCATTCATTATACATACGTGTATATAAATTTAAAGTATATACGTGTATATATAATGAAAAAAGGTGAAATATACGAATTGCTATGTATATATACTCTCGTATATATATGTATATATTTTTTTCGTTTTGAAAAGGATCTAACACAATAATTTTTGCAGTCATTTAGTGTGTGACGTTAACGTTAAATTATAAAAGCTAATCTATATAAGTATGTATGTATTGTATATGTATAGTATATATTAATCTCATATTTTCTATAGAAAATTATTATTATTATTATATAAAATAGATAATCTCATTAAGGATATAAAATAAATGTAGATCATATTTAGAGTTCTATATATGTTTTGTTTTTTTTTTTGGGTACATGCTTTAATTACATCATAAATATAAATTTTTGAAAGAAAATAACAAAAAAAAATAAAATAAATTATCAAAGGTGTATGAAAATGAATTAATCCATAAAATTCATGGTGGACTTGTTATTATAGAAAATTATTTTTTATTGGGGAAATAATATAACGTATTGTAGGCAAAAAAAAAAAGCTAAGGGAATTAAAGAAGATTCTAAAAAGGAAAGATTTTTATTTTCATATAATTTTTTAATTTATTACGTGAAGAAAATTTAAAAAAAAAAAAATTTTTTTTTTTGAATTGAAATTATTAATTTGATGTAAAATCTGAACAAGAATTTCTTATTTTTTTGACCGATTCAATATATCAGTTCCTGTGTGACTTAGTTTTTTAGAGTAACTGAATAAAAAGGACAAAGAAGCTAAAATGATTACATGTTTCAAAATCTTCACAAAGATCTCTTTGAGTTGGTTATTCACACAACGTAAGAAGTTTTTTTCTTTTATAAAATTTCGGTTTGAAAAAATCCGTATTTTCAAGAGCGTTCCATTTTCGAATTGAATTTCAGAAGAGTTTGTTTCTGACAATTAATTTTAAAAAGTAATGCCTTTATTTTGGAGAAATTCGAACTTTTTGCATTTTTTAAATCATATTTTTGTTTTTGAGACCTTTCACCCCGATTGAATTCCGACAGAAGTTGATTTCGTTCTTCGTTGAATCATTACTTTTACATTGAATTGTATTTTTTGGAAATTTTTAAATTTTTCAAGTCCTTTTTTACAAAAATTACCAGCAATAAAACTAAAAAAAATTAAATTCATAGAATGGCAACTAAAACAAAACAATAATATGTAAAAATAATAATTTTTGTATCCTAGACATTTAAAATTTAAAATAAATTATGAAATATTTCAAAAAAAAAACTTTTTGAAGAAGAAAACTATAAATTTATTTTTGTTTAAATCACTTTAGGCATTTTATTTATTTTTTTTTTTATTGTTCTAAGTTTAATAAAATATAACAGATAACCTGAATCATAAATGTAAAAAAAAATATGTAGGTATGTACATGAATACAACATAAACTACATATATACACACAAGAACTAAGAATATCCTTAATTTATAATAGTCAACATTAAACAAGTGAGGAGGAGGTATAGCATATCTAAAAAAAAAAAACTTATGTTTTCATGTTTATTACAATCACACTAAAAATGTATTTTGTATATAAGAAATATGCTTAAATATCTTGTATCTTTTGTAAGTTTTCTTAATTTAATCATAACTTAAACTATAAAAACATGAAAATTGAACTTTTCTTGAATATACTCGTACAATAAAACAACGGACAATTTATTTTTGAACATGTATTATAAATTTTCTCTATTCTCTATGTTATTATTATTATTATTATTTTTAGAAACACATAAAGAACAACAACAAGAAAGGATTCCATTATATGTGAAAAAAAAAAAAGATTTACAAAACAATAAAACTTTCTAGTTGAAAACTTCCGCGGGCATAAATTCTAATTTTAACAAGTTAAGGATATTTTAAAAGGATAAACAAAATAAAATAAGAAAATAAATATGAAGTTGCTGTACATACTTAGTTTATGTTTTTTAATATTTTAGAGTATCTTTGAATATCACTTCTAACATTTTTGGCTATATACATATGTGTATGTATGTTTTTGTATCTATATTTTTCAGGTACAACATAAGTGTGATCTTTTTATTCTTAGAAAGTTTATTATAGATGCTTTACAAGTACATTGTAGGATAAATTCAAAAAAGAAAATTTTTGTTTTTGAAAAAAGAATTATCATGTCATAACTACTATACTCGTAACAAAATAGATAGATTATCTTTTTATACATGCACATACAATAGTTTAAGATATTTTATATGTGTTGTATTAGAAGTAAGTAAAATAATCTCATGGTATATTATCATTGGCTTTTGTATTACAAATTTTGTTGTTGTTTTTGTTTTATTTTTCTTATTTATAAGATAAAGCAAAAGAAAGATTCATTTTCATATATCCTTATCAAAAGATGATCATGTTTACAAGGCGGAAAATGTTGTAAAAAAAAAAACATAAATAAATATAAAAAAGAAAAATTACACAGAAAATAAGGAAAAAATACATTTTAGTTGCACAAAAGAAAACGATGAACGTTGATTTATAAGAAAAGCAAAAAAAAAAAAACACAAAATTTCTTTATGCACTGCATTTTCTTTTTTTTCATTCACTTTTCTTTTTTTTTTTGCAATGCAATTCTTTTCATGCATCTGAATTGAGATAGATATGCTTAAAAAGGGAAAAATCCTGGACGGAAAAACGTGTTTTCTTGTTGCTTAAAGGCAAAACTGAAAAGAATGTTATTTATTTATTTATTTTTTTTTTGTAATTTTTTTTTCTTCACACATAACTCATGTATGAGATGATAGAATCGGATGACATACAATTTAAGCTTTTTCCGAAAGAAAAACACTTCCTGTTTACAAAACCTTGTCTTTTTCTTAAAAATATTTTTTAATGTCGTATTTTTTTTTTGTTTGTTTCGTATTTCTTATTTTTTATGTTGTCTATGACAACAAAATTCATCTCCCTTAAGCATAAAAAAAAATTACAAAAAAAAAAAATAATAATTATAATAAAGTATGTATATAAAAATATCAGAAAAATATAAAAAGAAAATAACAGAAAAGAAAACATGCATTGCATTTGCATAGGGTGCTTTTGCATAGTTAAGGAAAAAAAGAAAAGAAAAAAAAGTCAAGAACAATTTGGCCTACCAACAGTAGTTTTGTCATAAACTAATTAATTGTGGAAGACTGGTATCTAAAATTTAACAGACTATTTCCAATTTTTTCCATTAGAATAAATTTTTTTTCAATACTCAAGCTCAGAAATATTAACAGAAATCCAAATTTGTTTCTAAAAAATTTTTCAAAATACATATTAGGAATCTTTTCAAAAAAAAAAAAAAAACTAAACTAAAACTAAACAGACAATTACAAATTATTTAATAAACTAAATTTTGGAATGTTCCGAAGAAATTAAATGTGAACACGAATTTTTCCAAAATATGAGCTTCTAAAACTTTTTGATTTTGAATAATTATTTTTTGTCAAAATTAATTTTTTGCCACATTTTCTTGGTCAAACAAATTTTTGAAAGTTAATTTATCCTGTGTATTTTATTGTCAAAAAAGTATCATGTCTTTTTTTTAGAAATGAGGACAGATAGAGTCTAGGACAAATTTATAAATTCAATCACAAAGTGTTATGGGAATATAGAAAAAATATTCCATTTTTTGTACAAATGTAGTAAAACGGCAACACTGATTTAAACTGATTTAAATTTCGACTTTTGATATCCTTGTCTTCAGTTTAGTTATAGCAATAATGTTTTTTTTTCAATAGTTTCAATACACCCTGTTTATAGAAAATAAAAATGTTAAAATATTAAAATTGCATTTTTGTGAAAGGATTTCTTGTGTATAGAAGTAAATATGGTGTCTGTTGGCTTTTTCGATTCAAAATAACCACATCACATGCTTTGCATAAAATATCAACAAAGATTTTTTTTTATCATAAAATGTACACTTCTTTTAATGTATAATTCTATATACATATATGTGTCTATATTTATAAATCTGTTTAAAAATACCATATCTATTTGAAATACATATACATAGATTTATATTCTCATAGAAAAATAAACCACATAAAAATAGTATATATTTTTTCTATAACAACAAATAAAGACGATACACAGTGACAATAACGATTTTACATTTACTTTATAAGTTTTTGATGAAATAAATAAAAAATTGAAATGGTAAAAATCCTGCTAAAGGATATTTTTCTTATATTACTATATATTTATATAATGTCAACGAATCTTTATAAAACTAGTAAATATAAGGCAACCAACTAGTAAATAACAACTAAAGAACAGAAGTAGTTAAATTTTATATATAACAATAACATGTCCTCCTTCGGGAATTTTTTAAAAAATCAAAAAAAAAAAAAAGAAAATTTTAAATAAAATAATAAAAGGATATGCTCTATACACAAACTGATAAATGGATATATGTTTTATATATTATTCTAGTTGACTTGAATTTTCAACAACTATTTAAAATAACTGAATGAATTGAAACTGAAAATTGAACTAGAAAATAAAATAAACATTAAAAAACAAAAAAAAACAAAACAAAATATGTATGTCTTTACGAGTGAATATCTTGCTGACTTAAAACATTTTACTCACACATTTTTCACATATTTTAATAGAGAAAATGCAAGGAAAAAACATAAAGTTTCTAGTAAACAATTTCTAATGTTTTTTTTTTTCTTCTTTTTATTTCAATAGTTGTTGTTTTTTTCATCTTACATTTGAACAAAAAATAAATATTATATTCTTTTGTATTTTCTATAAGTCTATACTGTGTATATTTATGTCATTGACTATTTACCGCTTAATGTTCTTACGAATAAGAATAAATATATAAATTCAAATAGACACAAAAGTTACACAAATATTTTATAAAATTTACACAAAATCACACATACACACACACACACACACAAGTAAACAAAAGGATATAATGTAATAAAAAAAGAAAAAAAAAATCATATAGGATATTTTTATTGATTCACATTTTAACAAATCCCGGATGTTTGTGAAGATTTTCTTGATAGATTTATGACCATGTTGGTCAAAGTAAACTTAAAAGAATAATATAAAATAAAAAATTTAAAAAAAAAAAATAATAATAATAAAATAAGAGAAAAACATAGAAATGAAAATTGAAAATTTTTTAAAACAGTTTAAAAAGAAGATAGAAAAAAAATGAAAAAAAAAATGAAAAAATAAAAAATATGTATTGATATGCTTTTCACAATATATACTTTTCAAAACTATCATTTTTATATATATTTTTGTTTTTATATTTTTATTTCTATATTTCTTCTTGTGTGTGTTTGTATGTATGTGTTAGTTTTAATATGATGATGATGACGTGAGTATTGTAAAAAAAAATAAAAATCAAAGGATATATTCTTTTATGTTTGTAAAAACTTTAATTTTTCAATTTTAAAAATTGAATGAAATCTACAAAAAAAAAAAAAAAAAAAAAAAAATAAGAAAGAAAATGTGATGCAATTTTTAATTTTATTTTTCTAAATTTTATTATTTATTATTTTTTTGACAACAAGATAAAACATTTTGATTACATATTAAATTTAATGCAAGGAAAAAAAATTTTTTTTTTTTTTAAAAAAATGTTAAATTTCTATGACAGAAAATTATTTTATTGTTTGAAAAAAAAAAAAAAATCTGAAATTTTTGCACAAAACTTAAAAATATTAAATACAATGATTTTTTATTCTTTTTCTGTACACATTGAAAATTTCAAGTGAAAAAAATTATTATTATTTTTTTTTTTTTTTGAAAATTTGATTAAATTTACGATTAGTTTGAAAATTTTTATTTCAGAAAGAAATTTTTTTTTTCTTCACTTTTTTATTTTTAAATGACGTGTAATAAGATAAGATTTTTAATTTAAAATTTACAAAGCAACAGTAAGTCTGAATTTTTAGAAGGTAAAAAGTGCAGAGGGGTGATTGGAAACTCCACATATGTACGTAAATTTCAGTTAAATTTAATTTTTGCTTCAGAAAATTTTGTGAAAGAAGACAAATTTTGATTTTTGTGGGAGTGACGTCATAGAAGATTCTGTAGAGCTGTTTCAAAAAAAAAAAAAAAAAACGATGGTAAACTTTTCTATCAGGATTTAATTAAGGATATTTATATTCAATAAATTATTTTAAAATAAAAATCAAAAACAAAAAAGCTTTTTTTACATTAAAAACCACTATAAAACTTGAAAGCCTAAAAATTAAAAAAAAAAAAATAAATAATTTCTGGCTTTTTTAATTAATAAAATATTTTCTTGTTGTTCAACAAAACTGATTTACTTTTTTGTCAAACCATATGTTTCAATATTGAAAATTTGCTCTTTATTAAAACATAAACAAAACAAAAACAAAAAAAAAAATAAAAAAAAAATAAAAATAAATAAGTAATAACTTTCAAACATGACATGAAATTTTAAATAGACTTCATCATATTTTAAAAATGCAAAAAAAAACAAAAATAAACAACAAACTTCATAAAATCTGTAAAATTTTAATAAATTCTTTTAAAATCTTCTCATAATTTATTATGTATGCAATTTTTGCTGTTGAAAAAAAAAAAAGGGTTATATTAAGTTTTACATTTTTGAAGAAGAAAATTGTAATTTAAAATGCTGATTCAAGAATATTGAAAATTTCCTTGTATAAAAAAAAAAGGAATAAAAAATTCTTCTCAAGAAAAAAAAAAAAAAAAAATACACCGAAATTTTATTATATAACTCAAATGTTTGACATCATTTTATTTTATATTAATAACAATCACAGCAGTTATACTTACTAAAAATACTTTTTACTCAATTTTCTATTCATTGTTGTTGTTGTTTTTTTTTTTTTTTTTTTTGAAAATAGTAGATACATATATCATTTTTCTGTGTACATAGAAAATATTCTATAATTTTTTTTTGGTTATATAAAAACGGTTTTTTTTTTAACTCGCCTGATTTTTATGTATGAATTTTTGATTTCTTTTTTTTTTTTTTTTTTTGTTAAATTTTTTATGAAATTTACTTTCTTTCTATTTTCAATTTCCTAAATCAACAGCAATCATCAATTCAGCTCATGACATATTTTAGAATATACATACATACATATGTATGTGGGATATATAATACAGAGAAGATTTTTTATATCTTTTTTGTTCTTTGCTTTGTTTTATTTCTCTTTTTATCCAGTTTATACATATTTAAGTTAAAAAATTTCAAGCTGCTGCTGCTACTGATACTTCTACAATTTGTATATATATATATTAGCTATACATTCAAAGTTAAAATATACAAAAAAAAAAAAGGAAAGGCGAAAAAAAAAACCTAGAGAAAGCTAATAAAGACCAAAAGAAAAAATATATAATATGAACGACAACGAATTTCTCAATACATCAGTGACCCAAAAATAAACAAAAAAGAAAGTATAAAGATCATGTTGAATTTTTTAATATTTTATAAATCTTATGTCAGTTTATACACAGAATAAAAAAAATAAAAAAAAAAATAAAAGATATACTTATTACTAGGATAATACAAAACGATAGGAAAAAGTTTTATTCATAAAATCTAAGAAGAAATAATTTTTTAAGACAAAATTGACGTACAAAAAAATTTTCATTTTGAAATTTTTTATTTTCATTATGTCAATTTCAAAATATGTATAAAAAAAATTAAAAAATTTCTTATTTTTCCTTTCTTTTTTCTTCTTCATTTAATAAAATTATTTTAATTTTTTTTTGTTGTTGTTATTTTGTAACTTAAACTTATGTACTCTATTTGAAAAAAAAAAATTGATATCAATTTTTTTTTTTTTTACATTCTGCTCAATATTTCTTTTTTTTTTATCGTTTTTTTTTGTTGTTGTTGTTTTATTTATCGTCCTTTTTTTTTTTTTGAGGATTTAATGTATACAGCATATTTTTCTACAATCCTACTTTCTGGTGTATTTTAAGTGTCGTCCTATATTTATTTTTTTTTTTCTTTTCGTTTGTGTTGTAAATTAAGTAAAAGCGCGCGAATTAAATAGCAATTTCTTTTATTGTTTAATTCTTTAGATTAAGGATTCTATTTTGTGTTGTATCTATAAGCTTTTGTGTAGTAACACTGTTCTACTGTTTTTTTTTTTTTTAAATATTGTTGTTGTTCGTTTTTTTTTTTTTGGTATTTTTTATGTATTTTATCGTTGTATTACGATGATTTTAATTTTCAAGTCAGAAAATGTATTTCATTTTGGAAATTGTTTAAATCCTTCAACTTGTTTTTTATTTTATTTTATTTTTTAATTTTTTTTGTTGGAAGAAAAAAAGAGATCACATTTTTTCTTTTTGTGTCAACGAAAACTTTCTCACATAAATATTCATGTTTAAGTGAAAAGTTTATCCTTTAGACATAAAGTATCTATACGGGATAGAAAAAAAAGCTAAAAAAAAAGAACAAAAAAAAAAAAAAAGAATAAAAAGAAATAAGAAGAAAAAACAAAGAGAGAGAAAAAAGAACACAGCTGAACCAACATGAATAAAGATTATACGTTACGTTTAAAAAAAAGGATCAAAATTAGCAGTAGAAAAAAATCTTTTTATTTTTTGATATTTTATTGTTATTGTTTTTTTGGTATACAGAATTTTGTATTAAGTATTATAGGTTATAGGTTCTCTCTGGTTTCACGTAGCCAATTTTTCATTAGTTTTTTTTTTCCCTTAAAATATTATAATGGTAATTTTTCAACTGGCTTTAATATATTTTATATTTGCCTTTAAATTTGAGGTTATAGTCCTTTTTTTTTACTTAGTTATAAAATAATACGAATTATAAGGTTAAAAATTGACTTAAATGATTTTCAATAAGTTGGAGAACCTGAAAAAAAAAAAAACTAAAACCTATACAGAGAAAATGAAAGAAAAGCCATAATGTATTAGAAAGGTTAAGTAAATTAAGAAATCACAAGGGAATAAAACTTTATAATAAAAATATTTAGATTTATATTGTGAACATCTTTCAAGAAAAATAAATGAAAAAAAAAAGGGTTATACTTTAACAAAATAAATACATCCTTATATTTTTTTGATAAGTATAGATGTTATTTTTCTTATATTCAACATTTGCTTTTAATGTGTATAAATTTAATGATTGTAATGGTTTTCACCCAATTTCCTTTTTTCAATGGTTCATAGGTTGTTTTTTTTTTTCTTTGTGCTCTATAATCTTGACCAAAAATATTTTAATGATGAGCAGAAGAACCAGAAAACGTAAAATTAAAAAAAGAAGAGAATTAAAGAGTATAAAAGGATAAAAAGCAAAAGAAAGAAAGTAAAAATAAATTGAGGAAAAAAAAAAAAAAACAAAATCAACCTTATAGCTAACAAGGAATAAGAAAATTGGATGAACTAAAAAAAGAAAGTGTAACAGGCAATGAGAAATGAGTTGACCTGATTGAAATTAATGCATTTAGGGATCCATCATAGATTAGGGTTTGACGTAATTAAATTTAAAATATTTAAGATAATACTAAGATATTGTAATAATAAATTAAATTTTATTTAGATTTAAGGAAAAGCTGAAAGGATATTAAGAAGAAAAGAGAAGAAATTAATTAAAATGAACGCATTAGTTTTATTTAAAAAAAAAAAAAACTAATGGATGTCCTGATGAAAAGTGTTTAATGAGATGTATTTGATATCTTTTTTTTTGTCATTTTATTTCGAAATAATAAGAAAAGAAAATTTTTTCTTTTTATTATCAGATTCTTTATTTTCTTTTTTTAAAAAAGGAAATTTTCTTATGATACATTTTTTTTTAACTCTCAGAAAAGTGCTTTGAGTTTTGAAAATTCGGAATTATGTTAAATGTGTTTCATTTATTTTTTTTACTAGTATTTCCCAATTTTCTTTTTCATCTTTATTTTCTTGAAGTTTCTACTTAATTTCAATTTAACCAAGCCTAAATTTATGTACATATGTTTCTTTTTTTAGTTTCTGTAAATATTTCACTCAGAAAAAAAACCTCTAAAAGTCATTTACTAAAAACCATAGGAAATTTATTAGAAGCAATTTATTATTTAAAATCCAAAAACAAACAAACAAACGCACATATTTTCATATATTTCTCATAATTTAAATCTTATAATTTGTATAACAATTTTAAATAACAAAAACTTTGTAAATAAGATGTTTCACAAAAGAAAGAAAGAAAAAAAAATACCCAAAAATAATTTTTTCTTTCGTTTTTTTTTTTCGGTCTATTTCCTTATTTCTCATATTATTTTGCTTCTTTGTTTGTATTTTGTATCTTTTCACCCAGAAAAACAAAAATTTCCATTTTAACGCATTACCTTCATTTCATAACGACATAATTTGTCACAATTACGATTTATCATTGTCAAATTTTATACTTATATCCCTCATATTAATTTATAAGGATATGTTCTTACATTTAAGGATTTTTTTATATACATATATATATTTTTTTTTTGTGTAAAAATTTTTAATAAGTAATAATCATGTTATAAATTGTGAATATCGGAATGAAAAAAATGTTTACTTTTTTACAAGGATAAAATGTAAAGTCCTTCGTAAAATTATTTAACACAGAATGTTGTATTTGTTGTTGTTGTTATATTTAAAAATTTTGATCCTTTTATTTCTATAATTTTAATTTATTTTTTACTTTATAAAAATGCAGGGTGAAATACCATAGAGAAACACTTTTTTTTTTTTTAAATATGTTGAGGCTGTCTGGTTGTTCTTAAGAAAATTTTTCAGAATTAATTTTTTGTTGTTGAAAATTTCACAAAATTACTATTTTTTAAAGTTCTTTCTCCGTAGAAATTTCCATTTAATTTTCTCTATAAATTTTCCAAGGACTTCTTTTTCTCTAGAAATTTAATTAAAAAATTACAATTTTGTGTTGAATGAAAACATTGTAAAATTGAATATAGAGTTTCAAAATACTTTTTAAAGTTTTAAACACCCTTTACATAAAAGCTAATTTTATCAATCATCCAACCAAACGAAAATATCCTTTTTTTGTTTGTACTTTACAATATGTTAAAATTTCAATATAACACACATCTTACGTCATTTATGTCAAAAAAAAAAAAAAAAAAAAATTTTTATAATTTAATGTTACTTGAAGACAAAAAGAAAAAAAAAAAACTTAAATATAATTTACTTCAAACCATCTTTACAAAATTACAATATAGTAGTCCTAAAGGTATAACATCAAAATTTATATAACACACTCTTTATGTTGTATAGACTTGTATATTGTATCCTTTATTTTTTCACTTTTCTTCAAGTAAATAAATTCTTAAGAAGAATAAGATCTTATTTTATGTACTGTTAGTCAATTTTTGTTTTAGGTATACTGTACAAATATTGAAAGGATGAATGAATAAATAGATGGATTCTGAAAAAAATTGTTTTTTTTTTTTTGTTTTGTTAGTATAAAATTATGTAGGTTATGTTTTATATAAATATTTTCTCTAAACATACGACATATATAAATATACATATGTACATATTATGTATATACATATTTGGTTTTTTAGTACACATTATTTTGTAAATATATAATAAAATAATATTGTGAGTTTAATGTAAAAAGACATCCGGTTCATTGCCTTTAAATTACCTTCTTCCATATAAAATTATATACTTATTAATACGTATACAATGTGTATTAAGCAAGTATATTGTATATATGTAGTATAGTGTATACTACACACACACATTTTATTTTAATCCACATAAAATATGTATATAATCAAAAAAGGAAACAAAAAAAAGAAAATGACGATGATGGAGAAGATGAAAAACTAGAAGAAGAAAAATAAGAAAATCTAACAACTGTCCTTAATGGACCGATTGTTTGTCTTTTTTCGAGTTGTACACACATACTTCAACAAATAAAAAAAAAAAAACAGTGTATTTTCTTGACATTAAACTTATATTACATTTACAATCATTTATATACAATTTTCTGATCTAATGTTATACGATTCCATTTTTGTTTTACATTTTTGGGGCTTAACAGAAAAATAAAAATTTATTTTCATTCAATTTGTGTATATTTTCCTTTATTTTTGTTTTTATTTTATTTTTTTTTTCTTTTTCCTTACTTTTTCTCCATTATTTTTGTTTTTGTATTATTATTTTCTTGTTAAACCATTTCAAAAAAAAAAAAAAAAATATTTATCACACAAAAATTGAATGTTATTATGTTGTGCTTTTTTTTTTTTGTTTTTTCATTATTGTTTTTTCTTATGTTTTTAATTTATTTTTAATCATTTTCTGAAATATATATATGTATATATGTAAAAATATAAAATACATTAAATTTTCCAAATAATAAAAAGCCAAAAGAAAAAAAAAAAACAAAAAACAAACTAGAAAGTAGAATATTTTATCCAATAATGAGGCTATTATATATGAATTTTCTTTAAATACATTATTTGTTTCTTTTTGTGATGTTTGCTTTTTAAATGAGTGTGTGAGTGTGTTTGCTTGTGTGTTAAGAGAAAAAATTTTTTTTTTTTTTATTTTACCCTTAAAATGAAAATCAATTTCGAAACAAAAAGGAACATTTTATTTAAAATGTACAATAAATATAAAAAAAACAACTAAAGTCAAAAAATATGCGAGCTCATCATAATTAATTGAGTTAATGGTCCATGTTACAAGAAAAAAAAATGAAAAAGGAATAAAATATACCGAAAAATAACATGAGAATATACGTAATAAGAAAAACATGAAAATTTTTTTAAAATAAAATTTAATATTATGTAAAGGATATCATTTACCATACCATTAAAATAGGTAAAAGCATGTTAAGGCAAAAAAAATATATATACATACTCGTACATACGTATATATATAGGTATATTTATTGGTTAATTTTAATTGTAGATTATTTCGTTCTGTTGTTTTTTTTTTTTTATATTTAAAGATCGTTAAAAGTTTATTTTTGAAAATTATTATTCGAATAAAATTTTGGTTATTGGTTTTTAATTTATTCTTTTTATGAGGAATTTTTTAATTATATTTTTACATTGAATTTTGGAAAGAAAAGCTACAAATTTCTATTAAAGTATAATTCGGGTTTTTTCTTTTTAACAATTCTTATTACGGAGCATTGTAAAAATATTTTTAAACTATATTTTTTAATGGAAATCATATTGGCTTCTGAGCCACTCATATTATGTACTTTGTAATCTTTGAAAGCTTAAAAGTATATCACGTGGTTAAAAATAATAATTGTTGTTTTTTAATTTGTAAACTAAAAAACATTTTTTTTAAGAATTTAAAGAACTAAAATCTGTAGAAATTAATAAAATCATGTATTTATTTTTTTTCAGGTACGTGGAATTAATTTTATTAGCTGTTATCTACATATATTATACTTGGCATATGAAAATTAGTAAGTAATTTTTTTTGTTGAGTACATAGCATGCATTTAAAAGAGAGAAATTTCCTAAAATGCATTGAAATTAGTATTGATATTAAATAACCTAGAAACATTAAAATACAAAAGAGCTTGAAATTGTTATCTTAAATTTATTTTGAAGAAAATATTTTGAATCTATTAAATTTTTCATTTGTTTTCCGTTGTTTTTAATTTCAAGTATGTTCTAAATTGTTCTACCTAAATAACTATGAAATTTTATTTGTTTTTTTTTTTTTAATTTTCTTTCGAGAAAACTGAAAAAAAAAACACCAAAATATAAATTTACTTGAAACCATATAAATTTTTCAAATTAAATTAAAATGAAAATATTTTTCCGAAAAACAAAAATTTATATATTATCGTGAAAAAAAAAAAAGAGAAAAACGGAAACGGCGATATCATTAAATAAAAAGCATATAACAAGAGAATACATTGCTTTTTCTTTTCTTTCTTATTTTCATTTTTTGCATATTCCATAAATTTCAAGTAACACAGTAGCAAACACACCTAAATTATATTTTATACTCCTATTAAAAAAAAAAAAAAATAGTGGTAAAAGGACAACAACAGCAAAAAATATATTTTCGTATATTATAATAAATTTTTGTTCATTGTAGGAGTGCATTGATGTCGTTTCAAAAAAGAAAAATAAAAAATAAAAAAAATGAAATAAAACCAGAGGCAAGCATATTGTGCAATTTTATGAAAGTAAGGCCGTTTTCAAAAATTCAAGCTTGCTTGCGCATTGAATGCATATACATACTCGTACATACTTATATAAAACTAGAAAGCGCGTGCAAGCTTGATTTGAAAGCAACATTACGTGCATTTAAGAAGTTTTTTCGCCATTTTTAAATCTTGATAGAAAAGCAGTGCTACCTCGATAGACATTGTTTTCATTCTATTGTATCTGTTTTATTTTTTAATTTTTTAAGAATTTTTGTTACTATTAAAGACTTCCGTGAAAATTGAATTTACGCCTTACTTTATCTATTTTTTAATTTTTTTAATACTAAATAGATACATGTGTACATGCTACTTGTACTATGTGAATTTTAAAGATACTATAAGGATTAGGGAAGCTTTTTTAAAATTTACTGTTTCGTTTTTTTTTTTCAATTTTTTTTCTAGGATGTCTACTAAAAATTTATATACCTTCGTCTTTATGTATTATTTAAATAATTAATAATGTTGTACATACACATCATGACAATTTTCATACATTATTATTTATTTGAATAAAAAAAAAAAAAAACATGATAAAATAAATCAAACAATCATTCATCATATATTATTCATTTTTTAAATTAATTTTCTATTATTTTTTCTATTTTTTTTTTTTCTCATTTTTCTTTTGTCTCTTTTGAATAAAAAAATAATACGAAAAAAAGAAAAATAAAATTGTTAATCTATTGTATGTGATGTCACAGGACTTTATTATTTTTCACAGTTTTTTTTTTTTTACCAAAATTTTTGTTTTTGAATTTCGTAATGAAAATATAAAAATTATTTTAAAAAAAAAGTGTGAGAAATTTTTGTACATTTTCATCGAAAATAAAATAATAGACAAAAATGCTTTTTTAAAGGTAAAATAGTAAAAAGTTCATGCATATTTTGAATATTATATGATATGTTATGTTGTATTTTTTTTTTTTAAGAACAAAGAGAAAAGATATTATTGTAGAGTAAAGAGTAAAAAATAAAATAAAATATAAAATTCTTTTATGTTCTTTTAATTTTAAATCAAAAAATACTTCATTTTTTTTTTCTATTATTTGTTCTAAAATGTTTTTTTTTTTTAAATATCTTTAGAAATTCTTGGTGACACCTTCAGAAAAATAATGTCATTTTATTTTCTTTTCGTTGAATATTTCTTGATAATAATTATGTATGTTTTTTTTTTTTTTTGCCTCATAGGATTTCATTATGATCCTTTACATTTTTGCAAAACTACAAACAAACATATACTATTGCTGGTACATATGAATCGTGCTAGGATTCTTTTTCATTAATTTATAGTCTGTCGTCACCGTCATCATCATCATCATGATTTCAAAGAGAAAATGCAAAAAAAAAAATTCCTTTATTTAAGATACAAGATAGAAAAAAAAAAATATATTTTCTTTACAATTTTACATTTTATTTTAATAGTACCACAAGCCATTTAAGAAATAACGGTATTTTAGCTATAATAAAATAAAAAAATAAAAACAACATTCTATTCTCTAAAACAACATCATCATAGCATTATCATTCTGTTTTATTTGAGTATTTTTAGATAATGATAATGATTATGATGATGATGATGATGGTATTTTTGGTGTATGGCAACAACGGCAACATTAAAAATAACAGCAACTACAGTAGCAATAGCAGTAGCAGTATATAGTAGCAAATGGTAGAAAAATAACTAACCTATACCACCTACATTATCATCATAATAATTTACCCACCTACAATTTTTATTTATTTAAAAAAAAAAAAAATTTATTTTTTTTTATTTTTTATGTGACAGCAATGATATGATGAAAATATTTAGGTTATGTCATCAACTTAAAAGGTTGGTGTTGTGTAGAATAAGAGAATGATACTTTTATGTTTATAGATTCGAAAAAAAAAAAAAAAAAAATTAAATCGTAGTGTACTATTATCATATACAATACATATAGAATAAAGAGAGAGAAAAGTTTTGTTAACGTTTAATTTAAGATAAAAGTGTAGTATTTGAAGATATATCTACATTGAGTATGTACATATATATGAATGTACAGTATGTAGTATATAGTATGTAATATGTATGTCATCTAGGTACTATCATAATTTTTTTTGTTTTTATTTTTTTATAATAATTTTTCAACTAATTTTATCCATGACAGATACCCAGATACCTACATATATGTATGTACATATGTATATGCCAAAGATATTTATATTAGCAGTGATGCCTATAAATATAAGTGGTTTCATTTATTGCTATTAGAAATTCTTGAAATCACTCAATGAAAGAACTTTTTAACACTTATCTTTTTTTTTTCTTCTTCTTTATTTAGTTTTTCATTCTTTCACTTTTGATTTTTTTTTTGTTTTTGATTTTTTTTTTTTTTTTTAATTTTCGTGTATCTTTTTATTTTTTATCTTTTTTATTTTAATTTTGGTATGCTGTGAATAGCACCTCTATGGATAATTACCTCTTTTTAAAATGATTTTATTTTTCATATATTTGTGTATACCAATTTAAATAGAAAATAGAGAAAAGCGAAAGGAAAAACAGAAAATAAAAGAAAAAAAAAAAAACGAATAGAACACACAAACGAAGAGAGTGAACTAAAGGTAATGAATATTTTAATGATTCGTTAAAAATAAAATGCTTTTTCTATAACTTGTTATAAATTTAAGTATACTATCACGATATAGGTGGTATACAGATACATATATATTTTTTAATATTTATTATCGTGTTTAATAAAAAAATGCTTTATTTTATTTTTTTTTTTTTTTTCATATTTTAAAAACATTTTCTTTTAAAAAGATAAACTAAATAATTTTTCTTCTACATTATTTAAACATATACAGATATATATATATTTTTTTTTCATAAATGAAAAATTTCATAAAATATGATTTTAATTATTCAACACAAAAACAATATTTTCTTGAATAGAATTGAGATTAAATTCATCATCATCATCTTCTTATTTCGCTATTTCTTCACAAATATTTTGAAAATACAATGTGATGCCTTTTCAAATATTGCTTTTAAAAAATGATTTTTATAATATTTTTTGAAAAGGAATATTTTCATTTTTCATTCAATGATATTTTTCAAATTAATTAATTCATGTATTTTTTTGAAAATATGGTATTTTCTTTTTTATTAAGATTTTGTAAAATTTTTTAAATAATAAAATGTACTTTTCAAAAGCGTTCATATTTAACTTTAAAATTTATTTTTAATATTTAAATATTAAGGGGGGTATTTTTTTTAAAATTTAAATAGAAAAGTATTGTTTTTATGATTTTGTTTTTAATTACTTTTTCGATTAGTTCTAGAGCATTTACAATTTGTTAAAAAATTGATCTAAAATTAAAATATATTCATTTTTTTTAAATAAATAAATTTGAGCGCTTTTATATGAATTTTCCATTTGTCAAAGTTTTTTTTTTTTCATATTTTTTAATCTTTGGCATTTTTTTTTTTTAATCTTAAAAACCAATAATATTTTAAATCTGAATCTAAATACATAATATTTTTCTATGAAAAAAATAATAAAATTATAAAAGGAAAAAGTCGTAAATATTTATTCTTTAAAAATATTTGAAAAAGCAGTAAGTAAAAAAATATCTAATCCCTTCGAGGAAAGCATAAAAATAAGGTATTAAAAAACATTCAAGAAGCTAAATTGAAAAACAAAAAAAAACAAAAAAAAAAATTCTGAAACAGTGAAACCAAGAGAAAGTAACAAAAAGTAAGTAAAAAGGCAAAAACAAAAAAAAAAAAAAATTATACGAGAAAAATGAAAAACTTGAAGATGCGTGAAATTAGAAAGAAAAAAAATTGAAGAGAAAAGATGAATTCCATAGTAAAAATTTATAACAATGAATAATATGAAAGATAATGTCTTTGTGATTTTTTGTAGCATGAAACAAAATTTACAAGACCTTTTCAAGATTATCATCTACAACACAATCAGTTTTAGGAAAATATTATAAAATTAAAACATAAAAAAAAAAAATATGAAAGAGCTTTAAGAAGCTTATTTAGGCTTTGGAATCGTTGAAAATCGGTTATTAGAACTTGAAATCATGTATCTACTGTATCACTGCTAAGGATTTACAATCAAAATTACTATTTTTTTTAGTGCGATTACGTAAACACAATTTATATAGAATAGTTTCAAGAGAATTTCTATACAACTTCTTACAAAGAATGAAGAGAAAAAGTAGGAGGAAAAAATAAATGAGGAATCCTTAAAATTTCTTAATTTAAAATTTTAGGGTATAAACGCTGAATTTGCTTAATTTTAGGGAGTAATAAAAAACTTATTTTAAACAAAAAGGACGAATAATAAAGTTAAAAAACACTTCCTTTTCAAATATTGCTATAATTATGTATTTAAGGAGCTTGTATGTAGTGTAAGCCAAAAAGACATTCTTTTTTTTTTTTTTTTTTTTTTTTTAAAAGATTCTGGCCTTTGTCACTTTATTTGCTTCATAAACAAAAATATAGAAAAACCTTTCAGACTAATAGTTTACTAGCAACAAGGTCTTTTTTTTTTTTTTGGTTCTTGATCCTTTCCTTCATATATATAATTTTGTTTTTTCGTTCTAGTGTCATACACAAGTAATTTACTCTGAAAAACAAAACTTAAAAGAAAAAAATAAGCATTTTCGTTATTTTTTTTTTCTTTCTTGCTTTCCTACTGCATTAAAATTTAAACATTAATTTTGACATATTACGCTCTGTTTATTTTAATTCATTTCTTTTTTCTTTACAAAGTATTTCATTGAAGTAGAAGATGATGATGGCAGAAAAAATAAGAAAAGAAAAAAAAAAACTTTAAGTACATGTTTTTTTTTTTTTTTCGTTAAAGAATTTAACCCGCAAAATCACCATTACCATGCTAAAAAATAATGACGTTCATGAAGAAAATCCTGTAGTAGAATTCTAGGCATGCACTTAATTGTAGTGTGTTGTTGTGTTTTTTTTTTTTTTTTTGCTTATGCACGAGTATAAACTAAATATTAAATTTTTTAAACAAATGAAGGAAAATATCCTTATTATTTTATATTATATGTGCTCTGTTGTTAACGAAGACAAGAAAAATCTCGTCTTATTATTTTTTCTTCCTCTTTAATTCTTGAAAAAGTATTAAAAGAAAATGTATGAACTGAGTTAAGCTGTAATCATCATGGAAAATTGTTGTTTTTTGTGTTTTTTTTCCTTCGCTTGAAAAAAAAAAGAAGTGAATTTAGTTACGAGGATTTTTGACTAAAATTTGGGTTAATGGATTCGAAATTAGAAAATTTTGTTTAATAAAAAGGAATAAGAAAAAGAGAGAAAAAACAAGCAAAATAATATAAAAGTTTCTCGTGTGCATACACAAACTTTTCTTCTGCTTGGTGTTTTTTATTTTTATTTTTTTGTTGCTCTGTTTCCTCATGCTTTTTTTTTCCTTAATATGGTTAACGTTAATTTCAAAATGGATTTTGTTATAGTTTTACTAAAACTCCTGCTGCTCCTGTTTCTTCTACTGATTTTTCTTTTTGCTATTTGCTTTCTATAAAACTATAATATGAGGCAAAATTAAGTTTTCCATTAGAGGTTCAAAGAAATTTTTTTCCCTCCTTATAGAAAAAAAAAAAAAACTATAACACAACAACAAGTACAACGATAACTAGAAGCTTTTTCATATATTAAAATTTTTGCGTTGTTCAATTAATGTCACTAACTGTTATTTAAATGAAAAAAAAAAACAAAAAAAATTAAAAAAATTTTTAATGAGATTATATTGAGTTTGAAGTGCAATTATTATGGTTTTTTTTCCCCTCTGTACTTTTAGTAGAAGAGAAAGAGTTAAGAAAAATTTCAAAAAACCAAAAAAAAAAAGGAAAATACAAAATAAATGCAGTATTTTTATTTCGCAAACATATGTAAGTTGTATTTTCAAAAATTATTTGTTTCTATTTTATAAAGTCCTTGTTATCCTTTAATTTTTGTGATTTTTTATGTTTTTTTTGTTTTTAATTGTTGTTGCTACTTCTTTGCTTGGTAAAAATAAATAGCCACAGTTCACCCTTAAAAACCTTACACGTTTAATATGTAAGACTTATAGTATTGGAAAGTTAAAAGAAAAATTAAACAAAAAAAGGCAAAAAATAAAAATAAAAAAGGAAACAAAAATTATGTGCTGGACGTGATATGTTCACCGCAGGAGATTCCTCCTTGTGTTCAATAATTATTCCATTCGAATGAATTGTATAAACTAAGGATATAACAGAAGCAATAGTACATAAAACTTTTTTTTTTTGTTTGTTTGCGATATTTGAATTTATGGGATTTAATGGAAATTGAATTTTTGTGGTGGGTGATGATTGAAATGGTGGATGGACGGGTGGTAAAAGGATATAAATAAGTATATGTGCTGCATGTGAATGGAATGAATTAGACGAAATTGTAAAAAAAAAAAAAGTACTAAATTGAAAAGGAAGAGAAAAAAAAGAATAATAGAAAAGTACGAGAAATAAAAAAAAACATTGTAGATGTTGAATAATAAAAAGGATTTGTGAAAAATGGTTTTTAAATATCTGCGGATGAAGTATGATTGAAAGTTTGTTTTATTGATTGAATAAAAATTGTTAAAAAATCTAAAAGTTATTTAAAAAAAAAATAAAATAAAATAAAATGTTTACGTAAAAGAAATGAAAAATTTAATAATAGTGATTTATTGAGAGAAAAAAACACCCGAATGTTTTTTTTTTTTTTGCCATGGAAGAAATAAACATAAAAAAAATAAATTTTCAATTAAAAATTAAAATTAAGGGATAATAGATTTTTCTGTTTAATTTTTTAGAAATTTTTTTTTTGAGTAGGTTTAAAAGTGTGTTGTTTTTTTCACTAGAATTTATTAAATTCATTAAAATATGAAAATAAATACAAAAAAAAATGTGGAAAATTCTTTGTAAAAGTGGAAAAAAATAATTGTGTACTTGAAAATTCGTAACCTAAAAATGAGTGAATAATTGTGTTAATTTAATTAATTTTTTTAATGTAATGAATTTTTTAAAAATAATTTTTTCTGTATAATGCTTAAAGTTTAGTACGCTGTTTTAAATTTGCTTTTAAAGAAAAAAAATTTTTTTTGAAGAAAAAAACCCTTTTTCTTATTAAATAAATAATTAAACAATCATTTCCTTTTTTTTTTTCTGAGTATAGGGAAGAAATTTCAATGATATTATTCTTCAATCTACTGTTCTGCTCGACTAATTAGAAAAATATGCTATTAACTTTCTTCACAGGATAAAAAACATATCTAGCAACTTAATAAAAAAAAAAAAAATTAAGAAAAATTAAAACATGTTTAAGGCCTTATATATTACAAGACCCTTTTCTAAGAGGTATCGTCGATCTTCGAGTACGATGCCAAAAACTAAATGTTTTACCTATTTTTATTCCAGTTTGTTTAAAAAAAACAAACAACAGTTTAGGTTAATTTTCACATCAAAATTGTATTGAAAATTTGAAAGTTATACGTAATTAAGCCCAACTACTCCCAAAACAAAAAAAAAATAAAATACATTTTTAATTAAGGAATGACTTTTTAAATTGAAAGTTTTTATTATCTAAAATAAAAAAATTTTACCATTTTCTATACAGTTTCAAGGATCTAAATTCAATTTTTACAAACTAAAAAGCTACAAAGTAATATTAATTCATTAAAATTATATTTCTACTTGACTATATTTTTCTTGTAATTACGAAATAATCTTTTCATTTATGTTTCTTGTATTATTTTTTTTTTTAAAACTATTTAAAATTGCACAATACCTACTCAACTTTGAAAAGAAACAAGAAACAAGAAAAAAAAAAAAAAGGATTTAATTTTCTCACTATAAACCTATAACCTTTTTATGTTTAATTGTATTTACATACGTAACATTCATACATATACATATATTGTGTACGTGATTGTTATTTAATTGTGTTAAATTTATAGATATACATACTCGTATATAGTATATACAAAATTTAATAACATCAAATTTTACAAAAGATTATATTACAAATAGCAAGAAAATACTCTAAAATTACAAAAAAAAAAAAATTAAAATAATAATAAAATAACAACTAAAAAAAAATAACAACATAAAAACATGTTTTTGCTATTATCCTCTTTACCATAAAATTAGGTGAAACATACTACTAATATTTAATATTCAATGATGTTTTTCATTTTAATTCTATATTACTTATATTTTATATATATTATTTATATTATTTTTCCTTTTTTTTTTTTTTTTTTTTTTTTTCGTTTATACTTTTTTAACACAGGAAAATTTTTCGTTAAAGTGTTAATTATCATTTTCATTACATCATGTATTTCATCATTATTATCATACATTTTAAATTGTAACAAAAAAAAAAAAAGAAGCAAAACAACACAATTTGTTTTTTCTTTCTTTCTTTTCTATATTGTTATTTTTGTTGTTGTTGCTATTTTGTTTTTCTTGAATATTATAAAAGTTTTTAATTCAACGAAAATTGCTCTCAAAATGGTTGTAATGTTTCATCCTTGATGTACATACATACATACATATGTATAGTATAACATTTTATATAAAAAATAATTTTAATATTATATTTTATTTGTAGATTTTTCATGTAAAAACATTATAAGTACTTATGTATGTATATACATATATTTGTAAATAGTAGGTACATATATATACGAGTATATATTGTACTCTTATATACTCTCGTATATCATGTACTATAAATAATTTTCAAGTAACTTTCTAAAAAGTATTAAAAAACAAAGAAAATAATAAGTATGTATCTTTTCTCTTTTTCTCTTAAAAAACAGGAACACAATAAAATTTTAAATTAATGTTTTTCAGTTTTATTATGTTTGTATATATATATATATATACATTTTTCTCCTTTAACAAACTTTCAAACCCTTTTCATATACATATATGTCGGTATATATACTCTTTTTTGGTTGTTTATACTTTAAACATTTTTTTTTCCTTTTTCATTTTTCTTCTCATCTAATAGCTAAATTTTGTTTTATTTTCGTTTTTTTTTTTTTTTTTTCTAAAAAAATTTTTTGCTCATAGTCATAACTAATTACATAAGTTTTCATATAAAATATATATACTAAAAGAGAGAGTAATATCTGCATTAATTTTGACTTTTACTTTATATAAAATTCAAACACGAAATTGACTTGTGAGAATATTAAAAGTGTATAATATTTGAAGAGTTTGTGTTTTTTTTTTATATTTTATTGCTTTTACTTTGGAAAATGTAAATAGAATATATTTTACGCAATGATATGAATATTTGTTGCTTTATTTTTAGAAAATTTTTAAAGCCCTATAGTAGAATTGTATTGGTTGCTAAGAAATGAAGAATATTTTTTTAATGGGAAGTTTAAGAAAATTAAAACATAAAAAAAGGATTAAGTTTGATAAGGAAAAAAAAAATTAGATTGAAGTGTAGAAAAATGAAAAAAAAAAAAAAACAATGCTAATTGGGTCTTCAGAATATTCAGAGAATAGCCACGCCAACCATTGGAACAGATCAAAAATCATTTACATTTTAATGATCATGTCCAAGAGATTTTCTCAAAATTTTTCTCAATCTTTGTAAAATTCTATGGACAAATAATCTAAATAGATAAAAACTGCATTCTTTTCTAAAGAATTAGATAATTATAGGATAGCCATAGAATTCTTTAGAAATTTTGTAAAATATCATAAAACTCGTTTCACATTGTTCGTGCTTAAAAGTAATTGAAATGTAAATGTGTATTCTGACACGATTCCTCATCATGAATTAAATTATTTTGAAAATTACCAAATGGGATTTATTGTAAAATTTTACATGAATAATAAAAGTAAAATATACTAATTTTTGTTAAGGAATTATATAGCTTCTAGGTATTTTAATTTGTATACATTTAAATTTACAAATTTCAGAATAGAAATTAACTTTATATTAAAGTAAAATGTATATATACATATATACATAAACGTGAGTATACATATTAATCATTATATATCAAAAACATGATACATTAAAATTTATAATATACTATAACATCTACTATGTGTATATATGTATACAGATATTTAAGATATTATTTTACTGCATTGAGTATGGTGATTTGGACATAAAAAAAAAAAAAAAAGAATTTTATGTTATATTGTATCATTTCAATTATTATGTACATATGTAAGTCAGTAAGTATGTGTATATAGTATATACATAGAATTGTATATATTCTTGTAAATACTTCATACTTCATTTAGTAGATATTTTTTAGTATAATGTGTACTTAGAAAATTTTAACAATTTCATAATGAAACATTAAAAGTAAAGTTTGATAAAGTATTAAAAAATTTACATATACCTACATTGATATTAAATTGTCAATACTCTAGAGTATGTATCAATTTTAAGTTTATTTCTTACATTAGTATAAATATACATGTATCTTACAAATCATATCAATAGAGATGAAGTTCATAAAATTATCAAATATATGTTATGTAAAGGTTTTAGATTGTTCACTCACATATCAAATTTCATTGGAATAATTTCAAATATTTGAAGTCAATAAACCATATATACTTTCGTACATATATACAAACTTTCTACAGGATGTTTGACAGTTGAAAGTTGAGAAAAAATTTAAGAAAGTATTGTATTTCAAAAAAAAAAAAAAAATAGTTAAGATGTTGATAAATGTGCCTGAATTGATTTTTTAGATATTACAAAAAACAATAGATGACTTCGAATAACCTCCATTGCATTCGTAAGCTTCTAAATAAATTGAAGAAAAAATTTTTCGTAAATATAAATAAGAAAATTTTAATGCACAACTTTACTTTTTTACATTTGATAGCATACTTTAGGCGAAATTTGACAAAATTCTAATAAATTTTCGACAAATGACTTCTAAAAAATTACATCACAAAAATGCCTAGAAGAATAATGGATATGTTTAAGAACATATTTATACACAACACAAAAACAAAAGTCTATATGGCAATCCAAAATTTTTTGCTAAATCATGTATTTTTTTCGTTAAAAGAAGAAATTAGATGTAAAGGGTATTCAAATTATTTGCTTAGCTTTTGAAATCTGGGTCATATATAGTTTTCGAATTGAAATTAGAATTCATTTTTGAAACAATTTCCTTTTGAAAGCAAAAAAAAGAAAAAAAGAAAAAGAAACACAGATACCACGAATTGTTCGTTTTAGAACAAAGATAAAAAAATTTAGATCAATAAAAAAAAATTCATTGAAATATTCAAACTATGAGAAAAAGTCTTTTGTTTTTTCAATGCTCACAATTATAGCACATATTATGTGCAATGTCATCCTAGAAAATCAAAGGAAATTGCATTTTTTTTTTCTTATTATTAAAATATTGTTAACAAAAATCATAATAGTCTAGACTTTTTAATCCTATAATTCCGTTAAAAGAGAACGAAAGAAAAAATTAATGAGAACACCCTGCAGACATATTTGTTGTAGTTCATATTTTTGTAATTTATGACTTTTCATAAATGATATTCAAAAATTATAGATACATTTATCGGTATTTTCATATATCTATTTACAGATGTACCTACATATTCATATGTGTCTACATATGATATTTTAATCAAGTTTAAAGTGTAGCATCTAAAAACTAAAAGATATAGCTAAAATTAATATCAATTTTTTATGTGATGCTCTACATAGATTTTCTAGTTATAATCCAAATATGGTAAATAGTAAAACATTGTACGTATGTACTTATGTATGTGTATTATTTGTTTCATTGTATAAAGCAATTTATATCACTTGTTTTCAAAATATACTCGTAAATCCTCATATCCTCGTATTTATGTAAAAATTCGAATTAATAATCGGTATAACAATTTGAAAATTTTACGATATACAGAATCCCAGTTTATTTCTTCCTGTCGTTGTTGTTTTTGTTGTTATATATCGCTGTCATCATTATCCATTATACTTACATAAATGTATGTACATACATATGTATATTGAATATATCTTTATCAAACGATATATACTATACATACATATGTATATATACATATATGTAAAAAAGTGTTAATATTGATGTTTAAGACAACAAAAATATTATAGTTTATTGGAAAATAAAGGATAAAATTGAATTGTTGTTATTTTTCATTTTGTTTTATACAGATATATTCACATACCTATATGTATCTTTTTAACAAATTTTGTAATTTTATTTCTTTATTTCAAATATTGTGTGAAATGTTACTAAACAAAAATAGAAAATAAGTAATGCATCGACAGGATTGTTTTTAAGATAAAATGTACGTTTTGTATGTTACGTTATTTTTTTTTATAACACTATATTTTAGATATGTATATGTACACATACACATATGCATCTATATTTGAATGTATATATAGATACTAAATATTGTAGATATATATTGAAAAATTTTTGTAGTATTGTTTTGTGTTTTTATTGTCATTTTCACAATTCAATCCTTCATCTGGTTTTGAGTTATCACTTTTCACATAATTCAGATTACATTTAAACCAGATACATTTCAATTTTATTTTATGTTATGTTGAACAGTATTTTAAGAAATTATTTGTACATATATAGAATAGCTCCAAGGAAAATGTATATAGTGTAATTTTTCAATGAAAAATTGAAAAATAGAAATTTACTATGAGTGTTAGGATACTTGAAGTTTTATTCTTTAAATTCAAATGAATGCTTAGGTAATAAATAGAATTAAATTTTAGAAGATATAATTGTACATCACACTATTTCTGATGTTTCAGATAATTTCAAGATGAATTAAAGTGGTTATAATGATAGATTTATTTCGTTTTTATTGTGTAATATGGATTCTGGTAGGATAATTTTGGTCATTAAAACTTAATTTCTAATTACTTCAGGAACACATTTGTTCTTCAAAAGAAAAGAAGATTGGCGTATGGTTAAATCTCGCCCAGCACAGGTCGCCACTAAAAAAAATTAAAAACCCAAAATGAACCCTTATGTTGAACGTGATCCTTTTGAGCTACGTGTCTTTTAAACTCCATCAAAACTTATCTTGAATGGTTCTACGCAATCACCTTTTTATCTTTATTAAAGATCTTGGAATTAGTGAAATTATGATTTAAAGAAAAAAGAAATACTTTAATCAGTTTTTTTTCTCAGAGTGTTTTTGTCAAAGAGTCATAGTTCTTCAACATTGAAAAATCCACAATGTCCATATAATTTCTGAATGCACTGTTTATGCATTTCATTGAATAAGTATTATTTTTTGTTTTTGTATTTTCAATCGTTTTATATTTCCAGTTGTAAGATACAAAATTTTGTATCTTTTTTTTAAGTGTTATATTTTATGTGTTTCATGTTTCTAACTAAACATGATAGTTAAATTGTTTTCTGTTACATGTTTTTTTTTATTTCTTTATTTTTATATTTATTTTTTTGTCAAAATACATAAATTTCATCAGAAAGAATGATACGTACATATATATTTTGTATTGACCTAAAAAAAAATTTGACATGACTTTTAGTATAGTTGTATAATCGCGATAGATAAGGATTCTGGGACTGTACACTGTAGTAAATTGAAAGTATGTATATGTATGTAATTTCAATGCATTTTGAAAGAAACAATGTATAAATAATTGAAAATTTGTATTTGAAATGTTTGATAGTGTCGATTTGTTTTGTTTTTTTTATTGTAGGACAAAAGTTTTAAATTTTCATGCCATTCGAAAGATACATATTAAAAGTTTTCATGATATTAAGGGGTGGATCCTTAAATGAAACAAAGTTTTGCTATAAAAATAAAAATACGAACAGAGCGTCGTTTTTGATATTTTATTTTAAATTTACTGTGTGATTCAGCTTTACATTTACGTTAAAGGGTAGAAGTTTTATCGTTATACTGTGTAAATTAGGAGGTTTTTTAAAAATCAGGTTCAAGTTTAAATTTCTTCAGGTTCAGCAATTGGGAAAATTTTTTTTTTTGTAGAATTTTCAAACGTGAACATGATTGAAATAAATACTCATTTAAAAGTGTCCTTCGAATATTAAAAAAAAAGGTCCGAATTTTTTTTTTCTGGAAAGCTTAGATTTTAAAAAATTTGTTTTATTTTCTTAGGCCTAAACTTGAAAAATAAATCAAGAAGATTTGATATTTGTTCGCTTTTAAAATTTTTTTTCTTCTATTTTTCAACTATATCGTCAAAGTTTTCAATTATTTAAAAAATAAAAATTGCTTTTTCCTCAAATATCTACTTTCATATTAAATATTTTGTTTGAATTTTTTTCTCGAAATTTTTTCAAATAAAATATCTAAAGAAGAAAAACTATTGAAAAATTTTCTTTTTTGTTTTCAAATAAAAGTTATTGAATTAAAACTTTAAGTTCCTTCATTTTAAATCGCACAATAATAACAAAAAAAATCAATCAAGAAAAAAAAAAAGAAAAAAAATATGAAAAGGAAAAAATAAAAAGAATCTTTAAAAACTTGAAACAAAAACAAGAACAATAATGAAAAAAGAAAAAAAACTTGCATCAGATGTTTGACCGAAGAAAAAATTAAATTAAAATTGAAGAATAATAACGATGCAAAGAAGCAAAATAAATGCAAGATAAAAGCATATAATGAATAAGGATATACGTGCATACATACAGACAACAAGATAAATTCCGTAAGATGTAAGTAAACTTAAGGTAAAAATTTTTAATAAGTACTTAAAATGAAAGATAACTTTTTTTTATAAGAATATAAAACTTTTTCAATGTTTGTCATCATTTCATTTCTTTATGACACTACATTTTTGTTGTTGTTGCTATCAATTGCTGCTCCTGTCGGATATACCTACATACTTTCTCTTTTTGTTTTTCTTTCCCTATTCACCTACTGTTGTTATTTTTTTTTATTTGCATTATACATTTCAAAAATATACATTTAGAGAAGCATATGGGTGGGATCGTTTTAAATGACAAGGAAATAAGTTTAAAGAAGAAGTAAAAAAAAAAAATAAATAAACGGAAGATATAAAAACAAAAATGAAATAAAAAAATCAACATTGATGAAAATAAATAAAAACAAACTAAATTTAGCTTCAGGATAAACAAAATAGTGTTACTATACTGTTTTTATTTTTTGCTTTTTGTATATTTCATTTCTTCAAGCAATAATAAAATTCATGACAATAAACAAAAAAGTAAAAAAAAAAAAAAACAACAATTATACAACATAGCAACAGAAGGACACAGAGAAAAATTTTATAAAGATGCAAAAAGGAAATGTGAAAAAGAAAACGAAGAAAAAAATTAGAAAAATTGCAAAAATAAAAATGAAAAAAAAAAAATTGTAATGAAAAAAGAAGAAAAAAAAATTTTATCAAGAATGGGGCAATAAAAATTACAAAAGCTATAAAAGTGTACCAAAGATAAGTTTGATATTTAAAATGAGAGAGAAACCCCATATCCATTATAAATGTATGTTGTTACAAGAAAAAAAAAAAAATTAAAATAAAAAAAAAAAATTACCGAATGAGAAAAGATATCCTGGAATGATAGAAACGAAGGATGGTCAATGGACTTTCAACATTTGATGATATAACCTATTACAAAAAAAAAAAAAAATAAAAATAAAAATAAATAGAATTGTTGTGTTTTACAATTTGAAAAGAAAAACTAGAAAAATAACTAAAAAGGCAAAAAAACCAAAAAAAAAAAAAAAACAAAAAAAAACAGAAAATGTTTGTAAAAAAAAAAAAATTATGCAATATCCCGAAAGTTGACAATAAAGAAGAAGAGAAAATTCACAAAAATTAAATAGAATCCAATGGTATTTTATCATTTTTTTTTCTTCATTTAACTTTTTACTTATATAAAACTTTATAAGACAAAACAAAACATTTGTGCATGTAAAAGTTTTTGTTAAAAAAAAAAAAAATTCATAGGTATTTTTTTTATTTGTATGTAGTTTTTTTTTTTTTAGTTTTTTTCAACTCACGATAGGGAATATGGGAATATGAAAAATAAGAGAAATAACAAAAAAGGATAAAGTTATGAGTTTTGAAAAGTTATAAGTAACTTTAAAGTTAAACTAAAAAAAAGTAGATGTACTTGAAGAGAAAAAAAAACAAAAAAAACAAAAAAGTAAAAGAAAAATATTGTCATATTATTTTTACTTAGTTGAATGTCCTTTTTTTTTTTTTCATTTTTGTTTAAATTGTTTTGTTTCTGTTTTGTTTTAAGGGTACATCATATTTTGTCATTAATTGGAAATAAAGAAGATGAAATAAAAAACAAAATAAATAAATAAAAAGATTTTGTTAAAAGTTTAATGTTATGTATCAAATTTTGTATTGTAATACATGATAACTTGTAATAGAATACTTTTTATTTAAAATTAAGAAGAAAAAAATAAATAAGTAATAAGAAGAACAGAAATACAAGTTCAAATTTTTTTTTTTTTTAATAATAAAACTTTATTTTGGGGTATGTAAAAAATATAATTTTTATTTTTGTATAAAATTTAATTGAATTATAATTACAAAATGAGTAATTGGTGTTTTTTTTTTCTATTCTCAAATGCATCATTGTCACTTAAATTAATTTTGTAATTAACCTTTTTGTTCCATGAAAAGATGGGAAATTTCGTAGTTAAGGTTTTTGATCCGAAAATGGCATCTGTAAGACAAAAAAAAAAAAAAAAAAAAAAAACCAAAAATAGATTATATAGATCTGTAAAAGCTACAAGCTTTGAAATCAAAAACCATATCTTTTGAACTTATTTTGCATTCGGATGTGGATTTTGTATGAGTTGTATCTAAAAAAGGTTTACATGGTATTACAACTCTTTCAATTAGTCTGATTAGATTACAACATTTTTTAAATATTTTTTATTTTTAGTATTTTTTTGTTGTTGCTATAAATTTCAATAATTTTTTGGTTTAAATAGTTTTCCTACAGAAAAAAAATAGAACAAAAATGAAAATTGAACAAAAAATATTAATTTGCCTTGATGTGGCGTATTTACTTATTTGATGAATTTTCAATTTGAATCACAAAAAGATTAGAAGAAGCAGCTTCTTTTTTAATATCTGAAATGTTTTAAAAAATTAAAGACGAAAAAAATATATATGTATGTATGTATGTTGCATGGTTATACCCCTTTTAAAAATTTTTCTCTCTTATATAAATTTTTTTCATTATTTTTTTTTTTCAAAAATTTTATATTTAGATTAATTTTTTCCTTGTCTTTCAGCTTAAATAAATATGCCTTTTTTTTTCATTTTTGTTAAAGTCATACTTTATTGTTTTTCTTTCAAGTAAAAAAAAAGTTTTTTTTAAACAAAAATCCTAAGCTTTTCTAGAATGATATGATTAAAAAAATACATTAACCAAAAGCTTTTATCCTTTCAGTTAACACCCTTTTATAAATAAAAATCAATATAAATTCTTTTATTCAAGCATATAATGATGGTATTTAATGTAACAAAGTCAAGAATGATTTTTATCATGCAAAAAAAAAATAAAAATTTGTTTTCCTGTAACCATTATGTTAGGCACATTTTTTTAAGAAGAGGTAGAAGAAAAGGCAAAAAAATATGATAAAAGACCAAAAAATTGTTGCAAAATGTATTAGTAATGTATTAAGAAATGAGGGCAAACAAAAAAAAAAAAAAAAAACAAATCATCGTCAGAAAGAAAAGAAATCTAAACTTATAGTGACAAGAAAATTCCCTAAAAATGGCCGTCTAATCGGATTTGAATGAATAATTTACTTGATCCACCCCTATTTCATCAACATTACATCATGTTGGCCATAGAAGAAAAAACAATTTTTTTTTTTTTTTTTTTTTTTGTGAAATGATAATGTTATGCTATTTTCTCTGTATTTTGCATTCTTCATTTTTATGCTATATTTAGTTTTTTTTTCTCTCTTCTTTTTCATTCATAAGTTATCTAATTTAAAAATATCCTTACAACAGAAAAAGAATTAAAATAAAACACACCGATTTTTCGTCACAATAATCAACCCCAAAATAACATCATCATCATCTTTTGTATAATGAAATTTTTCCAAAAGAAAAAAAAATTTTTTTTTTTTTTTTGTATTAGATTTTAAAGTGTACAATAACAAAACAGGATTACAACAATAACTAAGTAAGAAAAGAAAAGAAAGAATTAAACTGCCCTGAGATTATTATTGAAAAAAATAATTTTTAAACCATAAAATTATTCTTTCATTTTTCCAAATTTTTTTTACTTACTTAATCATTTCTTGTCATCGTCATTTTTATGAATTTTAAAGAAAAGAAAAAAATAAAAAGGAAGAAAAAACAATATTTTCTTCTTTTTTGCATCTAATTTTGGATTATTTGATCAAATGATTTTGTTAAGATTGTTTTAATGATTTGATTAAGATGGTATTTTTTTTTTTTTCAGTGTGTTTTTTTATTGTTGGTGTTGTTGTTATCAGGTTATTACCTACTTATTAGTAATTTATTTTATTGTGTGTTGAATTTAATTTTTCTAACACAAATATTTTTGAATATTAATGATTTTATAAATTGATTAATCTTTTTTTCTTTTTCATTATGGATTAAAAGGATTTTGTTTTTGTTGGTTAATTTTTTTTTTTTAAGTGTGTTTGATGATTGTGTTAAGATGAGTGTTTGGGAATAATTTTAAATTTTTTCCGATGTGAAATTTTTTTTTTTTCGAATAACAAAAGAAGGTAAAAATTTTAGGGCATCGAAGTGGTTTCAAATTAATATAAGGTGGTGTCATAAAGTAGAAAAAAAAAGTTGTTTCAAATCAAATTCCAAATAAGTTTTGTTTAAGTATTTTTTTTTTTTTTTTTTTTTTTTTTTTTTTTTTTTTTTTTTTTTTTTTTTTTGAGGAAACTGTAAATCTTAATTTTTTATTACACGATTTCCAAAAAGTGTATAGTGACTATCTAATTGATAATACATATTACACATTACAAGAAATGCATGAATTATTTAAATAAAATAAATAAAAATATGACTTTCTAAATAAACACGTACAAAAAATCCATCTAATATTTATACACATTTTCCAAGTTCTAATCATTCTGTACATTTTTATATAATAATTAGCAAAAAAAATTTTTTTTTCTCTTTTTTTTTGCATGTTTTTCTTCCAAAATAAGGTCATCATCACAATAATGTTTGTAATTCTTGACACATATTATTTTTCAATTATAACGTTTTTTTGTTTGTTTTATTTTGTTTATATTATTTTTTTCACATCTTCATTGTTTCTTTAATAATAATTTATATGTTTCATTATAATTTATATTATACAAGAACAAAAAAAAAAAGAGAAAACAAAGTATGTTTATAAAATTAAGCTAATATACACTATTAAACAAAAGATTGAGAAAAAAAAAACAAATGAAAATAAAAAAATAAAAAAAGTAAACTGCATTTTGTTTTAAATACACGACGTTTACTTTTAGAATATTAATTTATAAAGTATAAAGATGATATATTGTACATACATACATACATACATACACATTTTACATATATGCAATTTGTATGTTGAAAAAAGTATCTAGGACATTGTATTTGTATAAAATTTTCAACAATTATTATTATTTTTTTAAAAATAATAATGTGTACTCTGTTGTGAAATGTTGTCACAATTTACGTATGCATTTTTAATATGATGATAATTATAATCATTGCAAATAAATTCTAGAAAAAAAAAACAAAAAAACAAAAATAATGAATAAAAATGGATAAATGATATTTATTTATTTTTTGACTTTATATTTATATATTTATCTATTTATTTATTTATTATTAGGTAATTTCAGCGAAATAGGCCATTATTGGCCAAAAAAAATTACCAGATTGTAGGAGAAAAATGATCACTTCCAGAGAAAATTCCGACTTTATATTTGTCATGTTTTTTTTCTGTAATTGCATTTGCTTTCTTGAATTGGACCCAGTATTTGTCTTAGAAGTTTGTTCGACGCTGTTTGAATTTTCTTGTTTCAGAACCATCATAAGGCACTAATCGAATGAGGGTTTTGTACTTTGTTTCTCTTGATAGGATTTTGAAATTTAATACGAACACTAATAGACCACAGTAGATTCGGGAATTCGGCATTCAAAATGCGCAAAATAAAAGAAATAAAATTAATGTAGGACCTATTAAAGTCACATCATTCAAATTCCTTCTTAATGAGAATGCAATTTAAGATTTCCTATTTCTGATGATTTTACATCCATTATTTTCATGTGTTATGGGAAAGTTTTAGAAAATTTTCTTAAATAAAAGAACAAACTCAACATCTCTGAAAAGTAACAGCCATATCTGTTATTTAATTTCAAAATGATGAATTCTAATTAATTATAATTTCTTATTTTTTTACTTTTGTTTATATTTATTGGATATTTTACTACTTTGTAGCTTTTTTTTTTCTCATTTTAAAAAGTCATAAATCAGAATTTTACAATTTTTCAATTTATTTTCATAGAAAATAAAAGTTCTATAGCTAATAAAGATTCCTGGATGTCCTTGTAAGGCTATTTAATACAAAAAAAACATGATACGTTACGTTTACGATTTAATAAAATATATAATTTTACAAAAAAGCACAAATACACACACACACACACAAACAGAATCAAAAACAAAAAGAAAAGATAAAAAAATTTGTACAATTTTGTTGTCTAAGGGCAAAATTTTGTTTTCTTAATTTAAAATACGATAAAATACAACTTATACAGTTGAATGATTTTTATTTTCTTTTATCTTTCATATATGTACAATTTATTTAAAATGTATATACAAACACGTACAGACACACACACACACACACGTATTTTCATATAGATTATCTCTCTGTTATCTGTTTTTTTTTTCTTTCTTTTTAAATCTTTTTGAAGGACACTACAATAATAAATAAAATGTACTACGTGTCGTTTTTTTTTTCTTTCACTTGCTTGTTTTTTTTTTTTACATACATTTCTTTATGTATCAAATATTCTACCCACATATGGCATATATGTAGTCCTGAATTTTGGACGTGACATATCATTTTTCTTTGAAGAAGATAAAAACTTTAAATAAAACACAAAAAAAGAAGGACAAGTTAAAAATGAAAATTAAAAAAAAAAAAAAAAGAAAACGTTTATTTCTGTTATGATAGACCATATTTTCACATATTCTAATAATAATAATAACAACAACAACAACAACGACATAAATAATACATGTAAGTACAGAATATATACGGACTATTAGAACTTAAAAAAGAAAATAAAAAAAAAATTTCGTTAAAGGCTAATAAGTTTTTACATCATTTTGTACACTAAAAAATGAATGATTTTTAACCCCTTTTTTTTCTCTTTCTTTTGTTTTAAATTTATTTGTATTTTTTTTTTTTTCATTTGTATTATGAATAATAAATAATTGAACTGACCAAACAACCTAAAGACTTACAAAAAAAAAAAAAAAAAAAAAACAAAACAAAAAAAAAAAAAAAAAAAAAAAAAAAACAAGAAGAATTGAGATAAAAAAAAATAAAGATGTATTCTGTATATGTAGATTTTTGCTTTCCTTGTATGCATAATAATAAAGTATGGCTCCTACATATATGCAAGAAAAAAAATTAAAGGACAATAAAAGACAGTAAATATAAGCAGTATGAAGTATTTATGTATATAAATCTTTATACGTACTCCATATATAATATATACTTACATATATGAATGTATGTATTTAATAGAAGCTTTTATGATTATAATCCCCGACGGATGGTCATAAAAATCAACAACCAAAGTTAAATATTTGTAGTGGATGCGGCAAAAATATAATACTCGTACATATATAAAATGACATGAAAAATGGAGAAAAATGTCATACATTCTGGAATATTTATAAATTGTAGAAGTATTTATAAGAAAGAAAAAAAAGCCAAAAAAACTAGAAAAGGACAATTTTATATTTATAGAAGAAAAAAAAGATAAAATTTAGTGATAACACGAAAATATGTATAATGAGACTTCCTTATATTTTTGTATGTGAAAACACATAAACACATGTATGTATAAGAAATGTATAATTTTATGTTATACCGCAATGAATATAAATTATTAAAAAATATATCTGAAAAAGATAGAGAACAAAAAAAAAAAAGGATTCTAATTAATGCGTTATTTGGATTGAATAAAAAATGTCCTATTTGGTAAATTAAATGTTACACTTTGAAATTAATTTCATATGTTTTGGATAGTTAAGATAAAATTCTATTGAAAATAGTAAAGTAAAAATGGAAATAATCTGCCAAAAAGTTGATAAATTCAAGATCGTATTTTATAATATATATTACTGTTGTTTAAAGTGAAAAATTTCTTTTGAGAATTGATGTATGAAAATTAAATTGGATTAAAACAATAACTATACATTAGAAGAGATAATTTATGAAAATTTATTCAAAGCCTAAAAGTAGTTAAAATAATTTTAAATTTAAGTCTACATAAAATTCATGTTTTTTAAAAGAGACTTATTAAAATTGGACGATTTCTTAACGAAAATTAATCCTTTGATGCTTGGAGTAAGAAAAAAAAACTCAAATTGTACAGACAATCCTCACATGGGTTATTTTTCTGCTTATAGTTTTCTTAAAAACCGCCAACCGGTTATATTTTTTTGATCACTTTCTATGGAATTTTTTTCTGTCAGCTAACATCTATTAGTGTTTGACTAGGAAGTATCTTTAATTTATTCATGAAAATAAGAGAAGCAGTATTCCAATCTTGAATTAAACGATTAAAGACAGTAGATTTTGAATAAATATCCTTTATAAAAAAAAGAAACTATAATAATTTCCAAAAGTTGAACAGTAAAACTCAATACACATAGAAAAACAAAAATTATAATCTAATAAAAAATACAAATACAAAAATAATCTAACGAATATTATTTAGTTGAAATCTCATTAAATATTACAAACATGTTATGATTAACTATAAAAATACCGGAAATCAAAAAATCATATACATTTGCAACATTACATTTATTCGAGCGTAAATCATATAAATGTGAAATCTTTTTAAAGAAATTTTTCGTTTTTACTTTTTAAATCCTGTTTATCATAATTTGTATACAACACAACATACCTTTCATGAATTTATTATACATGCATGGTACAAAAATACATATGTATGTATACAATACATACAATTTCAAATGTGAAAAAACTAAATAACTAAAATTTTCATATAGATTTTATTTAGTCAAAGTTTTTTTTTTTTTTTTTCAAGTGCATATAAATACTCACAAAACTACAAAACGTATATTATACACGTAATTTTGCATATAATATTCATTTTAATATTATGAAATGTAATAATTTTTTTTTCATCTTTTTCATAAATTTTGAATTTGTACGTACAATTATATAAACTATGTAAAAATGAAATACGTATAATGTATTTCATGAAACAGGATAGAAATTTTATTTAATAATTCAACGATTTAATGATAATTCCTTTTTTGTTTTTTTTTTGTTTTTCGTTTATAATTTTACAGGACATCAAGAGAAAATGATCTTTTTTGTTAATCATATTTAGCATTATCATTTTATTTTTTAGTCCTTTTTTTGATGTTCATTCGTCCGTTCTTAATATTTTTTGCGAATTCAAATTAGTTGACGGTCTTTTACAAAGAGAACAAAAAAAAAAAAAACAAAAAACAAAAAACAATAATAACATCCAGAAAAAAAAAAAATTAAAAACAAGCATGAGGAAAAATTAAAATGTATTGTAATCCTTATGAGTATTCCCAAAAATAAACAAAAAAACAAAAAAAATGTCATTATATTGCATCACCATTATTCCGGTAATGAATTTGTTCATTGACGTTGAATTTACATTTTAAACGTTACACATACGAAGAATGATAATTATATGTACTATACAAAAAGTCATTTTTCTCATACTCGTGAAACAATAAAATTACATAAAATTATCCTTGCATACATAATATCATACACAAAGGTATGCATCATAGAAAATTTTGGTTGAATTTTATTCATTCATTCGCGTATCCTGGAATTTGTACGATTTTGTTGATTTTTCACTGCAAAAATCATTTTGAGATTTCATTGTTTTTTTTTTTTTTTTGAAGTTACAAAATTTTGTGGGATTTTTTTTTTTTTTTGTAAAAGATTTGAATTTATATACCTAAAATTCTATTGCAAAAAAAAAAAAAAAAAGGATTATTACAAATATGTAATTAAACAAGTTGTGTATATGTGTAGGCGTCCATTCGAAATTAGGACAAAAGATATACGATTTTTGTCCTTTTAATTAGAATATAACTGAAAATGTGTGTATAATAAAATTTTAAATATGTGAAATGAAAGTGTAGAAAATCTTTTCATTTTATGAATCCAAAAATGTTTTGTATGAAAAAAAAAACAACAAAAAATGAAATTTCTACAGTAACAAACGAACAAACATAATTATTATTACATTTTTATCCTTGTTGTTTGTATTTTTTGACGTCAATCCATTTACAGCAATATCCAGTCTGACTGACTAACTGGTACTTAAGAAATACTGTTTCAGCTTTTGCTGTTTGCTGTTTTTTGTTGTTGTAAGAATATTAAATTTTTATAATTTAGTACTTTGGAAAATGTTCTTAAAGTCCTTTGCAGCTCAACCATGTAATATTTTAATAATAAATAAAATGTAGCTATGTATGTAGCAGTAAAAAAGAAAAAGAAAATTCAGAAGAAAAAATACAAAAAGTGCCTCTAGAGGTATTATCCAGTGGCAGTAGCAGGAATACTGAATATGTGTTTGTATATAATATATTGTACAATATATGACATGCATATTTTTAGTGGGAAATGTTTTAAATTGCATTTATATACATACATACATCCATACATACATAATATATGTATATTTTATATATGTATATGACTACATCATCGCATCACATCGACTTTCATAATATCTTTAACAAAATATTAAATCCTTCATGGTTGGTATTTTCTTCTTCTTCTTACTTCTTGTTCTTCATTTTATTCTTCTTCTATATATATTTTGATTGTATATTCTACTGTTATTTCTCTATTCTTTTGGGTATATAATACAACACATACCTAACATACTACATATTTATTCATAAGAGCATTTTGGGCATTCAAGTTAAGTGAACTGTAACTAAATTCATTTTATCCTCTACATAGCATGAATATTATGTTGTATGTATGTTACGTACATAATATTATATGTGTCCTTCGTTCTTACGTCACATTTTCTAATGGGTTTAAGTTTAACTGAGCTGCTACCACATATTGCTACTGCTACTTGTATGTACACTTTTGTTTTGGCCCCATTTGGTCACTTATCTCTAACTCATTCTTATCATCATCATTATTTCTTGTTAAATTTTCTCCTTTTTTCTTTCTTTTCATTTTTATTTTTTTGATTTTTTTTTAAAATTCATTGCAAAAAGCAAAATGTGTGAAATATATGAACATATAACCATCATGTTCATATATCCTTAATGATATATTTTTATATGTAAAGTTAACAAAAATTCTGCACATATATGTACATACATTTATACATATATATGGTATTATCCACACGTATACGCGTGTTGAATGACCATTAACGAACACATAACTTTGTGGTTTTAATTTAAAACAGAAACGTTAAGGGTAAAAAGGAATATGTATATAGGAAAAGTAAATACACAGTGCGATAATAAAGTTCTGGGACTCATTCTGTAAAACCCAGATGAGACAAATTTTTCAAGTTTTCTTTTTTTTTTCAATTTAAAATAAATTTCTGCTGATTGTTTCTGATTTGGTGCAAATAACTCTTCGACTGGGTTTATACGATCACTTTTTTACCCTTTGTAGAACGTAAAAAAACTGGTTTTACATGGAAAAAGTAGGACTTCCCACCACATACTTCCTACTTCTTTTCCATGTAAAAACGGTTTTTCACGTTCTACAAAGGGTAAAAAAGTGACCGTATAAACCCGGTCTTCCAGCTCAATTTTAATTGTTTAAGCTGTCTAGTGTCTAAATAGTTTTTATACGTCATTGAAAAAGGACTCTTTCAACTTTATTTTGATTTTCATTATCTTTAGATCTATTGATAATTTTTACTAAAATTTCATATTGAGGTCGAGTATGGATGAAGTTTTCAAATGATCTATGAAATTCATATGTAGAACTACTAGTAAATATATAAAACCAGTCCTGGAACTTTATTGTCGCACTGTGAACATTTTATATACATATATACATACATATTGTTTAAATGTTCTTAGATTTTGTCTAGTTCTATTTTTTACATACATACATATACGTACATACATATATAATATTTCGCTTTTGGTATCAAGTCAGTATATAATGGTGGTAATGGTGGTTATAAAATCATTCAATATATCTATGAAATTATTATTACATTTTATATGAATAAAATGCACTATGGTTTTTTTTTGTACACTTTGTAGTTTAGAAACATGTCTTAGTTTAAAACTACACATATTGTACATACATGTATGCATTATTATATGTATTTTATAAAATCTTTATATCTTTAGATACAAATTATAGATTTGTATAATTTATAAAATGTGTATATACTTATATATTGTGAATAATATGCATTTTATTTTAAATTATATACAATTTAAGTTTTGAATATATGTACATACATATGTACACGAAAAGGAAATGAAAAGCCTTGTCTAAAGGATTTTCAAGTTTTAAGAAAATCTACATAATCATATGTGTGTATTGTATATGTATGTATATACGTAATGTGTAAAATGATGTAACCACTGAAAATATTTTATAAATTTATTTTACTTTTCTAAGAATTGTAAAATATAAATTTATCAACATAATTTCGAATAAAGTTAACGAAAGACCCAAAATCATAAGTGCATACATATAGGTAAAGAATAAGTATAATGAATAAATTCACACAGACAGTTTATGTAACGAGTGTACATATTGTGTACATGAGTATTATAAATTTTCTAAATGACTTTGAATCATCTAAATAAACTCTATAAGAGTTCATCATATTTCATCAACTAATCATAATATTTATAATACTATTTTATGTTTTACACTTGACACATTTCATTACATATGTACATATTTTATAAAATGTAACAAAATTCTGAATATTTATCTTCGAATAGCAAACATAAAAAGAAACCATGACAAGAGAAACCAATAGAAAAAAAAAAGTATATACATACTATATATCTTAAAATCTGAAATACAGTTGTTAATAAAGTGCAAAAATATTTGTTTTGTTATTTTTAATCCTGATTTACAACATGAACGAATAAAAATTTGTCAATATAAACGTTGTAGGTGGTGGTCAGTAGTCAGTATTCAAATTGCGGTATATTGGAAAAGTACTGGATTTTTTATATTGCATGTTTCAGTTTCTACTCTTTCAGTAAAAGTGAAGGAATTCTATGAAAATAATTAGATTCTGTGCTCTTTGATAAACAATAATCATTCCTTCCAATATATTATATATTCTCTTAGTAATACAAGAATATGTACTTTCTAGAGTTATCTTCTGAGCGTACAATTTATACAAAAATAATATAAATTATAAAATAGGACGAATAATTCAAGAAATAAATATAATGTATTTTAGGGAAAAAGACGTAAATGTATTTTTTTTTTTTTGTAAGAAAAAAAAGGCTTCATCATTGAAGCTCCAATTATTGTAGTTTCAACCTTAAGGCAGTAACAGTACAAAACAACATTCACTTTTGAGTTCTTTATATATTCCACATCCTTAAAGATGATTTTTAACTTTCCCTTTCATTTTAATAAAATCTTGAAAATTAAAGAAAAATATCCTTTTTAAATAGAATAAAATGTTATTTACAAACTTTTTTAATCAAAAAAACACTCATTATTTTCAAGAATTATTAAAATAAAAAACAAGAAATAAAAAAAAAATAATAATTTAAATTTACTTTTTTTCTTTTCTCCGTTATACCTTAAATAAATTACAAAACTTTTATATAATATAAAGAAAGAAAAAAAAAAAAATTATAAAAAATTGAAAAAAATTCTCAAGTAATGAATAAAACGCACAAAAATTTTTCACTTCATGGTTAATTTTCTTTTCTAATTGATTCTTGAATTTTCTCTAAAGAAATGAATTCTTTTCTAATACAAAAAAAAAAAAAAACACATTTTTTTCCCGTTATTGTTGTTATTCATTAACAACAACAACAAAAATAATAATAAAATGAAAATTTAACTTTTATAAAAAATCCATGACCAAAAGATGAGAGAGAAAAAAAAAACGAAGAATTCACCCTTACCTAACGTAATTTCCTTAAAGTATAACACAAAAGATAAACTTTATGTAAAGCGAAAAAAAAAAAAGAAATAGCTGAAAGTAAAAACTAAGTAAAACCGACAAAAAAAAAATAAAATAAAATAAAATAAAATTATTTATATTTTATTTCATTTTAATATTCAATTTTTGTTGTTGTTTTTATTCTTTAAAAATAATAGAAAAAAATTCACAAAAAAAAAAAATAAAATAAAAAAATAAGAAAAAAAAAATATAAAGAGAATTTTTATCATAAAACATAAAGTTTTTGCCTGAAGTAAATTTTCTTACAATTATGTAAATGCATTATACCATTAAGAAATTGAATCAGTTAATGGAGAAGGTGTAACAAAGAGATAGGAGGGTAAAAAAACAATTTTATACATATTAAAAAAAAAAAATGTAGAAAAAAAAAAAACAAAAACGTAAAACAAATTTATGCAAATCCCAGAGAGTTAGATGTTGCCTGTCTCTTAAACTATACTTTTTATTATTTTTATTTTCTGTTATCCTGTGTGTGAACACTTTTTTTTTTTGTATTCCTCCTATTTGTGTGTTTTTTTTTTTTTTTTTAAAAATATGTTCTTTTTTATCACTGGTGATACCATATTTTCTTTTTCACTTGTTTTTTTTTTTTAACATGAAAATTTAAGTGAAAATATAGAGAAAAAGTGGTGAAATTATTGTTTTTTTCATTTTTAATTTATTAAATGTCCTTTCTTATAAGGAAAAAACAGGAGTAAATGAAGTAGAAATGAAAATTTTTTTTTTTTTTTTTAATAAAATTGTAAGTGCTAGCTAAGTTGGAAATTCTTTAAAATATTAATTTTTTTGGCTATTATTTTTTAATTTTAAGCATTTGTATTCTTTGTAGTCTTGTATAGTTCATGGAAAAATGAAAAAAAAAAATAGCTATACCTTTTTTTGTAAGTTTAATCTAGGACATTTTATATATATATTTTTTAAAAAATTAAACTGCCATAATTTTTTATATAAAACATATTTAAAATTCTTTATTTTTACATAATAATAATAATTTAATAATGACGTCATATTAACAGGTGAGATATTGATCAATAGGTAATGCAACACGTATTAAATAGATTAAAATATGATTAAAATTAGCAATTTACAGTAATTTATTATATTATAGGTGTAAATTTACAAGAATACTAAATCATGTTATTTTGTAATTTATTATATAAAATTGATATACTATATGTATACAATTGGGGTTCAGAATCAGAAAATATCTTGTAATATAATAATGTCAATATGCAGGTATGTATGTGTATAAATTTTTATTTTTTATACTTGAAATGATGTTGTTTTGTTGAAACAATTTGTTTAAAGTGTGAGTTCTTATGAAAAAATCAATAAATATTAATTTATTTAAAAATTTGATAAGTTTTAATTGAAAGTTATATATTCTGAACAGGTTGAAAACTTAACGAACAATTAATTTTGAAGTTTTTCCATAAAAGCCTTTATGTACATAGTGCATTGGAGTCTTTTTATTATGAGTTCGGCTTAAAAATATGAAATATATTCTCCTCTTATATATTTTCTATCTATCTGTCCATTTCTTTTCTTCATAATTATGTCAACGTTGACAAGAATGCCTGTATAACTGGGCAAAAAATTTAAGACAAAAAAATGGAAGACAAGTAGTTATGTGAAATTGTCACGAACTATCAAGTCACAATCAACGAACAAAATTGATCGTCTGATTGTTCTATTAGAAGAATTTTATGTATAAAATGTAAAGAGAAAGTTTCAATAATCATTTTAAAAATTCATCAACTACAAATTTGCAAGAAAAAAAAAAAACAACAATATTATTCTCCAAAACTAAGTACTCTATAAAATTCTATGACAATCTTCCTCGCAAATAAATTTTTTTAAAGACTTTTCATGAACTTTATTCGAATCAATTACTTTGACAAAAATTTTGTTTTTCAAGTTCTTCCTTCCACCCAAAAGGTATTGTTTTTTTTTTCTTTAAATTTTATTAAAATTCGGTTAAGTAGTTCTTAAAAGTATCAATTTTAGTATCCTTCCGTCATCATTTTCATGGTACAAAAAAAAAAAATAAATAAATAAATAAATAAAAATAAAATAATAATAAAAATAAAAAAAAAAACACATAAAACAAAATTTAATTCGTTAAACGTTATCTGCTTATAACAGATACTTTTTTTTCTTTGAAAAGTCAAATTGCAAAAATTGTTTGAATGACCACTAGAAAACGAAAAAAAAAAAAAAAAAACAAATTCAATATGATATTAAAATTCAATTTAATCATAAATTTTATAGTTTTCCTTTTTTTTTTTTTTTGATAAAGTTTAAAATTTTACAAGAAAAAAAAATTGTGATAAATTTAAAAAAAAAATTTTTTTTCTGAAGAAAATAAAAAAACTAGTTTATACAAAATTATTATAGTTAATATTATTTATGAAATTATAAAACCATATACATACATAATATTTTATTCATCCACACAATATATGACTTTTTTGTGTTTTTTTTTTTTTTTTCATAGATATACATATATTTTCTTAAAACCGCACATTTTATTATCTGACTTGTGTCCTTCAAGTTTATGAACATCATTATCATCTTCTTCGTTTTATTTTATTTTACTTTATTATCATTTTTTTTTTTTTTATGGTAAAGTTAAGTAGTCTATTTAGAATAAATCACGAAATGAAAAGTTGTAAGAGTTTGAAAAATTTTTATTTTATATTTTTCATTTTCCATACTAGGAAATATTTATGTATAAGTTTAAAAAATAATTTTTTTTTTTTGTGTCTTCTATACTTAAAGTTTAATTTTATTTTTTTCATCAAGTATTTTTTTTTTTTTTTTTTTGAATGTAATAAGGGGAGTAAGAAAAAAAAAGAGAGAGAGATAGAGGAAGGGAGAGAAAAAAAAAATTGTTCTTAGATAAAATATTGGTCCTTTGAAAGCTTTTAATAGTCATAATCCTTTTTTTCTAGTTATTTTGTTGTTGTTGTTACTACTTGTGATGCATTTTTCCATATTTATTATTATTTTTTTTATTTTTCTTCTAAAATTTATTTGGTCGCAAATGAAGACTTGAATTACACAAAAGCTAAAAAAAAAAAAAAATAAAATAACCCTTATACGACACGATCCTGTAACTAAGATTCATTAGGATTATGTGTACAATTGTAAAATATACTTTGGTGTATCTTTAGATATAAATTTTTTAAATTTATATTTAAGAAAAAAAATTAATGTTTTTTTTCTTTCTTTTTTTGAAAATGAAAAATATCAACTAAGAAATATTAACGTATATTTTTTTTTTCCTTTTTTTTTAAATGAAAACCACAAAAGTTAAAAAGTTGTAAGAAATAATGTAAAAGAAGTGTGTAAAGGTATACAATGTCCTGATTTTATGTATTTTATGGTAAAGTTTTCTTGATAAGAAAGAAAACGAAAAATTAAAAAAAAAAATAAAAAACAAAAATACCAAAGAAAATAAATGTATATACGAAGAAAGGACAGAAAAGATGTTACTGTGTAACTATTTCTATTTTTTTGTTATATGTATGTGTTGTACGTATATATGAAGGAATTTGAAATAGTAAGTATGTATGTATGTAAACTGCATTATTTTCATTTATTATATCCATTTATGTATATGTACATGCAAAACATAATATAATATATAAGTATACCTATATGTATACATAGTAGAGAAATCCTTTTTAAAAAGATAAATCATTGTAAAATGTGGCATGGTACACAGACTTAACAAAATAGAATTAACTTGGGTTTATTCAAACTTAATTCTAAGTAAGCTTTTAAACATGAATGAAAGCCTGTAAACATAATACATAAGATTTTATAATGAAAATGTTTATAAAGATGAAGAAAATAGATTTTTTTTTTTTTGTTTTTTAAAGGAAAATTATGAAAGAGGATGAAATGCATACAAATATACAAAAAAAATATGTATGTGTATATAAAAATGAAATACATATATTTTATAGAATTAAATTATATGTAATAATTTTATTAATATGTATGTATGTATATCTACTACTTAGTATAGTAACTATACCATATGATATCTCAATAATTTATGTCTCAGTGAGTTTCTAAGAATTTAAATAAATAAAATGAGACATCATACCTATTTTTTTTTTTTCTCAAATAATGTGGAGTTGTTTGTTTGGTTGAAGATAAGGTGGTTTATATTCATTTAAAATCTTTTGATTTTTTTTTAAACCTCTTCAGTCCAAATATATCAAATATGATACATTCGCTCTTGCGTGGTTTATTTAAAATTTTGAAAACCAATGTGAGAACTGCCTGTTGTATTACATTTAAAAAATTGAATTTCCTCAATGTTTTATTGACTGTGGTGATAAAAAATTGGTTAAAATGTGTGATACTGCAGAAAAAAATAACAATGGTCGAAAAGGTAACTAAATTGTGTTTTGTGCTTTCCGTGTCTGTTTAGTTTTGTAAAATTTCTGTTTGTTTACTGTTATTAATACTTAAGTGTTTGATTTGTGCTGTTAGTTCTGTGTTGTAACCACATTTTGTGTCCGTATCAAATATAATACTTTGGGACTCAATGGGTGCAATTTACTTTTTACCACAATGAATTTTCAGGCCTCTCTGAACATCAAATTCGAGAGTTGTTGGACAATATTGATTCAAATATTTCATATATTGATGTGGACAGTGAGGATGATGATGAAAACTTGAATTCTGGTTTTTCAAGTGGAATTCCTAATGAAGATCACAGTGTTTTGGACTGCTGAGATCACAAAATTCTAAACTACTACAATTTTAAATTAACTATTGCTGAAAATTTATTGTATCCCGATAACAAAAATTCTACATCTGAAACAGAGTCTATAATTGAAAATAATCAACAAAATAAAAGAAAAGTACAACCACTTCCTGGTGTACCTAAAAGGAAATACATGGCAAAACATATGCCTCAAATTAACCCACAAAATCAAGATGTCGTCTTCCAGTATGCAGTAATTTTACTTATATTAAGTGCAAAAATTGTAATATTTATTCATGCTTAAATGGAAAAAGAAATTGCTATTCAAAATTTCATTCAAAATAAAAAATACATTTAATGGAAAAAACTGAAATTTGTAGTTGTTGAATCCCAATGTATCATATATGATACCCCCCCTAACTTTTCTTTGGAACTAATCTAATGTATTTCAATAAATATTTCATGCAAATTTAGGCCCTAACTAACTGGAAAAAATAATTTAATCAAATTTTTTTCACTAACTATGTCGTCGTGACTGAAGAGGAAAAAAATATAATTCCTTGAATTGTTTAGAATTTTTTTTCTGGATTGAAAAATAAGAACTTTATGTAGATTTAAAAATATGTCAAATTTATTGCATTCAATTTTAAATTATGAAAACACAAAAAAAAAAAAAAAAATTCGTATGTATTTTTTTGTCGATAACGATGAAGTGCAGTACAGCTATTTACAGCTGAAGGATATTTACATTATGATGGATTTTTCCATGGAATTGTTTTATCCTTTTATACTTAGTTCCAAGAATCTATGAATCACAATATAATAATATATAAGTAGTATTGTGTATACTAATTATTTTCAATTGATTGTGAACGTGTACATTGTGAAAAAAAAAAAAGTGAAAAAATCAAAAACAATTTTTTTTAAATTTACAAAAAAAAATATATTTTCAAATTTTATTTAAAAACCATATATTTTCAAATTAAGAATTAAGGAAAAAAAAAAAAACACAACGAAAAAGAACATTGAGTTCACTTTGTATGTAATGGATTAAATTTTAAATCAATAATTATTAAATAATATTTTCTCATTATTATTTTTAATGTTTTCTTTTCCTTTTTCATTTTTATTCTTTCATAATTTATAAGAAAAAAAAAAAAACGATAAATGTAAAAGATCTTTAGGTACTCGTATAAGTAATTTGTAGAAATTTATTTTTTTCTCTGAGATCAAAAACACACACTCATATGTGGAATTTATTTTTAAAAAAAAAAATTATAATAAAGAAAAAAACGAATGATGGGAACAAATGAGAAAAAAATATTTAAAAAAAGTTAAAGGATTACAAAGGAAAACAACCGTTCACATGGTTTTATAAATGAAAATTCATCATTTAATCCGATTTTTCGGTTCTATGTGTTCTCTTGTTTTCCTTTTTTTGTTTTTCCAATATTTTTAATAATACACGAATACACTTCTAGAAAAAAGAAGAAAATTGATACAAAAGGGGTTTTTTTTTCTCGAAAGATCAAAGAAACATAAAAATAAATTTTTTTTTCCAACGAATTTAGCTTGAAGTAAATATTTTATAGGCTTAACCCTTAGGAACCAGATTTTACTTTTTGTTTTCCATACGAGTTTGTATGAAGTTTAAACAGCTTTACCTCAGGGCTGAATAGACAAAAATTTTAAATGAACAAAATTTATTGAATTTTTTAAAATTCGGTCTTAACGATTATCGTGTATTTTTCATATCTAAAAGTAAAAAGGGTTAATTTTCAAACAATTTCCTCAAATAAAAGCTTCTAGAGAATTAAATGTTGAAGTTGTAGACGTAGAGAACACAAATACCAGATATTTGGGTTCAAATCTTCTCACGTAGTTAAAGACTCTGCTTATCGATCATAAGCAAGTACACAAATGAATTAGCCAAAAGTTTGATTCATTCATACGAACAAAATTCGTTCTCTGCCAACAAATTTAGTGGTTCGAAATCCACTTAAAAAAGCAGGTGCATGAATGATAGAAAAATAATTCTTGGAACCAAGTTTAAATTGAACAGGTCAAAGTTCTGAATGCATTGTAGCACCAATAAAGTAGTATGAGTAGTATTTCTATGTAGAAATAAAATTTGAAAACTCTTATATCTAAAACATGATCAAATTTTCAAAAGAGGGTTAATATGTAACTTTGTGCGAAAATAAGTATTTGAAAAAGCTTTTATGCGCTCTAATGTGTTATTATATATACTTATGAGTTCACAATACACATATACAATTTTTTGATACATTTTGTCGTTGTTTAATACATTTTATTTCGTAGAGAGTATATCAGTTTTCTCATGTCCTTTTTCTTTCTGTTTTTTGTTTTTTTTTTGTTTTCAAATTTAAAAATGTTACGTATCTAACAAATACGATTTGTTTTTTATTTTTTCTTCTTGGCTACATTTTGAGGAAAAAAAATAAAAGCAAAAAATAAAAATTGGAAAATAGAAATGAAAAAAAGGATAAAATTGTAGCAATTGATGTGTATAATAATATATACCACATATAAGACATATCATACAAGGTTATAAGTAAGTATGTAGAGTAAATTTGATTTTGCGGTACAGAAAACTTTGTGTACAAAATAAATTCATAGAATATATTTCATTTCATTGATCTTGTTGTTTTTGATGTATATCTACCATAACACCCTTATTATTATTTTTTTTTTATTTTACTTTTTATACTCCTCTTTTTCTTCGTCTATCTATTTTGAATTTTGAAGTTTTGATTTTTCTTACTACTCATTGTAAATGGTTTTTGTAATTCAAGCACTCTTCGATTTTATCTAGTTTATTTTATAAAAAAAAAAAAAAAAAGGAAAATGTAGCAGTTTTTTACGAAAAAATCTGAAGAACAAGAAAACAAAAAGAAAATGATTTTTGAGTAAAAAAGTTATTAGTTTTTAAGGATTTTTTTAGAAGTAGTTCTTGAGATTTGAAAATGAAAATTTTTAGATAATCAATTTGTCTATATTATTTTTGAAAAGTTAGAAGTTTAGAGAGTTGTTTACTTTTTAAAATATGGAGAAACCATTCAGATAGGCTAAAGTGTGCTTAATAAAGTCAACAAATAGAATAAGAAATTTAAAAAATCTTCAAAAATGGATAAAATATTACAATTTGTTAGCATAATGTTCCGACTAAGACAAGGAAATAATACAAAAAATATTAGATACTTTGTTCAAACTTTAAAAATTTCCATACAAAATGTTTTAAAAACAAATTCAATGCACAGAACAACAAAATAAACATAAAATTATTGGCTATTTCTAAAATTAAACATAAAACAATAATTATATAATTTCTAAGATATCCTTTTTTTCTTCCTTTTTTAATTTTATTTTTTGTTTTGGTTTTTTTTTTTTTTAATTATCACTTTTATAAACAAAATTTATTTCTATAGAAAAGATTCACGTGAATATTTTTCTACACTATATAATCAATGTAATTTTTCTTTTTTATTAATACAATATATCGTATACATTTACCGTTATTATGTGTGTAATTCAATCCCAAACAATCAAAGAAAAGCTCTTAAAATTAATTTGAATCCTTCACGCTATACACTTTTTTTTTTTTGTTTGTTTTGTTTTTGTGTTTTTGTATTTTTGTTTTGTTTTTACTATATGATACGTTTTATATTTGATTAACCTTATAGTTGTTACCCCTATAATAATAATAATTCTTATATCCTTGTTGTATACAAGCACCTTTTATTCTTTATGTTTTTTTTTCTTTTTTCTTTATATACACATATTATGTATATATGTATATTTTTTTTTTTGTGAATATTATGTAACATGATTCTACATGATAAATAATAAATAATATAAAAGTGAAATAAATCCATAATACGTTTTTATTTTTTTTTTTTCATCCTGTTTTCTTTATTTTATTTGAGTTTTTTGTTTTTTGTTCTTATATAATCATTTATACAATTACACAAAATCAAACAAAAAAAAATATGTATCTAAATGGAAAAAAAAAAAAAGGAAAATTAGATATACATGAGTATAAAAATAATTTTTCACATGTCTCATAAATCAAGTAAAATAGTCATAGATTTAGCTGCAAATGTATATATTACATACATATACACTCGTATTTTTCACATATATAATCTTAAAATAAAATCTCATAAAATACACATTTTCATATTTAACTTGTATCCTTGTATATAAAATATTTTTTTGTTCCAGTTATTTTTTTATTTTTTTTTTTTTGTCGTTTACATTATTTGTTTCGTTTTCGCATTTATACAAATTAAAGAATGAGGAAGAAATATGAAAAAAAAAAGTAGAAAGAAAAAAAAAAAATAAAAATAAAAAGGAATATAAGGATCAAATAAAAAAGAAATCAGTGTTCATATATTACTCACGTATAAAAGATGACATTAGAATTACGTGTGAGGGTGGTATTAATTTTCTTTCATTTGTTTTCTTATTTTCTTTTTTTCTTTCTTTGGCTTCATATATTGCATAATATCGTTTTTCAATGCAAAAAGTAAATCCTGAAAAATAATCAACAACAAAAAAAAAATTTAACACGAAAAAAATTTACATAAAAATCTCACAAAAAATACTGAAAGATAATGGTGATGAATGAAATGAGGATAGGGCAAAAAAAGAATTCCATTTTTTTCCTATTTCTTTTATTTTTTGGTTTCTTATGTTGGAGAAGTGTGCGTGTAAATTTTCTTCAGAATGAAAAAAAAAAAAAATTATTTTTTGGCACAATTTCGTTTAAAATATTTGCTTTATTTTTCATTTTTTTTAATAGAAAAAGAATTATTTTCAACTCCCACTCAATTTACAAAAAAAAAAAAAAAAAAAAAAAGACTGCACAAATAGCACATTACTGTAAAAATCTGTTTAAAAAAATTTATAGGATCCACACATTATACTGTAGGTATATAAAATACATCTGACTAGGAAAAAAGGAATAAAAAAAAAAGGATTCTTGTTAAAACACTCGAATAAAAGTATAGTAATTCTGGAAAATTTTTTTTGTAAAATATTATGTATGTTTGGCTTAGTCATCGGTTTTACTAACATTTTCTAACATATCGTTGTGATACGTGAGAAATGTTTTTTCTTTTTTTTCCTATGCTTCATTTTTCTTCCTTTCTCCTTTATTATTATTATTATTATTTTTTTTTTTGTAAATGACTACTATTACGAGAAAAATATATAGAATTTAAAAAAATAGAAAATTGCATAGGAATAAGGCAAAAATTTAATGTTTTTGAAAAAAAAAAAAAGAAAAAAAAAACTATCATTATTCTTTTGTGTGTACAATATTTTTCTGTAATGGCTAGTGTAGGAATTTCAGATAAATTTTCTAGAATATGAATGAGATTTAGATGAGAGAAAAAATGAGAAAAACATAAAAGCACATACTTTTGTTGGCATAAATTTAAGATTTTCTTTGTTTTTTTTTTTTTTTTTTTTTGCTTATTTTTTGTGTGCAAAATAATTGCACTGTAAATGACATCTGGATTTTGCATATTCTCATAGAAAAGAATAAAAAAAATAAACCATTCGAATTTTTTTCACTCCATGCATTTTCCGTTTTATGTAAGTTATAGAGTCATAGGTCATAATAATTTGTTTAAAAAAGGAATAAAAAATGAACGAGAACAAAAAGAAATATATTAGAATTTTATTTGAATATGAATTATGGTTACCTTTTTAAATTGCAATATTTTTTATGAATTTATTTTTTATTTGAATTCAGATTTGCAATGAAGTGTAATTTACATTCAATTTATTATTTTTTTTTTCTTTTTTCATTCTTTCATTTTTTTTTTTTTGAATAATTTTTGTGGCATTCAAGAATCATTGGTATTATTAATCAGAAAAAAACAATTGAAATAATTTTTATTAATTTAATTCAATAAATTTATGGTTTGAAAAGATAGAAAAAATTGTAAAAATTACCTACTACCCTTTTTTTTTTGAGCAAATAAATTTAATTTTATTGTGAATTTTATGAATTTCTCAATATGTATTTGAAAAATATTAGGAAGACGATTTTGATTCGAGAAAAATATTATGACAATAATAATCGCTTATCGAGTGACAGGGTTAAAAATAAAATTTTTTTCATAGAAAAATTCGTATCTTGAGATCATTATTTTGCAATTATTTTATCTTAATCACCCTTTGCACACTTGGTGGTTAAACCGGTTATTGTTGCGCTTGGAGTAACATAATGGTATAATTTTTTCCAACTTGGTATAGTGAGAAATCATCCAAAATAATTTCAGCTTCACGGTTGTAATACACATACTCTCGTTACAACTGGTCGTGCCACCTTTAGATGTGGCTTGAGCAGTTGTAAAAAGAGGTTTTATAACCGGTTTGCGACGTTGTAACAACAACTAAATGTGTTCATGCTCAATGACAGCTGACGAGTAATTTATCTTTATTGTTTGGTGTTCTTTAAAGTAAAAAAACTGAAACTAAAATTACATTGAATTTATTCTGAGGAGGGTGTATTCAGTTTCGTCTATCGTGAAAACTTGTGGTTTGCAATCTATATAAAACTTCAATGCTGTAGAAGAAAAAAGTTTTTTTTTTTTTTTTTTTTTTCAAAATAGAAAAATACAATAATCATTCTCTACATACTCGTACATCAAACACAAAAAAATCATTTTAATATAATTTCTGGAGTTTTTCATTTGCACGTATTATGTTTATAATTTAATTTTTTTTAAATTTTCATTTTTATTTTAATTTTTTTACTTTTTTTTAAAAAAAAATTTTATTTTCATTCTTTAATATTTTGCGTAATATTTTTGCAACAATTGTATTTTAAAATGTTCCATACATGATACAAAATATAAAATTTATATGTATAAAATCGCATTAAAGTACATCTATGTTTTTTTTTTTTTATTATTTAGAATTCGTGTAGTTGTTGTACAATTATTATGAGTATAGGATAGGTACTTATTGACTGCTGAAAAAAAAAACAGTTAAAAAAAAAAATCCTTTTTAATATAATATATGAATATGTCTCTATAATTTTTAACACATAAAAAACGCAATATGTGTGTGATGTGAATTAAAATCATAAAAATAACAAAATCAATACGATGTAGCTTACAGTCAAAAGTATAAAAATAATATAATATAAAAGACATTTGAAATGAAAGTCCTTTTTTAAATAAAAGTTTTATTTAAAAATACTCGTATATATACCATACATATAACACGTGTAAATTTTGCATAAGTACATACATATATGTATGTACATTTTGTAGTATTATGAAAAAAAGGTGTGTGCTTTTTTGTACCTGATATTTTTAGAATCAAAAATAAAATAAATTTTATTTTTAAAAAAGTCATAGGGTAGCTTGTCCAGTATTCGGCCACTTTGTCCTCTTTTAAATTTTAATGTGTTTTTATATTTTTTGCACAGCAAAAATGTTCGGCTAGAGTGTTTTTTTTAAACAATGGTTTACATTACAATAAGGACTATAAGAACATTTTAAGGATTTTTTTTACCTTCTTATTGCTACCTTCATGATTCATTTGCAAAATTTATTAGTCTTTAGGAATTTCCATCATGATTTCATATAGTCTGAATTTTAAAAGTTGAGGTTTTTTCGCGCATGTTTTACATGGCTTTGTGATCTTTTTTGTGTAGATATACGAAAGAAGAAAAGTGTTACAACAACAAAAACGCATGTGTGTAAGTATCTTTTTTTCTGCGCATGTTTTTCTAGTATAATACGAAACCTCAACTTTTAAAATTCTGACTATATTTTACAGAATTAAATGGCTATAGCCGTTAATTTACAAATAAATATTAGATGTCTCTGTAGCATGTTATCAACGTTTTAAAGATGGCCTCACAAATTAAAATTGAAAAAAAAAAAAATTAAGTGGCACAGAACTAGTGCAGCTACCTTCTACTTTTTATATTTTTTCTAAAATAGCTAAAACTTTAAATTTGAAAATTTACATTGAAATGTACGCTGTTATTTTATTAAATATTAGAGTTAAATTTTAAAAACTTTTTGCTCGTACTTTTATCATTATGATTTTTATTCGTATAGATATTTGAAAAAAAAATAATAATAATAATAAAAATGAGAGAATAATATTATAATGTTGTTATTGAGTGTATGTGAATCAGTGGCGTATGTGTTGTCTATATACATACATATATATGTATTTTATTTTTGGTTAGTTGCATTTTAATTTAGTTTTTTCTTCTTTTTTTTAAATTAAGTTTAGTAAAATAGATAGTATAATATAAGCAGCAAAAAAGTTAAAAATTGTACAGTGTGAATAGTGAATTATGCAATATATTTTTCACACATATACATATGTATACCTACATACCTATACATATGATAAATTTTATTTTATTATAAATTTTATTTTTCTGTGTGTATAAAATATCTGGTATACATATTAATATATTTAATATGTTAAATAAAAATGTGATATTTGATTTTAAAAAAAATAATAATAATAATAAAAAAATTTAAAAAAAAATTCCATCAAAAAAATATTTAAGGATTTTAAATTAGGTTTATAGTGGAAAATATTTTTCATTTTAAAATTATATATGGGGAATTCCATTTTGTAACGGGTGTGACAGCGAAACGAATTTCTACTGATAAGTAGGAAACATTTTGTTTTTAATACTGTTCTTCATCGTGATATCGTAAATAATTTAATACTAGATACACCAAAAATTGATATATACCTATCTCTACCAGCTTTATTAATATTAATTTTAAGGAAAGAAGTGGTCGATTTGCGTGGAATTCTCCATATGTATAATAAAAAAAATTATTATTATATAAAAGAATAAAAACACACACAAAAAAAAAAAAATATAATGAAATCATAGTAAGGATGTTCTATGAAAATATATCTAGTAACACTATTTATTCATTCAGATACATTTTATTTCTTTATTGTTTCGTTTTTTATTCATCAGAACATATACATACATATGTATGTATTTTTATTATCTATCTACTTATTTAACATTTTAATTTTTAAATTAAAATACATTAATAACATGAAAATTATATTAAACATGAAACATGAAAACAAAATGAAAAAAAAAAAAATTAAATACAAATTATACTTGGTATCTTTATTAAATATTCATTAGATGAAATGCATATTTTTCAATTAATTTTGATTGAAAATTTAATGTAATAATATATTTCTTTCTTTACAATGAGCAGTATATACATACATACATATGTGTGTATATGTTACTGTTTTGGAAGAAAAAATATACATACAAAATACAACAATTTAGAAGTATATTTAGGAAAATACATACATACATGTATACTATATGTAGGTTTATCTTATTTATTTTTAATTTTTTTAAAAAAAAAAGAAGAAAAAAAAATTATTGAAAGTTAAATTTAGAACCCTTGTGGTTTTCAACAGAAATTCAAGTAAATAAATTTTTCATTAAATATTTAATATTAAATGTTTTGACATTTTTGTGTTAGCACCCATATTATAAAAATATGTTTTTGTTTTTTGTTTTTTGTTTTGTTTTTTGTTCTTTCAGTTATTTAAAAAGATTCTGTTGGTAATTTAGTATTTTAGTTAGACAGAATATTTTTTTTATTTATTTTCGCTAGAAGAATAAAAATTGAATGACTTAAAAAGTGTACAAGAGATTATTTTTTCATCGATGCATCAAAGTAGAATTAGAAAATAGTTTTTGTTAAAAAAATTTTTTTTTTTTATAGGGATGTTTATATCATAATGCCTTAAACTATATAAATGATGAGTAAATTCAATTCATTTAATTATTCAAATAACTGTTAATTTAATTCAGATGCAAAATTTATATTTCGAATAATCAAAAATAAAGGGTAATAAAAATTTTAATACTTTAGCAGAATTCTGGACACATCGAATTTTGTGATTAGTACATGTACATAGAGTGGGTGTGAAAAAAATTTCATTGTGTTGTACAAATTCATTTACATTTTATAATATACCTATGTACATATGTATAACAGCCTAAAATGTGTCACCTAATTCAAAATAGTTTTTGAAAATATATATTGAATTTAAGAGAGAATTTTTCATTTTGTAAATTTAAAAAAAAAAAAAAAACAAAAAATTTTTTTAACAATTTCCAGAACTAAAAATTAAAAATTAATAAAGTTATTCTTTCCTTTTTTTCAGGTACATAAAATTGTTTAATAACTGTTCTGTCATATGAAAATTAGTAAGTAGTTTTTCTAATGTACAAAAATATATATATAACATATGTTCATATTTATTTTTAATTTAAAGTTAATTTAATTTAAAGATAATTACAATAATCAAATGAAATGCATTAATACTGAAATTCAAAAGAATAAAATGCAGATGTTTGAGATTCTAGAGACTATAAATTAAAAGGGAGAAAGTAACTCTTAAGATGAAACGCGATCCAAAATTCCAATTTCTTCTTCAGATATTCATCGTTTATGGACCGATTTTGATAAAATTTAAAAATTTAGAATGAGGAAACGATACACAATTTCAAAAAAATTAAAAGAAAGAAATTGTTAAATCACAGATTATTTATTAATTTTAAATTTAATTACAAGTTTTTTTTGTTTGTTTATTATCTACAATGAAAACATGGACAGACTATAGTTCAGACTTTCGATTTAGTGATTGGAAATAATAATCTGGGATGTCCTGAATCCAATTCTGCAAAGGACTCTGCTGTTCGACTTTTAGTTTTCGAGATACAGCTTTTCAAATTTTGGAAAAAATTTCTTTAACTATTTCGTCTTTTATTCATTCCAATTAACTTTTTTTTTCGTTTTCATTCACTGAAAGCATCATCAGTGCATACACATTCAATAGATAAACATTTTTATAGTATAGTCCGTTAATTCTAATAGTTTTAGTAATTTCAAGTAATTTTAATTAAGAATCTTGAGAAAAAAAAACGAAACACAAGCAAAAATAATTAATTTAACATGAAAAAAAAAATGCATAATTCAATTTTTAAATGGAATTTAAAAAAAAAAGAGACAAAAAAAAAACAAGTAAAAGATTGAAATTCTTTTAAATTAATTACTTTCATTCAATACACAATTTTCCAATTTAAAACAAAAAGAGAAAAGATAGGAAAAAAATTGCATTTTTTTCTCATTTCTCATTGTAATGTTCAACAGGAAAAAAAAAATTTAGATTTAAGATAAATGAAAAAGGAGGTATAATTAATTTTAAGGATCACAAATAAAAATTAGAGAAAAAATTCAAACAAATACATTTTGACTTTTTTTTTTTTGTAATAAATAATGGCAGTATTTTCTTTAATTGATACCTGTGCTCTGTGCATATGCATACATACTTAGTTTTTTATTTTTTTTTTCAATTATTTAATCAAAATGTGAATTTGTAACGAGAAAAAATTTTAAAGAACAAAAACAAAAGAAAAAAAAAATCCATTAAAAATTAATGAGAAATTTTTTTCTTCTTAATTTTGAATAAAATTAAGGTAAATTTTATGGATATGTAAATGATGTAACATAACTTTGGAAATTGTAACCTCCTTGGAAAAGGATGCGTTTTCAGTTTCAAAAGAAAACCAAAAAAAAAAAAATGAAAAGTTAAACAAAAAAAAAGTTAAATTTTTTTTCAAAAAAAAAAAATATATTTCACGGAAAAGAAAAAAAAAAGTATCTACGTACTTTGCATCATAAATAACTCATTTTATTCCATTTTTCGACCACATTCCTCTTCTTTTTTTTTTTTTTTTGTTAAAAACCAATAACAGCAGAAGCAATATGATTCAAAAAAAAACATGGATACAACTTTTTCTTTTCAATGTTCAAGCTCATTGAATTTTTTAAAAATGTTTTTTTTTTTTTTTTTTTTTTTTGTTTTTCCTTCCTTATAGAGTTTAAAACTTTACAGTTAAAAAATAAAGAATATAAAAAAATTATCATATGAATTTAAAATAAAAGAATTGAATAATAAAAAATGGTGTACTCCTTAGGGATTATGTAAAAAAAAATTATATATATGTATATTTTTTAAAATATAGCTTGGAATGAAAAATAAATGGAAAAAAAGTAGAAAAAAAAATCCTTGTTCTCACGTTGTCTTGTATTTACAGTTCAGGATAATGTACACCAACTTTTAGAATCCAAGTTAAATCCCAAGGTATTCATTTTTTTTTTTTGTATTACCACGAAAACACACATTTTATTTAATTTTTTTTTTTTTAAATGTTGTTGTAGTAGTTGTTGTTGGTTTTTTTCGTTCATGTTATGGTAGAATAGTCTTTTGGACATTCTTAACTATGTTGCACTACTGCATTGCATTGTATGTCCTTTATGTATATAAATGAAAAAAATAGTGAATTTTTATATCTTTAGAATTGAATAAAAACTTAAAATATTTACAATAAAAAAAGTAGAAGAAGAAAAAACTGAAGAATTCTATTAAAATCCTATAGAATCTGTGTAAGGATTCTTTACCTTTTTAGGTTTTGACTTTTTCATTTTATTTTTTGTATCTCTTTTTTCGAAGTACATATGTACATATATATATATAACCTATCCTTGTCCATGTACCATACATACATATATTTTTTTTTTCACTGTGAATATAAGGTTTTATCCTATAATAAACTTCCTTATCTACAAGGATTAATTTTACATATTTTCTTGTATATATAAGTACATAAATATTTTTTATACTTGTGAGAATGAATGAAGAAAGAAAATTTAGAAAGTAAAAAAAAAAAAAAACAAAAAAAGTGAGCAAAGAACTATCTAGTCTATTTTTTTTTAAATTTTTTCAAATGTAACTTTTTTTTTTCATTATTTTAAAGCAACAGAATCTGGTATCTCTGGCTCTGTGAATGGACCATAAAGATATATGGACTAAATAAATATATGTGGAAGAGTTTAAAGGTGTATAAACCTTAAATATAATTCCATTTCCTCCAACTATGTGTATACGATTACATACTTGTATTACATACATATATACATATATATATATATATATGGAATGTACAATATGGTTGTGTTTTTTTTTGTATACATACACACATTTATTTCATTTTAAGAAAATTTATCCTATATTTATTTAATATGAAAAGAGAGATTTTATTTTATTCCTTATTTTTTTATTTTTTTTTTTGTTCTTGTGAAAAGGTTAGCCAGTTTCATTATTTTGAGAAGAAAAAAAAGAAAAAACGTGGATGGAAAAATTGTTTTTCTGTTTACCGTTATTTACAGATTTTACTTTCAGTAAAAAAAAAAAAAAACAAAATATTTTTCATGTTTTAAATGAAACGCTTTTTTTATATTTTCAACCATTTTTTTTTTCATATAAAAAAAAAAATCTATTTACTGATGGGATTTTATTTAGTCACCTGAAAGTATCTTATAACGTTGACCGTATGTATGCATTTTATAAGTTAAAATGTTGCAATGTTCAACAAAAACATGAAAAATACAGGAAGAAAATAAGAAAATATTTTTTTTCAAAAAAAAAAAAAAAACTTTAATTAGTAAAAATTTAACGATGTTTTTTAAACAGCACAACCAACAGAAAAAAAAAGTAAAGCTTGACTTTTCGTTAAAAATAAAAAAATAAAAACATTTTATAATTTATAAATTTCATTTGTGTTTTTCTGTCTTTGAACACAAAAAAAAAAAACAACAACAAGAAATTCAAGAAAACATTAATTGTTTTTTTTTCACTTTGAAAATTAAAAAATAAGAAAAAGAATAGAATAGAAAACAGTTTAGAAAAGATTGCGATTATTTTTTTTTTGCATTATAAACGTGATTTTAAAATAATCACGTACCACGGATATTTTATTGAAAAACATATTATATTTTTTCTTATTTATTTATTTTTTTTTTCAAATTGTGAAAATTTTTTTTTTAGGTCAAGAAATAAGGATTAAGTTAATATGCGGTGTAGTGTATATGAAATTTATCAATTTATTATTATTATTTTGCATGTTGATTTTATCAAATTTTTTTTTTTTTGCATATTTTTAAATTTATTAAGAACATGTGTTTACTATTTTTTGAATATAAAAAACAAAAATGAAAAAAAAAATAATTGGAAATTTGTGGTATTCGATTTCGAGCTTAGTAGAATAAAAAGTAGTAATTTGGTTTTATGGATTTTTGAACCCTTAATTTTAACACTAAAATTTACTTATTCAGTAACATTTCGGGAAATTCCCAATTTTAAATTAGCGAATTGATTTTTGTCGATAAGTCGATACTTCATTGAAATACGCCCGAAACTTGACTTAGATTTTTCGGGAAGACTTACTGAACACTTATATCTAATTTATTTGGGCTCATTTCAGGATAAAAAATATTTTAATTAATCTAAATTACTATTGTCTAAACGATATTTCATTTAATTTTTTTTTTTTTTGTCTAAAGTGTAAAACATAAATCGATATTTAGTTCTGTTATACATTAAATAAATAACTATCACGCTATCTACAAAAATATTGTTTTTGTTTTTATTCACAAGAATTATCTGACAGTCATTTAATTATGAAAATTTATTGTATATAAGTTTCTTAAGGTATTCAAATAAAAAGAACAAACTTTCAACAGTTTCAATTTAATTTCCTTTTAATTTTCTACGTTCGTTTATTTATTTATTTATTTTTTTTTTTTTGCTTTTACTTCATTTATTTTTGTTTTTCTAGATAAATATTAAGAAACATTTGATTTGACAGCAATATCCTTTTGTAAAGTGTAAATAAAACACACAATTCTATTGAAATAATAAAATTAGGTTTGTTTTTTTGTTTTTTTTTTTAATTTTTTGAAAAATGATTTTGATTAACAGCCATATTTTACTGAAACTTTTTAATAAAAAATCAAGGATAACATGTTTCAAATTTTTTTTGTTAAATTTGTTTTTTTTTGCGTTTTAAATCATTCTACGTTTTTCCAAACATATTTTATGTTATTAATAATGTTTTAAGCAATTTGAAGATTAATAATTCGATTTATTTTCCTTATCTATACAATTTACAATGTGCATTTATATGACGTTATGTAAAAAAAAAAAAGTGGATTTTTCTGAAAGAAAATTGGAGTTAAGAAATAAATAATTTTTTTTTTTTCTTTAAATTTAACGTTATTAACATTTAAGGTCGTCGTAAATAACATTTAAGTTCGTCGTGAATAACATTTAAGGTTTTCTTCGAGAATCACTATTGGCCAATTTTCATGAAAATTCACTTATAATAAAAGTGGAAAAAAGTGGAAGTAAAGAAAACTTACATACATATGAAGGTATGTATATGAAAAATAATATTTAAAAGTTGACTTGTGTAGGAGGTTTGAGTATTCTTCATCAATGATTAAGTGGTAACTGAGAACAGCAAGCGACATGGCATTCGGTAGCTCAATGGTTTAAGAGCATTACTCCGGCAAAGTAAAGGTTCCGTAGTTCAATTCCCGGCCGAGTCGAATGTTGTTTTTTCATGTTTTTCACTTACTACACTTAAAAAGCCGAAAATTTATTTGTAATTTACAGGGTTCTTTTTTTTTTTTTTTAATTCTCTATATTCAATCCAATATTTCTATCTACAAATCTACAAGAAAAAAAGTACTGAGATATTTTTTATGGCTTGTGACAAAAACAAGAATTTTAAATTACTTGAAAAATTTAAAATTTGCCATAGCTGTTCAAAAAAATATGAAAGAGAAAAAAAAAAAATAGAAATAGCTATGTATGTATTAAAAAAAAAAAATTTATGTTTATTTTTTCTGGTTCATTAAAAAAAAATATTTTTCATTTTAAAATAAAATTTAATGTTTTGTTGCTTCAAATGCATTTATCGCATTTATTCGCTTTTTCTACTTTTCTATCTACCATTGTAATTTTTTATTTGTTTTTTGTTTTTGCTTTCACATTTTATTTATTATGATTGTTTTTTTTGTTTTTGTTTTGCATTATTCATACATTTTTTTTTCTTTTTTTTTTTTTTTCAAACTTTCATTATCAAGCTCCATCAGGTAGTTATAAGCGATCATAATAACACATATATTTTTTTTTATAATTTTGTAGGTGCATGTTGTTTTTTTTTTTCTAAATATCTATTCTTATCACACATATGTATATTGTGTGTGTGCATTAAAACAAAAGCACTTTTTTTTATATTCATTATTATTATTTTTTTTTTAATATATAAAAATTGCCCCAGTTTATTGTTTGTTCTACTTTTATGTATTTTTTTTTTCTATTCTTATGCATACAATCAAGGATTCTTTTTTTTTCTAGGCATTTTTTTTATACTGGTTTTGTTGTTTTTGTTTTTTTTTTCTCTAAATATTTTCTAGCTTTATAACACTTGCATATTAGATACGTACTTTTTTTTTTTACATGTGTGTATGTATTAAGTTTTTTATCTAAGTATGTAGGTAAATTTATTTTTTATGTTTTATATAAAAAAAATATGAATAAATAAAATAAAAAAAGTATAAAGGATGCAAAAAAAAAAAAAAAAAAAAAAAAAAATAGAAATTTTTATGTCTCAAAGAGAAAATTTCAAGTGTCGGTAATAAATATACATGTACCTACGTAAATATGTATGTACAAAAATAAAAATAATGATTTAAAAAGAAAAAAAAAAAAGAAAATTGATAAACGGGTAGGGTGGTAGATATTTTCTAAGAAAAAAATTCTACATAATTTTGTTTGTAATTTATTTTATTTTTATTTTTATTTTTTTCCTTCATTTTTTTCGTCAATCATAATTTTTTTTGTTTTCTTTCATAAAATAATTTTGTCTGCATGTATTCGTACGTAGAAAAATAGTTAGGTATATGAAAGGTTTTCTATATATAGTATATAGTAAATTATTATAGGTATACTATAAATTTATGTACAGTGTATACCTACGAGTAGTTTGTAATATTCGAAAAAAAAAACATGTACTTGACTTCAATGCATAGCTAATTACAGTTTACATATCTCCTTTTTTTTTTTTATTTTTTTTTATATCGTAAAAACATTATTGTGAAAATGGCCTTTTTTTACCATAAAAAGAATACTGTCTGATGGAATACAGAATGGAAATTCCTTTTTTTTTTTTTTGCTTTTCATAAATCAGTTTATTCAGAAGTGGGTGACAGTAATTTATGTGTTTTTAGTGTACTTTATGGTTCTTTTAAACCACTTTTTATGTGTAATTAGATTTATGAAAGCCTTTTAATAATTTGAACTTTGATAATAATTAGAAATTAATAATATTTAAAACGTGTTTATTAATGAATTGAGCATATAATATGTAATTAAATTTTAAATGATTATCTTTATTCAAGTAAAATTTTCAAAATGTTAAAGTTGTTTTTGTTTTATTTTAAAGTTAAAAAAGATAATTAGTGTTCGAATATTTAGCAGTTAGGTTTTTTATTACTCAGGCATGAATTTCATAAGCTCGTCCTATGTAAATTTTTTGAACATGTGTAGAAAATCAAGTAGAATGTTTCTTTTATTACTGGACCTACCATTTAACTTCAACTAAGAAGTTCTACTTATATTTTTCGACATATCACGGAACCTTTACGTTGCCGGGGTAATGCTCTTAAACCATTGAGCTACCGAATGTCATGTCGCTTGCTGTTCTCAATTACCACCTAATCATTGATGAAGAATACTCAAACCTCCTACATAAGTAAAATTATTGAACAAAAAAAAAAATCAATTTTAACTTTTTAAGTATTTAAACAAACAACAATGCCCGATGTATAAAATTAAAATTAATGCTTTCATCATTTTATTTTTCAACATGAGAAAAAAAAAAAACAAATCAACTAAGAATTCATTACAGATGAAATGAAAAGGTCAAACTGAAAAATTTTCTATTTAATTTAAAAGAAAAAAAAATTACACAGCATTGATTTCAAAGAAATAGCAAAAAAAAAAAAAAGAAACATAAAATGAGGAAAACTGTTTGCGTATCCTAATTAAAAGTTTTCTCCTCTTTTTTTATTCCATTTTCTTTTATTTTATTTTTATTTTTTCAATTTTTTTTTTTTTTTCATTTTCTATTCTTTGGTAATTTAATAATAATTCAATGAATCAATCAATCATTCAATATTAAAGAGTATCTTATCAATGAAGCAGACATGATTTTATTTCCTTTAATTTATCCCTTTTGAATTAAATTTCAAAAGGATATAAACAATATAGAAAATAATGATGGAAAAGCAGCAAAAAAGAAAAGAAAAATAAAAGAACATGGTGAAAGTTTTATTCACTAAAATGAAAAGTTTTGAATTTAAGTTTGTGTGTTTTTTTTTTTTTGTTTTTTTTGCTATACGTTATTATTTTATTGGGAATAAGTGGTTTTATTTTTTTCTTCCTGTCAATAACGAAAAGTTTTTTTTTTTTTTGATTTTTGAAAATTTAAAAGCCAATAATTCAAATGGCAAATGATGTTCTTTTCATAAAAGATTCATTTTATTCTACGTTTTTTATTTTTTATTATTTTTGTTATTCCTTTTTTTTTTTTTACTCTTTAGTGTAAAAAAAAAATAACAAATTTCAATTTACGGTTTATTTAAAAAAAGAAAGTGAAGAAAAAAAAAAAAGACAAAAAATTAAGATAAGAAAGAAATTTTAGATAAAAACCAAAAAGTATAGATTTTTTTAAATGAATTTGATTGTAAATAAAAAAGTGGTTTTTATTTTTCTGACATTTAAAGGAACATCAATATGAAAAATAAAATTGTTTTTAAGGAAGAAAAAATTGAATGGTTATTATTTGTATAAGGATATTTTCATTGTTCATTGATGTGGTCTATTCAAAAGGGATTTTTTTTTTGCGGATTATTATTTTTAGATTGTGAAATGTGAATAATTTAAATTTGTGTCAAGAAAATGAATTCAAACTTCATCTTTATTAGTGAACAAATTATGTAACTTCTATGTGAAGTTTCATAGTAGGGATGGGAGTTGGGGTAAAAGCTGAGAGCGAGATCTTATAATTCACTTTAGTTTTGTTTAAAAGTTTAGGTTGATTGTTGAAACTCTTTCAGTGCCATTTAAACAAATGTACCGCCAAACTTAAAGAAATGTCGTAATTTTTCATTCATGTATCTCAAGAAAATCGGTAAACTAATGTACCGTGAAACTCGAGGAAGAAAATCTTTTGTTAAAAGTATAGGATTTGCTAGTTGTCACTGTGGACCTTAAGTTAAAAAGTAATTGAAAAAAAAAATAAATTTTTTTCTACGAATGTTTCAAATTGAATTTTGAAAAACATAGAAATTCAATACATTCATTTTTAAATATTTTATCTAATTAATCTAATTTATCGTAATCATTTTAAGAATCATGTATGCGTACATGTGTTTTCCTATTTAGATTAAAAGATTGTTTTCAATTCTATTCTATTCAATTCTATATCATAATGTGAATTTCAATTCATTTAACTAAAATTTTTGTTTATTCAAACTTTTGAAAAAAAAAATTTATTTAACATTTAATTTCCTTTTTTTTTTTTTTTCAAAAACATTTAGAAAAACGACGTGACTTCTTTCATTGCTATACAAATCTCTTTTTGTTTTTCTATTTCCCTTATAAATACTATTACACCAGTTTGAATTTTATTAGCAAAAAAAGAAGAAGAAGAAAAATAAAATGGAAAAAAAAAAACTAAGACAAACTAAATACAAAACTTTCTATTATTTGTTTATACACGCGAATCGACAATATTCAAATCTTGTTTAACTTGAGAACAGAAAGTAGAAAGTAAAAACAAAAAAACAAAAAAAAAAAAAAAGAACTAGAAAAAAGGATAAATTATAAGTCTAGCATATCAGGTGTTGAAAATTACTTAGAACTTTTTATACTCAATTTTCAAAGTTTACAACAACCAATGAATTGATAATAATAATAATAATAGAAAATGAAGAAAAAAATATAAAAAAAACATACAAACACACAGCTTATTTACACCATTCATTTGATGCTGCATTGCTTTTATCACATAAAAACAACAAACAAACAAAAACATAAAAAATCCAACATTCAATGGAAATTTTAAAGTTTTCTAATAGTTGTTTAATTTTAAAATACAAAAAAAGAAAGAAAAAAAATGGAAATAAATGAAAATTTGATTATTGTAATTTTGTCGGAAAATAATACCTATAACCGTTGTGATTTTTTGTCTGGAAAAATTGAAATAAAAAAAGTAGTAATTTGAAATTTAAAAATGTTTTTCTTAAATTAAACGGATAAAAAAGTAAATATTTCCTTTTTATTTAATTGTTTATTTGTCGATTTTGTTAAAAATGTAAAATTTTGAAAATTACTTTTTGTAGTAAATGCAAAAATCAATATAAAAAGTCATGAAAGTTATAAAATAACTAAAAATCAATAACATTTTTACATTGAAATGTTCGGTAACTGTGTGTTTTTTTTTGTTTTTGTTTTTTCTTCTTTGTTTTGTTGAAGATTGTTCTTCCAGGGAATTTTGTTAATTTACTTTTAATTAGTTAAGTTTGACAAAATGAAAGAAACTCTGCAGGAAGTTTTTAGAAAGGATAAATGTTATGAAAAACATAGTAAATAGAATGCCTTGGAATTTCACAACTTTTAGGTAATAACACTTTACCCGACAGCTGAAGGCTAACATAGAAATTTGTTTTTTTTTTCTTTTTCAAACTCAAATGAAATAAACAAAACATGCAAAACTTCATTAAAAAATTTCATGTGATAAAAATCAGTCAATAACTTAAAAAGAAAAAAAAAATATTCTAATTTTCTTCTTGTGAAATTTTTTTTAATGACAAAATTGTAGAATATTTTGTAGAATACAGTTAACAGTTTTTAAAAGTTTTTTTTTTTAAAATATTTTTTGTATTGAATTTTAATAATAGAGAGAAGGATCGTAGATAAGTAGTCGTTTCTGGTTATAAGTTTTAATATCCTTTTTTAAGTATGTTATGGTAGATCGGGCTGTTTGATATAAGAAGCAAGTCCACTTGGAAGCCTAAAGACCTATTGTGAGTGCCATTCGACATTGTTAGTTGGAATAAAATGACCTATACTGAAAACCATTCCAAATTTTCAATGAATCTATTCAGGTCCTTTAGTGTGATCTCAGCTATGCCGTCCAGACCATCGAAGAACCTTGCTGGTTCCAATACTTTCGTGAGCCACTGTATATAATTTTTATTCATGAAAATTATTTTAATTTTTTTTTTCCTTTTTAAATGAATAAAATCGACGTTTTTTTTAAATCAGTATATTTTTTGTTCATAATATTCCATTTGTCGATAATTCTTTAATCTTGAAATTTTGCGGTTCATTTTATTCTTGGATAATCAATTCGGTCATCATAATGAATAAAAATTGTATTTTTTTTTCACAAAAATTAAAACATTTCGCTAATTAAAATTAAATCATTTATCTGTTATATGAAAAATACAAATATTTTTATTATACAAAAAAAAAAAAAAAACTATTTTGAACCATTGGATCATTCGTTAACATAATTAAAATTTAAATAATAAAAGAGATTCAATATTAAAAAGAAATACAGAAAAAAAAAAAAAAAGGATATTTTGGTTGTTCTGTTTCTCGATTGATGTTCATTTTAAAGTTTTATTTATTCATCTTTGTTTTTCATTCAGTTTTTTATTTTGTTTGAGTATTTGTATGTGTACATATGTAGGTCATTAATTAACTATAAGATACTTTTTATTAACGAATATAAATTTTAATATGCATTTCAAAAAAAAAAAAAAAAAAAAATTGTTAAATAAAAAAACTGAAAACACTATCAATAAAAATAAAAAAAAATAAAAATGGTGAAAACTGAAAAAAGGTAAAAGAGTTGAGTTTCAATAAGTCAATGTTTATCATTCGGATAGAACAGTGCATTGGTTTTTTTTTTTTTTTTTAAATGTAATATGAAAAATGCATTAATACATTTTCATACATTTTTATACAAAATGCAATGTGTGTATGAAAAAACAAAAAAAAAAAACAAAAAAAAACCAGACACAAAAAAAAATAAAACACAAAATGAATAAAATGATGTGTATTTGTTTGCTTTTAATATTGTAAAAATATCAATAATAAAATTGAATACGAAATGTATTAATAATTTATTGGAATATTTCCAATTGAAATTTTTTCAATTTAATATTATTTTAACATGTTAGTTTGCTACCAGGCACAGAAGGTAATCAAAATACTATAAAAAATGAAAAAAATAAAAAAATGTTATCAAATTAATTTGTAAGAAATTATGGAAGTAAAAGTATAAGAAGAATTCTAGAGAATTTGGTTAAATTTGAATATTTCATGAATTAAGTTCAAAAGATCAATCAAAATAGTTTTGTTGTTATTAGAAATGAATTCATCTTTTAAGTCCTCAGTGAAGTGGACATATGAATGTATAATACACATTATCGAGATATCGTTTAATACTAAAGATTGGTTTAGACTACTTGATTTATCAAATACGACTTGATTTGATTTTTGTCGAAATTGTTATCTGATGGTGTAAAGACATACAGATATATCAAGTTTGATATGTCGATTCGTGTCGAGTTTGATATCTTAAAATTAGAATCATCTCTAATTTGGTTTGATTTGCGTTTGACATTTTTTAAAAAAATTTCATATTTTTTTGATTTTAAGTAAATTTTTAACAAAGAAAAAGTGATAAGAATAGTTTTCGTTTCTATTTATTTATATATGTACATATTTATAATTAAAAATTCTTATGGTATTATTACAATAATTTTTTTTTAAATTTTGCACGTACATACAATGTTTGACAAATCAAATAGTGTGAAAGCATACAAACAGATGAATTCGAAATTTGTCATAGTAAATCAAAAGATACGTCATTTTCATATCAAAGCACAAATCATACTTGATAAATCAAGTAGTCTAAAGCAATCTTAACAGTAACGAGCTATACAGAATATCGACAACAAAATCGCTGGCTATTTTCATCGATTCAAAATATTGAACCTGCAGCCACGCTCAACTAAATAGAAACACCTGAGTAGAAATTTTTTTTTTTTTTTTTTTTTTTTGTTTTCCAACGTTTAAAGTAGTCCGATCCTTTTGAAATTTAGTATGGGAACATTAGACATAGATATAATTCTTAGAATTAGTTTTTTAATAATAAGACAAGATTTGTTCGAGACTAGTTCTAAATTAAATTCTTTTGTTTTGATATATTGTTTTTTTTTTCGATTCTATGATTAAATTCAATTAGATTGATCAATCAGAACTATAAATTCTGATTGAATATTTTTGTGAAAAGGAGCATCTTAAAATTCCTTTGAAAATATGTTTTAAATGTAATTTTAAACCATACATCATATTTTGTATAAATTATTTTTGAGATACAGATACATATAAAGGACTAATAATATGTACATAATTTTGAAATTTGTATGATTTAAATGAGAAAATACAGATTTATGTATACATACATACATACTAGTACAGTATTCGGTTTTTGTACATACTACATAAATACATATGAGTATAATTCAATTCTATCAATAACAATGAATCAATTTGTCTTTTCAATCAAATGAAAACCACTTTTATGAAAATAACACAACAACTAATAGATTTTATTGTGTTCTTGTCATATATGTATATACGAGTATAAAGTATAAAAGGATATATATAATGTTATGTATCCTCAAAACACATATGTTCAGATATGTAATAGAAAATATAAGTACATTGGATACAATTTATGCATTTTATCATTGAAACAATGTACAATGTTTATATATTTTGTGTGTGTGTGTGTGTGTGTGTATAAATCTATACATTTAATAATGTTTATTATATTGTTTACATCTGAACGATATAGCATAGAGGTTTTTTTCTATGTTTTTTTTCATATCTGAGTTTTTTTTTTAGATATGTGGATATTGTATGAGATTTGATATAAAATAAAATAATCGAAAATTGTACTGATAGACAGGTTGTCAAAGACACAAAATACATTCATTGTAATCATATTCTAAACATATATACATACATGTACATACATATACACATGCATATAATATTTATACGTACATATATGTATTTATCTATTCACGTTTATATTATGTTATGTAATTTTTTTTCTGTAGATAGATTTATCTCTCTTAGATACAAAATTTGATACATTTATAATTCAGTTTTTTTTTTCTTGTTTTTTTTTTTTGAAAATAATAAATTTGTGTTTATAGAATCCAAGGATATTACTTTTTGTTTTTCTTCTAATAAGTACCTACATGTATAAGGAAAATATTGAAAAAGAAGAAGAAGAAAAAAAGAAATTAGCTTTAAAAAGTTTAATACTTTAAAAGGTACAGAGATACATATTACAGGTACAGATACTCTGCATTACAGTATCATGATTATGCAGAATATACATATATGTATAATGTATGTTACATATCTACATTCATGTTATAACTTTTTTTTCTATTATTTTTATTATTTTTATCTTTTTCTTCTGCTAGATATACGAGTATATACATTATCTATTTTCTTGATATTTTAAATAAAATAGTTTTCTCAAGGCAAAATATTGTAAGCATAATTTAAAGGAAATTACATAATAAGTTATACAAAATGTAAAATTTCGATTTATGTATGTATATTGGTATCTTTGTTTATTTTTAAATTTTATGAAAAAGAAGAAGAAAAAAAAAGAACAAGAAATTGATTTGAATTTTAAGCAAATAATATTGAATATTGGCAATTTAGCATGATATTATGACATTTTTCTTTATAAAATTTGATGAATATGTGCAATTTTGTGTACTTTTATATTTATGTTGTTTTTTTTTTATTGTTGTTCAATGCTTGTAAAGACGACATACATATTAATTCTTAAGAATATTTATATGAATAGTTAAGTTTACATTTTAAAGTTTACCTAAATTTATATTACATATTTTTATTAACTGTGTTAGTTTGGTTTGTATTAAGTGGGTGGGGGAGATACTCAATGGATTTTATGTTGTTGTTTTTTTTTTGTTTGTCAATTTATGTCAACCAACAGTTTTTTGATTTTCCGCATTTTTATTTTTAAGTTGTGCTTATAAATCTTTTAAATTTTCAATAATAAAATGTATGACGTAATATTTGATATATGTATGTTTTTAGATAAATGGTGCAAAGTTAAAGGTTAAAAGGTGTACTTTTCTATACCTATGTACATTAGGTATTTAGATTGAATACCATAAAATAACTTTTACTAGGCATTCTTTTAATAAAAACCCAAGAAACTTTAAATTTATTAGTGCAGAAAAAATAAACATTTTTTCAGAGTTTTTTTTTTTTTTCAACATAATAGCGGTCTTAAACATGTGTTTATACAGTTTCAATTGAAATGTCCCTAAAAATATGTAAACAATATTAATATGGATTTTTTTTTCTATTTTTAAAATTTCAATAATTAATACATATAAGCAAGTATCACAATTATTTATTTGTTGTTTATTACGAGAGATATTGAAAAGTTTTTAAAATCTGTAATTTAATTGTAAATACTTTTTGCATAGTACTAAAATTTGTATGAAATTCAATTAAAAATTATTCAGCGATAAAAATATTCAAAAACTTCTAAGAAATGAAAAAAAAAAAATCAACATAAAATTATAATTTTCCATGAAAAGTTTTCAATTTGACAGAATTCTCATATTTTCATTTTTCATCCAATAAAAAAAAAAAAATTGATTTTGTATTGTTTTCGACGTTTTGATTTTTTTTTTTCTTCAATTTTTATTTTAAATATCTTATAAATTTCTGAAAATCAAAAAAGAAAATATTGTATTACGTAACCTCTTGTCTAAAAAAAAAAATACAAGAGAAAAGTCAATGAGGTTAAAATAAAATAAATAAAAAAATATTGAAGTAAAAAATGTCTCCATTGTGAATTGTAAGAAAATTCAATTATGAAAAATTTTAAAGACTGTTTCCTAATCTTGTGTATTTTTTTAAAATATTTTTACGATTCTTTTAAAAATTTATCAAAATATCCTTTGAAAAATTCATTTGTCTACTTTAAAAAAATATTCATTTTTTTTTGTTTTTTGTTTAATCTTAACGCTAAAAAAATATCTAAATATGAAAAAAAAGTAGGTATAAAAATATGTATAGTTTGCGTTTTTATAACGTAAATATCCTGAAAATATGCATTTATCTTCTGTACCATGCTGTTGCAGTCTCTTTGAAAATTTATGAATTCATTACAAGGATATTTTTTAAACTTTAAATATATTTACTAGTTAAATTAATGTGTAAAGTAAAAATATTACTTAAAAAAACAAAAAAAAAACTATGTTGGTATTTAATTTTTATAGTAATTTTTTTATGAATTTTTTTTAAAATATAATATTTGTTTTTTCATCCCATCATCTCTTTCTTTTCATGGCAGACATTATCAACACATTACTCATATATTCTTTAATGTTTATATAAAAAATTTTCGAAATTCCATAATAGTATTTTGCAAGAATTACCTTTTTAATTTCGAAAAATAAAGGTATACACAAAAAATTTTGACATTATAAAAATATCCTTTTTTGCAATTGAGTACAGAGAATATATCTACCACAATTGCTTTACTTCATAATTTGTATATTCTGCGCAACCTCATTTGTTTTTTTCCCATGATGTGATATGAATAAAAATGTTCGGATAAATTTCGGAATAAAATTGAACACACATATTTATAATGATAAGAGTGTGTGAAATAAACACATATATATATATATATATAAGTACAGTACACAAATACATATGTATGTATGTATTTATTTCACCTGTACATGACGTACGATATATAAAATTTGAGTTTTTTTTTCTTTTTAGAGAGGATTTTTATTTTTGATATCTTTTCGCTGGGTTCAATAATATTTCAAGTGACATTTTAAATGTGTATACACAAAGTGTTAGTAGAGCTAATCATAAAATTTTAGTAGTTGGGTTGAAATAATTTGGGGAATTGGTCCAACAGAAAAAAAAAAAGGAAAAAAGAGAGAAAACAAATGTTTAAGGACAAAATCTTGCTAGTTGTATAATGTACAAGACGGATTATTGTAATTTTTCAATGTTTTCTGAATTAATTCAATTTTGAATTTTTTTTTCCATGCTGAATATGAGTAGAAATTTTAATAATCGTCTCTTATAGAGTACCATAAAAAATATCAATTTTACCTGGACAAAAATATTCTTATCAGAATTTTATTTTTGTACCTGGATTTTTGTAATTTCATTCAGAAGGGTCATTTATTGTAAAATAAAACACCACATCTCTAAATCACATGTAGCAGTTATACTTACGTATACATACATATACATATATATATGAACATATATGTGTATATATATGTATGTATATATTATTCAAGGCGTATGCGTGGCGCATAATTTTCTTCGAAGAAAAAAAAATTCTTATCAACTGATTGAGAAACTAAATGTCAGGACGAATTCTAATGGTTCTCCTTTCCAGTTTCAGCTACTGATATTGCTGTGATGTGATCCTTTTAACCAAAAGCGAAATAAAATTGCTGCTATACTATACAGTATACATTTATTTGCCTTAAAGTTCTGTTACCTACACAATTCAATAAATGAATTGAAGCGTGTAACAATAAAGAGAAAGGATATCATTATAGCCCCTTTTTTTCAAAATATACTAAATCCAACATATGCAGAGATATTATTATTTTCTTTAGATTCAGTTAAGAATTTATACGTTTCAATGTGTGTGAGTGTTTGTTTCGTACAAATATGTGTATATTCTCAAATTTATTTTTATTTTTCTCACAATTGATTGTTAAATTGGTGTGCTCTGCTACTGCTGCTGCTGCTATGCTATATTTCTCTCAATAATAAATTTTGGCTTTGTATGTATGTCCTTTCAATCGTCATCATCATGATACATATATTGTTGGTTGTATGAAATTCAAGTTTTTTTCTTCTTCTTTACCAATTATTGCTGCTTTCCCTTGTTTTCAATGTGTTTTTTTCCTTCATTGTTTTTATTATATGAACAATTTTCGGAATTTCAGTTCTCTCTCTGGTTATCGTCCTAGTATCAGAATATCATTGTATTAAACGTGTGTGTTCCACCCAGTTTCCAGGACATCTTCAAGATTTGTTGTATAGGGAAGAAAATCTTTCTATTTTTAAACAATAATAAAATTCCTATTTTTAAAAAATTTTATATTTAAATCCTTTTTTTTTTAAAAAAACGAAGCATTTTTTTTTTTAAATTTTCAAATAAAAAAAATAATTGTGTGCAATTTTTAAGGATAATAATTATTGTGTAAGTTATATAAAATTCAGACAACAACAAAAAAAGAATAAAATAAAATAAATTTAAAAAAAAATATTAGAAAATAAATTCAACAAAACCAAAAACAATAATTGCAATGTGAAAAAATTTTTCTTCCCTTTAAATTTTTCTCAGGAAAAAAAAAAAAATAAGTGTTACAACTTTTCTATTGTACATACCATACAATTCTTGTGCGCTAATCAATGTGAAAAAAGTACTCAAAGGATAAGAAATTAAATTTTTTTTTTATTTGAGTGTGTCCTAAATTTTGTGTACTACCTACCTACTGTTCTTCTTAACTTGAGAAAATAAAGAAAATACACAAAATGAAAAATAAACAGAAAAGTAGACTTAATTTGTGTCAAAGTTCATGTTAAAAGGACACTTTATAAAGGAATAAGAATAGAAAAAAGAAATAAATAAAAAATAAAGCAAAAAGGATCTTCTTTCTTTTGCCTTCTATTTTATTTTATTTTATTTTTTTTTTGTAAATTGTTTTGATTCATTATGTTATCCTGAAAAATAAGTGTTACCATCGTTTTACCGAAAAATACGAATAGGAAAAAAAAATTAAGAATTCGTTTTTTTTTTTTGACTTTGCTGTATTATTTTGTTTTTTTTTTCTGTTTTCTACATCACTTTTATATGGACCACACCCGCGCGCTTGCACACGCTTAAAAAAATTGTGTATTTCGCTTGTTCTTCTATTGTTTTGTATTGTGAATTGTATACACTCTCACACAGGATATCATCATCATCATCGTCGTCGTCGTCATCGTTATCATCGAATAACATCATATATAGCCCAGTAAAGCAAAAGAGAGTATGTTTGTGGTAATGAAGTGAAGTGTGATGTGAAAATTTTTTAAGCTGAAAATATATAAAAATATAACATATAATATATATAACAAGAAAATAATACAAAGAGACAGGCAAAAGAAGAAGAAAAAAAAAATTAAATACAAAACGTACAATATGTATATAAATCCAGTTTTTAAGTGTTACTGACACGAATACTATAATATAATTGTACAACATATATCGTATATGAAGCCTATAAAAGTGACACATATAAATACTTGGCACAAATTTTTGTTAAAACAAAACTCAATTGTGTTATAGGTGTACACTTTTTCATTTCTAGGATGATGTTGACTAGGTCTTCCAAAAAACAAAAAAAAAAACAATAATTGAAGTTCTTTTTTTTTATTGAGCTCATTGTTGAAAGGATTGGTATACTAGTTTATTCTGATGTCTTCTTAGCGTATTATTTTTAGTTAAGGAAAAAAAAACAAAAAAATCTCGTATAGTTAACCTCAGATAAAAAAAAAAAGAAAATTATTCACACTTTTGTTCTTCAGTTAGAATCATTTCTTTATTTTCTTCAAAAAAAAAAAAAAAAAAAGTGAAAAAGAATTCTTCTGGTGCACACACAATTTTTAACTTCTAAAAAGAAGCATGTGTAATTTTTTGTGAAAAGATTCTTTTTTTTTTTACATTTTTTTCTTCATAATCAAACATAATTTGGGTGTATGCGTGTTGTATAAGTTTTAATTTAATTTTTCACCTTGATTTTTTTATAAAAAAAATTTTTTTTTTTTTTCATTTTTTCTTTCTCTAAAGTTTTTCAGTTAAAATATTCAAGTAATTCATCTGAGATATTATCTTGCTCAACAAAAAAAGAAAATACAAGAAAAATTAGTTTTTATAAATATTCTACAACATTAAAAAAAATATATCTGTAAGGAAAAATGCTCATTATTCAACAAAAGTGCGTGTAAAAATTATGCTCAAAGATAGAAAAATTAAGATTTTTTAAAAAGTGAACCAAACAAAACAAAAAAAAAATAAAATAAATAAATAAATGAATAAAAAATAAAGTTAAAATTAGTGAATCTAAAACTTAGAAAAAAAAAAAAAGATTTTACAAAAAAATCTTCAAGTTGAATTTATAGCAGATTTTAGAATTAATTACTTGAGTGATTTGGATATGACTCAAAAACAGAGGTAAATAAATTTTTGTGGAATTTTTTTTTAAATTTTAATAAGCAATTTAAAGTGTTTATCTATTTATAAGCTGAAAATTTACTGGTGTGGTATGAGAATTTTCACGATATTTTCAGATTTCTTAAATTCATTTTATTTTTTTAAATATTTTACTTTTTTCGATAAAAATTCTTGTATTTCATGTTAGTCATGGTTTATCGATTAATTTTGCCACAAAGTTTTGGAACTTTCAATCTGGTATATTATAAAATTTGTCATGCTACCAAGTCTCTTAGTTTTGTAAATTGTGTTTCTGGTAATCGAAGGAAAAGATTAGTAAATGTATTTCTGAAGTTGGCATAATTTTTTAACTGTGCTGTCATTTGACATTGATTTTTGAAGTGATTTTCTTGTAATATTTTACAGTTTAACAATTTATATTCACTTTTTAGGATCAGGAGTTTTTTCTGGTCCACCAGTGAGTTTTATACCCAAATTTCATTTTTAAATTCCTAAAAATTCATATATGAAACAATCATCACAAAAGCCATTCAATTTTTTTTTATTTTTTCAAAATGTATCTTTTTTTCTTCAAAAAATAGCTTTTTTTACTTTAAAAATCTGTTACATAAAAAATGAGAAAGCAAAAAAAAAATATATATATATAAGAATAAAAAATGAAACTTTTATACAAAAGTCGGGTATTATGAACACACAAAAAAATAATTCTTAAAAAGATTTTTTTTGTTGTTGTTCTTTTTTTTTTTTTTTTTTTTTTAGAAATGTTTGTTACAGTAAACAAAATTAATGGGCTCTTTTTTCCTTGTACAATTTAAAAAAAAAAAAAGTTTTATAAAAGATTTAATGATTCTGTTTTTTCAATACATACATATACAACTATTGTATAATTGTTCAGGGGTAAAAAACATATGAGGTCAATTAATTTTAATCGTTTTGCTTTATATATTATTTTTAATGAGAGTTTATTTTATTTTTCTGATAATAAATAGAAATTAAATATACTGATAAAACATGTACATATAAATTTATGATGTAGTTTTATTTTTTAACATAAATTTATTATTTACTAACTTTTTAGATAAAATGATGCTTAATCTGTCTTAAGTTAAAAATTTTAGCACTCATAAAATTTTTTAGATATTTCATGACACGTGTAACGTATTAAAACCATAGTAAAGTTTTTTGATCAGGTTAATCGTGATTTACTTCTCTAGAAATTTGATTGCTTAGATTTTCCTAACATTGAAATGATGTCTCATTAACCGTTCTCAAAAAGTAATTTTTCATAATATTTAATCTTCTATAGTATTAAAGTGACCTCAGGTGTTCCACCAGGACTTCACTTAGGTCCTTTTTTTGTTTTGTTGTTTATTGATGATATTAAAGTTTGAAATTTTTTTTTTTTTTTCAAATTTTGTTTCTTGTTGACAACACACATTTTCTTTAAGCCTGACTCAGTCCTAGTAGGTAATTTAGCAACTAAACGCTTATATTAACAGGACAATTCCATTTATAATATGTAAAATATTTTAATTGTGTTAAATTAAAATATTTCACAACAAATATTCATTACCATTATGACAAAGTATAAAATAATACAAAGAAAATTTCCAATTATATATGACTAAAAAATTACAAAATAACCAGGATACTATTTCCCATTAGAGTTCTCTACCTATTACGTTTCATAATACCATATATGTATAACAAAATTAAATTCCGGTCATATTAATTTTCTTGATCAAGTAGATATTTCTTTTTTAACTTTTAATATCTAATAAAATAAAAGGAAAAAAAAAAAAAGTGGGGACGGGGGTCAAAGCAACAATAAAAAAAAAACATTTACAACTTACACGATTTACTTGAATATTTTAGAAATTAAACATAGCAACATACAAAAATTCATTTTGAAATGACTATAACATGTGTGTGGTCTTTGATATTATTCCTTTTTAATATAAATCTTCTATCACATATGTACGAGTATATGTATGTGTGAGGTATGATGTATAAAATTATCTATTCTGATGTGGTTTTATCAATGATTGACATTTTACTTGAGCTCTATGTCTTCTAAATTATATTTTGTATTGAATTAGATTTGTAACATTTAACAACATAAACATTTTATGTACAATTTGTACATACATGTATGTATATCCATATTTTATGTGTACATATATGTATATCCAATAAATTTTTGTACTTGATTGAAATTTAATTTCAATTTTATACAACAAAATACATGGAAATTATGTTACATATGCATAGAATGTAAAGTGATTTGTGTAAGTACAATATAATGGATTGTTTGTATTATATAGATACATTTTACTGTTACTTTTGTAATATTAGTTTATATGTATGTTATACTCTTTTGTAAATGCACTTACTGATGTAATGAAGGGCCTAAAAAAATGATATACAGAAGAACTATACTGCCTTTAGGGGGGAAATTTTCTATATTTTCTAAAGTATGTTTTGATGACTTCAAGGAATGAAATAAATATTTTTTTCTCACACTCATTCTGATATTTAATGATTTGTTAATTTGATTTTCACATACCATTCTTATAATTTACAAAAAAAAAAAAAAAAAGAAAAAGAAAAAAAATTAGATACACACTTTTTGTTATATAAATACACACACAATGTATGTATCTACCTAGTAACAAAATAATAAATATTTATCAAAAGATATTTACGGAATTTAGACACATACATATATGTAGTAAGTATTTGAAAAGATGTCCAATACCTAATATATTGTGTATTCTAATATAATTATACATAATGCAAGTTAATGAATGCATATAATATTATTATGAATGGTAGATTGATCAAAAGTAGGTAAAAGATTAAAAGAATTTTTATATATAACAAAAAAAAAAAAAAAAGAATCGAGTCGTTAGTTATTATTTATAAGTTTTTTCAATGTGTACTTTAAAATAGTATTTTAGATTTTGTTTTTTTTTTTTTTTTTTTTTTTAATAAAAAATTGAAAAGGGAGAATAAAATTAAAATGATTTTTCTCATAATTGACGTTATTGTTGAGAACTTCGGTTATTTTTGTATAATATATTTTTGATTTTTCTGAATTATTGATGAAATTAGATGCTTTTGATTTCGAATCATTAAAAAATAAAAAATGGAATCTGAAGTTCTATTTAATTCTTCTATATTTGATCACATTAACAGGATTTTTTAGTAATGAAATTCTTTATTTTATTATTTTGTTTCTTAAATTTTCTCACTTTATAAAGTTGTAATAACTTGTGTAACAAAAAAATTAGAAATTATTTAAAAGTCATAAAATCAGAAATTATTCAAAAGGATGTTCATTTGTCATACAAAAATGAAAAAATACATGTATGTAATTTTTCCCACACACATTTTTTCAATAATTTGCCTAAAAGAATTATTTTTTATTTTCGAGTTATTGCAGCGTTTGTGATTTTAAAAATATTTGTTTTTTTTGTTTTTGTTTTGAAAAGCACTTACTACAAATCCTATTTTTTGAGCATAGCCTTCCCATGTCCTATTTGGTACTTAATTCGAATTGCCATTGAGTTTAAAATCCATTAAGTAAAAAAAAGTTCGTAAAATATTTTTAAATGTTGAATTTGGTATTATACTTGTTAGTTGCTTTTTATTACTATTGAACTCCTTGAAATATGCATTTTAAGTAATCAAAGTGTTTATAATTTACGAAAAAAGCTTTTTTTTTTATTTATTACCAATTTTTGCTGTATTATAACCACTTTTGACTGACACATAAGCATCATCTTGTCATTCGTTTCTCTACAAAGTCATCAAACATTTTGTTTGTTAAAAATAAAAATTTAACATGAATAATATTTTGAAGGACCAACAAAAGGATCGATTTTAAAGCTTTTGATGTAAAAAATATCTTTTCACTGGGTAACGAAAGAAGAATAACATTGTAAGTCTAGCAATTCCTATTTAATAAGTATTTTCAGTACAAAAGTAAAATAATCTTAAAACTCTTACAAATTTTGCAACATAAGTATGTACATTTTTTAAATTGATCGTTTTATAAAAAAATCATATTCATTTATTTAAGTGTATAAATTGGAAATAAATTATTGCATTTAAATTTTTTTTGTAATTTCGAATGCATTACAAACGCTAGAACAAATTTTCGTGTAAAAAAAAATCAATAGGTACAGAAATTAAAATTGTAGAATTAAATGCATCATTACAATAAAAGTTTTTTTTTTTAATAAGTAACATAAACTAGAAGAAAACTTTTTTTTTAGAAGATAAAAAAATGAAGAAATAAAAATAACACGACATAGACAACTGTGTAGAAATTAAATTTTCATAAATTGAAAGTTAAACTATCATTAACAACATAAAAAATAAGTATTATCAAAAAATATATAGACAGAAAGAATTCTTATGTAGTATAAAAATGTCTCATACAAAAATTTTTGTTCTGGGGTTCCAACATTGGAACCCCATTAGTGAAATAGCTTTGAATGTACATCAGCATATTTCAGTTTTGTTAAAAAAGCTTTTACTTCTGCATAGAAATACATATGTACATGCGAATACGACAATTACCTTGTTTATGCACAAAAATTAAAACGTATTAACGATAAAACGTTTTGAACATCGTTTTGAGATAATACATTTTAATTGGTGTTTATGCGTAGTACAACATTTCATTCTCACTTAAAACTACACTTGAGTAATAAACTAATACTACTCCAAAAGTTCATATTGATGTTTAGTATGTTACCAAAACGAAATAAAGTTTCAATGCGTTTTAAAATTTGGTTTATGCATCCGTATTTAGTCAAAACGGCATGAGTTAATGCGAATTAAAGCTTCGCATAAACAAGGTAATTGATGGTGTCGGTGTGACTCATTTTATTCACATATGTTTCACCATTTGAAATTTTTTTTATATTCTATTTAACACACAAGAGTAAAATTTTTTTATATTTTTCATTCATCTTGATCATGTTAAAAACAAAACTTAAATTTCAAAGCGCTTTAAAGCATAGTTAAAAAAGCTTTCACTTCCTTCCTTCTCTTACCGTACTGTTCTATAGTCTAATTTAATAATTACAATTTTTAGTCGATACTACATAAGAATTCTTTCTGTCTATATATTTTTTGGTATTATATATGTAAAGAGAAATACTTTTGAAACACCAGATTAATTTTAGAAACACGTTTATTCTTATTAAAAATATAAAAAAGACTTTAATTTATATATTAAATACAAGCAAGAATTAGTTCAACCGCGTCTGTCCATGATCTTCATCCAATTGAGCATGAACACATTAGGTTGTTGTTACAACTGCTCAAACTACATCTAAAGGTGGCACGACCAGTTGTAACGAGAGTATGAGTGTATTACAATCGTGAAGCTGAAATTATTTTGGATAATTTCTTACTATACCAAGTTGGAAAAAATTATACCCTTTTGTTACTCCCAGCGCAACAATAACCGGTTTAACCACCAAGTGTGCAAAGAGTGATTGTTCGCTTTTTCTCCTTACTCGTTCTTTTTTTTCTCTTTCTTTCTTTTTTACTCTTCTTCTCACATATATTAAATCATGAGCATCTCAACGTAGACATTTTAAATAGAAAACTAGGATAACATTAACAACAACATAAAAATTATGTGTATTAAATCATGGCATTTGAACGTAGACCTTTTGTTTTTTTTTTTTTTTTTGTACATCTTCATAGGACACAGTACGGTGGGTTTACTACAACAGAGAGTTATACTTGTTAAAAATTAATTACATTACATATGTATGTACATAATTGGTATAAAATTAATAGTTATAAATTTCATTATAAAATTATATTATACATTATTAAATAAGAAATGCATTGCCAGGCTTACATCATTTATCCAAAACTTGTATTATCATGCTAACTAAAATTTAAAATGATAGTTAGTATTTCTCTTGAAAGGTATATTAACGATATTTATTTATTTTTTTTTTTTTAAGGATTTTGCTTCAGTTAATCCTTCAGAATGAGGGTTATGACTTAAAATTAGTATTTTCTCATGAAGAAAAACAAAAAAGGAAAAAAAAAAGTAATTTTTCATCAATAGTTTAAATTTTTTCATGCTTGTTTTGCTTTAATTAAAAATATTTGTTTAAATTCTTAATAATCCGTAATTTCTTCATAACAAGAAATTTATTTATTTTAAATAAAAAATAAAGGAAAAAAAAAACTATTTTACTTATTTTAACTTTTCTATTTTTTCCTCTTTTTTTCCAAAGATCATCTTATTATTCAAAAATAAAAAAATGCCAATTTAATGATATTTTTTTCTATTTTCCTATTTTTTATCGATAATTCTTTTTTTATGTTTTAAATTGTTCTTGAAATATAAACTTTTCTCATAATTTACAGAATTATCTGCGTTATTAAAAAAAATATATATATTGTTTCTTTCTTCTACCATTTCGCGTAATATTTTTAAAAAAGCTATCAAAAGCAGAAACGTTAAAATAGAGAAAATTTCTTTGCAATTTCAGAAGCAAAAAAAAAAAAACTTATCTAATTAAAATGCAAATAAAGTGGGCATTTACAAGTTTTCATTTTTTTTACTTTAAATTTTTTTAAATTTATCTCTCGTTTATTTTTACTTTGAAACTTAACCTTTTTTTCCTTATGGTAAATCTTAGATAAAAATCGCTGTATTATTTTTCTTTTAAATATTTTTTAATTGCCATTACCACTTAAGGATATCTTTAACGAAAAAAAAAAAAACGAAAATATATGCAAATCCTTTTTTTCTTCATTTCATCTAATTTCCACTTAAAACTATAACGAAATTAAAAAAATTGTAAAAACAAAATTTATTTTGTGATAATTTAAACAATGAAAAAAATTAATTAAAAGAAAACTAAAAAGGATTTTTTTAGTGTATTGTTTAAAGTGAAAAAAACTGTACTTCAAAAGAGAGATTTTTCATAAAAAAAAAAAAAACAAAAAAAAAAATTAATGTGGCTTTGGTGTAAATTTTTGAATATACTACTTTTGTTGCTTCAACTTTCTAATTCCTTTTTTTTTCGTTTTTTTAATCCTTTAAAAGTCATTCATTCATGAATGGACTTTGTATTTTCATTTTTTTTTTCTTCTTTTATTTTTGATTTTTCAACTTTTTCAATTTTTTGTTTTTACATTTTATTACTTCAACCGAAATTGTAAATATTACTTTCGTTGAATTAAACCTACCATAAGATAGGATTTTTCTTGATGATGATAATCATCATCATCATCGTCGTCATCATCCATGAATATAATAGAAAACTTTCACAATATCTTAGCCATTAACAAAATTAACAGAAACAAGAACAACAAGAAAAACCAGCAACAAAAAATAGTAAAGTTTTTGTTTTCACTTTAGTTAAATAACAAGTAGAACAAGAAATAACAAAAAATTCTTTTCGCTAATTGCATTTTCTTCAGGCTATACACAAACCATCTATGACAAGTTTTCTTTTACAACATAACGGAGTTAAAAAAAGGTGATGCCTGTACAGCTATATATTGGATTTTTTTTTCTGATGTGTATATTTATGCATAAAAAAATGAATTTTAGTTTTATGTCTTGTATTTTTGTTTTTGTCTTTCTCCTTATAATTGTCAAACTGAAATTGTCTATATGAAGATTGAGAGAAAAAAAAAATAAAATAGTGGATGCCAATGGGGCGCATTTATGATGATAAAAACAAAAAAATAAAATGTATTTAGAGAATTACAAAAATATGAAGAGGAAGAAATAAGATACTTAAAGCCTAAGGAACAATAAAGTTTAACGTCCTCAAAATATTATGTACACGAAAAGTTAGGAGAAAAAAAATAATAGGAAAAGATGAATAATTTAAGTTTTGGAAGAGACAAACAAAAAACAAAACGTTTATACCTTAGGTTATAGAGCAATGGAAAATAAGAATGAATTAAGTAAGAAATAAGAACAAGAGAAAATAAATGACTTTTCTTCAGGTATTAATTGTAATTCTTTTTTTTTTTTTTTTTTGTAATTTATTAAAATGGAAAATAAGAACATTTTTTGGAGTGTCAATTTTATATTGTAATGGAATAAATTTTTATAAGTATTATAGGTGCAGTTTGTTGTATGATGAGAAAAATGGAGGATTAGAGATATATTAAGAGGGCGCAATTAAAAAAGCTTCGTTATACATATAAAAGATTTAAAAACAAGAACTTGAGGCATGGTTAAAAGACACTATTTTAAATCTGAGAGTTCTGAATAAGTTTTAATTAACAATTGTATTTTTCTTAACCCTTTTTTTTTAAAAAAAAAAAATAGGGCTACCATATAATGTTATTTTTTAAATTTATAAAACTTTTAATTACAATGATTTATTTTCATTTTCTTCATAATCAAAGGGCCAAAAGAATGACAGCTTTCAACATTCTGTCAGATTTACAGTAAAATTTTCAAGGACAGTAGTTCTAGAAATGTTTATATGAAAATTTAAGTAAAAATATTGCCTGGCTCAAATTGATCTATTGCGCTACTGATAATGATGAAAAGTCTACGAATGATAGACTATTAGGTCATTATTCTAAGTATTATTAATATTTTTCTAAACTATTATTAAAATATTTCTGAATATTAAAAGTCACCCGAGTTATACGTTCAACCGTATGTGCCAAATCGACTCGCAGATTAAGTATCAAATCACAACAGACTATTTTTATCGTCTGAAAATCAAAAAAAAAAAAAAAAAAAAAAAAACGTTCAAAAACTTGACATGAGTTATTCCTGATATAAATTAGGACATACATTTTTTTCATTTTTTATTCTGTCATAAAGTACAAAAGTGCATGAGAATGATTGAAAATAATTTCCTTATTCCATGAAAAATAAATATAAAATATTGAAATTTATTATTACATAAGAAAAATGTCAATTTAATTTCCATATTTTGTCTTTTTTTTTCGCATAATTTTTATCTAAATTTCTTCAAAATGAACAAGGACAAAATGAAAAAAATAAAAATAAAAAATACAAGTCAATGAGAAATACATGTATGTACATTATATGATTAATATTTCATAAGAAATTGTCACAGAAAAAAATATTAAAAAAAAAAAGAAAAACATTAGAAATGATTATTAAATAAAGAAAATTGATAACAAAAAAAAAAAAAAGGATAATATATTTTTATTTAATTTTTATGTACATGTAAAAGACGTGTGACAAGAAACAGTTCTTTTTTTTTTCTTTTGTACATACATATAATATTTGAAGGAAAATTTAATGTCTATTGAATAATTTAATTGTATTGATCAGATTTGAAGGGTAAAGAAAAACAGTCGAACAAAAAAGAAAAAAAACGTTCTCAAAGCAAAGACAATAGAAAATCAATTTGAAATAAGAAGTTTCGAAAAAAAAAAATTGTATGCTAAAAAAAATTAATTTTCTTTTCTTCTAAAGAATTAGAATTAATTTTCAGTATTTGATTATTCCTATACAGCCTAAGGATTTTTTTGTTGTTTTTATTGAAAATCGTTTCAGTTGAAAAAAAATGAATACAAAAAGAAAAAAAAAAACACACAAACACACACACAAAAACACATTGACCGCATTCGAAGGGTAGAATTATTCTGAGTCATTATTAAATTCAAGTCAATAATAAAATGTTAAGTTAAGTACATATATTTTTTTTCTTTTTATATATAGTTATATCCTTTTTTTATTTCTTAATTTATAGTTTACTAAACGTAAAAATAAATTGTATACAAAAATGATGTTTTAAAAAAAAAAAAATTTTTTTTTTCCCAAGGATAAAAAACATATTATTTTTAATTCATGTCATAGAAATTTATTTTCACAGGATATTTTTCAAGTTAAAATTTAAATTTCCTAAAGTAAGTATTTCCGTATTTTAAAATGAAATATAAAAAAAAAAAACCAATAAATAATTCAAAAAAAAAAATAAAACAAAACATGCAAACCGGAATTGTATTTAAAGTAAAATTTTTCTAAACGGAAACCATTACCAAAAAAAAAAAACATCAAAATTAAAGGATTCATTCGAAAAAATAAAATCAAATACATATATGATTCTCGAAAAATTGCAGCAAATATACAGTTATATAATATATGAAATCGATTAAATATATGTATGTTACAAGTACATGCATATTTTATTATTGTTTTTTTTTTTCTTTTGTTTTTGATTTTTCAATTTTTACTTTATTCCGATAAAATATATATGACTTTTATTTTGTTGTATGTATAATTTGAGTACGTACAATGAATTGCAATCAAAATAAAAATTTCCTTCAATTTTCTTTTAGTGTAGAATTTTTTTTTTTTTTTTGTATTTTCCTTTTTTTCTTAATTTTATTGTTGGTATTTTTCAAAAACAAAAAAGTAGATCACTTGAATTTTGGCAAAAATCCAAATTTATTAACTGTAAAAAAAAAAATTCTATGTATGTATTTTTCAAACTTTTACTCTATTATTATTGTTGTTGTTGTTTTGTGTTATATTGTACGTTTTAGAAGATTTAAAATGATTTTTAAGTTTTTGGTGTGAAATATATTAATACGAGTATATAGTAATGTATGTATATTCTTCATTTTATTTTGTCGTTCTAAAATACAAATTGTCGTACAGAACTTTTCATATTTCCTTTTATTTCATAAAAAAGAAAAAATAAAATGATTTAAAAGATAAAAAAAAAAAACACTAAAATCCGTTGTCGCGACAGAAAATTCTGTATAATTGTTAGTCTTTTCGTTTAGAATATTGTGTCTAAAAAGATACATAATCTTTTATTTATTTATTTTTTTTTCTCGTCTATAATGATGATGGTGATGGAAGATTATATTCAGTATGCATACATATAGATTCAAATAACTGTATAATATATGATGTTTTATATGCAATATATATTTTTACTTATACAATGACAAAAAATAAAAATGTGTCACCATTTTATATTTTTTTAAATCTTTTTTTTTTTTTTTTACTCAAAAGGATGAAAATGAAAAATTAAAAAAAAAAAAATAAAATAAAGAATAAAATGAAGCGACTAGAAGAAAAATTTTGAATTTATTATAATGCGAACAAAGAGAATTAAAAAAAAAAAAAACAAATATTTTCAAGTCAAATTCTAAAATATGATAAATTTTTCATTTCATATATTTTTAATATTTTTTTTTTTTGTAATTGTCTTTTAATCATTTATGTGAGATGTTTTAAGAAAAAAACAGAAAATTTTGTATCAAAAGAAAAAGAAAAAAAAAAACGATTTAGCATAATAACTAGAATGTCTGTCTTTCGTTAATTTCTATAACACAGAGAAGCCAAAAAAAAAAAAGGAACAAGAAATTTTGTATTATAAATAAAACAGCAAAATTTAACATCAATTTTGATTATTGAAAAATATCCTTTTTTTTTTTTTTTTTTTTTTTGTTGAAAATGATAATAATAGAAAATGTTGCAAGGTTTCATGTCACACTAAAAATAAATGAAAATAAACAACAAGAATTGAAAGATTTAGTGAGAAAATATACAAAGAGTGAAATTTAAAATTGACATTAACACCTTTTTATTTAATGACGCTTTCTTATCGGGAATTTAGACGTTAACATTTTCTTGTTTGTTTCAGTTGATTTTTCATGATTTTTCTATTTTGTTTATTTAATTTTATGTCTGTCAATTCAATTAATCATTATAAATGATAAGTAAAATTCTCTTTTTTTTTTTAAAGGAGTTTGAGACAATAATAAGTAAACAGCTATTTTTAAAGACATTGATGGTTTACTGAAAAAATTTAAATTTATCTTTATACAAAAACTATTAAAGGGTAGTGTATTAAGGCGTTAAGTCCACGCTATTGTAATAATAAACAAAATAAAAAAACGTAGAAATAGGTATTTTTATTTTAGAACGCTTAGCTTAGGATCTATAAATTTAAAGAAATATTTTGCTTGTTTTCTAATCGAATTAACAATAATTAAGATCCAGTAAGGACTAATAAAATAAAGTATGCATTTATAAGAAAGACATGAATCAATCATCAGACTTCCACTAAAGTGAAATCTTTAAAAAAGAATATAAAGAGACAGAAAAATAACATTCCATGTATTGATGTGTCAGCGGAATTTTCCAGTAATTTTGTATTGTCAATCGTTTCGTAGTTCCTTGTTTATATAGCTGTAATTCTTTTTACAATTCAACGTGTTAAACACCCTTTGCACACTTGGTGGTTAAACCGGTTATTGTTCCGCTTGGAGTAACAAAAGGGTATAATTTTTTCCAACTTGGTATAGTAAGAAATCATCCAAAATAATTTCAGCTTCGCGGTTGTAATACACTCATACTCTCGTTACAACTGGTCGTGCCACCTTCAGATGTAATTTGAGCAGTTGTAAAAACAGGTTTTATAACCGGTTTGCGTCGTTGTAACAACAACCTAATGTGTTCATGCCCTAAGTTGGTTAGAATTTTACAAATTGAAAATTTGTGTGTAAGCACTTTTTAATTTCAAAAGAAAAATTTAAGAACTTTTCATTAAATTTCATCTGATTTTTGTTTATGTCCTAATTTTATTATTCTTCTTTTTCTTATACATTTCCTTTTCTTTACCTCAATTATTTAAGAGTTTATATGGAAAAGTTAGTTAAAACAAAACTTCAAAGGAAATATTTTTTAATTAAAGATAGAAAAAAAGGACGAATAAAAGAAAAAAATCAAAAAGAAAAAGTTAAAAATTCTAAAATACAACCATTACCCATAAACAATAAAAAATTATTATATTCGCTTCATTACATTTTATTTTTTACTTATTTTTTTCACATACTTGTAATTTTTTTTATAAATTAAAAAATTTCCCATGTAAAAATCCTTTTCATCAACATAATCATTATTTTGTTCACTTTTTCTTTTTTTTTTTCTTCATTTTTTTGTTTGTTTGTTAATGTTTTGTGTAACAGCAATATTTTTAACATAAAAAAGGTGGACAATATTGTGTATAATGACGACGACGACCATTCTAATTAAATTCTTCAGCTTAACAATTATTATTATACCTTGTAGTTGTCAACCTTAACCACATTTTAGTCAAACCTTTTTACGTGTTTTGTTTTGTTTTTTTTTGTTTTTTCCTAAACATTTATTTTTTTTTGTATTTCATGGTATAGAAAGAATGTTTGTTAGTTGTGTCCTTGCTAACAATGATCTACTACTCCAATTTTCTTTTATTTAGTGTGTTTTACTTTATATAGTTCTTAGAAAATATATATTTTTTTTCTTGTTCGTTTTTCTGTCGTATTTAATATTCATTTTTTATCCCACCTCCTTGGTTTTTTTTACATGTAACATGATGTTTTATTTTTTGTACAACAATTTTTTTTTTTTTTTGTTCATATAAATCAAGTTAACTTCCATGATGAAATTGTACTTTGAATATATTTTCCCATGAAAAAATGAATTTTTTTTTGTCTTCTTCTCAACATGTAAAATATAGATGTACATACATACATTAAAAATCCTTTGAAAAAAAAAAAGTAATCCTTATTTCTGTATGATGCATTTAATTGCATCAACTTCCTTTGCAACGTCAACAAAAAAATATAAAAATTCCTTTTTCTATTTTTTCATTCTGTAATTCTTTTACGTCTTTAAGGTTTCAGTTTAATTATGATTACGGAAATCAAGGTATCCTGAAAAAGATGGTATTATTATTATTATAAAAGGTAAAAATAATAAATATATATTATGTATGTATATCATCAAAGGACGAATACTAACGATAAAAGAAGAAAAAAATCATTTTTTTTTTTTCCAAATTAACAAAAATAAATTGTCGAATATCAAGAAAATGGATGATTAAGGAAACAAAGAAAATAACAGCAAAAGAAAAACAGTAGAATGATTTTAGTTCTGTATAATAATTCTGTTTTTCTTTTTTCTTTTTTTCTTTTTTTTTTACTTTTTTTTTTCTGTTTGTGTGGGACCATACAAAAATAATTTAGGATAAAAATGAAATACTAAGAAAAAGAAAAAAGGGGGAAAAAAAAGTAAAATAATAGGAATGTAGTAACTATGGGAACATAAAGAGGAAGTTTTTTCCTATTTTATATATAAAAAAAAAAGAATATAAATAATGAAGTCGGATGTGTTTTTGATGTTGGCTTTGTTAAAAAAAAAAAAAAATTTCTGTTACAATAAGGCGCATTCAAAAACAAAAATTACAAAAATAACTAAAATGAAAAAAAAAAAACGACAACGAATGATATAAAGGAAATTTAATTTATAGGGAAAAAAAAAAGGAAGATATACACATGCACACATAAAAATACACAAAATATATAAATTTTTTGATGATAATAATAGTAGTTGTTATACTATAGAATTTGTTGTTGTTATTATTTTCCTTATTTATGGTATTTTGACATATCATGAAGCAAAAATAGAAAAAAAAAAAAAATAAAAATAAAAAAACAAGTAAAAATAAATTTATTTGATGAAGAAAAATGTAACGATAAATTGGGTATATTTTTACTTTAAATTGATGTATTTTATGTGTGTAATATTTGTACCAGTATATTAAAGCAAATGTATACAGTATATACATACATATTATGTATATATATATTGTGATTAATTAAGATACACAGTTTGTGGTAAACCAATGTGAAAAGGATATTCTCTTATCCTTTAGAATAATAAGATAAAATTTATGTGGTTGATTCAATAAAAAAAAAAAAAATTTAAACTACATAGAATTTATTTTTCATTAATAAATTTTTATTTCATAGGTAATGACAAAAATTGTTGTTGTTTTTGTTTTCTAAAATTTTGGGTGAGTCAAAAGTTTATCATTTTCCACTGAAGGTAATACGTAATCAGTTTGAAAATTTGGAATTATCTACTGTAATTCATATATCAAATTGGACGAGATTATTTTGAAATATACATACATACATATGTATGTATATGTATTCTTTATTAAAGATACTGGGAATAAGTGTTAAAAACTTTCAAAAAAGGATTTCGAAAATGTTTTATAATTTGCTTTGTTAAAAGCTACAGTTATCATCACTAAAATTTTATAACATAATTAAAGCCTACAAAATTTAAGGATATTTTTAAAACTAAAAAAAAAAAAAGTAATAAATGTATGTAGGATGTATTTTTTTTTTTTCCATTTCACGGTTTCTGATTTGTTACTTTTTTACACTCCACAGATTTTGTTATTTCGTTCATTCTTTATTGATTTTTTTTTTTCCCTAAAATAGAAAACGCAAAAGAAATATCAAGTGGGTGGGTATTAAGTTTTTAAAAAGTTGTCATTTCAATTGAAAAATAAGCTTTGAAAAAAAGTTTTTGTCTATGTGTTTTTTTTTGTTTATTGTCGTACCATGAAAAATTGCAAATGTCCGCCCGCTCTCAAATATATGAATTCTATAAAACATTCAATTTTTTCCAAGAAAAAAAAAACTATTTACAAAAATAAACAAATTATAAAAACAAACCTATTCTCAGTATAAATTTCCTTAGAATTTAATTAAATGTCATAACAAAAAAAAAAACAAAAAATATTGAAATTTAAATTTCAATATAAGTTTTTGATGACAAGATGAAAAGATGACAGGAAACGATTATCCTTCCTAAATTTTTCGTAACATCATTAAAACATAACATAAAAAAAATTTGTTTTCGTTATAAAAAATTATGAGAAACAATATTTTTACCTTATAACTGTTCATTATAGATATATTTAATATCCGTGTTAAAATCTAGGCATTTTATTTTTATCCATTAATTTACTTTGCACGCAATATTTTATTAACTTTGAAAAATAATACCTGAAATTTAATATTCTAAAACAAAGGTATATCTATCTATCTACGTTTGTATATTCCTTTTTTTTTTGTTTTATCCAAAAAAAATTGATTATACTTAACTAGTTCCTTAAAATATCCGGTTTTACACATCTGTTATGATGATTTTGTGATTATTTTAATGGAAAACGTAACTTTTTTTTTTTTATGATTTCCATCAGAAAACGAAGAAAAAATAAAAAACAATGAATTTCGAAAATAACAAAAAAAAAAAAAAACAAATAAAATACGGTATCTAATTTTAAATATAGATATTACATATTTGTTTATGTCTTTTATTTCCTTCCAAGAAAAAAATACAAACATTAAATTTTTTTGTCCATAAAAGTATTAAGGTTGTAATAATTTATGACCGCAATAAAATTACCTTTCAAGAAATAAGATTTCTTGTCGTTTTCCCTAATTTTTTTTTTGTCTTTGTTACAAAATTTCTTATATTTCATTTTCTTGTTATAAGAAAATTTGTTTATCTAAAATATACTTCCGGGGTGCGGAATTTGTTCGTTTTTTTTTTCCTCTTCTTGTTATTTTCTTGTTTTATTTCCTTTTCTGATTATGTTAGAAAAGTAGAAATGAAGAAAAAACAAGGAAAAAAAATGATATTCAATCAATTTTTGCAGTTTGGGAAAAAAATAATAAAAGATTGTTTTTTTTTTTGTTAAATTCTTTCTTGAAATAAAAAAAATAAAAAAAATGTAAAAATAAGACAGAAAAAAAAATAAACTGAAGACAAAAATAATTTTTATTATTTTTTTTTAACAAGGATTTACTTCTTATACAATTTTTTTCTCCTTTGTTTTCATGTCGTATCATAAATATAAATATATCTATTTTTTTTTAATAAAATATATTTCAATTCCATTTGTGAAATTAAATTAAAAATATTTTTAATTTATTCATTTTTTTAAGAAAATATATTTGTAATTTTTTTTTTTTAAATTTAATTTATTTTAACTTGGTTTTTTATTCTATTTTAATATTTTAGGTGACGCCGCTGTAATGACGACGATCCGTTAGCGGCATTGACTATGGGACCAGAGGCATGGGCGTGCGCGCGGACCCTGGGTCTTTCCGGTGGTGTCAGGCATTAAGCCGGTCGCGATCGTTCGCCACACAAAATCAACAACAACAACAACAACATCAACAAGAAATCAATGAAAATTCAACTTTAACAACATCGATAACAACAACAACAACAACAAAAACAACAACTGAAACAATAACATCGTCAATAATAGATTACAAAATACAATCAACAAACATATTCATAAAAAGGACATTAGAATATATTTTACCATTAATTTATTGTATTGGAATTTTAATTAATTTTAGTTTTATCGGGAAAACATTAGCAAATATTAATCAAGGACCAGGTGAGTTTTTATTATTTTTTTTGTATTATTAAAAAAATTGTTAAAATGATTCGCGATTAAGATTTAACAGAAGGATTCTAAAACTTGATTTTAGAAAAGCTTAAAATATGCTTAATTGATGTTAAAAGCTGTCTTGTCTTGTGAAGAAACATCAAAGTTAATAAATTTAATGAAATATGTAGTTAGAATTCGAAAAGGTTTTTTGTTGTTTTTATATAGTTAGTCCCTAAAAATGATGTCCAGGTGAAAGAAATGCTTAATCCTTTTTTACGCTAACAAAATAGTTAGTTAGTTAGTATACATAGTTTTTCATACTGTGTCTCATTAATTTTCCTTATTTTCCTCTTTTAATTTTTATCAAAAGACAAAAGCCATATTTATCACGTCTGGAACATCTTTTACTTATTTTTTTTTTTCATTTTTTGTAATTTTTATTTTGCATTTCTTTGTTAATACATTATTTTATTCTTACTTGTCTGTCACTGCATTGCTGTAAAAACTATCACATTTTTATTTTTTCTAAAAAATTTTAATTAAATCTGTGACATATGACTTTTTTTTTTCATCATCTTCTAAGACAATCTATGAAATAATAATTTAATGAGCATAAGTATTTTGTTTTTGTTCTCATAGTTTAATTACTTTTTTTTTTTCCTATTGTGTTTTTTATTTTAAATATCCTTATAAAAATTATATCACTCAATTTATCTTCATGAATATACAAATAAACTTTAACAAAATTAAGATAATTTTAATGATAATAAACATTTTCTAACTAGAACAATTGTAATGAATTTTTTATAAATGACGGGATTTATTCAAAATGATATTGTTATATGTCATATTAATTTAAATATGATTATTCATCAGTAATAATAATGATAATAATAATAATATTCTTGATAATAAACAAAGGGATTTACAGATGATTATAATTATGACATGATGATATTCTTTGAACGTGTAGTATATATTACATATGTGTGAATTTATAATTTATATTATTTTGTAATTTAAATTAAATGTAAAATAGGGTATGAAAAGTTGACATAAATTACATAAGTTTCATATTAATCGACATATCCTTTGTATTTTACTACTTTGATTTTAATTAAAAGCATTAAAAGGTAGACAATTCAGACAATATTTATTTTTTCCTATGTGACTGGAGACTGGAACAAAGAGTTAGATTTCGATTGTGTCATATTTTATTAAATCAAATGTGAAATTTTATTTTTCAAAATTGATTACTTTTATTTTAATTTAAAAATTAGGCATTCAAAAATGATTCCAAGAATAATGAGACTATGTTGAACCTTCTTAAATTCTTTTTTATCGTTCCGGTTGTAAAAATTATGATTTAACAGTTGGAAGTTATTATCATATAATAGGCATTATTATCGCTGAATAAAAAGACTTTTACTTGAAGGAGTAAAAACTCGTAGATTTTTTTCAGATCTTAGGAGAAAATATCCTAAATTTTTGAAATGTTCTTCATAACTTTTCGGAAAAATACAAGACAGAATGATCGACCAGTCAAAATTTACAAATGATTTTCAATGAATATTTTCTAATTTATGACCTACAGGTATGAAAAGTAAAGTGAAAAATAGTTTTAATTCTTAAACTTGAGTTTTCAATACTTTTTAGTACTTATCAGTATATAATCGTGGAAAAATAATTCGGTCTATGAATTACGTGTAACAGACTACCAATCAAAAAGACGCTTATTAAAATTTAAAAAAACAGCACACAACTGGTGACTACCAGCGACACCTGATTTTTCGATCATGTTCGAACTAGAGCTAATTTCTAATTTTATAAAGCCGTGGTCATAACTTACTTCCGTAAGCTTTTCGTTTCTGCCTGCTACTGTAGTATTTTCAAATTAGTATGACAGTCTTACAAATATAATCAAATCAGGATTCTTGTAGCATTAAAAAATAGCTCATCTTCGAACTATAGCTTCCGATTTTTAAATTTTCTAAGATTTTTCAATTCTCTTACATTTTTTAAAAATATTTTCTCAATATCCTGTAGATATATACCCTAAGGAAATCAAAGTTTTTTGAATAAATATCTTCAGTAAAAAAAAATATTAATTTCAAAATTCACAAAAAAAAAAAAAAAAAATTGAAATTTTATACTAATTACTTTCTTGTTTGTTTTTCAATATCGTTTTTTTTTTTTTTTACTTTCTAAAAGACTTCTCTTTGTTTTAGATATTTTCTTATAAACAAAATTTTCAAATCAATATTTCAATAATTTCACTTATTTATTGGCATAACAATAATAACAATATAATAAAATTTAATTTATAAACATAATATTTTATGCTTTATAATTAAAATTATTTCTATTGTCCTTGTTGTTGTTATTGTGTTGAAGCTTTATTGTTATATGTATGTTATACATACATATGTATATGACAATTTAATATTATGTACTATATGTATCATCAGAATATTTTTGATTCATATATGAATATACACAACTACAGTAGCAAAAGATCAACAACAACAACATCATATTTTTATCTATTTTTGTTTTTCTTTGTTTTTCTTAAAAGGAAAATTTTAACTAACTAATATTCTACTTATGTATATATATGTATGTGAATATTTATAACTAACTGTATAATTCTTAAATACATAAAATTTTAACAAAAATAAACATTAAACAAAATAAATTCAAAATATATAATAAAATTTATCAAAATAAACTAATAAACAATGACTGTACTATATATACGAGTATGTTGTAATAAAATTTATGTATCTATGTTTGTCTTCTAATAATATAAGAAATTTTATATTCTATTATTATATTCAATTTTATATGAAAATGCATATTTTCTATCTATCAAAGAAGATTCAAATGTATATGTATACTTTGTTTATTTATGTATAGAATACTCGTACAGTATATATGTATGTATGTACTATAATAATAAACATCTTAAATAGTCCCCTATTGTAATTGCTTCTTTGTATGTTATATGAAAATTAAGTGCATCATTAGTGAAAATGTAAAGAAAAATGAATGCTAACATTATGATTATGCCAAGAAAAGCAATCTTTTCATTATAAATATCTACATGTACCATCATTTGATAGATATATATATTATAGATAGAATTACTATAATTGAAGAATTTAAGATTTTGTTATTTTATTTGTTTGTCATATATATATATACATACATACATATGTATATGTGTATGTATTTTCTTATCTATAAGATACAATTTTTGATCTAATGAATATGCTTAAAAGGTAAATATTTCGAGATTTGTTGTCAAAATGAAATAGGACGGAAGGTAAAATTGCATAACTTACATGACAAGACAATGAATGTTGAGTATATCATACATATGTACATAATATAGTACATACATATGTATATGTAGTATTTTAAATTTTAACATGTATCATAAAATATTAAAAAAACTAAGAATTAGATATATAAGGCATATAGTATAGGTAAATAATTTACAAAATAATTATAATAATAATAATATAAATTAAATATGTATGTACTTGTATAAACGTAAAATTTACTTATGAAGCACTTCTAGAATCCGATTATATAATATTTATCAATTATATATATGAATATGAACCTAATTACTATAAGATTACTATTACTAAGGCGACAGTTAATTGTGATAGGGTATATAAAGTTAGTTAATATTACTATTTTATAAATACTTATTATTTGTCGTATGTATTCTCATTATATATATATTATATAAACATTTTATAAATGTATAGAAAATGTGAAACATTATCCCATAAGAATAATATTAGAAAATTGTATTTATTTCACTTTTATATAATATTATATGTATACAATCAAATTCGTAATATGTATGCCTTACATTTATGTAGATACATGTATCTATAATATATTGTTCAGAATAAAAAAAAAAATAACGATATTTTTAGAGATAACTACAAATGAGAACACATTAATGTTTTCTATTTCTATTTATAATATAAAAAAAAAAAATAGAAAAAATAAAAGGGATAAATTTGTATTATGTGTATAGAAATATTTTTTTTGTCGTTTTATATTATTCGTTACTTTTGTAGGAAAAATTGAAAAGGATATGTTGGACTATAATCCACAAAATGTAATAAAATTATATTGAATATACGTGAAAATGAATGTCTGGAACATTTTTTTTTTTCTTAGCTTAATATATCCTATATGTAGTACATAGGGAAAAGTTATCAGTCTTGGACCGGGCTATAAGTAGAGAAACCTTGAAAAATTACAGATAGAAAAACACAAAAATTCGCGAAAATTATAATATTTTAAACAGAGTGGAGAATTGGTTGAAAATATTCACTTTAAAATAAATCTGGGAGCTTTTCAAACTGGACCTCCCGCTTTTTACTTAGTTTTTTCTCATTTTTTTTTGTGGTGTTTTGCGATAAGATATTTCTAATTTTCATTTCAAATAAATAACTTAGTCTACTTATTTTGAACTTTTAATTTCACTGAGACTTTTTAACATGAAGCCTATTCATTGTGGTGAGCCTAACAAATTTAAAAAAAATCATAGTTCATCACTGGTAATTTTCCCCTATATGAAATAGGATAACATAAAAAATTTATACAAGATTTGTATGTATATATATAAAATTGTTATTTAGTAAAATTCTATCACTATTTTACTATTCCAATATTATTGAACATTATCTATATTCTGTATCTATTTTATTTCTCACAAATAGTACAGTTATGGTATGTGGTTAAACAATTTATAGATTAAAATAATAAGAAAATGAAAACATTTTTGAATAATAAAATTTACTTTATTTTATCATATAGTAAAGATACAACAACTCAAACAAATACTAGAAATATTGTACTAATTTCAATTTTCAATGTACAAAATCAGAAATCATGATTGAAATAATAATTAGTGTGTGCGATATCAAAAAGTTTGTGGGCATGACTTTTTCAAAAATAATTAAATTATTGTGTTGTTTTTGTTTGTTATTCGCGTTGATCTTGACAAGAAATTTTTGCAAAAAAAAAAAAAAAAAAAATCCATACATAATATGTATATACACAAGCATACACAAGCATAGATACATTTTCAATGAGTTTATTTTATTTACAAAACGAGACTATTTTACAGAAAATTTTGATTGAATTTTTGTACAAGTAAATGAGGAATTGTAATTAGAAATTACATATTTTTTAGGGAAGAACGAAATTTTCGAAAAAAAAAGCCATTTTGTTATTGTATGTGTTTTTAGTTCTTTAGTATTTTGCGCTGTATATGTGTAGATACGTATATATACCATATTTCAACAATAATTGTAGTTTAGATAGGACCACAAAATTTAAATGTAGATTCCATCGACAAATAAATTGTAAAATATACTTGCTGATCATTAGGGGAGATAATTTCTAAAAAACGATTTAATTTGTAGACATAACCTTAAAGCTTAATTTTTTTGGTTTATTAAATGTCATTTTCAAAACTTAACTTAACTAAACAAGAAATTATCGTTTTTTTTTTTCTTCTACTGTGATTTACGTTAAAAAATTCTACGAAACCAAATGATATAAAGTTTAATCTGAATATCCTGAGAGGTCGTTGACGACTACATAAAGACATGTAAGAAACTACAAGCAAGCGATCAAGTATTCTAACAGAAAAACAAACTGCAGTACATTTAAATGACGTTAATTAATCTTTTTTTTTTCAAATATGGCCTCCAATCTGAAAGTTTGGCTTTCAGTCTAAAATTTGTTTCAAGCTTTTTCGTATTATAAGATTGATTTTTAACCAGAGACAACATAATCGTCGGTAAAGACTTTCTACTATTTTTGGCACAAAATTGTTTTATAAATTAACTGCAGTTCTATAAAAAGAGACCGATGCAATAATTTCGAAATACATGAATCTTTTAATTTAATTTTAATTTTTTTTTTTTTCTAAGAGAAAGTTCCTAATAGCAATTATCATTTTCATCGAAATATAATGTATAAATGAATTCAAGTTTTTAGCTCAACTAAACAAATAATAATACAATCATCATTAAAAATTCTTTTATCCTTTTTTTAACAATTTCTTCAAAAATTTTAATTGCTATAATTAAAAGGGAAAAAGTTAAGAAAAAAATAATTTGCAGCTATGAAAAAAAAAAATACAAAGAAAATGAATATAATTAAATTAATTAAATCTTGTCTCAAAAATTTAAGACATGAAAAGGAAAAAGTAAAAAAAAAAAATAAAAATACAGAAACAAAATAAACTCGTCCTAAGTACATGAACATTTTTCATATTATTAAAAATTTACATAAATTTTCATTTTAAGAGAAAAAGTGCATATAACAAAAAAAAAAAAAAAATTCAGTCTTATAGTTAAACGTACATTTATTATATGTAAGTATATATAAACTTTGTCATATAAATTTACTTAAATTTTATTTGTTAAAGTCCGTGATTTTGCACATATTTTCGAAAAATTTTCTTATTTTGAATATTTTACTCTTCATCAAGAATATGATGATTTTAAGCTACTACAAAATATTGATACATATTTGTCTTATGTAAAATAAAACGTATATAAAGATACTATTTTGTTGTGTCTTCATATATTAAATAAAACATTATTTTGTTCGGAAAAATATAAATATAATGTGTACTGTATATATATGTATATATACCATATACATAATTATGTATGTATCTGATGATATGGTATTAAAAAGATGCTTGCGTTATGTATGTTATTTCTATTTTGTAATATTCATACATTATTATGATGAATATAATATTATGTACTCAAGTCAAGAAAACGTGCTCATTTTGTTTAAATTTCATATACACAATATACACAATTTTTATTTTGTATACATGCAATGAATGTAAAATGTTAATCATGGATAGTCATCAGATTTTATATAGCATATATAATCGAACATACCTACATATATACATACATATATTATAACAGTAACTATAACTTCTAGTGTTTCCCCTCAATTTCATAAGGGTTAAGTATGTTATTATCTAAAAAGATACAAAAGTATCTATAAGTAAAGCGTTTAAATCTATAGATGTATTTATAAAATACATATGTATATATTTTATAAGTACTAACAGATTGTGCATCTTTTAAGTTGATTGCCCTAGAGGTTCTCTAGGAAAAAAAAAACAAAAATAGAAGAAGAAATAAAAATCTAAGTATAGATTCATGAGATAAATGCATTTTATCTTTAAATTCTAACATAGGAAAATAGAGACAAAAATATTAAAAAATACAACAAAAATAAAAAATGAGACATATTTACAAAATAGAGAAGAAAATGTTGTACATATTGTAGACAATACAAGTGTTAATTAGAACATATAGGATATACATACATACATACATATGTATGTATTTATAATCATGTCCTTTGCTCTTTTATGAAAACAAGAAGAAGATGAATAAAAAAAAAAAAAAAATTAACACTATTTATACACATGTAATATGAATGATATACAAAAGTAATGCTCGATGAACTATAAAATTAACTGAATCCTTTCGACACTTATAGTATATATAGAGTATACATAGATACATTTTACAAAATGCAAATTGGATATAATAATAAAATGAAATGAAATGAAATGAAATGAATAAATAAAATGTATGTATGTATACGATATACGTAATAAAGTTTTAAATAAGGACAAATGTCACAAAATTTTATGCTCTAATAAATGTTGACATACATTTTATAACTGTCATAAAAATGAAGAAAACAAAAAAAAAAAGTAAAATAAAATAAAATAAGGAAAATTATTATAATATTATTTTGATTAAAATTACCACTATAGAGATATTATTAAAAATAATTTTAATATTATATAAAGGAAAAATTAAATTAAAATTTATGATTAATACTTTTTTGAATTATGTAAATTTACATAAAATTACATGTAAGGTATATTAGATAATTTTATGAGAGCATTCTTATAAAATGTTATTGCTTTGAAAATTTCCAAATCTAATTAATTTTTTTTTTTTGTTGTTTTTAGTGGGATAAAATGTAAGGTGTAAAAATTAGTGATTCATAAATTTAAAAGTTAAAGGAAATGATTATACAAATAAGAGATTTTAAAATGGTTATTTTTCTATTTTTAATTTTTATTCACATAATTTAGAAAACTAAAATTCCTTCGGGCAAGAATAAAAGCTCCTTAACAGTTTCATATAGATTTTAAACCATAAGTTTTCAGCAGACAGATATAGACAATGAACCTGAATGTAATTTGGTTTAAGTATCAATTGAAGGGTAAAGATTTAAGTTTTTAGAATTTTTGTTTTAGTCTTGAAATCCATATTTTCAGCGAATTCTCATAGATTAGAATTAATTTTAGAATTTACGTATCTCAAGTCTTAGGAAATAATTAATTAAAATTGCAATTCAAACGAATTATGAGTATTTCGACAACAAATTAAATAACAAAAAAATTTCACAGATGGAAGTATTAAAAGTCCCACCCATAGCAATTGTCACCTAATATTTAAAATTTAAATACGCATGTAGAAAATTCTTCAAAATTAAATTTAGAATTCTTCAAATATAAATTTTGATTTTTTTTTTTTTTTCAATCTTATTTTATAATGTTTAAATTTTTTTCTAAAATTAATTTTTTTTTTTTTTCAAATATTTTCAGAGGATGCTGTACATATTACAGCAATTCTTGGAGAAAGTGTTGTATTCAATTGTCACGTTGAATTTCCAAACGATCATCCAGTACCATATGTCCTGCAGTGGGACAAGAAGGTGAGCGAAACGGTACGATATCAAAATCTTCTCTACTCTCTTATAAAATAAAAAAAAAAGTATATATGTTTTTTTTTTTTTGTATTTTTCTATATGTTTCAAATAATATATTAAAAAAAAAAAAAAACCCCAAAAAACATATAAAAACTTATTTTAAACATAATACTTCCGTGAGTATAATATTATACACGTTATTTGTTTTTTTTTTTATTTTAATTTAAAAAAAAAAAAAATCAAAAATCAACAAGCAGTTAAAGTCAAAAAATATTTGGACGAAGTAAAATTATAAGAATTCATTATCATTTTATAAGTTTTTACAGTACTGCTACTTTTTAAACATATTTTTAATCCTTTATATGTTGTTTATTTACAAAAACAAAAAACAAAAATTCATTATTGAACATTGAAACGTTGTTCAAAATTCCTTAAAAAACGTGGAAGAAAAAATAGTTTTTTTAAAAAAAAAATTTAAAAAATCATTTCGTTTTTGTTTTTTAGTTTTTCATTTTGAAGATTTTGATTAATGGTATCCGAATTATAATTTTGATGTTGTTTTTCTGTTATATGTTTACAGGATTTAGAAGTGGTTCAAAGCCGTAGAAAATAGATGAATCGAATTTTATTTTAATTTTTTTTTTTTTGTAATTTAAGAGGCGTAGATATAGCTTCTTGTTTCACAACTGTTTTTTACCGTGACTAATTTTTTTTCTTCTTTAAATTATCGATATAGTCGGTCTTATTCACGGTAATTGCATCGGTCTTTCAAAGATTTTTTTTTATTCGTGGGAATTTCTTAAGGATTTCTAGAAAAAAAAAAAAAAAGGATTGATAAATTTAAAAATATTTTCAACTATAATGGATGCCTTAATAGAAAATCGAAAAAAAAAAAAAAATTATGTAATGCGTTTGATTACCCTTTAGAGTTTTTGTTTAAAAAAAATTAATTAAAATAACTTTTTTTTATGTGAATTCTTTTGTCGGAATTTAATTATTTTTCAATAAACAAAAAATTATTTAATTATAATCCACTTTTATATCCTGTATCTACCACTACATATATTTAATTTAATTTAATTTTTTATTTTATTCGTTTTTCAAAAATATTGATGATAAATTGGTTACTTTTTTATTAGTTAATTAAATATAAATTTTTTTTTTTATCTAATTAATAATTTTTAATTAAATAATTTCAAAAAAAAAAAAAAAAAAAAAAAAAAAAATGAAATTTCAAAATAAAAATTAAAAAAAAAAAAAAAAAAAAAACGGTAAAAACAATTTTAATTTAATATTTTATTTTATTTATTTAAAAATTTCAATCAAAATGTAGTATACTCTATCGTAATTAAATTTTTTTAATGGCTTGTATGTGTTTTTTTTTTTTGTTTAAAAAAACAAAATCACAGTCAATTTTTGGAATAAATTAAAAAAATTTTTTTTTTTTCACCAGAAAAAAAAAAATATTGAATTAAAAAAAATATATATATTTTCAGTTAAAGTAATTGCGTGGTGTCATTATTGAAAAACAGAAAGTATTATCTCAAAAAGCGTATCTTATTTATACATATTGTTAATTTATATCTATATATGAATATATGTATTTATCCCCTTAACAATATACATATTATATATTTATTATTATAATAATTATTATTTTATAAATTTCTTTTTGAGTATTATATAATATATACCGTAATTAATTAATTATAACATATATATACGTACATATCCAACATTATTCTGTTTTATTGATTTCATTTAATAATAATAATTATATTTGTGTTAAATATATGCTCTATCATAATTATTTATCTGCTGATTTTAATTTAAAAATAAAATAAAAAATAAATAAATAATTGTTTTGAAAAATTATTAAAAAGTAAATTTACGGAATGGAAAACGTATGTAGGTAAAACCAAAAAGAACAGCAGCTTAGTTGATAAATAAAAAAAAAAAAAAGGACAACAACAAAAAAAAAAAACTTTTCTTAAACAAAAGAAATTTAAAATAACAAATCAACTAAGTATCATTAAATGGAACATAAAATGCTGTTACGAAGTGGAAAAATAAAATAATTTATTAAAGTATTTTTGAAAAATGTTAATATTTTTTTTTTTGTTGAAAAAAACCAAAACATAATTTTTTTTTTTTACATACATAAATGTACAAAAATTAATCAAAATCAGAAAAACAAGAAAAACATTTTATTTTTACCTTTTATTTCGTTTATTTTATTATTTTTTTATTTGTATTCAAATATCTTTTTTGAAACATAAAATACATACGTTTTTTAACAATCTATAAATATAATTTTTTTTTTTTTTAATTACATATAGTAACACACGCTTTTATTACAAAAAATACGCCTTTTGTTAAACAACAAAATAAACATTTTTATTTAAATTTTTTTTTTTTCTGAATTAAATACAGATTTTTTTTTTGTTTTGTATTTAACAAGATAATAATTATTTTTATACTTTTGTTTTTATTAAACAGCCACATTTTTCGTTTTTAATTTAAAATAAAATATTCATTAGATAAATATAATTTAAAAAAAATAATAAAAAGATTTTTATACAGAAAAGTGACTTACAAAAAATAATAATAATGAAAATTTACTTATTTATATTTTTATTTTTCAAAGGAAAGCAAAATTGATTTAAATAAAAGAAAATTAAAATTAAAGAGAGTGAGAAGAAGATTTTTATAAGAATAGATTTTATTTAGATTTAAATATTTATTTTAGATTTAGAATAAATTATAAAACAAAAAATACTAAATTTAAAATTAAGTTTTTTATTTTTTTTTTTTTTTAAAAAGAATCATGTAGGGAAATTCATAATTACATCAAATACTTGAAATAAAAAAACTAAATTACGTCATTTTTATGAACTTATCATGTGTGCCAAATCAAACTTTTCAATTGTGACAGCTTTTGACAGTTTTTACTTTGATAGTTGAATAGTTTTTATCAAAACTATATTATTGACTTAATATTGAAATTCTAGACAATTGTTTTTGTACTCTTTCTGTCATACATGCGAATCATTGCACTTTTACTAATTTCGATGTAATTGGTTCACAATTGACAGTTTAATTTGGCATAAAGATTTAATTACAGAATTAAATTTCATTTAATAAAAAAAGTGAAATTTTGTAAATTAATTTGAGAATATGAAAATCTGAATCAGTCAATAACATTTTTCTTACTTAAATTTTAATTTTTATTCAAAATCAGTATTCGAACTACAATTGCAGTATCACACAAAAGAAATTAGCTAAATTTCAATCGTTGTTTAGATTGGAAATGCTAGCGAGAGCTTGGATGAGCGTTTGTAGCTAGAGATAAGCATCACGCACACTGAAAATCACCTCTCATTGCAAAAGGTTAATTTCGAAAGTCCGTATACACAATATATGTATGTGTGGTGTAAAGCAGTATGATTGTCGTACTTGAATTTTTGATTGAGAATAATTACGTTCCTAAGGACGTTCCAAAAACGTACAAGACTACAGTGAATGATGCACACATACTACGTTAATTTCGAAAACCACACATGAATAAAATATAAAATATAAATATTATTAAATTTACTGTAACATTTTTACAGTAAGATGACACGTGGAATTAGAAAAAAAAAAAAACACAATTTCCATAATTAAGAAAAATGTCAACGATGCAGAATTTGAAAAAAAATTCTTGAAATTCTCAATGTTGAATATTATCGAAATTTCGCTTTTATAAAAAAAACACAAACATTCATTTAATCATTGAAAATTTTGTATAAAAAAAAAATCTGTGTAAAAAATTATTAATTTCTTTCTTTAACTTTTTTTTTTTTTTAAATTCTTATTTTTTTAATTTGGTAGTTCTGTGAAAATTTCTATATTATCAATAAATTGCACAAATATCATTTCCTTGAAAATTAAAATTTTTAAAAATTTTTTCAATTAAAAAAAAAAAAATCTCTTTAGAAAATTTACAAACTACATTAGATTTGATTTTTATAATGAAAAAAAATTTAACGATACTTACACACGATTTTCAAATTTGTTTCTACAATAAAAATAGTTTTTTTTTTGTTTTTTTTTTTTTATGAGTGAATCAAAATAAATTAGAAAATGAAAAAAATCAATTGCACACAAAATTCTTTATTACAAATCATAAAAAATTGTATATATACATTAAATTTTGTTTTCTCCATTTCGTCTTTCATATTTGTTTTTTTCATCTTTTACACATTTATGTAAGTTTGTCATTTTTATTTTCTCAACATAGACGAATTTTTTGCTTCAAAAATAATTTCTAGAAAAAAAAAAACCGAAAAAAAAAAAAATGAAATGAAATGTTAAAAACTTATAAATAAACAAATAAAATAAAAAATATATATATATATATTTTTACGATTTAATTGATTATGAAATTATTTATCATAAAAAAATATTATTTTTATAAATGTTCTTTCTTATTTCACATTGATGTAACTTATAGTACATAATATCTTATGATGACGTTATCGTAAACACATTTTATTCTTTTTTGTGGGTTCTTTTTTTTTTTTTTTTATGGATTTATTGATGAAGCAAATAAAGAAAGACATACAAAAAACAACCATTTTCTACTTAAATTAAAAAAAAAAAAAAAAAAGTTAAAATGTCCTTTTCTGTACAAAAAAAAAAAAAAAAAAAGTAAAAGAAATCAATATTTTGTAAAAGAAAAAAATAATTGATAGTTTTTTTTTTTGTTTCTGTTAAAAAATCTTTTACTTCTTCGAGATTACAAGCACAAAAAACAAAAAATATTTAATCACAAAACATGCTTTTTTCGTGTTCTTGTTTGTATTTTTATTTTTTTTTTTCCAAATTGTTATATGCATGCTTGTTATTTTTTGTTGTTGTTGTGTATAGATAAATCTAAATTTGAAATTTATTATTATTGAACATATAGCAGAAAATAGGACCAATATAGGGGGAAAAAAAAAATGTAATAAAACAAAAAAAAAAAAAACAACAGACATTAACAATTACAAAATAGTTGCATGATTTTAATTTATTATTATTGAACATATAGCAGAAAATAGGACCAATATAGGGGAAAAAAAAATGTAATAAAACAAAAAAAAAAAAAAACAACAGACATTCACAATTACAAAATAGTTGCATGATTTTAATTGATTGTAAATATAACTGTTTTATTGATTTTCTATTTATGGTTTTCTCAAATGCTTCTGTGCATTTTTTGTTGTATTTATTTTCTTGAATGTATTTTCCTTTTTTGTTTTTTTGTTTTTTGTTTTTTTTTTCTGTTGTGATATTAATGTCATTTTATGTAATATAGAACAATTTTGTAATGTTTACAAGAATTGTGGTTATTTGACATAGTTCATTCGAAAACAAAAATAACAAAAAAAAACTTTTATGTAATACATATAAGTATAGTATTTTTGTATGTTCTAAAAGAACTTTAGAGAAATTAAAATTGTTATAAGAAATTTATTATTAAGTTTTGTTTCATGTTTTCGATATTTTAAGAAAATTATCGCGATTACTTTGTTAGATGAAACTGCAAAATAATATATATACATATATGTATATATGTATAATTTAATAGGAAGCGCTTTTGTAGTGTATCCTTTTTTTGTTACTTTTCGAAGCATATTATATTTTGACTCGATTCAAAAGAATTTATTTGATTCTTTTTTTAGATGTAAAATCAATTTCCACAATTTTGAATACAAACAGACAGATCTTATAGTACACCATTTGGCTTGCCAGATCTGTTTTAACATCTATATTGTCTCTTATTAGATGATCATAATACTTTTATCAGGCAGAATATCTGACATAGAAGAAAAAATCGAGCATATTTTATCTTATATGTTTTAAACCCTTCTCATAATTTTCAGAAGTTAAAATGTGGCATCTATCAACACTTTCTTTTTTTACTCTTATAACTTTTCCCTGCCCTTTTTCCATCTTCACGTGCCAACGATGTGCTAATAAAAGTATAGTATAAAGGAATATCCCTAGATTTTTGGCTTATAAATTTAAAAAAAAAAAAAGAAGAAGAAGACGTCAATCGTACAAATTGAAATAAGAATATAATAGATATAAATAAAAATGTTACGAAGATTAACATAACCACAACCAAACCATAATTAACGTATCGATTTCAGAGTAACTAAGGATAATAGGAGGAGAACCATTTTATATTGATTGATTATTATTATCTAATATTTTGTTTATTATTATTTTTTTTTTGCCTTTAGCTATGCTCCACGAGTAATCTTCTTAAGTGTAATTCTGATTATGTAAATTTCAATATTTTCGAGTATCTATGTATGTTATATTTTAAAAATGTTTACTTTGTAAAAAAAAAAATCCCTCTTTTTTTAAATAATGCTTTTTTATTTACAAAAGAATTATTTTCTATTTTTATTTTCAGTTTTCAAAACAAACAATAATAATGTTTGATATCTTTTATTTTTTTATTTTTTTTTAATTCCCATAGACAATATTAATTCAGTTCGAAAATTTAATCATGAAATCAATCGCGTTCATTTTAATTTATTGGTATTTTTCTTGTTAATTTTTGTTTTTCATTATAAACATACACGTGAACTAACTTAAAACATATTCCTTAAATAATAGATCTATTACCTAAATACTTCTTTTTTTTTTATATAAACATCATGTAGGTGTTTTAAATATATAATTTATTTGATAACAAAAAATCACGTTGTTTTACACGCAATCGATTAAAAAAGAAAAATCAAACAAAAAACAAACGAAAAAAAAAAACAAAGAGAAACACAAAAACGTAAATATACAATAAAGTCATATAAGTACCATATAAAGAATTTACATATGTATTGCTCGCGTTGTTCATATTTTTCTCTTGTTCCTTATCAATATCTTCATCATTTTTTTTTTCTCAAGTAAAAGATTAAAAATAAAAAACATTTTATATAAAATAAACTCAAAATTCAAATATGAAATTATTTTTTAATACTGTTTATTTATTTTTTTTTTTAAATTGCACGAGTATCCTTAAAAGTTTACGTATCTCATCTTCTTCTTCTTCTTCTTCTTTTGTTTTTCTTTTATTCCTACTCTTTTATTGTTTTTTTTTTATCAACAATTAAATTAAGTTTTATTTGAATTTGGTTTATAATCAATGTTTACTAACTCATTTTCTTATAATTCTTTTAAACATTATCATATATAACGGTATATGTACATATGTATGTATGATTTTCTTATAATGTATATTTTACGTTTTATATCTTCCAATCAGACTGATTAATTAAAAAACTTTTCTTCGTTATGGTGTTTTTTTTTCTTCTTCTATCTATTTTAGAATATATTCTATGTCTGGTTATATTACACACACACATACAGAATATGGATCTTAAATAATCATAATAATAAAAACCACAAACATAAATTCATAGTATTAAACGGCTTTTTCACTTCTATACAAAAAAAAAAAGGAAGAAGAAAAAGAAAACACAAAAATCCTTTTTATAAAAAAAAATAAAAAGAAAAAAAATAGATATTATTGGAAAATATCATCATGTACAGAAACATTGAATAGAAGAAAAATCTATCTATATAGTTTGCAAAAAAGATAACAGGAATATCTTACATGTACATATGTATCTATTTATATTATGGAATATTGTTTGAATAGAATGAAGGTAATCGAAAATAGTGTAGCTAGGTATCTATTTATTATTATATAATAATATATACTCATAATACTCATATAAAATAAAAGGAATATAATAGAGGAAATGGGATTAGCGTGTTCATATAGAATTCAAGATTTTCTTTCATTGATAATGAAAAAGTTGATTATTGTTACATATACACCTATTTTTTTTTTTTTTTTTTTTTGGTATTATTATTTTTTTTTTCTTCTATTATTTCGTATATGTGATACATTTTATATGTGTGTTATTAGAAAATTCTAGTGTATAGAAAATTATCATTATTGTTATTAAAATGTACTCATTAATGTGAAAAGAAAGAAAGAAAAGATATCAGCAGGATAGAAAATCTTAATTATGTATGTAAGTGAACAACAAAAATGAGATTTTCATTTTTATTTTTTTTTTCTTTTCAATCTAATATATTTTTCATATTATATTTTAATGGGTTTTTTGGATTTGTGGGATAAAAGAAAAAAGAAAGAAGGTATACATATCTCAAATCACAATTTTCAAAATGTATTTAATTTTATTTGTCTTTAATCTAATAACGAAGGAAATCATGGAAATTAACTTGTCTTTTTGTGTTATGTTCTATATAGGTAGTGTATGTTTAGAATGTGGTTTAACTTTTATTATTATATACTTTTATTAATTTATTTTCTTTTTTTTTCTTTTTTTTTTACATACATATTTTGCTTCAAGTAAACAATTTTTGTTATTTAATTTTTTCTTAAAACATTGTAGTATAATTATCCGGAGATGTTTTGAAAATTATCAGCTTGAATTTTAATCCTACTGTGGATTTTAGTTATGAAAAGTCATTTGAAATTTACCTTGTAAAAATTGTCTTTATTTTTAGAAAATTGTTAAGTTTAGATTTAAAGTTTTTAAAATAGAATTAAGGTATAATGAACCTTATCATTGAAATTTTGCAGTTTATGTTATATTGTAATTATATTTTACTGTACGTTTCAAAAACATGTTACAGTGAAATACAGAATTTTAAAGAACATTTTTTTTTACACTGTAAAGTGAGTTAATGTAATCTGAATACCAGTTACAATAGTATCTATGTATAAAAGTAGTATGAAAGCTAATATTCCCTGTATCTTAATCTTAATCTTAAACGTAATCTAAAAATAACTTTTCATAGAGCAAATTTTTAGAAAATCAATAATCGTCAAAATTTATAAATTTTTTTTCAAAAAACAAATTAAAAACAAAGAAACATTTTCCAATTTTTCAGAAATAAGTAAAATCCGTTATTATTATTTTCTATCAGGTTTTATATGGACCAAGTTTCACGTTATACATATTATTATGTAATATACTATTCACATTACATTTATACATATAAAGTACATATATGAGCAAATCTTGGAAGTTTTAATTTGAATTTATGAAAATTGACAATAATGTTAATTTGTGAATTTTAAATGAAAATTATATGAAAAAATATTTTACAAATTTAAATTTATGTGAAATCTAAACATATAGAATTTTTGTGTATTTAAATATAATTATGAAATAGATTTTAATTATATTGTGATGGTTTCAATTACAATTTGAAAAATTCATAAAAATTATTTCTATATACCTTCTAAATTTTACCTTTTATGTTATTAAAAAGTATTATTGTTAAATAAAAAATTTATAGATAACGTGTGGTAAGAGAAATTTTTGGGATTATTCATGCATTAATTGTGATTATATCTTTGTGAATAATTAGCTAAAAAAAAATACATGATTATTTTTCATTATAAAAATAATATTTTTATCTATCTACCGCCCACACAAAATATAAACAAAAGTTATAATGAAAAAAAAAAAAAAAAGTTTTATACACATGAATATTTTATTTTTAATTTTAATTAAAATATCATTCTATCATTTACAAATAATGTTGTATTTTTTATTTTTATTTTTTCGTATGAGAATAATTGTTTAAAGGTAAAAACATTTTAATTATTTTAATAAAAAATACCATTAAAAATTGTTTATATTAATTTTTTTTTTATATTGATATTAATATTTCATTATATTCAATTTAAATAACATGTGAATATGTACATTTGTATGTATGTGTATCTATATGTGAATATATTATTCTAAAATTTGAAAAACAAACAAGAACATTGAATCATATTAGAATCTCAATATTTCTATGAAAATTTTTACGAATCAAAAAAAATCGAATATAGATTAAATTAAAAAAAAAAATTATCACAATTATGTAATTGAAAAAAAAAAAAAAATCAAACCAAAAAAAAAAAAAAATATTGTATGACTGAAGGAAATTTAATACACTCGCTCAAGAATTTTCACATATTGATATATGCATAATAATCATCCGATTGTTTACATATATTCAACAATAATGTTTTATTTATAAAACAATAAAATTTTTTCCACCCACTTACATATAACTCATACTTACTTTATTTCTTTGTACCTTTTTCTTTGTTTTTACTCTTTTTTTTTTTTTTTTAATATTTTTTTTTTATTGTACACAAGAATTATATACATTGATACAGATATACACGCATATTCTTGTATAAAATATATACCAACATTTATAATATATAATTTTTGTTCGCCTATCAGATTCATATTTATGTTTATAATTTATGAGCAAATAAATTTATGAAAATTTTCAATACATCTTCTTACGTACGTATAGTATATTATATATACCAAAAAATGGCAAAATAATAATAATAATTAATGCTTTATGTACAATAAATACATAAAATTAATATATTGAAATTGTATATCTTTTATATCAACAATGACGTATTATTATTTATTGAATATTATTCATCATTGATTTGTTATTTGTTTCTCATATACATATACATATGTATATATATTTCGATGTAAGTAACAAACATTTTGTATACAATTATAATGAAAAGGGGTAAAGTTCACCATTCTACAGAATTGAAAAACAATAAAAATGAACAAGAAAAAAAAAAAGATGGAGATAATAACAAACAAAAAAAAAAGATACAATTTATATGTAAGGTAAATGTAATATTACTAATGCATTTTGAACATTGATTCTTGATATAATTATATTATAGTATTTTAGTAAATGATGTTAATAATTTGATATTAAATTAAAGAGTGTGTCTTATTAGTTACCATTGTGGTCCATCATATCCTTAAATATAATATATATAAAAGATGAAATTTGACTGTGTTATGTTGTGTTGTAGATTTATTCTTCATACATATAATTATGGTCAAAAGAAATTTTCTTAAATTAGATTAAAAATAATTATCTATTTTTTTTTGTTGTTGTTTTCTTTTCTTTTCTTGTTTTAATAAAATTAATCGAATAATAAATTTCATTCATTTTATATATGTATATTATTTAATACATACATATGTATGTACATAAGTATATACAGTGTAATTTTAACAAGGATAATGTATTAAATCTCAATTAATTTTAATTAATTCAATTTATTAGAATGACTGACTTTTCATGATAGAATTTATTTTATATACTAATTGAGTTTTTTTTTTTTTTATTTGTTGTGTTCGAAAAGTAAAGGTGGTCTTTTTGGTCACGGTTTTAAGGGTATTTCACACAATATACAGGTTTTTTTTTGTTTTTTTTTTTTTTTTTGTTTATCATGATGAAAATTTAGTAAGTGAGTAGTCCTTCTACTTAACAAATATACCAAAATTGAGAAAATATAATTCGATTAAATATTATCTAAAAAGAAAAGTAACAAAAAAAAAAAATATTTTTAATTTAATTTTTTCCTAAATACGTTTTAGGAAAAATTAATTCAAATTAGTGTCTTTTAAAAATTAATTTCTTCTAGAAAGCTATTTTATTATTTTTTCATGAGAAGTTTAATATGATAAATTTTTGATTCATTAAAATTCGTTTTTTTGTTTTCGTTTGAATTTTATTAAAAATAAGATTTTTTTTTGTTTAATTAGCAAATGTCTCGTTTTTTTACCTTAGCTATTAATTTATTTTTTTAAATTAACATGTTGTTTTTGTTTCAGGAACTTTTTTTAATATAATAATGGTAGCTATTCTGTGTGTATTTAGCAGTTTCTGCTAATTTGACATTCTGCTAACTTTCATACAAAATTTTGACAGCTCTTAAAAAAATCTGCTAAGACAAAAATTGGTATTCTGCTTCAAAAAATTAACAGAAAAACCTGCTAACTTTTCTGCTAACTAGCAGGTGCTATTTTCGAGTTCGTTATCGTTTAAGTTTTCTGCTAACTTCTGTCATTTTTAAGTTTTGCTACATAAATACTAAATATAATAAAATGGATTATTTTTTTAATGTTAATTACACAAATCTATATAAATAAATATGAAGTAATTAACTTGATTTTCATTTTTTTTTTATTTTCATTTACAAATTTATTCAATTACAAAATGTAAACAACAGATAGTGTATAGTATAAACATTGGTGGTTGTAACAATTGTAACTATAGTGTGAGTGTATTATTCTCTTGGTCAAATTATTTTAGATGATTCTTACTATACCGAGCTGGGAAAAAATATTCCAATATTTTTAAAACGAGCACAAAAAAACTGGTTTAATTACCTAGTGTAGAAAGGCAAAAAATTTCTTTAAAGTGACATTTGTTAGCAGATTTCGAATTTCTGTTGACAGCTTCATAAAGATTTCGAAAAATATTTGTGACCAGAATATGAATTTTAAAGAATCTGCTACCATCTCATTCTGCTAACTTTCTTAGCAGAAAAATCTGCTAACTAAAGAATATGTACAGAATAGCTCCCAATATGTGGAAATTGCATTGATTACTTCATCTCAATGAGCATGAACACATTTAGTTGTTGTTACAACGTCGCAAACCGGTTATAAAACCTGTTTTTACAACTGCTCAAGCCACATCTAAAGGTGGCACGACCAGTTGTAACGAGAGTATGTGTATTACAACCGTGAAGCTGAAATTATTTTGGATGATTTCTTACTATACCAAGTTGGGAAAAATTATACCATTATGTTACTCCCAGCGCAACAATAACCGGTTTAACCACCAAGTGTACAACTGGTTTTTTTTTTTGCCATGCAATAATTTCACGTTGTCGTTGATGAATTCAATCACGTTGTGGGTGGAAGGCAATATGAGAGTTTTGTTTTTATTAATAAAAAAAAAAATAATTAAAAAATTCAGTTGATTTGAAACTAACGATGGCAAAATAAAATTTAAAAAAAAAGAAAGAAAAAATGTATGTTATCAAAATTTGTTTAATATTCCACTATGATAACATTTGTAGGTTATACCAGTCATATTGATAAAAATCGTTCTTAGTTGTTGTTGTTGTCTTTCTTCATTTCGTACACAGTACACAAATACAATTTTAATTTTCTCAATATATCTAACATCCCTTGACTCATGTCTTTTAAATTTATTTTAAGTTAATATTACCATAAATTGAAGTCGATAAAGAATATTAGGTAAATGTCATTATATCAAATGAAAATTGTCAATATTGACATTGATAAGAAATCCTTTGTGATTTCTGTCGATGCAACATTTCTCTTTCAATGTTTTAAAATTACGTTCTTTTTGAAGTTTTATATACCTACATACCTACATATATATATATTTTTTAAATTTATTTTTCAACTCAAATGGAATTTGCTAAAGCAAAAAAAAAAATAGGAGTAGCTATATTAAAATTATTTTTGACCAACGAAAAAGTAATTGAGAAATGATAAAAAGTGGGTGATTACTTTTATGTTTTATTACCATTTTGTAATAAAAAAATTTAGAAAAAAATCTACGTAACTATTTTGTTCTTCTTCCAATATAAATATGTATACCTAATATACATAATATGTATACATATATGCTATATACATAATGTTCACCTTATATGTATTATAAAAATTTTCAAGCACTTTTCAAGTAATGCAAAAATAAAATTGTTGACATTTTCACATCTTTTACCCTTTGTAAAACTCACACACATACATCCTCAATCACATATAAAGGTACATATATATTATATGTATAATACTCAACAATAATATATGATGTGTTTAAATTTTTTATTGATGTTGACATTGATGCTTACACACATATTTTCATAAGTGTACATTTTATATAAATAATATCCATATAATTTCTTTCCGTTTCTCTTTTTCTTTTTTTTTTTTAAAAACTTTTTCATGTTTTTTTCTTTTTCAAAATTTGTTTTCAACCGTCATTCAAATTATAAGAAAAAAAAAAGGATTTGATGACATTTGAAGGATAATTATAATAATACACCTTTCGTTTGTTGTGTATTTTCTCTTAGTCTTTTTCTAATATTTTTTTCCTTTCTTCCTTTACCTTTATGAAGGATTATTTTGTTTTTTTTTTCAGTTTTGTTTTAGTATTTCTGTTGAACTCCAAAACCAATTACATAATATTTGAGTTTTCATATGAAAAATTTAGATAAAAAAAAAGGTTAATGTGGAGGAGGAAGGATGATGAGTAAATGATAGATAGACAAGGAATATTTAAAAATTATAGAAGACGAATTTTTTAAAGAATCAAAGAATAAATGGAAAAAAAAAAATTTAACAAATCAAGAAAAGAAAAGATCAAATTAGATTCCATTATCCTTTTTATTTTTTTAGTTTAAAAAGGATCCACTTTTTAAGGTTTGAGTTTTGTGAATTTTATTGAAATATTTTGTATTAAGGATATGTAAAGCCATTGTTGGATACGATATATGTAATCTCATAAAGTGCGCTAAAAAGCTTGTTCGTAACTTAACGTGAACGTCAAAATTTAACAAAAATTTCTGTTTGAACACGAGTTTAGAAATAGCATAGGACTTCATTCAAACGGAAATGATTAAGTCCAAAAAGACATAAATTTAACTTTGGACTACTTGTTTATTAGAATTCTAATTGTACTGAAAACTGAAAATTTAGGATCTAAAGAAATCTAATTTAAGGTGTAAGATTACTGAAAAATTGTCGAAAATTTCCATAACAAAGAGCATTTAATATACACTCATTGTTTTTATAGAAAATTTCGATGAGACTAACGTTGCATTGCAAAATAAAAATCGAAGGATTTTCTGTTAAATATTTTATATCGATAAGACACAAAATTTCGTCGTTAAGGACAACAACAAGCTACGTCGGTTAGTTTGAAAAAAGCCCTGGAAAAAAACAGATTCAATTTCAATTAAAATTAGTTTACACAAATAAAATTCAAAAAAAAAAAAAAAAAAGGTAGAATGATCATCTTTCCTCATTTTCAAATATATTAGAAAAAAAGGAAAAATTTCTCTTTTTTGGAAAATATAAAAAAAATAAGGATTTTTTTTTTATTCTTCTATTCTTCCTAAGAATACTTAAAATTAATCTAATCAGTTCAATTTTATTTTCATTCTATTTAATATTTTCGTAAATTCCTTCTACTTTTTTTTTTTTGTATCTTATCTTTCCTTAAATTCCGATATTATCCTTATTACTATTTTTTTTTTTTTACTTTTGAACCTTTCAAATACGTGAAAAAAGAATTTCTTCGTTATTTTTAAACATTCGAATACTTTTAGCACACATTTTTTATTATATGATACATACATACACATACATACATATGTATGTACATACATATAGGGTATATTTTATTAAAATTTCTATCATGTATGAAAATCAATTCTATTCATTGATACGTTTTCATCATCATTTTTACTTTTCTTCTAAATTTTTTTTTACTTCACTCCTTTTTTTTTATTTTTTATTTATAAGACTCATGCTGTGCGTTGTACAGGGGGTGTAAGTATTTCGTTTCCGTGATGTATAATATTTTTTATTTTCATTTTTTTTTTTATTTCAATACAAATGTAAATATTTCACATTTATATGTATTTAAGTTGTCTGTCATCCTTTTTTGCAAAAAACGAAAAAAAAAAATAAAATGAAAAAAACAAAAAAAAAAAGGAAAATTTTTTGAAAACATTTTGAATACATTCTTCTTCCTTTTAGTCCGCAAATTACATATAATCTTTGATTGCTATCTCCAACACAGTTTATTTCTATAGAAAATCTAAGAATAAAAAAAAAAAGAGAAAAATTAAATGAAAATATATAAAAAATAAAATATAAATATATATGTATACATATACGAGTATGTATGTGTGTGTGTGTGTGGCTGTACGGGAATATATTAAAGGCAAAAGCAAAATTAAAAAACAAGATTTAGACAAGAATGATATAAGAGATTTTCCACATGACATCATGTGTACTTTTGTTCAATAGATAATAATATATCAGAAGTACCATATATGCTTTGGTATATGTACATATACTTTAGTGCCACATATATGAGTATTTATGTAGGCATAAATCATATGTATATGTATCTATGAAATTAAATAAATCATATATACTCGTATATAGTATGTGCGTGTACAGATATAAATTTAAATCCCTTAAGGATTAACCTCAAACGGAATATTATGAAATGAAAGCTTTTAGATGTTTAAGAGAACCGGAAGTGAGATGTAAAACGTGTCTTTGCAACTAGAAAAGTAATTACAGCCGATGCTGCTGTGTGTTACATTTATATTCTCTGATGAATTTTCGTATAATATCGCAAACCAAACGAAAAATAAGATGAAAATGAATATATAGTATATATAAAAAAAAACGTAGAAAAAGCAAAAAAAAAAAAACAACATATAAAACGGAAATAAATGATGATGAGAAAAAAGAAGAAAATTAAAAAGTTATAAGAAAATTTTTTATGTATCTGGTGGTTTAAAATTTTTTCTAACACACACACACATGAAAAAAATTTCTTATCTCTATCATATTTTATTGGTTTATAAATATATATATCAAATAAAAATATTCTTTTGTTTTGGTATATGTATTAATTGAAAATCCTTTACACATTTTTTTTTTCTATACATAAAAAAAATAACAATAGATTTTCATAAATCCGGATGAATATACATATAATATTTTTTGATTTTTCATTCAAAAAAAAAAAAAAAAACGAAAAACGAAAAACGTAAAACAAAAAAAAAAAAATGCTTTGGTTTATGGGAATTTTAGAGAATTTTTTGTGTGCGTTTTCATGGGAAATATGTATTATGAAAAAAATTAGATTGTTTTTTATTAAATAAATTTTATACACCAGAAAAGAGCATTTTCTCTACACAAAAAAGGAAAGCTTTTTTGTGTGTCTGTGTGTGTATATATACTAAAAATTGAAAATATCGTACATAATAATGTTATTTTTGAATAATTCATGATTAATCGAATAGAAATAATCAAAATATTCCATAAACTATGAATTTAAATTTTATATTAAAAAAAAATAACTTGAAATTAATTAATGTAAACAAATCAATCGATTGAATTTTTAAAATTCATGTAATAAAGATGCTTTTAAAGAAATTAAATAAATTTATGATGGAATAGATATTTGATTTCGATTATAATGATTAAAATATGAGAATTTATTCTATGTGTATTGTAAAAAAGATAAATTTTGTACTATAGATTCAAAATTATTGAGAATAGAAAATATTCATATGGTCTGAAATTTCAAGAATATTTTTCTAGTATAATTACGAAAGGAAAATTAATTTTTTTTTTTTAAACTGTTTTAACATTCGAATTTATGGTAATACGTTTTCGTCTAAAATTACTCTTGAAAATTTAAATATTTCTGGATCCTGTTATGCAATTGGTCTTAACTGTAATTCATAATATAATATAAGTCTTATTATTTCATTTTTTAAATTAATTTAAAATATCTATTGGAACTTATTTATTCCAAAGCTATCTAAAACTCATAAAAATTATTACTAAAGAATTCATTTTTTTTCCATTTTGTAATCTGTGAAACACAAAATCTAAATCATACTTATAGTATTTGTTTTTCAGATCGAAAAGATTTATTTAAGACAATTGGGACAATTTTAACAATTTGAACAATTCGGATAATATTGTGTATTTATCTTTATAACAGTTTTTTTTTCTTTTGAATTTCTTAATGGAAAAAAGATAAAAACCACAACATAACTTTATTACCACCCATTTTATTTCGGATCTTCTATAGACATTATATATATAATTAACAATAAAAACCTTGACATTATTGTGAAAAGCTTAAATCAAGAATAATAAATAATTAATTGCCATTGTTATTATGAAAACAATGAGCTACATTATTGATGTATATTGTTTATAAAATTTAAAACCGCATTGGATTGAAAAAAAAAAAAAAAACATTTTTATATTGTTCGATAATTCATAAAAAAAAAAGGAATGTATGTGTGTGTGTGTGGAAAAATTATCCTTCATTGTATTCCTGTTTTTTATATTAATTTTAATTAATATTATATTTCATTAAATATTTGTGCTTTTTGTATTTTTGTTGTTGTTTTTGTTTTCTGTTTTTTTTTTTTCTGTTCTTTTTGTTTCTTTTGTTATTGAAAAATTAAATTCAGTTGTTATCAATATTTCTACAAAATTTCGCTATCAAAAAATTTAATGTATTTTAATTTTGATTATTTTCTTCATAAACAATAAAATTATCACTGTTTTAATGATCTTAAAACTCCAAAGCAATCTTACAAAAAAAAACTAAAAAAAAAATAAATAAAAAAAAAAATAAATAAAAAAAATATAACATAACAAAAACATATGAACAATAGAATATATACTTTATTATTAATTTAGTAAATTGAAAATAAACAAAAAAAAAAAATAAAAATAAAAAATTTCAAAAGAGAAAACATTTCTAATAGGAAATATTTTCGAAAAAAAAAAGAAAAAAAGAAAAATGAAAACCAAATTGTATAGATAGAATTTTTTTCTCTTCATAATTTATTTTTAATGTTTTTTTTTTAAATTTCAAATAAATCATTTTTTTTTTTTTTTTTTTTTGTAGAAAAATTCAATATCACTATCAATTTTATTGTTTATTCATATTGTGTAACATTGTTTAGATATATTTTTATTCTCCAACATATTTTCATTTTTTATTTATATTTTTTGTTGTTGTTAGAGAATAATTGTATTTTATCCTTTTCATTTCAATTTATAAAGTCTGATTGATAAATATTTTAGGCCCCAAATGTATTATCATTTTTAATTTACTATCTTCTATATAACTTTTAATACATATATGAACATTTTTTTTTTCCTGTTATTGTTTTATTTTTTTTTTTCTAAATGCTTCACAAGTCAAACGTCAACAGTTTTTCATTCTAATTTTTCAACATTTATGTATTTTTTGTTTTTTGTTTTTTGTTTTTTTTTTTTCTTTTCAAGGGAATATGTATGACAATACTATGTTCGGTTGGTGTTTCATCATCACTATAAAATTTCATTATATGTACCAACAAACTTTTGTTTTTTTCTTCATAAATATTGTTTGGAGTTCAACCACCCACAATTTCTCATTTCAAAAATTTTAAAATATTATAAAATTGTGTTCATTCTTGTTTATTTTTTCCTTTTTCATTTCTCATATGTACAATTTATCCATTAATATGAAAGTGTAAAAATTGAAGAAAAAAAAAAAAGAAAATGATAAAAATGAAAAACAAAAAAATTTATCATACAAAATACACATGAGAATTTACCCCTAATCACCACCTGTCGACCTTATGTTTCATATATTTTTCATAATATAACAGTATAATAAAAAACTTTTTTTTTTTGTTTTTTGTTTCGCAAAATCATACCTATACTTTTTTGCATTTTTTTTTTTTATATTATGTATATATTGTTTACCTATACAAGTTTAGTAAGTAGACATATTATTGTATTATAACTTCTATGCCACATATTACACACAAAATACACAAAAATTTTATAGGTAGATATATATATTCAGTTGGGGGTCGAAAAATGTCAAAAATAAATTGAGCAAACGCATAATAAAATTTATTTTTATTTATTTTCGATATTTACTTTTTTTTTTGGTATATGTTTATATTCATTTGTTTTTTTTTTCTTTGTTCCTTACCACTTCACTATATAGTTAACTAATACAATGCTTTATGACAGGATGGATCATAAAGCACTTAATAAAAATTTTTTTTTTTGCAAAAGATTATCTTATTTTAAGTGATTTTGTTTTAAAAAAAAACTGGAACAGTGATTTTAAAAAAATTTTTTTCTGGAAGATTTTCTAATTTGATTCTATTTTTCGAATAAAAAAATCCTTTATATTTTACAATTATTCGAAATTTTCGATTTATTTAATAGGAGTATTATCTAACATGCTTTAGCAAAGCCTAAAAAATAACAGTTTCTTAAAAATACATGGTGTTATTGAAAATTTAATTTTTTTTTGGAAGAAATATCATACGATTGTATTTAGAAAACAAAGTAGAAAAAGGATGTTTTGAAAAGTTTTACTCTGAATAAATATTTTTATTTTTTGCACTATGTACTTGAATTTTCAAGATAAATCCATTATTTGAAAAATTTACAAAATTCTGTAATAAACAGAACCTCTGCTATATGAAAATAGAGACTGCCATGAATATCAAAGGATCTTTTTTTACAAAATCTCAAAAGATATAAATTTTTTCAAATTGTTACATTTTTACAATTTATAATTTAGACGGATAATTATCAGTTACAACTGGGAATATGTATATTAATTTTCTTTTATTTTGCAATTGTCTAAATTAATTGAATAAAATTTAAAATATATTTTCGGTCTAAAATTTTCTAAATTATTATTATTTTTACCAGACACCCTCTTCAATATACTTTTAAAAATAAATTGTTGATTTTTTATGTAAATTTGTAACATTATTTGTATGAAAAATTTTCTTGGAATAAAAAATATTTCACCTTTTATTTCGATTTGATTTTTCTTCTTTTCGTTCTTTTTTTTTTCCTGAAAAAAAAAAAAAAAAACAAAAAATAAATAAAAAATGTAAAAACATGTACGTAAATTTTTCACATCATAAGAAAATATATATGTAAAACAGTTAATATTAATACATACCATAAATCTACATGATTTTGATAAGATATATGTATTTGTAATGTGTGGTATATAGTTTGTATTACGTTATTTTTCATTTTTTTCTTCTTTTTTTGGTTTTTTTTTTTGCCTTTTCTCTTCCTTATGATTTTTATTTTTACGAAATTTTTGTATAATATAGTGAAATTGTCATGGTAACTGAAAATAAATAATAATAATGAGCAAATAAAAATTTTTATACAACAATAACAACAACAACAACAACAACAACAACAACAACAACAACAACAACAACAACAAAAAGAGGAAAATATTTATATAGGAAAAGAAAGTAATATCCTTCAATTTAAAATATGAATATGACAAAAAATATATATTTTTCATAATAGTTCGCTTCAATAAAGGATAATATATTATGTAATACAATTTGTATAAATTTTCTCACCAGTAGACTTTCATATATATATGTACACCTTTTTTTCCTATATGACGTACATAATATGTATGTATGTATGAAAAAAAAAAAAATATTTATTTGTACATTTTTTTTTTTGAATGAAACATAAAAATAATATTTTTGCAAAATATGAAAAAAATTGTTAAATATACATATTTCATAATATATGTATGTACATATATATATTTTTAATTTAAAAAAAAAAAAATAAATAAAGAAATACTGCATAAATTCATATGACATATGATATTATGCACCAGGATATTTTTTTTTTTCACTTATTTTTGAAAACGTATATATTGGAACTAATTTTTTTCTCTCCATGTTCCAATATTGATATTTTTAATTTTTTTATTTTATTTTTGGTTTTTTTTATACATAATCTCAAATGTGCATTGGAAATACATACATATATGTAGGTACCTACATACATATGTATATCATGTATTCTATTGCAAAGAACGTAAAAAAAAAAAAACAAAATAAATTACATTATGTCTCCGATTTTTTTTTTGTTCATAAATTTCATTTCAAGCACATTATTTATTTATTTTTATTATTTTTTTTTATAAAAGGAATAAGTCATAAATATGTAGCTATATATCTATACTTTGAAAATAAAAAAAAACCAACAGTACAATAAATATATTAATTCGAATTAATTATATTTTCCTTTTATCTTTTATGTATGTGTTTATTTGGGTTTTTTTCGTTACCCTCTGTATGTTGCTGTTTTTGATCTTTATTTTATTTATTTATTTTTTTTTGTGAAAAAACAAATGTCCTTTTTAGTAAGTTTTTTTTTTTTTTTGTTTATTTCATCTGATGAAATGTAATTTTTTTTTAAAAATATTTAAAATAACACAAAATAATAAAATTGAACAAATAAAAATCTCTGTTTTATACAATTTTTAAAATATTCAAAAAAACAAAAAAAAAAAAACAAAAAAATGAAAATTTTTTGTTGTTGTTATTTTTTTTTTACCTGTAATTTAATCAATTATAAATAATAAATAAAATAGGTGTTGTAGATGCATCATCATAAAATATTGCTGCAATTATAAAAATTAAATTATATATATTTTTTTTTCATTTATTTTATGCTACTTTTTTTTTCGGACAAAAAATTTAATTAAAAATTTTGTTTTAACAGAAAAAAAATAAAAGGAAAATAAAGCTCAAATTGAATATATATATGAGAAATTTAATTTTTATGGGCTTTTAAAAATAAAAAAAAAAAACAGATTAAAAATGGTATGTAAATAGAATTGGCCTTTTTTTTTTTAATTACATAATTTAAAATTTTTAAAGTAATTGATAGCACTGCAAGTGCAAATGAAAAATTTTTTTCAAAAAAGAATTGGATCCTTTTTTATTTTTCATTTTTTAAAAATAATTATTAAAATGTTTATTATGAAATTCATGTGTTTTTTTTTTTTTTTTTTTGGTTAGAATTAAAAGACTGTCTTAGAACTTAACTTGTTTATTAGTTAAAATTTAAGTCTTTTTGTTGTTCTATCAAATTCGAACTTACCGCTGTATTGCCATGTTTCAACGAAATTTGTTGATGACTTTTTATCGCTGTAACAGTGTTTCTAGCCTAAATTTCAAAAAACCTACGAGTAATATAAAATTTTTCATGTTCTTCACGTGAGTTGAATTAGGTGGTTGGATTAGCAGATTTAATTGTATAGCATTTTTGATTTACATACATATATCAGAATTTCCTTTACTTCGATTGAAATACATCTTCAACATTTTAAAAAACAAGCTCAAAAAACGATTGAAATTTTACGAAAACAAGTGTAGGAGGTTTGAGTATTCTTCATCAATGATTTAGGTGGTAACTGAGAACAGCAAACGACATGGCATTCGGTAGCTCAGTGGTTAGAGCATTTCTCCGGCAAAGAAAAGGTTCCGTGGTTCAATTCCCGGCCGAGTCGAATGTCGTTTTTTTCATGTTTTTCAGTTACTACACAAGATTACTGTCAGTAACTTTAGGATAGATTTTTCGTACTTTTGAAAAACTGTTATTTAAAAAAAAAAAAAAAAAAAAAAAACTATGTATTTGCTCTTTATGACCTTTTTTGACCTTTTATCAATGAATTTTTGTTGGGTCGTGATAGTTTTATATGTATATTATATTTCTACTTGATTAAATTTAACCTGTGACTTGTAATCAACTGGTAATACACAACATGACCTTTTGTTATTTAGCTTTAGGCTTACATACGTTTAACAGTACTTTAATATCCTTTATTTTATTTTTGGCTTAATATTTAATATTTTATTTTTTAATATGCTATGCATTATATATTTACTAAAATTTTAAACGTACAAGATTAATTTCCTGTTGATTTCACGTATCAAATATTCTATGTTTTTATTTTTTATTTTTGGTCTTTTCTTGTATTTTTTTGTTTTCTAATTTTTATTTTTATTTTTTTTTTGAAAATGAAATTGTTATGTATGTGTAACCGCTGTAATTATTCAAATTAATTTATTATATGTGTAAATTTTGTTAGTTATAGTTAACATTTTTTGTTTTTATTATTATTATTTTGTTTTTAATATTTAATATACACTCATGTAGGCACATCGTAAATTATAAAACTTGACATTTATAGTAAAAATGTAAAATGACACAATACAAAACCACGCAATATTTTTTACTATGAAAAAAAAAAAAAAAACTTTACAACAAACATAAAATTCGTAAATATATGTAAATATGTTGTTTTTTTGTTAAAACTTATTTTACATGCATGCTCCTGTTAAATTAATTATGAATATACATAATATACATTTTTTTTTTGTCATATAATTATTATATATTCAATTTCATTCATCTTTCACACATTTTATATAATATTATTTGCTTTCATTATTATAAACTCGAAAAATTTTCATAACATTAACAACAACAAAAAAAATTCAAAAAAAAAAAATATATATGAAATTAGAAAATGTATAATATACAAAAAATCATCATCAAAAAAAAAAAAAAAGTAATAACATGCTAATTGCATGTTAATCATTTAATAATTTATTATCATTTAGAAAATAAGTTAAAAAATAAATTATAATTAATTAATTAAATTTTTATGTATTAAAAAAAAAATTACTAGATTATTTAAAAAAAAAAAAACAAAATATTTCTCTTTTTTGTTAAAAGTTATTTACTAATTTTTTCATATTTTTTTCTTTTTATTCCAAAAAAATTCAAAATGAATGAAATATTTTTTTTAAAAAAATTGTTTATTATTTAATAAACAAAATATTGAAAAAAAAAAAAAAAAATAGGGATCAGACGTACCAATTTATATATGGTACGAAAATTATCCTACACATAGTGGAGAAGGTTACGAAGGACGTGTATCACGTGTATCACCAGATTCACCATTTGGTGCTGCATCACTTAACTTGACCAATATACAAGAATCGGATCAAGGATGGTACGAATGTAAAGTTGTATTTTTAAATCGTGATCCAAAACAGCACAAAAATGGTACTTGGTTCCATTTAGATGTACATGCACCACCACGTTTTAGTGTTACACCAGAAGATATTATTTACGTTAATTTAGGTAAGTTTTATGAATTTTTTTAAAAGTAATTTTTCAAATTTGTTTGCTATTGAATTATTAAGGGTTTAATCTTACAATGAAATAATACTATAACCTAAATGACAGACAAATAGTCACGAAAATTCAGGTAAATTTGAGTAATCTTGAGCTTTGTACGGGCTGTAGCGCCAGGAAGAGTGAATACGATAAACTAAAGCATCTTTTCGATCACCAAAATTCTTTTGAAAATTTCACTCAGAAGTTTTAAAGTTGTAAGATTTTCAAAATTAGAGGTATCTGATTTAAATTCTCCCGAGTTTCAACCATTTTCGAATAAATATCAGCACTAGCCCTGTTATTTGTAAATAAATTCATTTTTTATCATCTAATTTAGTTGTTTGCAATCGCAACCCACTTAAAATTGTACATATACATGAATGGTAGTATAAAAAACATGGTTTTAAAAACTCGTTAGCTTGAATAAGCTATGGCTCAATACTTTTGAAAAACATGAAGATAAAATTACTTACCAAAAAGTTAAGCAAAAACAGTATATGTAATTTATTTTATTACAAGTACAAGTCCCTGTCCACAAATTTAAAATACATTAAACTTAAAATTTCTTAAATTCTAGTCCTTCAGTAATAATATCAACAGATTCTATCTTTCACTCCTGTCATTTAACTAAAAGTGTAATTATGTATTATCAAAGGAGATATTTCTAATGAATTACAGGATTCCTTGGAAAATGTATATATAAAAGTTTTAAAGTAAAAAAACAAAAAAAAGCAAGGAGATGATAAACTTTTATATCTGCTATGTATAAGAAAATATAAAGCCCAGATTATAAAAACTTAACTCTTACACATACACATATATACACATCTTCAATGTAATCAATAAAGAAAAACTTTTTTAGAATGATTATATTTTTCGATTTTGAAAAGGATTAAAAATGTTTGTGATTTAATCGTCAAAAGCTAATGAACCTTTCCACATAATATGCAACGTGACTGGAATAAATACCATTAAAGTTAGAGAATTAACATTAAAGAAAGAAAAATATAAGAGAAAAAAAAAAAACCCCTATAACATAACACACCTCAAACAAATGAAGCAAACAAAAAAAAAGTGATAAAAATAAAAACCTTATGATATTCAATTTAACAATGTACTTGTAATTTTTTTTGTTTTTGTTCCTTCTCATTTTTATATTTTAAAATTAGCGCTTTACATTATGTTTAATACGAGGCCATTATCATTAAAAATCATTTTAGCACATCAAGTGTTTCCCTATCCCTATTATAGTCAACTTACAATTAAAAAAGCATTTAAAATGACATACTACTACACGTCATTTTCTTATTATTTTTAACATCTTTATGTATTTTTCTGTTTTTTTTTTTTTTTTTTTTTGTTTTTTTTTCATACAAAAACACTTTATCGTATTTTGTACAGCTCATAGAAAAGTGTTTTTAGCTTGAAACAGAAAAAAAAATAAAATATATATATTGAAGAAAAACATATAAAAAGAAAAAGGCTTCTACAAGTCATCTCTCTGGTAATCTTCTTTCACAATTCAGGAATTACATAAATCCTCCAACAAAGTTAAAACTCTGTCATTTACCGGCCACGATAAATGATAATTCTTATATACAAGCATACATATACATATAATGTATATAACATTCGAGCAAAAGTATAAAGGGGTTATATTAGAAGAAACATTTTTCCTTATAGTATTAAAGTTTTTTTTTTTTAGATCCTTTTGGTTTTTTTCATTTTATTTTTTTTTTTTTATTTTATTTTTTCAACTTAAATAATGAGAAAAAAAAATATCTGTACGATTAAATAAAAGCAAAAATGATAAAAAAAAAAAAAGAAAGAAAAAGAATGGTATAATAAGACATTAGACATCTTCAAAAACGATGATGAAGAAGAAAACAAACATTAAAAGCATATTTAAAAAAAAAACGAGTGAAAGAAAACATTAAATGAGAGAAGAAAAAAAAAAACAACAACACAAGAAAAGTTGTAATTGTTAAACGTTGTCTATAAAACAGCGTGAAATGACACTTCCTTCCTTTTAGATATCCTTAGATATCCTGCTGCCGTTATTATTGTTGTTGTTGTTGTCATTTCTGTTGGTATTTAAAAGAAGATGACAGTACACATACTGTTATTATAATGTTTATATACTCGTATGTATATTCAGTTTATATATGAGTTGTGTCCTTTTTTATTCGAAAGTCATTTTCTTTACATTAAAGTATTTTTGTTATTTTCCCTTTAAAAAAAAAAAAAGAAAAACAAAAAAAAAAAAAGAAACTTAAAATGGTTTATCTTGTACAAGAATTTAAGGATAAAAAAAATCTAAATATAAGCCATTTTTATGATCCGACCATAGTCGTCATGATTGTGGTCGGACTGGATGTCAAAATAAATGATAGTGAACTATAAAATGTTGTAACTTGTACGTATTACTTTTATATACAAGACAGACCGTTGGGTAGCCTCTGTCTTAATGTGCTGATGCATTTTGTTTTTTGTTCATCAACAAAACAAATAAGATAAACAATAATAATAATCACCCTGAATATGAAAAAAGGGAATAAGTGGTGGCAGCTAAAAGGATAAAAGCAGAAACAAAAATAGAAAATTTATACAGAATTTTCTTACATTTCTGTTTTCTCTTCTTTTCATTCTTCTTCTTCTTTTTCCTCCTCTTATTCTTTTCCCCCTTTTCAAATTCCAAATGGTTGTGATTGTAATGATGATGACTATGTTGATGATGACAACATTGTTAGGTTGAAGGTGGTATATACACTATACAATATAGTCGCCCTTTATAATGTTAATGTTAATGATGATGAGAATGAAGCTTTTCATATAAAACGAAAAAAGAAAAAAAAAATGTTCTATGAAAGATCTCCTTCATTTGGAGTATGAATTATGGGTGTGCTGTTCATAATAATAATAATGTGGACTCACAAAATATTTATAAGATATAAGTTAGCTAGCTAGTAATGAACAAAAAAAAAAAAAAAAACACTGAAGAAATGAGAAAGTTGGCCTCGTTAAAATATAACGTTAAAGTTTTTTTTTTTTCTTTTCTTACTTTACTCGTTGACATTTATCATTAACGAAAACAGCTAGAAGTGGATTACACTGATGTCTATCCAAAATCTCAAGGCTTAAGATTCAAGGATAAGAAAAGTTTATTTATATATTATAAATATAAAAGAAGATGAAGAAAATATTGTACACATTTTTCTTGTAAAGATATCCTTTACTTGCTTATGTTTAATACTGGATATTGTGTACATATAATTATAATTTTCTATGAAACTTTATACATATTTGAAAAATGTCTTTTTCTGTTGAAATATTTGAAAATCTAGCAACAACAAAAACGACAACAGCAACAATATTTAAAGTATATAAATAAAGCAAAGGCAAAGAAAAGCTAGTAAAGAATAATGTAAGAAACCATCTTTTAGTGACATTTAACATAAACCCGTTTCTTATATTTATTCATATTTTTTTATATTCTGTTCTGTTCTGGAATTATATTATTTTATTGTGTGTATGTGTAAATATTATACTTGTATGTATTGTATATATGTATATATATAAAATGTTGTATATCGTTATGTGGGTGGACAGATCAAGAGGTGGAATTTGATCATTAATCACAAATGATTGAAGAATGAATGAAAAATATTTTTGGGTTCTTATGCTATGACAGAAATTTTCATCTTTATCATCACAAATTCAAAATTATATTGTTGCTCTATACAATGAATGCTTTAGAAAAAGATATTTATGAAAAAAAAAACATCTACAATATAAAATGTTACATATTATACAATTTTCACAGGCAGGCATATACATATTCTAATTTTATCCTTTTTTTTTTCTTTGTTAAAACGACTATACGAAAAAAAGAACCCTTCAAGCAACCCGAGAATATTTTAATCAAATTCAAAATTTGCAGCAAGATTTTTTTTTTTTTTTTGTGTAATTATTATAAAGAAAAAATACTTATTATTATTACATACATATATAGTACATACATACATACATACATATTAATTAAATTTTTTTGCTATAATTTTTTTTTTGTGTTTTAGGTGATTCAATAATTTTAAATTGCCAAGCAGATGGCACACCAACACCAGAAATTTTATGGTATAAAGATGCAAATCCAGTTGATCCATCATCTACTGTTGGTATCTTTAATGATGGTACCGAATTACGGATATCAACAATACGTCACGAGGATATCGGAGAATATACGTGTATCGCGCGCAATGGTGAGGGACAAGTCTCCCATACGGCCCGTGTTATAATAGCGGGCGGCGCTGTAATAATGGTAAAAAAAATCATAAGGCAAAAAGCAAAAAAAAAAAAAAAAAAAACGTTAAAAAACAAAATTCAATGTGAATGCAAAAACAAAAAAAAAAGAAAAGTTAAAAAATTTTTTTCTAAAACAATTTGAAAAAAAAAAAAAAAAACCAAAACAAAAATTAAATTTTAAAAATTTAAAAATCTTAATTTTTTTTTTTAAAAATTGATTTTTGTTTTCGTTCATTTTATTTTACGTTTTTGTTTTTTCAATTTGAGTTGAATATATTTTTTCTTTTACAATCTAAATTTTTTCAAAAAGCTTTATCAAAATTCAAAAATAATTACAATTTAATTATTATTATTATTTTTTTTCGAACTTTAATTACATATAATCAATTCATTCGTTCGTATTTTATTTCTCATATTTTCATTTCGATTTCATTAATATGCCGTTATTCATAGTAACGAATAAAAAATAAACATAAAAATATTTAATTTTCATTAAAAATAAAATAATAAATTCACACAAAATAATTTAATTTGCTTCATTTTAATAATTAAAATTTTGGCTAAATTTTATGTTTGAATTTTAATTAAATTTTCATTGTTTTTGTTTTTTGTTTGTTTGTTTTTTAAAAATTATGTGCGTTATTTTAAATTTTTATTTTTTTTTTTTTTGGATAAAAATTGGCATACACTTTAGATATAAATTTTCTATTTTTTTTTTTTTTATATATTTTGGTTGAAATATTGATTTTTTTTTTTTGTTTTTGTCAATTATTTTATTTGATTTTATTTGTCATTATGCAGATACAAAAAAAAAAAAAAAAAGATACATATTACAATAATTGGCTAGAAAAAATAAAAAGAGAAACAAAAAAAATAAAAATAAAATAAAATATATATATAATAAATTTTTTTCAGTAGTTCTTGTGTTGTTGTCGCCCCCTATTGAATGATATTCGTATCCCCCAATATATATATAAATTAAATTAAATTATATATTATTAAAATTAGTTTTTAAAATAAATTAAATAAAATTAGTTGTAAGATTTTTTATTTTATTTTTCTTTTTTTTTTTTAATTTTTTGTTTTGTTTTATTAACAAAGATTTTTTTTTATTGTATTGGTGTTTTTTCTTTTAAAAATATTAAAATATCGTGAAAAATTTTTCTAACTGTTTCAGAATTTCTATCACATATATAATCCTGTTTAAAATGAGAAATTTTTTGAATTTATTTATTTTTTTACAATGTATTCAAAACAAATGTCAACTTTTTATTTAAATTTTTCGATGAAATTTATGTGAAAAATAGTTAAAATTTGAAAACAAAAACAACAAAAAATAACATCAAATCGAAAAATTCTACTGAAAAACAATTATTTAGAAAGCGTACACAAGTAACAACAGTAAAAAAAAAACAAATATTATTTTAACATTCTTGAAAACGTGGCCAATTAAAATGAAAAAAAACAAAAAAAAAAAAAAAAACAAAAAAATTAAAAAATCGATTTCATTGTACACTTTCTGAGAAATGAAAAATCTGTACGAAATCTAATTTTATAATTTTCTGTTGGGATTTCTAAGCAGATTTTTTTTTTTTATGACATGCTTATTGTTTTTGTTTTCAGGTTAGATTTTTAATTGAAAAGAAAAAAAAAAAAAGTTATGTTTACGACTTTATTTTATTGAATTTAATTTTGTTTATTAAACGTAAGTAAAAAAAAAAATTAAAACTGATTTTGTAAAAATGGAAAATATAAAAGAGTTCCATGTTAGCTCGTTAGGTTACAATAAATATTAATGAAAAGGATTAAAGAAAGAGAAAAAACCAATACAATAATTTAAACTATACATGATTTGTTGTAAATGCTAAATTACATCAGAAACATATATATATATATATATTTTTTTTTTAAAAACTGTTTAACTATTTAAATTTTCTGAAAAAAGAGTAGAAATTTATAAAATGGGTAAAATAATCAACAGAAAACGGAGAAAAAAAATCAGTTGGAATAGAACAAATGAATTGTACTAAATTTTATCTAAACTGTATTTTAATATGTATCTTCTTCTCTTTCTTTTTTTTTTAAATTTTTTTCGAAGGATGGAAATGTCTTTGTATAATCACATTTTATATAAAAATTATGATGATGATTTATTATGTTGTTTTTCAACTCTTTGAAAAATATGTGTTATTTAAAATAAAAAGGAAAAAAAAAAAATCATATAATAGCATGAAAACTAAAACTTCATGGTACCTACATCATGTATTCGTACATACATATTACGTTTCAATTTTAATTTAAAACTTTTGTTGCTAAAATGTTGTGTTCCATATGAAAAATAATTTTATTATTTTTCTAGTTTATTTTTTTTTCTACGTAAATAGCACACACAAAAATATACGAGTATGTACTTGAATTTTTTTTTAGTATAAAAATATGTTGTCTATTATTAGAGAAAGTTTTTTTTTCTTTCTTTCTTTTTTAGTATGTCGAATGATACAAGTATTTTTTTTCAAAAAAAAAATGACTCTTTACCGAAATTTCATTTGAAAAATTCAGTAATAACTCGTAAAAAAAAATGATCTTTGTTTTTATTAAATTTTGTTATTGTAAACAATTTTACATTTTTTTTTTTAAAAAAATATTAAATTTAAAATTTTATGGTTTCCAAAAAGCAAAATGATAATCTGAAGATAATTGAAGTAAAATTAAATTTTTTTCTTGAATTTTTTAAAATTTTAAATACAGGATACAAAAAATAACGCCATACCAATAACACCTACGACATTCCCCTAGTCTAGCCCTATAAAAAAATGTCTAAATTATTAACAGTCGAATCTGTTTGGTTCAAAAATTCGTTTTGAAGCTTCAAGTTTTTTTTTTTTTTTTGTAAATGAAGTAGAAGTACTACATATTAAATTCGATTTGAATTAAAAAACCACAAATTTCAATCCTAGGGCCTACAATTTAAATTGAAAATAAAAAAAAAATAAGAGAACATACACGAGTATCCTACGTTAAATATCTTTAAGAAAAAATTACTTAATTGAAGCAATATAAAAAAATTCTAGTCCTTTTATTAATTTCTTAAATATCTCTTCCAGCAACAAAATTTTTTTTTTTCAATTTCTTTCGACTTTGTACTTTTCATTTCTAAGGATTAAAAAAAAAAGAAGTAATTTAAATGAAAATATTTCAACAACAACAAAAAAAAAAAAATTTTCTTTAAACAAAAATTGTGTATGTATGCTTTTAAATTTTTAATTCTCAAATTAATCAAGTATTTCAAAGTAATGAAAAAAAAAAAAAATAAAAATAAAATAAATAATAGAATTTCTTTAAAATTCAACTTCTAAAAGAACAAACAATAAATTTCCTCCTTAAGAATTCTATTTTACACATAAAAGCCACGAACGTTTACCAAGAAAATTTCTATTAATTGCATAATTAACAACATACAAAGAAAAAAAAAAAAAAACCCTAATTTACCATATGAACATATGTGTGTAGTATTTAAAAATTTAAACACATCAAATACAATTCTCCTACCCCATTTTTTTCCCCCATACTTTTACTTCTTTCTGTTTTTTTTTTTTTTATTTTTATTTTTATTTTTATTTTTCATTATCCTGACGACATTTTATGTAATGAACTCACAAAATGACATCACTTCACTTGTTATGTAATCAAGCATCGGGTTTTTGTGCTTGTGTTGTTGTTTTTGTTCTCGTTATTTTCATTTACAATGTGGTAAAATTCTTGTGATAAACTTTTACTGAAAATTAATTACCTTTCAAGTTATATTACACGTATATACAGTTTTTTTTTTTTTTGGCTCCCTAATTTTAGATTCTTTTTTTTTTTTTTGCCTCTCTATACTTCTTTACATCACTTTTAATTATGTGTAATAACAAAATAGTTGTTGTTTTTTGTACATAAAAATTTTATCAAAAAAAAAAAAAAACAAAAAAAAAAAAACAAAAAAAAAAAAATAATAAGTGAGTTGAAAACGAAAACCTCAAACTATAAAAAGGTTTACGCCCTCAATATGAACAAACATTCAATTATTTTCCCTTATTTTTTTTTTTTATTATTTTTTTTTATTTAAACGTATTTTAGTTATTCGTTAACTTTCTTTATTTTTCATTAACCCTCCTCTAAATATATGTCACATCTAAATTTCTAATTTGCGTGTGTAATTTTTGATGTAACTTATACGTAAAATTAATTAATAATTCATATTCCCTCGTCACTTTTAGAAAAAAAAACTTTCTAACATATTATTTCACATTTTCAACTAATTACCATCAAAAAAGTTCATACATATACCTGTACCGTAACATATGTAAAATATGAATGTAATTATATTTTCCTGATTAATTTGATTTTTGTTTTTTACTTGTTTTTGTTTTGATTAAATTTTTTATGTTAAAAAAAAAAAAAAAAAAAAAAAATTACAAAATTGAAGAATATACTCAATATTCAAAATTTTCGATAAAAAAAAAAACAAAAACGCCTACTAGATACAATTTAATTGTCAACGTATGTGAAATAAAAAAATATATAAAATCACTTTTATCTCTTTTATCCTGGAAATAAATATATATATAAAAAAAATAAACAAAAAAAGGATCAGAATTTTTTTTTTTTTTTTTGTGATAAGAGAGTAGTGCACAAAATTTATTGTTTCGATAACGTTGAATAATACAACACACTTTACTATCATTCACTATTTAAAACAACAACAATGCTATACAATTCAATTCTAATCAATTAAAATGTTAAGTAAACACTTTACGCACGTGAAATTAAATCGATTGGTAATTTTGTATGAAAATCACGTGAAGATTTATTTCAATTTTTATTTTTATTTTTGAACATTTTCATTCTCTGTGATTGCTTTTTCCTTTTTTCTTCTTTTTTTTATACTTTATTTATTTTATTTTGTATAGGACATTCTTTCCTCATTTTTTTTTTTTTTCCGTTTATGATCCTTTTTCAACTTTACATTTTGTGATGCGTCGTCAATTCAAATATAGTCCAGTTTATAGTGTTCGTCCTTTCCGGTCTGTATGATATCAATTCATATTAAAATTGTGTACACAAAATGTATTTTATTTATTATGTGTATGGTACATACAAATGTTACGTAAATAAACGATATGATTGTTGGACACATCATTTGTGTAAAAAAAAAAAAAAAAAAGGATCCTCTTAAATTATATGAGAATAAAAATAAATAAATTTTTTTTTTTTTTGTAGAGAGAATACACATTTTTTACGGGTAAAAAAACACTTTCATTGGCAATTTTAACGTTATATGTATATTTCAATGTTACATAAACATAATATATCCTTTTTTTCCTTATTATTATTATTATTATTGGTGTTGTTGTTGCTGTATTTATTTACTTTGGTTTTTTGAATTTTATTTTATTTTATTAACGTACCTATACATACAATTTTTTTTATTTTTATTTTTTAATGATCCTTTCTATTGAAAATATGTCAATTGGAAACCATTATAACATCATGACAAGAGAAAATGAAGAATACAAAACCAGAATAGAAAAGAAGATGAGAAAAAATGTTAAATAAAAATCAAATATTTAATTCTTAATTTCTTTTCATGTTCATTTTCGTATAATGTACAATTTTGACTCTTTTTTACCCTTTTTTTTTTTTTTTTCTTAAAAGAAAAAAAGTGAAGGTTATGCATTAATTAACATGAACAAAACCCATGAAATTTTGTATGAAAAATTAACTGGTAATTTAATTTAGTTGCAAAAAAAGTAAAAAAAACAGTTTAAGGACGATAATTGTATTTTATTGTTGTTTTTTTTTTTTTTTTTTTACATTTTTTTTAAAAATATTTTGATGTAAATTAGCATTTAAAATAATGAATTCATACATTACTTATTTTATAAAACTCACATAATAATACATGCACGAACATCACATATATACATACATACGTACACATACGCAATAACTTCAACGCATCTATATATACATACATTTATACATACATATAAAAAATACATATACATATTATGCACAGCACTGAATTTTTAGACACACAAAATTAACAAAACAATTTTTTAATTTTTCAAATTTAATGACCATTAATAATTTTCTTCTATATTATGTTTTTGTTTTTTTTTTCTCTCTCTCTCTAATTTATTTTCATGGAATTTCTATTTTAATTCGAATCTTCTTCACAACTTCCCACACGTACACGTACAATATTGAATGTACTATAAAAAAAAAAAAACGAATGAATTACCATCAAAATTGAAAAAATAAAAAAAAAAAATTGTTTCATTCAATAAATTTTGTGATTCTCTATTGAAATTTTGAAATAATGAATTTACGTAAAATGATTTTTATGAATAAAAAACACGTAATTTGAAATTGAATACAAAATAAATTTTTTTTTGGAAATTGAAATTTAAAAAAAAAAAAAAAAAGGTGCCGCCCACAAATCAAACAAAATTGGAAGGCGAAAAGGTGACATTTACATGCGAAGCAAAAGCAATGCCTGGTAATGTAACTGTACGATGGTTTCGTGAAGGATCACCAGTTAAAGAAGTGGCATCTTTAGAAACACGTGTTACCATACGTAAAGATGGTTCATTAATTATAAATCCAGTTAGTGCTGATGATTCTGGACAATATTTATGTGAAGTATCAAATGGTATTGGAGATCCACAAAGTGCTTCAGCATATTTAAATGTCGAATGTAAGTTGGATTCATGAAAATAATATAATTAAAATGAATTTATGATAAATTAATGTTGAATAATTCAAAGTATAAAATATAAATCATTAATCATTTATCCTTTTCAGTTTCACTTTCATTTAATTATTTATTAAAAATTTATTTATTTATTTATTTTTTTTGTTTTCTCAATTTAAGATCCTGCCAAAGTGACCTTCACACCAGCTGTACAATATCTACCTTTTCGTCTAGCCGGTGTTGTCCAATGCTATATTAAATCAAATCCACCCCTACAGTATGTTACATGGACCAAAGATAAACGTTTATTAGAACCATATCAGACAAAGGACATTGTTATAATGAATAATGGTTCATTATTATTCACACGTGTCAATCAAAATCATCAGGGACGTTATACATGTACACCATATAATGCACAAGGTACACAAGGTTCATCTGGACCTATGGAAGTTTTAGTACGTAAACCTCCAGTATTTACTGTTGAACCAGAAACATTATATCAACGTAAAGTTGGTGAATCAGTTGATATGCATTGTGATGCATTAGAAGCTGAAGGTACAAAAAAACCAAATATACAATGGCAACGTAGAGATGGTACACCATTACAAAGGAATCGTGTTAAAGTAAATGGTGGTAATATAACAATAGAAAATTTACGTAAATCAGATTTTGGTTATTATCAATGTGTTGCATCAAATGAAGTTGCAACAATTGTATCAGCAACACAATTAGTTATTGAAGGTACACAACCACATGCACCATATAATATAACTGGAACGGCAACAGAATTTTCAGTAACATTACAATGGATGCCAGGATATAGCGGTGGTCCAGATTATAAACAAGAATATACAATATGGTATCGTGAAGCTGGTGTACAAGATTGGCAAACAATACCAGTAACACCATCAGGAAGTACGCAAGTGACTATTAATCGTTTATCACCAGGTACTACTTATGAATTTCAAATTGTTGGAAAAAATGCACTTGGTGATGGTATGATGAGTAAACTGGTTACAATTCGAACTTTAGGTAAGTTTGTATTGTTGTGGACACAGAACACGTAGTAAAAACAATAATTGCACAATCTATTTTCTTCTCAATTCAAATTTAAATTATATTTCTCAAATATTATTATCTGTATATCTTATTCTACATTATATTCTTTTACCACCACCACCCCCCTCTGACTTACTTTCTTTTTCTCTCATTTAATTTAAATAAATATTAAAATTTTAAAGATGCGGCAGCTCCACGTAATGTTAAATCACCAACACAGGCTCCAAATGATCATACTTTCAAATTAATGCCTGACGAGGCGGGTAAGATATTGGAAAAAAAAAAAAATTGTTAATAAATACAACGATATTTTGCTTATGTGTAATTTAAAATTTAAAAAAAAACGCATATTTAATTAATTAATCAATGTTCATTCATATTTCGAATATAATTAAATCATACTTCTTTTTTTTTTTTTTAAATATTAATGAAAATGGCACAAGGACGCATACATTTACCATAAAAATGCATTTTAAAATTTATCACACATGTGTTTTTTTTTTTTTTTTGTATATTTACCTGATATTCATCGTTTTTAATAATTTTTATGGTTATTTTCTCCTTTTTTTGGCTCCAATTTTTTTCTTTTAATTTAAAACTTTTTATTATGGAATAAATTATAAATGCACGTATGATTTTTTTCGAAAAAAAAAATAAAATGAAAAGCCAAAAAAAAAAAATATAGAAAAAAAAATATTTAATTTAATTTTTTCTGGCTAAAGTTCTAATTTAAAAAATATGTTCAATTTAGAAAATTTTCATTGTCTTTTATTTTGTTTGTTCTTTTTTATTCTTGAATTATTTTGAAAAATTTTATTTAAATAATTAAAAACTTTAACAAAAAATTAATTGAAAAACAATATAAATAATTTAGAAACATGACAAATATAATCAACCAAAAAATCTACCTAATAATTTCTGATCAAAATAAAGATTGATGCGCCAAAAATAGCGGAACCTGTTGCAAAAAAAAAAAAAATATTGATCAAATCAAATGTCCATTGAAATTGGTTGATAGTTTGAAAAGCCATAATTTCCTCTTTTTCAACGATTAGGTTGTCCCCATATTTCAAAAAGTTTTTAATTTATCCTTATTGAGAAAAACTGAGATGGATTCGAAATTCCCATTTCTTGCGGTGATTTACATTTCAGGATCAGAAACTTCTTCTCAAAATGTGTTGTTAAAAGTTAACATGATGCCTACCGTAATTATTAAATCTTAAATCTTTCTTATATTTACAAAAAGGAATTTTTAAAAAAAAGTGTGGCACGAAATTGGTTAAAGTTCAGTTTTTTTTTTCTTTCTGGTGCCAAATTAGACTCTTCGAAAAACTATTGTATAATAAAAGTGTACTAGAACAAAATATTTGATCTTTTAAAAGTTTTATGGATATACATACATTGGGGTAATTTATACGATACAGCAATTGCTGGACGAGTTTTTGGAGTTTTGTTTTGAACTTGCTGCGTGATGTACTCTTGCATTTACACAGTCCAGCAATCATCCATGCAGCAAAATGACAGACAATGCTTCTTCTTTAAAATTTTCTTTTGTTCGAATATTCTTATATTTACATTTAAATAAACGTTAAGTAATTTGAAAAATAAAATTACTTAAAATATTGTTTTTTTATTTGAAAAATAAAAAATATAAAAAAATTATTTAATTTTAAAATTAAAAAAAGAATTTTATTCACCTATTTCAATGTTTCATCACTTTCGAAAAAAATAAATTTTTTTCACTTTTTGAATTTACTTTTTCTCTTTATAAAGTAACGATTTTTAATACTGCTTTCATAAAATCGAAGAAGAAATAAAGCAGAGTTGAAAAAATTACGAAAAAGGAATAGAGCAAATGTCAAATTGCTCGATGAAATTTTTGGTACACAAGTGATGTGCTACCCCTCAATTTGCCTCACCCCGATCACCAAGAAATCGTTGCTTGATGGTTGATGGATAGAGCAATTGACGTATCGTGGAAATTGCGTGAATTGCGTGATTGGAAGATATCTATGAACCTTTTTTTTAGAAAGCATGCTTGCTTTTCAAATGACAAATGTACTTAAAAGTTACTTAATTTTAGAAAATGTGTAAAACTTAAAACTGAATTTTTTAATATCCTTTTACGAAATTTTCTTTTTCTCACTATCTCTCTTTCTATATTTTGTAGAACTCTTATTTCAATTGTAAATTTAACGCAATGTTCTTCTTTAAATTTTTTATTATTTACTCTACTTTTTATTTTTCATTCTTTATTTATTTTTGTTTTTCTCTTTTGTATTTCATTTTTTTTTTGTTTTATTTTTGTGTGTATTTACAGATATTAAAATTTTTAATGATATCCTGTTTCCAACTGATTCCGCTGGTTCTACGTATTTTCCGTTGATATTTAGAACCAAAGGTAGAGAAGAGATTATTATTATAATTTTTGTTGTTTTTACTTTTTTGTTTTTTTTTTCTTTTTTTACTTTTTTTCAATCTAAATACAAATAAAAAAATGATTTGAATGAAAAATCTAATAAAAAACGGGATTCATGATTTGCCCTTTTTATTATGTAAAATTGATTTCCATTACAAAAAAAAAAAATATTAAAAAAAATAAATAAATAAAAGCACGGTGTGCATTTGAGAGATTTGATTTATTTATTTCGTGTATTTTTTCCTTTCTTGGATAAATACTTTACATTCATGCATAAAATTAAATTCATAGTGCGAATAAAATTAGAAAAAAAAAAATAATAATTTAAAAATTCAAAAAAAAAAAAAAAAAGAAAAAGAATATTCGTGATATACATATTTTGCGTATGATATATTTTTCATAAAGCAAAATGAATTTCCATTTTATTTTTTTAAATTTAATACTTGTTTTTCCTTTGTTTGTTTTTCTTTCCGTTTTCTGTTTATTTTTTTTTTTTTTTATTTTCCCTGACACGTTTTTTATTATTTGTCCATACTCCTTGAATTTCATTGAATTCATCTACAATTTTTCCTGATTTTCATATTTGTTTTCCTGGAATATTTCATTTTTATTTTACACAAATACACACAGAAACGCAAGAATAGACAAAGATAGAAGATGCTGTAAAATCTTAAATATCCAGAAAAATTATTCCGCTATATGCTTTATTTTTGTATTTTTATTTTTCTAGAATTTAAGGATAATAAAATGTTCCATGAATGATATCAGTTACAGCATCAAAGGACATGTGAAAATTTTGTGTAAATAAAAAATCCTCCTACCTATAATTTTTTATTTTTTTTCTTTCTCATATTTCACTGATGTTTATTTATTTATATTGTTTGTTTTGTTTTGTTTTGTTTTTTTTTCATCCACTAAGCTATTTTCCGTCAGTATATCAGTAACCAGAGTTATTTCACTTTGTATAAACAACGTTGAATTTTCTTTTAGGGATTTTCTCGAATCTATGTTTTTATATATTCTGTCTATTTTTATTTTTTTTATTTTTCGCCTATATTTTTTTTTTCTTTTATGTTTTTCTTTTCAGTTCAGTGTTGTTTATCAATTATACGTTTCTCTGACTATTATTATTATTATTATTATTTTTTTTTGCGTTTTAAAATCTAAAAACAAAAAAAAATAATCTCCACGCGTGCTATTTTAAAAGGTCACCCATAACTGTTTATAATTAAATTTTCTTTTATTTTCATTCTTTTGAAGATGTTTTGTCATTTTCTTGTTTTTTGTTTTGTTTTTTTTCTTATTTCATTATTTTTATTGTTCTTGTTTTGTGTCATCCGTAGCTTATGTTCATTTTGTCCTAATTTCTTGTTGTGGGAGTTGGAAGGTAGTTTGTGTTTTTTGTTTTTTATTTATTAAATTTTTTTGTTGTTGTTGTCGCTGGATGTTTATTTCATTTTTTTTTTTTTGTTTCACTTTATTTTCTTGTTTACATTTAATTCTACTTTAATTTATTTTATTTTATTCTCTATTATTTATTTTTTCGTTTGTTTTTTTTTTTTTCAACTGAAACTTTTTTATTTTTTTTCATTTACTCCTGTTTCCTTTTTTTTTTTTTTTTTTAAAAATGTACTTTTGTATATTATCACATACCACATAGTAATTTGTTTGAGAATGTTAGTTGCTTATTATTTTTTTTTTTTTAAGTTTTAGTACTGTAACCATATTTTATTATGTATTTTATAATTTAAACTAATATGTGTGTAAAAATGAATATGTGAATTGTATCAGTGTAGAAAAAAAAATATGAAAATAATGCATGTTACTTGTTAAAATAAAAAATTTGCATGACACTATATACATATATATATGTATACAACACATCACAACATCATCTAATGGAATTTCATTGTTTTCGTAAAAAAAAAAAAATTTTTTTTAAAAATCACAATGATTTTTTTCTGCAATATTATTAGAGATTTCACTTTGCTTTTGCATGATTTGATTTAAAAAAAAAAAAAAAACGAAAAAAAAATAAAATATTGAAAAAAGTGTAAGTTCGTTACAAAAAAAAAAAAAGCTACCCCATAATTGAGAGGTGGACTTAATTAGAGATTGGAAAAAAAAAAAATGTTTGTATAATATGTAATATACGTATATACAGTCAACAGGAATGTATGTATGTATATATGTATTTGTATATGTATAAAGAGATTAGAATTAAGTAAGTGTAAATATAATTTGTGAAAAACAATGAAAAAGTATATTTTGAAAAGAAAAAAAAACAAACTTTACATTTACATATTTACAGGTGAAATATATATTTTTTTATTTAAGGATAACAAAAAACAAAACCAAAAAATATGAGAAAATAAACATTTTGTAAACAAAAAAAAAAAAAAATTAATTAAAATTCAAATACGAACACATACATAATTGTGTACTTTAATAATAAAAAAAAACCTCCTCTCCCACATATACACACACACAAAAAAAAAAAAAAGAGAACAGAAAAAGAAAGCAGAGAAAAAATGTTGAATCATTTCAATTTGATTACATCCTGTGTATAGGATTTGAATTAATTTTAAATTAAATGAACTTTAAGTAAACAGGAATCCTATAAAAGAATAATACGGTCATGTGAATTTTTTTTTTATTATCATGCCGTTTTTTTGGACATTAACATTTATTCAATGCTTTTGTTTTTTGTTGTTGTAGGATTCATGATTATGAAATATGAATTTAATTTGTTATTCAAATTTTACAAAAAAAAAAAAAAAAAAAATCATATTACTTATTTATTTTGAGTAAAAGAATGAATTGCTGTTTTTAGAAAGGAAATAATTGAGAACAGTTAATTTTTTATTGTTTTAGGATTTTTTTTTTTTTTAATAATTAATTACCCTGAAAATGTAATGAATACATTAAAGTTTTGCAATATATGTACATATGTATGTATCTTTCACGAAACCTGCGCTATTTACTTATTTATTTTTTATTTTTTTTTTTCAATTTAGAAAAAAAACAATTTGATTGTAAAAAAAATTGTCTGAAAGTTTTTAAAACAGAAACTTTTTACAGATTCTTTTGCACTATATAGAATATAATTCTTTGATTGAGTAAACATAAATAGAATTCATTTAAAGCACAAATTAACATAAAATTTTTATTTTTCACCAAAAAACATACAGAAACACTCGGATAATAAATAAAAGTTTGAAAAACTTAAAGATTGGAGGCCAAAATTACAAAATGATAATAGTATTTTTTTTATTTTAGTATCTACATATGGGGAGTTCCATTTTGTAACGGGTGTGACATGCTGACTCTTAAATATTGAAAACTCGTGGAGCAATTGCACTCTGATTAAACTTGAATGTTCCTAATATGCCCTCTAGTGACAGCAAACGACGGCTACGATAAAACAGAAAAATTCAAATATTCTTAATCAGAATCGTCATTTTAGTAGCGTAACGGGTGTGACGCTGAAGACTTTGAATTTCACGGATTTTCGTCTATTTCACTGAATATCATAAAATTTTCATATAAACAATTCTAAAAATTATTTTTAATTATACTGTAGAAACTTGAAAGAATCTTTTGGAAAAATTTGACGAGGAACAATGCAATACTTTTTTCATAATTAAAAAAAAGAAATGTAACGGGTGTTACATATTTTGTAACGGGTGTGACAGCGAAACGAATTTCTACTGATAAATAGCAAAAATTTTGTTTTTAATACTATTCTTCATCGTGATATCGTAAATAATTTAATACTAGATACACCAAAAATTGATATATACCTATCTCTACCAGCTTTATTAATATTAATTTTAAGGAAAAAAGTGGTCGATTTGCGTGGAATTCTCCATATACAACTAAGTTTTTGCCTACTTATAAATTTTTGTCCTTTAACACATATGAATAATTTTTGACCAGATCTTATTTTTGACTTTTCCTTTCTTAAATTTTTCCACTTTATTAAGTTTTTATTTATATTTTCATGCCATTCAAATTCAAATATTAAATAATTTTGAATAACAAGTATTACAAATTCATGTTTCACCTAAACAGTTTTTAATTTTCCAAAAAAATAAAATATGTAAATTATATGAACAATAAAATTCTAGAAGATTTTTTTTTTTTTCAAAATTTAATACTTTTTACAATATTTTTCACAAAAAAAAAAAAAAAAGAATTAAATACAAAATGTTTTTGTGTGTTTGGAATAAATTTAATGTTATTATCGAAAAAAAAAAAAAACAAAAATTCATTACAAAATATCAAATATTTTCTATATAAGTATATGTATGTATATTTTTTTTTTCTCTCTTTCAAATTTAAATATTTTTTCATAGGTCCAAAACCAGGTCCACCACGTAATTTAACTGTAACTGAAATACCAAATGGTTTTCTAATAACATGGCAATCACCATTGGAACGTGCCCATTATGTTAAATTTTATACAATTAAATATCGTACAGATGCTCAATGGAAAACATTAAATCGTGGACAAATACGTCCAGAAGAGACATCATATTTAGTTAAAAATTTAGTTGGTGGTCGTACGTATTATTTTCGTGTATTAGCAAATTCAGAAAAAAGTTATGAATCAAGTGAAGAAGTTAAATTTCCAGTACCGGCACGTGTTAAACATAAAGCAATAACAGCCGGTGTTGTTGGTGGAATATTATTTTTTATTGTTGCTATAATATTATCAATATGTGCCGTAAAAATATGCAATAAACGTAAACGACGAAAACAGGAAAAAGGTAAGATATGTTTCATTTAAATATTGAAAAAAAAAAAAAAAAAAAATGATGGTGATGGGATAGATAGATTTTTTTTTATTAGTATTGAAATTAATAAAAAATTAAAATAAATTAAATTTTAAAATTAAAATAAAATGAAAAAAAAAAAATGTAATTTATTATTATTTATTTATTTTTTTATTATTTAGTATTAAAAATTATTAATTTCTTTTATTGGTATTTGTACTAATCTGTGTGAATCTTTATTTATTTTTTTTCTTCTAAATTTATAATTCTATTTTATAATAATTATATGGAAAATCTATTGAAATATATATTAGCTTAAGCTTTAGATTTTAGACTAAAAGTAAAATCTGTAGAAACTAAACAATTTTTGAAATGATTGAATCTGCTGCTTTCGTGTGCTTTGTTCATATCATAATGTAATTATTCTAATTTTAAAAAAAAAACAACATTTTTTGATTTAGTGGGAAAGTTCTTTAGATTTAACGTCTTCTATTATAGTTAAATATAAGAATTCAACGTATAGAGCAATGTGTAAAACTCTAGTGTTTTTTTTTACGAGTATACTATAAAAAAATTTATACAAAATCAATCGATTGTTAAAGAATAATAAGAATTGAGTAGAAAGATCTTAAAATTATACTTAAAATATTGTGGACCAATAATTTAAGGAGTCAGATGCTCACTAAATATTGAACGAGTGAAATAATAATGTAATATAACGCACAAACGTTAGAATCATCGTCTTCCATAGCGATATATAGTAAATTTAAAGCGTTGGCTAATCTAAGTTAACTTAAGTTTATTCATATTTCTGTCATAAAAATATCTAAAAAAATTTCAATGGAAACTTTAATTTGAAAATTAAAAAAAAAAAATCAACATAATTAACCATATGAAAAAAAAAAGCAAATATTAGCATTATTTTGCAAACATATTCCAACTTTTTCTTGATTCGTCCATTTGTTCTTATAGATTGTTTTCTAGCTCTAACCCAATTATTATTCAATAAAAATTTGACTGTCACTATGACTTTATCATAATATGAAGAATCTTTCTTTGAAAACTAATACAATCATCAAAATTTCGTGAATAAAAATTGAAAATTTTTGAAATAATTTATCAAATGTGTTTTTTTTTTTCTCTTTCATTTTAATATCAAGCAGATTCAATCTACATAGTTTGGTGAAAATTATAGATATGTATGTAGTATAAAAAACGCTACAAATGCAGTATCCAATGCCATCATTTTTTTTTTTTTTTTTTTTACTAATGAAATTTTTATTTAGAAAGCCTGTCCTCATATATATATTTTTTTGTGCTCCTTAATATGACAATGGATGTACTTTTATGTTTGTTATATACGATAATATAATATCAATTGTATTTTATTTTGTGTGTATAGTAAAAATATTGATGTGTGTTATTTTTACTTAATTTTATATTATTTCTATTTTCATTTTTCTATTTTTTTATAGGACAAAAATAATATTTTTTATTTATGTTTTTTTTTTTCCTTTTCTTAATTTTAGATTGAATTTATAAAAATTCGTAAAATTTACTAACAAACTAAAAATTGTATATATAGCTGAAAAAGAAAAAAATATATTTGTGTAGGTACTTAATTTTGTTTTTCTTTAATTTTTTTCTATTGAAAAAAATTATATTTTATATGTATATGCTTTTATGACGATGTATGGGTGTATTTTTGTATGCATTATTTATTTATTTTTTTTATCTTTTATTAATATTGTAAATTTGGTATCACAAAAAATATATATATATGTGAAGGATGGCTAATGCTATAACCAAATTAATTTTAGAAATAATTCGATTACAGAGTACAACATGGTAGCTTGTAGGATAACGGATGCCCGTAATATAGCAGCTAGTCGTACGGGATCTGCTTCCAGTAGTCAAGTGCCTTTGAAAAAGTAAGTATCTGATTATCAAAAAAAAAAAAAAATTTTATATACATACATACATATTTTTTTTTTTTTTTTGTGTAATTCATTTTTCTTATACTCGTACATTATTAAGTCGTTTAATAAACACGTAATTTTTCACTTTTACTTTATTGTAAATACAAAATCGATTGTAAAACATAAATTTTGTTTTTTAATATTTAGTAATAAAAAACAAACATGTCCTTTAAGATAAACATTTTCTCATTATTTTAATTTTAAATTCGATATTTTCTTCTAAATAAATTTATTTAAAAAAAATTTCATATCATTGTAATTCATTGATTCATGTTCATCATATCAAATCAAATAAACAATCAAAAACAAAAAAAACAAAAAAAACAAAAAAAAATAAACAAGGAGTGGTTCCGAACATTATCGGGATTTTGAGACAGTTTTTATTGTACCAGGCTCATGTTATAATCAAAACCGTAAGAAGATTTTTTTCTAAATTGTAAAAAAATAAATATATTTAATTTTATTTTTTGTTATTTTTTTTTTTTTGTTTTTCGTTTCTAATTTTTTTTTTTATCTACATACGTAATAATTTTTTGCTAGTTTTTATATCATTACAAAATATCTCACAATACAATTTTACAAGTAGCATTACAATACACAAAATCAAAATTCTTATAATTTATCATCACATTTTTAATATTATTTTTGGTAGGTAAAACTATGTTTTTTTTTTTATCCCTTTTTTTTTTAACATATAAATTTTGTATTTTCTCCTGAAAAAAAAAAAAATGAATTTAAATTCCATGGAAAAAATATTCGATAAAGGAATCGTCTTTTTTATTTTAATGCAAAAATGAATGTATTTGTCATTTTAACAATTTATTTATAATTTTTTCTACATACATTGTAGTATATTTTTCATTTAAACAGTGTACACATACTAGGTTTTCGAATGTTTTGACAAAAAAAAAAAAAAAAAAAAAATCTGTCACAAAATTGTACAATATACAAAATGAAAGTACGACAATGAAATGCTTTTAGGCTCTTTTTTGTTATACATTTTAAGCGAAAAAAAAAAAAAAATTGAAATGAAATTCGCAATCATTTTCAATGCCTTAAAGTCATAAATTTTATTTCAAAATAGCCAGGTTTTCAAAAAGAAAAAGAAAAAAAAAAATTATCCTATTAATCAAATAAAATCAATAAAATGAAAATATTACCTGAACAATAAAAATTAAAATAGACCAAAATGAAATTTAGAAAGAAAGAAAAAAAAATTAATCAATAAAATTAAATTCGATGTTAAACCTTAGCTAACACTAATACACAATTTGATAATTTTCCAAAATATACATAAATTTGAAAAATAAAAATGATAAAAGGATATCCGTTCTCCGAAAAGGACCAAAATAAAACTAGAAAAAAAAAAAAACTAATTTAAGTAAAGATACCTCAACTAAATATATTTGTATACCAAATAAAAACTAATGTACACCAAAAAAAAAAATATTTATATACCTACATATTCGTATGTATACGTAAAAAATATACATACATACATGGTCGTTATAATATTTTTACCTACAATATACTTGTATGAATAATTTGTAAACGTTACCATTTAGCTTAATTTAAAATATCGTTAATAATTTATGTTTAATTTGCAAGTGTAGAAAATTATCCCCAAATGAAAATTATTGCAGTATTTTTAATGCAGTTACATATATAAAATGTACATATGCAATATATGTAACTACAAATTGTATATTTTTCACCGAAAAATACCATTTATAATTTATAATAATGTATGTAGGTATGAACGTATCATACTAAGGACTGTACCGAAAAGTTTTGCACGGTTTTGTAATAAGTGTATATTTTTCTGTACTAATTACTGGAATTTCCCAGGTCATTAAAAAATTTTATTGATCTATTTTCTGTGCCTATTGCAGGTCAGTTATTATTTTTTTATGCTCATTCTTAAAAATGAGTTCAAATCGAGAAGTAGTGAGAAATAAAATCTTGCAAGTGTACATAGAAAATACGCAAAAGTCATATTCACTTATAGCGAAAGAAGTGAATACGAATAGGTGGACAGTTAAAAGGACCATCGATAAGTTTATCAAAGAGAAGTAAATCAAGGATAAACCAAGGAGTGGAAGACCTAAGGGTCCAAGTGACAAAAAAATTAAAAAACGTGTGCTAAGGTGTATTGAAAAAAAACAAAACCATGTGCGTGATATTGCTACAAAAATGAATACAAGTGTTTCAATGGTACAGCGAGTGAAAAAAAGAAATAAATTGAAGACATTTAAAAAACAAAAAGTGCCTAAACGCACGGCAAAGCAGGAAAATGTGGCCATAAGACGGAGTCGAAAACTTTATAAAATTTTATTGAAGTCTCCGCCACCATGTGTCGTAATGGATGATGAATCCTATTTCAAATACGATTTTTCAACTCTTCCTGGACCACAGTTTTTTACTGCACGTGACAAGGAGAACGTACCTGATTCTCTTAAAAAAATTTCAATAGAAAAATACGGTTCAAAGGTACTTGTTTGGCAGGCTATTTGCCAATGTGGTCATCGCAGTCGGCCTTTCTTTACAGAAGGTACTATCAATACAGATGTATACATAAAGGAGTGCCTAAAAAAAAGGTTATTGCTGTTTATTAGACAGCATGAGACCGAAACATTATTCTGGCCAGATTTGGCAACAGCACACTACGCTTCTAAAACAGTTGAGTTCTATAGATCCAAAAACATTGATTTTATAGCGAAAGACTCAAATCCGCCAAATGTACCTGAACTCCGACCAATAGAAAGATATTGGGCTTTGGTGAAAAAAAACTTGAGAAAAAAAGGTGGCACCGCAAATTCGTTGCAACAATTCTCAAGTAGATGGATTGCAGGTAGTAAAGAAGTCAGCGAGAAGACTGTGCAGAATTTAATGGTATAAAGAAAAAAGTACGGAATTTTAGCAGAAAAAAATTTAATATAATAGAGTAGGAAAATTTTATGTTAGTTTAGGTCCTAATTATTAATTAAAAAAAAAAGACAAAAACAATTTAATGTATTTTCAATTTTTTTCATAAATTTCAAAACCGTGCAAAACTTTTCGGTACAGTCCTTATATGGTGTTTTTTTTTTTTTTTGGATTTTTAAAGTATTATTCAATTTACAGAAGGGAAAAACCCAAAAACATGAAAAAAAAAATAGTATGCTTGAAATTAAAATAACAAAAAATACAGATATTATTATTTTAATATTTCATATTCAAAATAAAAATAAATAAAAAAAAAAACAAAGGATAAAAGTTTTTTTTTTCCAAACAATTCAAATTATTACCGCAATACCAGAAATTATTTCTAAATAATTGTATTAATTTGTGATCGATTTATTTTTTAGTTATTTTAATTAATATTTGAATATTGATTTAATAATATTTTTTGTTTTTTTGTTTCAAATATCGTACATATTATTTCATGTTAAATAAATAAAAAATGAAAAAAAAAAAAAAATACTAGGATAATTAAATTCAATTAAATGAACCAATTCATATGCTAGGTTTTTATTTTTTTCTTTTTTTTTCGAAAATTTGGTTTTTATAATTTTTTATTTAAAATAATGCCGCTTAAATTAATTGTTAATTATTGTAAAACAATTATAAAATTATGGTTAATTCATAATTAATTTCATTTTTAACAAAAAAATAATAGCAAAAATGAGACATTAAAAAATTTTGTTTATGAAATATCACAAAAAAAAAAAACAAAAAAAGTTAATAATGACCAAAGTACGAAATAATTTCGGCAAACGTCTGCTCTTAGCGTGATTCGGTTAATATAGTCAGAATTTTAAAAGTTGAGATTTCGTATTATACTAGAAAAACATGCGCAGAAAAAATGATACTTACACACATGCGTTTTTGTTGTTGTAACACGTTTCTTCTTTCGTATATCTACACAAAAAAGATCACAAAGCCATGTAAAACATGCGCAAAAAAACCTCAACTTTTAAAATTCAGACTATAGAAAAGTGTAACTAACGCTGCGCACTTGTAGTTAACAGCAATTGTAAACATTGTTATATGTAAATTTGTATTTTTCGAACGATGCATTTTTTTATCCTACTATACAAGAGATTTTTTTCTTATTTAATTTAAATTTAAAAAAAAAAAAAGTTACTGCACATGAAATGTTTTTCTTTATAATCCTTGAATGGGTTACTCTTATTTTAAAAGTAAAAGTTATTCGTAAAAAAATTTAGGTGTCTTCTAAAGCATTTAACCTAAAATCATTAAAAAAAAAATGTTTCGAATTATGTTCAAGTAAGAAAGTTTGAATTTCCGAATTATTTAAATAGGTTTTTCAATCATTATCGTTTTTTTTGTTTTCTCAACACGATTTCTCATACAAGAATTTTATTATAATTTTGAAATTTTCGAAATCAAAAAATCACATTAATTTCATTTGTTAAATAAAATTTTTGTTCAATTTTTTGCGTTCTCATTATTTAATTTTAATAATATTGTTGTTGTTGTAATTTCTTCTTATTTTAATATACAACCACACACTTGACACGAATAAAACTAATCGTAAAATTTTTTTCCTTATTTATTTCCATGTTTTTTTTTTTGCTTCCTTTTTTGGATTCACTACAAAATTAAAAAAATAATTTATTTTATGAAAAGGCTAAAAGGTGAATAAAATTTTTTTTTTTTCAAAGATATTTAAACATTTTCTTTTTTTTGATTTAAATTTTTCATTGTTTTTGCAAATATTTTAATCAAAGTGTTTTCCTTTTGTTTTTTTTTTTTAAATAATTGTTGAATTTATTTATTTTAGTTTTGATTTTACCTTATGTAATAAGTTCATTAAGAAGTTTTTTTTTTCAATTATCCTAAATGTTTGTGAAAATCTTGTGTACGTTAAAGATATTTTCTTGGCATTATTTTTTTTTCCCGCTTAAATTTTATACTTTTTAAGTTTTAAAAAGATTTTTTTCTATTGAGTTGAATTATTGTTGAAATATTTTAATTTGCATAATTAACCTTGCAATATTTTTAATTTTTTCTTTTTTTTTTGTTATTTTTTTTTATATTAAAAATCAAAAATTAATATAATTTTATTTCTTAAAAAAAAAAAAATCTAGATTTAAACAAACCAGAATATCAGGTCTAACAAAAGTGCTCGTTGCCATATTACATTGGATTTGGCCACCAGATCGATGCCATAACTGCCAGTCTATTTATAGTGTATCAATAGCCGATGAGACTGATGGTACGAATCATAGTAATGTTGGTCGTATTCAAAGAACTGTCGATGGACGTTTTGTATTAACTGAATCACCATCAAGTACAACAATTTTAGAAGTTGAACGACGTCAAAGTACTGGTTCTCAATATAGTAGCAGTGATGATGGGGGATTTTTAGCACGTCGATCAACAAATGGTCGAGCTTCTTGGCGTCGTCCATTAGTTGCATCACCAAGTCAATTAAGTTTACAATCAGATACATCAAGACGTAGTTTACTTCAAAATTTAGGAGGACTATTACGTGTTGGTGCTCGTTATCAAAATATTTATAGAAATTTACCACCATTAGAACAAAGTCGTCCGATAAATCAAAATCTTCACATAAATACAATTAGTGGTAGTATAGCTGGACCTGTAACTCCACTTCTATATACTCCGTCAAGAGTTTCAAGGATATTTTCAAGTTCTCCAGCAAGTACAACTGGTCTTACATCTCCTTGGGTAACAAATCAATTCAGTGATCTCAGCACTGTATATCCTAGTTCAGCGGAACGATCTTTTCCAACACCGTCAAGCGGAAATATTAGTCGTTACCGTTACACACAAGAGTTACCTGCTCTTCGTACAATTCAAGAAGAAACTCGTCGAATGAATCAAGGATTCATTCCACTTCATGTTCCTTCACCATCATGGAGAGGCTATTATAATACTCAAGCACCATATCACAGTTATCGGCCGAGAACGCGTTGGTTTCCACGTCATTCGCGTATTGCTAGAAGTAATTCAGAGTTGCTGTCTCCTCTGCATTTGAATCTTTCAATGCGAGGTGTAGAAGCCTCACCTGAAAGTCGTTCTAGTTCAAGTGGGTTTGGTAGTAAAAATACATCAAACCATCCTCAAGGATCTCATTCTGGAAGTACAAGTGAATGGCGACTTTTACCGCCGTATCGTCCTCCACCGCCACCTCCATCGACATCTTATCACCATTATTACCATCCTTATTATTATTCTCAGCATCCACCAACTCCACCATATACAATGAATCATTGGTTGGATATGATCTCACGATTAAATGCTGTTACAGAAACAGTTAATTTACATAAATCAGTAGATGTCGGAAGTGTTGATGGTCATTATGAATTCGATCCATCAACACCAACACCAAGTGCATCAACACCTACCGGTGGTCCAAGAGATGATTTAAATTTTGATTCAACTGGAAGTTTTCATCATTCACATAATCATCATGGTGCTAGTTCAATAACTGGTGCATCCAGTTTAGGTACTGGTGTTCATATTGGTACTAATAGCATAAGCACTGGTTTAATTGGTTTGCGTAAACAACGAGCATCCAGATATGATAATATTGAAGCTAGAGTACAGGCAATGAAAGAGGAATTTTATGCATACCGTAAACGACAAGCAATGAAAAGGGCTGGTGTTGAATTAGAAAGTGCGTGTTAGTTTTACAAAAAAAAAAACAATTTTTATATAAAATGTAACTCAGTCTCAAAATAAACGACTACTGCCAATTAAAAATAAAATTTTAGTGAATATCATTAAGTTAATAAAAACAATAACAAATTATTAAAAAAAAAAAAAAAAACTATTAAAATGTAATATTGTTTTTTTTTATAAATAAACGATATCTTCAAAATTGCAGAATACCAATTTAAACGATCCATAAACTAGAGAAAAAAAAAGTGAAATAGGTAAAAAAAAAAAACTCTTCAAAAAAAAGTGAAAATAATGAACAAAAAAAAGTTTAACATTGCTCGAATCGAATTATTTCTTAATAAAAACAAAAAGCAGAAAAAAAAAAAAAAACAGAAAAACAAAAAATTACAACAACAACAAATAATAAAAGATAGTTTTTAAAAATTAAAATAAATTTAATATATATAGTAAAAATAAGTTAGAAGAAGAAAAAAACAAAATCTCATAGGTAATTAAAATCTAGTGAAATAGGTAAATAATATAAAATTACGAAAAATATATTCAAAAAAAAAAAAAATTGTATAAGGAAATGAAAAAAAAAAAAAAAAAAAGAAATAAACGAAATATTGAAAATCTAAATTCTAAAATTAGAAATAGAAAAAAAAATGTAGTAAAATAGAAAAAAATAAAATTTAATTTAATTTAAAAAAAAAAAAAAACATATTGTATGAAAATTAAAACACGAATTCAAAAACGTAAAAACTAAAATTAAAAAAAAAAAAAAAAATTCGTCAATGACTATTTAATAAGAACAAAAAAAAAAAAAACACTGTAATTTATAAAATATTCTTAATGTTAAAATATAAATAAAATCGTGAAATTTTATATTACTTAAAATTTAAAAAAAAAAAAATAATATTTAAAAAAAAAAAAACGAAATCATTTTTCATCAAAATACAAACGATAAAATAGTCGAAACGAAATGTCATTTATAAAAAAACAAAACCCAAAAAAAAATATTTAAAAAAAAAGGAAATTTTAAAATACCCATTAGAATTAAATTTACACAACAAAATACAATAAAAATCACACTTAGAACAGGTAATCCTTACAGGATATTTGCATAGTTTCAATTTCTATTTATTTGCTTCTTCTCCTCATACATAATATGTTTTCATGATTAGAATCTGATTTTGTTAAACTGATCTTGAATGATGAACTCAAATGAGTGTTATTTAAGGACATTTAAATTTTTTTACAGTTCTGTTTTCAACTTTTACAAAATATTTAACTTTTTTTTTAGCGTTTTCTAATTTATTCTCACATTTTTTTCATATTTATTTTTTTAAGAACCTTAATTTCAAATAAAGCTTTTTATTTAGAGACTCTTTGCCTCCTTTTTAGAGTCTCTGTTCGACAGAAAAAAAAAAAAAACAATATTAATTGCAAATAAAACTGTTCGTGTTAACCTGTTCAGAGTTCAATATTATTAAATAGGAACTCTAATCACTTTTTCTACGTGCACAATATATATATATTTTTTTTTTAAAAAATAAATTTGAATAAATTCTTATAATTTAACACCAACAAATTTAAACTTAAAAAAATTTTTATTCACAAATTATAGGATCACTTTTTTGCATTATATTCACACAAAACACACACCAAAAACATATACACAAAATTTCATTTTCCACATTAAAAATAAAATAACACACACGTAGTAGAAATTGTAAAAAAAAAATTAAGGTTAAAAATTTCAAAATTTGAAGGCAATATGAAAAATGGGACGTAAAATGAAATTAACATGTAAACATGTAAAAAAAAAAATTAAAAAAAAAAAAAAAAATTAAACAAGTTTAAAAACAATTTAAATTCTAAATAATTTATAATTATTTCAAATAATTATAAGGTACAGAAAATTCGTATGAAAACGGCGTAATAATTAGATTTCAAAAAAAAAAAAAAAAAATAATAATAATAATTATGTAATTAATAATTATTGTAATTAAAGAAAAAAATTTAAAAAAAAAAAACAAATAAAAAATACACAAAAAAAAAAAAATTCAACACGTATAATAAGAGACTTTCATGAAACTAAAACCAAAAGATGAAAATCAATAGACTTATAAAATAAAATTAATTAAAAACAAAAATTAATTATAAATTACTAGTAATTAATTATTTAATTATGTAAAAATAAACAACAAACAAACAAACAAACAAAAAAAAAACTAAATAAATAAAATGTCGAAAAAATAAATTTTTATAATTTGAATAATTTAAAAAAAAAAGAAAAAACACAAAATAATACTCTTTAATTTTTAAGTAAAATAAATAAAATTAAATAAATTAATTAATTAATAAAATAGATAATATAAAATAAATATGTAATAAATGGTGTGAATGATTCAACGATAATGAAAAACAAAAAAACAAAAAACAAAAAAAATTGTGTATAATTAAATTTAAAAATATATATATATATATATATTATAAATAATTATGAAAGTTTTAAAAGAAATTATTAAATAATTAATTAACAAAAACAAAAAACAAAACATTTATATAAATATTTAAAAAAAAAAAAAAAACAAAATGAAGAAAAAAAAAATGTAGGTTATTATACAAAAATAAAAATGTTTAAAAAAAAAAAAAAAATTATAAAATATGGTGATCATTAGATGATAATTAATTATAAATATTAAAGAAAATAAATTTAAAAAAAAAAGAAAAACAACAACAAAACAAACAAAGAAATAAATTATTAAATGAATAAGAATTAAATTATATTCTAACAAAATTAATTATTTCTTAAATGAAAACAACAGCAACAACAACAAATAATAATTTAATTAATAGATAAAAAATTTCAAAAAATTATTATTCTTTTTTAGGTGAACACAAATTGAAAAAAAAAAAAAAAAAAAAGAATTAAATAAACATAAAAAAAAAAAATTAAATTATAAGTTTCACAAAAAATTTAATTTTAAGACAAAAAAAAAAAAATAAAAATAAAATAAAGACAAAATATTATTATAGTGTGATAACAAAAAAAAAAAATTAAATTTAAAAAAAAGTCTATCTGTTTTGTTTCTATTTAAAAAGAAAAAATTTTAAATCTTTTTTATTTTTGAATATAGTTAAAATAAATTTTTAAAAATTAAAATAAAAAAAAAAAAATTATTGAAAAAAAAAAAAAACAAAAACCAACATTTACATGTAAAAAAGTTTTATTATAAAAAATAACACCTCATTTTAATTCTAAATTATAAATAATAAAATAAAAAAAAAAAAAAAAATGAAAAAAACACAAAAAAACAAAAAATCGATTTCAAAGTAAATTTGATTTTCTTAATTTGAATATCAAAATTTAGAATAAGAAAATAATTATTAAAAAAAATAAAAAAGAAACAAAAGTAAAAATAAAAAATTAATTAATAAAATAAAAATAAATAAATAATAAAGGAAAATAAAATTCGAAAACAATTACACAACAGTGAAAAAAAAATAATTAAATAAAAATATTCTTAAAATCACACACACCCACACACAAACACACACAAACAAATTCATGTAAAATTTGAAGAAAAAAAACACAAAAAAAAAAAAAAATTAACAATTACAAAAATCTTGAAAATAAAAATACTTGAATAAAAAAATTTAAAATAAAAATACATTACAAAAGTCAAATTTATGTAAAAACTAAAAAAAAAAAACAAACACATAACATTTATATAGGAATATGTATATTATTAATTAATAATTTAAAAAACATAAAACACACACACACACACACAAAAGTTATTAATTAACAAATTAAATAAGTAAAAAAAAAAAAAATGAAACAAGAAAAAAGAAACTCATGTTCTAAATTATAAAAGCAACAATTGTATTGTATTGTATTTAGCGATAAAATTAATTATAATTAAATTTAAAATTAAATACAACAAAACAAAAAAAAAAAAAGGGATTTCAAAAAAAAATAAAAATAAAAATAAAAAATATTAATTATAAAATATATAAAATAAATTATTATTAAAAAAAAAAAAAAAAAATTTTGAAGAAAAAAAAAAAAGAAACAAAAAATAAAAATGTTATTTAATAAATAAAACTTTCGTGTAACAAAAAAAAAAAAAAACAAAAAACAACAAATTTTTAAAATTTATTATAATCAAGGCACAACATTCTCTGTTTTTAATTATTTTTAAATCAAAGATGAAAAAAAAAACCACTACATAATAACAAAAAAAATGAAGAAAAAAAAAACAATATTTCGAAACGCAAGATAAAAAAAAACAAACAAACATTTTATGAGTTTTTTTTTTCTAATAAATGAGTAATAAAATTTTTTTTTTTTTTTGTCTTATTTAATTATTTTTATTTTTTGTTTGTTTTATTTTATATTTAATTTTGTTAATATGTCTTTTTTAATTTTATTTTATCTGATGATACAAGATTTTCTGTTCATCCTATTCAAGAGACGTTCATTATACATTCCAACAAAAAAAAAAAATTATAATATGACATTCAATTTTTTAATTATTCAACTTATAAATTAATTTCAAATTATTTCATCCTTTTTTTTTTTTTTTTCTTTTTGAAAATAAATTATTTTATTTAAATTTAATTTTATATTTATATAAGAATTTTTTTTATTCACAATAATGAATTGCTTTATTTCTTGTGTACCTTAAAATATATTGATTATTATTATTATTTTTTTTTTTAAATTTTATATCTTTAATTTAAGAATTTGAAGCAAATAAAAACATAAATAAATAAAAAAAATAAAATTAAATTAAAAAATATATTAAAAATATTTAAAAAATAAAAAAGAAAAAAAAAAAACAATTAGGTTTATTTTTAAAGAGGTTTCTTTTTTCTATACAAATTTAAATTAAATTAATTAAACAAGAAAAATAAAACAACAACAACAACAACAAGAAAAGAAACAGTTATTAAAACAAAACAAAAAAAATATATGAAATTTAAATAAAAATTACATACATATAATTATTATATAATTTTATAATGAAAAAAAAATTTAAAAAAAAAAAAAAAAGAAAGAAAGAAAGTTATTTGAAATTGTTTGTTTTTTTTTTTAAATTTTAATTTTTAAATTATGTTCTTGTCTAGGCAAAAAAATTATATTATATATGTATATACATATAAAAAGAAAAATAAAAAGAAAAGAAAAAAAAAAGATTTTTTTAGACTGAAAATAATTAAAAAAAAAAAAAGAAAAAAAGAAAGGTAAAAAAAATTTGAAGAAAATAAAAAAGATGAAAATATTTAAAAAATATATATAAATAAAACATACACATACACACACAACACTACACACACACACACACATTTATTTGAATATTGTATAATACTCGACTATGTATATGTAAATATACAAAATTTTTCGTTGAAATAAAATGAAATTAAATAGCATTTTTCTTTGAAATTTTTATGTTTTATGGTTACAAAAACGTAATTTCAATATATTATGTACGAGTATACCAAGGATGTTTTGAAATAACTAACAAATAAATTCCTACAATTATCACATGGATTAAAAAAAAAACATTAAGAATTCTATTTGGAAATTAAGGAATTTACTTTTTAAAAAAATTCATTTTTTAATATTTTGTAAATCATACATTTTCTTTAGAAAGTTCTTCACATACTACTTTTCACTTGAATCTCAACTAACATGCTCCTTCTGTAGACAACCGGTTTCAGTCACATATGGTATGTAGATCCTATAGTCTGAATTTTAAAAGTTGAGGTTTTTCGGCGCATGTTTTACATGCCTTTGTGATCTTTTTTGTGTAGATATACGAAAGAAGAAACGTGTTACAACAACAAAAACGCATGTGTGTAAGTATCTTTCTTTCTGCGCATGTTTTTCTAGTATAATACGAAACCTCAACTTTTAAAATTCTGACTATAATTGACTGCCCTTCTCTACGGTCCTTTAGTAACAGGAGAATTGCTATCTTCAACCCAAACAAGCAACTTTCCCGTACTCAACTTTAAATCTACACATAAATTTTTAAACTTAAAATTATAAACTTTTCATAAGTTTTTGTAGCTGTTTTTTTTTTTTTTTTTTTTTAACAAATTATGAAAATTACCAAGTTGAGATGAGGGTCACATCTAAAATAAGATTAAAAAGTCATCCTGAATTCATTTGAATATTTTTTTAAGAATGAAATTTTCTCCGGATTATATTTGAAAATTTCTACTTTTTCAGACCATTTTACTTCAAATCCTTTTTCTATTTTTACAGGAATTATAGATGAGTATTTTAATTAAATTGTAATTACAATGATTATTATATATTTGAACTTATTGCTTCAACATGAAAATTATGCTTAAAAGGTAAGTATGATATCTAAGTATATATTGGACACAAATTTTAAGTACATACATATATACATATGTACTCAACTTTATCATAGCATTTTAAGATATTTGAATTTAAAATAGATTTTCTTACAATTTTCACAACAATAAGTCATATTGTTAATGTCTATCATATTTGAGAAATATTGTTATGCCTAAAAAAAAAAAATAAAGATAATTTTTTTATAATTTTTATTTTCAGTTTTTAAGCAATAATTACAAGCAAACATTTTTTTTTAATGTTCTAATTCTAGAATACCTGTTGTTTTTTTTTCACATGATGAATTTGAAAAAAAAAAAAATTAAAAAAAAATTTTTTTCCATGATTATTAATAACATAAAGAATTTTTTTAATAACTTTTTGACCTCACTAACATCACCTTGTTTAATTAAATTCCATGTTCATTATCATTTGAGCACTTGTTAAATGGTTATTCACTTTATGCATAATATACATACATACATAGATACATATATTCATCGTATTATATAAACAATCGCCTACATAAATTAATATTACCTCAATCATAATATATTTTGATGATAAGATGTTTATGAAATGAATTTATTACATCGCATCGCATCATCAGTATCTACATGTATGTACATATATCTATAGCGAACCTAAAATACTTACTCTCTATCTTTTTATTATTATAATCATCATCATATGTGTCATATGTAATAAAAATTAAGTGTACATACTCTTTTTGTTGTTGTTGTTGTTATTTTTATATTTTAAAAAAAATTTCTTTGTATAGGAAAAGTGTTTTTGTTTTATTTAAAAGTAAATTTCAAGTAAATTTCTTATGATGATACTTCACTTTAAAAAAAAGAAATATATATAAAAAAATGATGTCGTTTTCATTTATGATTAAATTGTTTGTCGGTAAAAAGGCTAAAAAGTTAAGATAGTTTTTTTTTTTGTTTGTTTGTTTTTATTTTTAATTCTCTTATATGGTCGATTTAAATATATTTGAATGAACAACAAAAAGCATAATATTATCCCGGAAATATGAATTGTTCAGACTGTCTAAGAAAGTTATTATTCATTAAGAGGGGACTTCAATGTAAATATATACATAAAATTTCACATACATACAATATAATTTGCATATTACTAGAGAGAAAGAGAGTGTAAAGTAAATGTTTGATATTATATGTACATGTAGATTCTTCTAATAAACTTGTTAAAGGAAAATAAATTTATTTAAATATTATGGGAATATAAATTAACAATTTCTTGTTTTTTTGTTGTTGTAACGAAGAAAACAAAAACATCATATGTGTTTATTTAGTTACATTCATATAAATTGAAGGGATTCACATATTCGAGTAAAAAAAAAAAAAAAAACTATCACAATGTATTAACAAAATTTTAACGTTTTTAATTTAATTAGAGAAAAACTTTAACTTAATGTGGGCAGGTCACATATATGAATATGTATATATACAATATATGTACATTATATGTATATAAAAGAACATTATTAGTATAAAGAGTGGCAAATTTAATTAATTGATCATCCGTTCTGTTTCTTATTAATTTATATCCAATTTGGAAGTTTAATGGAAATATATATGTGTATCTATACACAAAGGATGAATGTTATGTACATATTGTAAATGTGAAATTTAATATGACTTGAAAACAAAAGAAAAAAACATAATACTTATTATAGAATAAATCAACATAAAAAAAATAAGTGAAAAAGGCAAAAAGAAAGAAAATAAAAGAGTTATGGATTAAATTAAGATATTTTTAATCATTTAATTTACGCTTTAAGTTTCAAGGCTGTGAAGGCCTTTACGAGTGATCTGATAAATAGAATTGATATTTGATTAATTGTAATATGAAGAAGATAAAAAAAAAAAATATTTTCCTTCCTTTTTTTTATTTTTTAAGTAATTAATTACTTTATCTGATTGTGAATATCTAAATAAAGTATTCATTGAAATTTAATTTGTTCAAGAACATTTTTTTTTTCTTCTTATATCTTTAGAAATTCGATTAATTTTAATCTCTTAACGCCTTTTAGGATTTTAGCATAAAAAGAGGAAAATTTTCAAATATTGAAAAGAAAAATGTATTAAATTTATATATGTATACTACATATATAGTATATGACATATGTATTTGGTAAGTGAGTATAGAAGATATTTTTTATAAAAAAATAGCAGTACATTTTTATTTTAAGGAAATATCTTTAAATTTGTTTGCTATTGAATTTACTATCTGTTATGCTTTTTCTGTTGGAGCTTGAAATTTTAATTGTTGAATTTTTAAAATGGATGCTTTTCTGTATTCTAAGACGACTCACAGAACATATTTTTTTTTTTTAAATGTAGAAGGTCAATTTTCTCTAAAGAAAGACACCCATCATTCTTTTACTTTCAATATGATTTCATTTTATTATATGTATTTCTCATCCTAACTTTTTAATAGTGAATTTAATAAGCAAAAATTGATGTATAAATGGAATTTAACATTCATTGAATCTTTGAATTTTGTATCAGATAGGGCACATCTCCTATTTTGAGTCATTTATTTGATTTTAAAACTTTTTCAATGAATAATTTTACTTTATTATTTAATGTCCTTCTTTTATGAAAATCTGCATTCTTTCACTAACGTTTCCAATTTAATTCTAGCATATGAGAATCTTTTGAAATCAACTAAATACACAATATTACGCTAACGTCTAAAAAGTCAAGTGGTACTATACTGACTTTGAGGTTCTGAAAACATAGAATTTTGATTATGAAAGTGCATTAAAATTGTATTAATAATCTATTTTTGAAAAATAAGAGAAAAAACACTTTTGTATAGTATCACGTTTTGTAACCTGATACATATGTACATATGTATGTAAAATTCATTCCTACGTAATTAAGTTACTATACAAGTTACAACAGTAGCAAAAAATAAAAATTCTAGACAAGTTCATCAAGTAATAAAAATTAATTAAATCTATGTAAATTTTTTTTTTATATTCATCCCACATTAATAATTTTTTATGCATATTCTATTTTTTTTTATTTATTTATTAATGAATGACTCGGTTAGAAGATATTTTAATCAAATACTAAGTCTAAATTTAAAAACAAAATATTAAATACTTAGTTATGATGTTTTATTACATTTAAACATTCATCTGTCGACTAGTAAAAACAAATTCTAAAACATTATTCACATCAAAGAAAATTTAATTAAAAAATAGAAAAAAAAAAATGATGAAATAAAAAAAAAAATCATTTTAATTTAATTTAACACATTTAATGAACTTTATGAATGTTGTACTTCCAAAATGTTTAAATTACCTGCTGTCTGTCTATAATTTTAGATATGAAATGCATTTTTGTCATACAATGTATAGTTGTTTTTTTTTTTTGTTCTATAGTTCTATTCTACTTTATAATAAAATTCTATAGTATATTCTATAACAATATAAAATAATAGAATAAAGCCGAGCTAAATTTCTATAATAAAAGTGATATATAAATTAGTATCTGTAATAATGTATACTATATATAGATATAGTACCTATATATTTTCAGATACATACATATATGAATACAATCCCCTAAAGATAATGTTTAACTAACATCCACATGACGCCATCACATTGCGGATAATAAAATAATAATCATAATATGAGGCAAAGTTATAAAATATTTTAAAGCTTAAGCTATAGTTTAAAAAAATTCAATTGAAATCTTTATCTATAGTTACGGTTCGATTTTGGTCGTTGCAAGTTCTCGGTTTTCTTTTCTTATAATCATCAAAAAAAAAATTTATTTTTGATTTTTATTTTATTTAAATTTTTACATTTGAATTAGAAAGTGAATTAATAATATGTTCAACGTGTTTTGTCATGTTAATCGTTTTTAAAAAAAAAAAAAATTCCAGTTTAATTAAAAAAAAATAAAATAAATGAAAATAAAAAAAAATGAAAATTTCTTGAAAATATATATTTTTTGCGGATAGCTCATGTGTAATTTACTTGAAAACATAACTTAATTTAAAATATATCGAGTATGTAAAAGTACAAAGATTTAAATTGAAAATATTGAAAATATTGAAAAAAAAATAAATAAAAATAATTAAAAACAAAATTATATTGAAAAAAAAAAATAAAAAATTAATTTGAACAAGAAAAAGGATACACATTGCTAAAAAATAAATATAAAATTTATATTCACGGAATATTTTTAATTTAAAAAAAATGTCAGAATAACTTTGTGGATAATACCACTAAAACTAGGATTTTAAAAAAATTAAGTTCAACATTTAAGGATAAAAAAAAATCATCCAATATAAAAAAAAAAACACAAAAAAATTTCAAAAAGTAATCATTAAAGTAAAAAAGAATATATTGAAAGTAATCGAAAGTACTTTTGAATTCTGTGAAAATTTTTTCAATAATTTAATTTATAAATAATTTTCAGGGATAACATGTGATTTAAAGGCCAAAATTGTTAATATGTATATATTTTTTTAACGTACTAATTTTGACTTGAAGTATTGTAGTATCATTTTTCTCCAGAGGGCTTCTTTCTTTTTGTAAATTAAATTTATCCGAATTCTAAAATCCCTCAAACGCGAAATCAAAATATCAGTAGCCACAATTTTTAGGTTTTTAAAGAATAAATTTGTTCTGCAAAACGACAATCCTGTATAGAATAGAAATTATTATTACTTTTTTTTTTATTGCTCAATGCTAATACATTTTAGAAACAAAAAAAAGAAATTTCAGGTATTTTTCCTTTATAAAAATAATTTCCATTAAAAATTCTCACAAATCAAAATTCGTGTTTTATTTTTTTTTTTTTTCGTTACAGAAAACAAGTGTTTATTATTTTTTGTTTTGTTAGTCTCAATTCTAATCAAACCGATAGATAATAATTCATTCTTGTGGTTTTACTGGTATATTTGACCACTTTTTGCTGATTATTCTAGTTATTTATATATACCACAATTTTGTTATACGATTACTACTCAATTTAACATTAAAGATATTATTTCTTCTTCAATATAATTAGATATCAAGATACAATAATACGACAATCTACATATTATAACAGATTGAGCATATAATTATAAATATTGTGCTTATAATATAATTTTTAATTAAGCATTATTTTTAAATGAAATGACTTGAAAAAAAAAAAAAAATAAACAGAAATTCATAAAATAAACAAATGATAATTAATACAATAAATGAAGTACATAACACAAAAAAATATATATGTATATTGAAAAAATCTTCTATGAATATATTTTTTTTTTAAAATGAATCAAATTACTCACAAATAAAACAAAAACCAAAAAAAAAACGAAAACCAAAAAAAAAATTACATGTTATTATTTTCATGGTTGAAGGTTAAAAATGAACTGCATAATAACATACAAAACAAAAAAATAATATGATCATTAATATGATTTACAAATAAAAATGAAAAAAATTAAATTAATTATTTTTTATTTACATGAACTTTTATAGATAATTTTTTTTTTTTTTTTGCTTAAACAAAAAAAAAAAAAGAAAAAAAATATAAATTAAAAATTTTTCAAAATTTACTTAGTTCATAAAATTAAATTTAAAAAAAAAAAATATATTTTCGTATAAATGTGACATGTTGTGATCTTCAGTGAATTTCAAAAAAAAAAAAAAAAAACATTTCACATAAAAAAAAAATTAATTTACTTTTTCTTTTTTATTACAATTTTAAAATTGTTTTTAAAGTGAAAATTATCAGCAATATAGACTTACAGTCATTCAATGAGATTATTTTTTTATTATGAAAATTTTTTATGTCATTTTTAAGAGGTCAACAGATACAAAAAAAAAAAAACAACAACAACAACAAAATATAAACAATAAAATGTAATTGAAAAAAAAAATCAAAATATTATGAATAAAAATTTGTGTTGAAAAAAAAAAAAAAAATACTTGTCAAGAAAAAATAATCAAAATGAAAAAAATATTGAAAAATTCATAATTACAGAGCTGTCATCACATCACATATGTGTCAATTATACAATTCTTTTTTTTTTTTTATACATAATTATCAAATCATTATTAGGGTTATAAAAGGAAAATAAAAAAATCTATCTACACATAAGAAAAATAAAACATTAAATTTGTTCTAATGGATGTATTATGACGTAACTTAAGTGTGTTATTTTATAAGAGTGCGATCAAATCTCAACAAAAACAACAAAAATGTCATTTTTAAATCGAAAATATTCACGTATTTGTTGTATGAAAACAACGAAAAAAACATTATCATTTATAATTGCAACAACAACAATAACAAATTTTATATATTCCATTGTTCTACTAATTTTAATTAATGCATCCTGTATAAAAAGTTTTACAGAAGATACAAAACCAACAGTACTCATTACCAAGGTCGGATCACATGTTGTATTCAATTGTCGACTTGATTTTCCATATGAAGTTTATATACCATATATCATTAATTGGAGTAAGGATGTAAGTGTTAAATATTTAAAAAAAAATTATTTTGAATAAAAAAAAAATTAATGTTTTCAAAACTATTCAATTAAACAGGCCAAAAAGAAAAAAAAAGAAAAGGAAATCCAAAATTTAACTTTGTAAAGTAGTCATTTTTGAATTTGTACCGAAAATCATTTTAAAATGATTCTTATTATTTGATTATAAATAGATCCTGTAGGCTATAATTAAATGTAAATTTTACAAGAAATTACCAAGAAATCAAATCAAAATTTTTCTCCAGTTCGAATTTATTTAAAACCACTAAAAATACCTTGGAATGTTTAATCAAAGTATATTTTCACTTAAAATTCCTGTTTTTTCTTATATCTTTTTTTTTTTTTTTTAATTGTAATACGCCTACTTTGTGACATCTAAACCATAAATTAAACTTTCAAACAAACAAACAAAAAAAAATAATAACAACATTATTTTAATCCTTAAAAAAATATCATTACTGCATTGACAATTTAAAAAAAAATAAATTTGTTTTTGTGGTTTATCCTTTTACACACATATACTACATACATATACTATAATACACCAACGGTATCTTAATTATTATGTCATGATAAAAATTTATTAAGCTCTATAATTTATTTTCCAATAAAAGAGCTTCAATTTCAATCAAAATAATTTACACACACAAAATTTTCTGATTAAAAAGCCATTAATTAAATTTTTACACACCTCTTTGACACACCTACACATTATACTTATTTCGAGTACGTATAAACGAAAAAACGAAATGTAACATTTTAAATGACTATTTTATTTTTTCGGTATAAATTGGTGTAATTCTAAAGAATAAAGAAAAAACAAGAACAATTTAACAATTTCAAAAAAAAAAAGAAAAACAAAAATCAGTATCTGATGATTTGCTAAATGATAGAATTTTTTATAAAAAAAAAAATACAAAAAATACAAAAATTTTGTATTGTGGAATTAAATGAAGTCATTAAATGCGTAATAAGGGCGAAACATTATTAAAACTGATGTTTACAAAGAAAAGTTTAAAATGAGAGAAAAATAAATTTTAATACCGGACCGGACGCAACATTAACATTATTTAAATAAATTAAGAGTTTTTGTGTATGATTAATTTGTATGTGTGTACCACCAGAAATTTATTTATTTTACTATAGGAGTCTAGTTTTTTTTTCTTCTATTATAGATATTGAAATGTTTTTTTTTTCATCTGTTTATGTTTAAATAAATTAATTTTGATTTAACAAAAGAAATTATATAAAAAACAAGAATATATCAAATTATGTTTGTATTTTTTTCTTTCAAAAGAGATACTATACATATGACCACATACCCATAAATATGTAAATTCATCATTATTATTTAGATATTCAATTTATTCAGTTTAATAAGGGTTTGTAATTTATGTAATTTTTGTATCTATTCTTCTTGTTTGTTGCTGCTTTTCACTTAGCGCAGGATTATAGCGTTACTTGTCTTGAATATCCAGACCAGTTGATCTTGTGTCTTTTCATCTTTTAAATATTATTCTCTTATATCCTTTTTTACAGTATCAAGCCTATCTTACCTTTCTTCTTTTCTAATAGTACAAGAGCTTTCTTCGTAAGATAGTAAAGGCACAGAGCAGATACATATATATAGAATTATAGAATTATAGAGTTATAGAATTTATATTGTCATTGGTAAAGGTGTAATACTTTTTGACATGCTCATAAGATCTAAGTATCTCCTTTCCTTCATTTTGTCACAAATTTTTGTGATTTTCATTGAGTTTCAGATACAATATTTTTTTTACTTTATCTATTCTTGTAATCTGAAGGTGGCTTCTGATAAAATTTATAGGTTTTACTGGAGATATCTTATATTTCTCGGAAATATATAAATCGATCATCGCATCTTTATGTAATATTTTCTTAAAAACTATAAAATTTGTGCAAAATAGTAAATTATCATTTCGAAAAAAATTTCTTTATTTCTTTCGTCTCTGTTTAACATTGTTTGTTCTGCTTTTACCTTTATATTTTTTTAAATAAAAAAATTATAAAATATTACAAAAAAGTAAACGTGGCATTAATTTATAACTTAAATGAATTTACCGTCATCATAAATCACATTGTGACAACGGAAAACCAAAGACATAATATTATATAATTTTTTTATTTTTATTTTTTAGTTTTTTGTTTTTTTTTTTTGTTTCATATTTTCATAATTTCATATATTACATATGTATGATAGTAAATCGGGTAAAATTTATCTAAATTGATGCAATAATGTTAAGTTGAGGTTACTTTTGCCGCATGAGGGTGCTTAAATTTGATTGTTGTTCATTGTAATTTTACCACCCTTCAACGAGTAACTCATATATAACTTAACTATAATGTATCTAACTTTAATGTAGACATACATACATACTCGTATATAGAAGGATGTATAGACAATATGTGCATGTAACATATGTTTTATAGTTATATATCATGAAGATCTTTCACTATAACATAATCATCTATATTATTTCATAAAATACAGGATGAATATAATTTTCATTTTCATTTGGCAAAAAAAAAAAACAAAAATAAAAAATAATAATACATAGTCGTGCATGCATAGCTACAGGCACATTTACATATTTTAGTTTCTTTTCAAGGCTAATGTCAAAAACAATTTAACAAAAAAAAAAAAAAACTAGTTTCTATGATGTCATTGCTTTTGTTTTACTTTACAACAAATCGTCATCAATTTTGATTATTCTTTTTATGATTTTTTTTTTTTTTTTTTTTTTTTTTTCAAATAAAAATATTTACTTTTTAGTTTTGTTTTGGAACGTAAATTGAATATAACAATTTTTTACTTTTTAGTTTATAAATGAATAAATTTTTTAATTTAAAAAAAAAAAAAAATTTATGTGATAATTGAATTCGAAAAATAATCAAAATTTTTATTATATTTTTGAAAATGATTGTTTTCGAATTTCAATTTAGTCATTTTTTAATTTTTTTTTTAATATGACGTCACTTTGAATGATTTATGTTCCATTGAAATTAATGACAAAACTATAATTTTTTCAAAGGTCACACATCGGTTCGATAGGAAATATGAAAAAATTCAAAAAATTTCGAAATTTTGAAAATTTATTTACATATTTCACGTGAAATTGTAGATTGTTTTGTAAGTATGAGTGTGAAGTTCAAATGAATTCATACTTCTGTTTTGGAATGAGATTGGCAATGAAACCCCTTTTGGCCCTTCTTGTAATACTGAGCTTCCAAATTTATTTTAATTTCAATTTTTCTACGAAAAAAAAAAAAGAAGTTCAAATAGCATCCTTTGTTTATTGTAGAAGTTCGCACATTACTCGTTTTTGCTATATTCTTTAAGCTACTTGAAAAAATTTGAAAATTTTTAATTTCCGAGAGGTGATAATGTTTTCACTTTTCGTTTTTTTTTTTCTTTAAAAAATTTTCAAATTCTTACAGAAATTAAAAAATTTTAATTTTCTTCTTTTTAATTTTCAGGGTAAAAAAATTTTCACATATTATGATGGTGAAATATCATCATCCGAATTATTTGCTGGACGATTAAATCTTTTAGATAATAATGGAGAATTTGGTAAAGCATCAATTAATTTAACATCAATTCGTGAATCTGATCAAGGATTATATCATTGTCAAGTAATTTTTCCAAATCGGACACCAAGTACACGAAATAATGGTACTTCATACAATTTAATTGTTGAAGGTAAGTCAGTCTAAATTTTATATCATTAAAGTATTTTCTTATTAATAATTTGTTTGTATTTTGTAAATTTCATCTAAGCAGGATCCCTTATAAAAATTCCACCCGTTAATCAAACAATTATGGAAGGACAAACAGCATTTCTTAATTGTGTAATGAAATATCCTGATACCTCATTAGTAATATGGTTCAAGGATAATATTGAATTGAAAGAATTACATGATTTATATAGAAGATCACATATGGGACCAGATGGTAGTTTAAGTATCGATCCAACAATGATGAGTGATATGGGAGAGTATGAGTGTAAAGTAATTAATAGCGTAGATAATGAGGAACAATCTGCTAAAGCTTTTTTAAACATACAATGTAAGGATTCACTATTTATTGTGATTTTTTTTTTTCATATTTAGCTAGTCTATTATTCGTATTTTTTTTATTTCGTTCTTCATTTTAGATAAAGCTAAAGTAATATACGCTCCACCAGAAATTTATCTACCATACGGACAACCAGCAATACTTGATTGTCATTTCAGGGCAAATCCTCCATTAAAAAGTTTACGATGGGAAAAGGATGGATTATTATTTGATTCACGTAATGTACCGGTAATAAAATTATTATTCAAATAATATGTCAAGTCAATCATATTTTATATACACCACGAGTATATTTTTTTTATTGTTTTCCTGTATTTATGGATTTCCTTTATTTGAAATTATTAAATTTTTTTTTTTTTAATGTATACAGGGAGTCTATTATCGAACAAATGGCAGTCTGTTCTTTACAAAAGTTGATGAAAGTCATGCTGGTAGTTATACATGTACACCATACAATGATTTAGGTACTGATGGACCATCACCCATTATCAATGTAATTGTACAACGTCCTCCAATATTTACAATAACTCCAAAACCAATTTATATCAACAAATTAGGCGAAGCAGTGACAATGTCTTGTGAAGCGATTGACAGAGATGGAAGTCATCGGCCATCAATTGCATGGAGTCGAGTATGTTTTGTTTTTATTTTAAATTTAGCTAACAATCAAAAATGAAACTTAAAAAATAAATCAGGCAAAAATTTTCAATTTAAATGCACACTTTATTTGAAATTTATATTTGAAAATTGTCATTCAATTTGTGTGAATGAATTCCATAAAATGCACATATCCTTTTTTTTTTTTTTTTTGGTATTGAAAATCATATACTACTCTACTCGTATATTAAAAATAATTTTCATTTGAATTTCCATTTTTTTAAAAAAGAAAGAAAAAAAAAATTTTGAAATGTTTTTTCCTAATATTTAAAATATCCTATATTATAAAATCCTATACAATTCATATGTGTAGAAAGATGGTGTACCATTACCATTAGGACGTTATTCAGTCGATGGTGGTAATATGACAATTGAAGAGATTATAGAATCAGATCGTGGTATTTATCAATGTTCAGCAACTAATGAAGCAGCAACTATTATTGCTGATACAGAATTAATGATAGAAAATGTTGCACCACGTCCACCATATAATTTAACAGCGAACAGTTCACAAACATCAATAACTCTTCGATGGCAACCAGGTAAGGGGTATTTTTTTTATTTTTATTTTTTGTATTTAAGTATGTATTTTAATAATGATTATATATTGCAACGATAATATAATAATGATGATGGAATGAATAATTTATTTAAATATGTATAATTTATGTTTTTGTCAAGAGTATTTTAGATAATTTGAAAAGAGCAATTTTGTGGCTTGTTTTAAGTGCACAGGAAAATTTGAATAAAATTTTATAATTTTCACATTTTTGAAATAAAGTAATTGAAAGTGTATTTAAGTGATTGTTATATACATTAGTTTTTTAATGAAAAATTTAATTTCATTATTGTAATAATGAAGAAAATATAAGTTTTGTAAAATAAAAATTTAATGAAATTGAATTTTAGAAATTTTGTTTTGAAAATATATTATATACATATATATTTTTTTTTCTTGGAAAAATTTGTGGTAATTTTACAGATTTTAATTTGAAAATTTTTAATGAATAAAGTAAACAATTAGGGTAAACATAAACTACAAAAACAATGTGAAAAGGATGTTAGAATTTTTATATTTAGTTAATTTTTATCTCCTTTGCTTTTAAATCTTTTGAAATAAACTGGATGTAAATAATGTATTCAATGAAAAAGATATTTCTTTAACAGGTATATTTTAATGAGAAAAAATCAAGTTAAAAAATAGGTTTATTTTTCTTTTTCGATGTCACTTAAGCTCATATTTATCCCATGATCTTTACTCAAGTTATTTGTGTTTTCTATACTATTTTCTGTCATAATTATGCACCTACAGTTTTTAAATTGAATTCGATCGAAAAGAAATAATTTATAAATCGTTAATTATTCGTGATATACTAATTGAAATTTACGCATTAATTAATTGTCAAATTTTTGTGAGTGTTTTGAAATAAAAAAAAAAATACTTGTAGGCGTTGACGAAAACAGCCATGTAGTTACACTACTATTAAATAAAATTATAAATTCACTGTTGCTGGTCATAAAATGGAATAAAAATGGCAAAATATATGTACATAGGTAATTTTGTAGACCATATAGAGCACTATGATATTTTTTTTCCAATATTTTCGTTTTCACTAATTTTCAGAAAAATTTAATCTATAGTGTTTTTTTTTTTACTTTTTCTTTTTTTGTGAATATAAAGGAAAATTCAATTCAATTAATATATATGTATGTCTGTAATATATACTGTCAAAAATTACGTTTTAAAATTAGTAACAATGTGTTTTCAATGTTCATTTTTTAATTTTTTTTTTTTTTTTTAATAAATAAAACATAATCAAAGAATATAACTTTATTATATAAATTTTGGCTTTTGTTAAACTATACATTGAATTAACCGATTGTTCTTTTTTTCTGTTAATTAAAAAAAAAAATAAATCAAAGCCGTTTACCTCAAAAAATAAAATTTATTTCACAAAAACCTAAACATCATTGTTACAAGTAATTTACAAAAAAAAAAAAAAAAAAAAAAAGATATTTGTCAACAAAAGTATTTAAAGCTAAAATTAAAAAAAAAGAAAAAATAAATGAAAATTTTTTTTTTGTATCTAAAAAATTTCAGGTTACATTCGACCAAATTTAGAATATACTGTTTGGTATCGTTTATCAAGTGCGGCTGAATGGAGAACAATGCGTACTGTATCACGTAATATAATGGAAGCAACAATTAATAATTTACAACCTGGTCGAGAATATGAATTTATGGTATTAAGTCAGGATAAATATGGTGATGGAATGTTTAGTAAATCATTTAAATTTTCAACAAAACGTAATTTACTTTTGATATTCTTTATTGTTTTTTTTTTTAATTAAAATTTTAAATAATAATTTTTTTTTTTCAATTAATTTAGCACGAGATTCAAATGAACCATCAGATAATGTAATACGTCCAACAATTGAATCATTTACACAAATTGGACCACCAAAAAATTTAAGTGTTAATTTAAAAACAGATGGTTTTATAGCAACATGGGAACCACCAGATTATGGTATTGAATATTTACGTTTATATGTAATTAGATGGTGGCATGAACCAGATCATATATTGCATGGTTCAGCTGAAACAACAGATACTAATTATATTGTACGACATCTTAAAGAAGATAGCCGTTATAAAATACAAATATTCAGTTTATCTATAAATGATTATCAAATTGGTAGTAATACTGTTGAAGTTTTAGTACCATCAAATCGTAAAATACGTGCAATTGCAATTGGTTGTACAATAAGTGTTATATTTTTAATAACAGCACTTAGTGTGGTTTTATATGTAAAAAGAAGTTGCTTTCAAAAATTAAAATCAAATAATAATGACAAAATTGGAACATAATTAGAAAAAAGATAAATAAATAAAAGTAAAAAGGAATAAAAAATAAAAAAATAAACAAGAAGGAAAAATCTCATTTTAAAAATTCTATCTTTGTGTGTATCATAAAAAAAAATATTTATAATACAATTGTATGTGTGTACTTTAAGATAGTATTCGTTATTATTTAAGTTTGATTCATTCATTTTTATGTATTTTTGTTTTAATTTTTTATTTAAATAATTTTAGTTTTTCGTTTTATTAATACTCAGCATTTTTTTTTTTTTAGATTTTATTAATTTGAAATAACGTGAATATAAGGGAAAAAAACAAATAAAAGTTGTATATTATCTAACAGGAAAAAATCTTATGTTTAATTATAAAATTTTTTTGCTTTTTGGCAAACAAAAAAAAATGGAAAGCGTTCCAACGAACTTGATTTGATATTCACAATTGTAGGAGGTTTGAGTATTCTTCATCAATGATTTAGGTGGTAACTGAGAACAGCAAACGACATGGCATTCGGTAGCTCAGTGGTTAGAGCATTTCTCGGGCAAAGAAAAGGTTCCGTGGTTCGATTCCCGGCCGAGTCGAATGTCGTTTTTTCATGTTTTTCAGTCCTATGAAGATGTATGACAGAAAAAATTGTCTAGAGAACTAAGGCAACTTGGGTAGTCCCTATAGTTCTTACATCACATATTGATAAACTATACAAGTAGAAAAATTTCAATATACCGCTCTTTGTTTCATTTTTCTTCCATTACTTTAACCATATAATTAACAATGTGAAACGAATCCGAACATTTTAAATTGGATATTCTCAAGCACTACAAAAAAGTGGTAGAGAGGTTATGAAATTGTTATTGTAGTTGCCTCAACCTTCCATGTTTAAAAATTAAAGTCTTAAATTTTAATAATTATCCTAAAACTCAATTTTAATCAACTACTTAAAAATCAACCCGGAAAATCTAACAAAAAATTGAAAATTTGTCAAGGGCCACAATTTCTACTAATTATGTGTTACAAATTTCATTTAAAAAAGGTAAAAACAAAAAAAAAATAAACAAAAACTGTTGCAAATATTATAGTTCGAGTATCCAATTAATTTTCATCTTAAATGACAATCAACTCATGACCACCATTATGTCAAAGCTTTTGCCCATTTTTCTATTTTTCTATTTTTTTTTTATAAAATAAAAAATTCAAATAAGTAATTTAATTGAAAATTTTATTCTACTGTTTTTTCTTTGTTTTTTAAATTTATTTCAACACTTTACACGAGTGAATATATTTACAAAAAAAAATCAAACACCACTAGAAAAAATTTCATGTTTTTTACATAAATAAAAAAAAAATACAAAATGAAAAACTTTCGTTATGTTTTTTTTTTTTTCGTTTTTGTTGCTTTTTTTTAATCCTTTTTTTTTACTCTGATGATTTACGTGCTGCAAATAAATGTTTTGGTACATCACCAGGACTATGCTGTAGTGGTGGTGTTATTGGATCTAAAATGATTTTATTTGGATGACTTTTAACGCCATTGATTAAAAATGGATTATTCTGAAGTGGTTTTGGTTGTACATTTGAAATTTCTCCAATACCATTACCGCCGATGCCGCCATTGATTGCAGCACTTGAAACATCATCTTTTAAATCAGATGGTGGTGATGGTGTTGTCGTCTGAACACTACTTGGAATATCAATTGAAGGATGACCAGAATCATTTTGATTCTCTTTGTCAATATTTGTAGTATCCTTTGCTACATCACTTTCATCATGTAATGAATTCAAATTTACTTGAGATTGTCTATCGTTATGTTGTTGTAATGAAAGTGTTGATGATAAAGGTGCATTTGGTGTATAATGTTGTTGTTGTTGTTGTAAATCATTTTTTATTTCTGGTGGTAAATTTGACATAGGAAATGATACATGACTATATGGCGTTGAAGTGGAATTATAAAGTTCCCGTTCATGTAAATATTGACCATAAACATTATCAAGAATTTCTTCTGTACGTCTTGAAAGTGGTATTATAACATTTTGTTCATTTGTTGATATATTTGTTGGTTCATAAATATGCCGAGGATAATCAGAACCATCATCTTCAGTTGACATAACACCAACATGATTTGTTCGTACATGATAAGGGAAACTGATATTCGCACGTGACGGCCATGTTAACCAAAGAAATGATATATGACCACAAATTGCTAAAGATGCCAATACTCCATACATAACACTTTCACGTATCCAAGGATCAAAAAAAGCTATACCTGTAAAAGTTAGAACTGGACCACCTAAAATCCATGCTGATCCAAGAATTCCAAAAGGAAAATAAAATGTTGCTTTCTCCGGATTTTTTCTAACTGTGGTTGATGTCCAAATAAGGAATACACCCCATGAACCACATCGAAGTCCAGCTAAAGCTAAACCAGCTGGTGATTCATAAAGATTAAGAACCTCTCCAGGATCAAAAACTTCTTCACGATAAATAAACAATGAAATGTAAACGACAATGTAAACATTAATAAAAATTGTCAATTTAACAATTGAACATGTCGATAAACGTGCTCTTGTTATTGTGTATCCTTTTGCCATAAGTAATAACATTGCAAGATAAATTATCTCTGATGCACCTTGAAATAGTGTTCCAAGAGTTGTATATGGACCAATACCAGTAATTGCATATTTCACCCATCCTACACCAGAAAACATAACTCCAGCATATTGACAGTATACACTTACAGCAAATAATCTATAAGTGCAATGAAGCAAATGTCATGTTTTTAATTCTCTTGCACAAATGAATATTGCAAGAAGTAAAAATGAGTAAACGATACTTTCGGTTAATAGAATCGGTGGAATATCTGAAAGCAAAAAAAAGTATAAAAAAAAAATACATTAAATTTAAGTTTAAATTTCCCAAAAGAAAAAATTTAAATCTTATTGTTTTCTTACACATTTCATCAGCTGAGAAATGTTCATGCCAAAAATCACCAGGTGCACCATTTGTCATACGAAATTTATATTTAATATCAATTCCATTTTTATTTCCACAATTCGCTATTGCAATATACCACCATCTTTCACGTGCTGTTATAAATCCACCAGAACTTCGACATGTAACTATTAATGTTGCACGTTTATTAAATTTAAAATATCCTCTTTTTTCACGTAATTTTTCCTTTTTTCAAAAAACAAAAAAAAAATTTTCATAAGAAAATCTATTTTGATAATAAGAAAATTACTTATTACACATTTAAATGAAAATCATATAAAATTCAAACAAAAATATAATTAAATTAAATTTTATAAAATTTACCGATGATATTTGATTATAATCACTTTTATTCTTTAGAAACATTTCTTCAACATAATCTAAATATTTTGTATTATTCTCAAGTTTATTTTTGATACCAAAATCTAATCCATACGAATGTCGAGTTCCTTTTGTTTCATTAAATACTTCAGTATCATTATTATACAGTAGTGATGAATTATTGTCATTGAAAAATTCAAAATTATCATTGAATTGTGATGACGGTGATGATGATGGTGACGATGATGATGATAGTGGTGGATATGTGGTAGTTTTCAGGAATTGATCGAAATAACTTGAATTTATGTCATTTCCGTAATTATTATTTGAATTTGATGATGTGGATTGTTGTGTTGGTGTTGGTCTACAAAAAAAAATAATAATAATAATACATACATACATATGTAGATACATGTATAGATAAAAACAAAACTAATCAAATATGTAAGTAAAATTTTGAATAATAAAATTAGGAAAACAATAGAGATAAAATTTGCAATGTATAGAAATTATTTTTTTTTTATTTCAGAAAATTTGTAAATTTTCACATGATACATACTTATTTTCATTTTGTTCATTGTACATATCTGGATCCTCTTGTGATGTTCTTAATGCACATCCTGATAATATATTATATGGACTATGAGCAGATAATGTGACAATTTGATTTCCAAAAGGATTTAATACAGATAATTTTTGTTCACATGTCTATAAAGTAAATTAATTATAAAATATTTAATATAATTTTTAGAAAATTTTTTAAGGATATTGTATAGATTTATTTTAAAAATATTCTAAAGATATGATTTATTTATTTTTTATTTTTTTTATTTCTAGAAATAAAATTTAAAAACACAATTTCAATTAAATTAAAACTTAAACAATATATTATTTTAATACAAAAATAAATGTAAAAAAAAAATAATGTACTGCTGTGAAAACTGTGTTAATAATGAATTTTTTATCCTTGATATCATTGACAAGTAGAAAATAAATTGTTGATTTTTTCTAACATATAAAATACATACATATATAAATTAAAGTTGAAGGTTGAAATTTTTTATTAGGTCAGTTTTATACTAATTACCTATTGTTTTTATTTTAAATTATATAAAAAAAATTTTTCCAGTACTTATGTGTTATACAATTAAACAACTAAATATGAAGGATATTTTAACACAAAAATTACTGAGTAAGTTCATAAAAATCAAGTGAAAGAACGTAAGCGTTCTCAAAAAATTTTTAAATTATAATTCGTGATTTAATTAACTTAATTTTTACAATTGAAAATTAGAAGACCTATAAAGTGCGGGAAAAATGTAGAAACGTCAAAAGTTTGAGTTGTGATTGAAATATTGTAACAGTTTTTTTATTTCTTTGACGTTACCAAGTTTCAGTAATTTCCAAAGTTTCATGTGACGATCGCCAAAAAAATATGACTTTTGTATAGAAAGGTGAAAAAAATTTCTTCTGACGGAAAATTTTTATACTTTCGACCTTAGTAATAAACGTAACCTTACATTCGTTAAGTTTTTATAATGGGAGGTAACGCAATCATCATACATTACGGTAAATAGTTCGAAATTGGTCAAAAGTTTAATTTTCTTGGCAAATATTATTGGTTTTTCTCTATTTGTTCTACGCATCCGTTATAGTAGTAAAACTATTGTGAGTTTTTGTTTAATTTTCTTGACAACTTTTACAAAACAAAAATAGAGAAATCTAATGAAAAACTAACCCATTCCCAAGTTTTTTTTTTTTAAAAAAGAATGGTCCTTTCACACTTGTTTTGACTGTGTGACAAATAAAACAAAAAACTTCCTCAAAATATGTTCTTAATTACTATACCAAATCACAAAAATCATTAAATAAGAATAAATTATAATTAATTTTTTTTTTTAAATCTAAATTTATCACATACCACTGACCAATAAGTAAATATAAATCCCTCTAGGACCTACTTTTCTATTTCAAACTCAATTTGTTTCGAATGAATTAATTTTTTGTTTGTTTTTCTTTTTATTATTAAAAATTCAAAATATTTAATCATCGATATTTACATAAATGACTTACTTTTCCTGTTTTATAAGCAGCAGGCCATTGACTTTTATCATCATAATACAATAACAATTGTGGTTCACCATATCTTCTTTCGAATTCAATATAATATTCATATCTTCCTTTTCCAGAAAGGAAACAAAATCTTGTAAGAAATACCCAATCCTAAAATAAACAAAATATTTATACATTTTTAAAAACCTTTTTTTTTTTCTATTGGAAAATTCAAAAATTCAACAAAAAAATTACATTAAGAGTTTTTAAATGTCCTTCAACATATTTTGTTTGAACACGTACAAAATGAAACGTCATTATAATTAACACCACAAATTTATAAGGCACTTTAAAATTCATAACTTTTTTTTTTTTTACTTCTTATTTATTACAACAACAACAACAAAAAAAACGTAAAAATAAAAATCACTTGAAAATATGAAAATTAAAAATATAAAAAAATATGAAAAAAAAAAATGTGAAAATAATTTTAAAAATTTTATTTATTTATTTATTAATTGCAAATATCCTTTGTGGTGAATTTAATAATTTAATTCTAAGTTTTTTGTTATTCACTTTTAGTCAATGTCAGTTTGTTTAATTTTGTTAGTTGCCGGGTAACATAGTTTTTCCAAACAATAAACGTACATACATACATACAAAACATTCGATACATGCTGTTTTGGTTCAATTTCAAGAACGTTTTTAGGTACATCATGAGAAGTTTTTTGTTGATTGTGATTATGAAAAAGGAAGAGAATAAAAAAAAACAATAAAAATATTGAGGTGAAGTATAAAAGCACGTGAGTTTGATAATATTGATGTGGAATTTTATTTTATTTTTTTTTAATTTGAATAATTAGTGATTTTATAGATATATGTATGGTCAAGGACATCAGATATTTACAAATTTTATCAAATTTAATTTCTGATTTTTTTTTATTTTCAATTTAGTAGGAGTTGGGAATACGTTATGTTATTTACCATCAGAAACGTAACTGCAAACTTCATGATTTTAATGAATTAAATCAAAATCGACGGCTGTTTTGAAAATTGTTTGAAAAAGCATAAAAAATATTAACATTTTATTAATAAGTGGGAAAGTTTATTAACGAAAAAGTACTTTTGTTTTTTTTTCAACAGACTCATAAATAAGACGGATTTTTTAAATTAGGCAGAATTTTTAAAACCACACTGTTTTGAAAAAAAAATAAGAAAAATTTATATTACAAAAGATACTGCAAAACAAAATGTGAGAATATTTTTTTTGTATCGACTTTACAAAATAACACTATTTTATGAAAAATTAAAAGTCATGGTAAAAAATTGTGCATAACTTCTGATTGATAATTGAATTGTAAAATCAGAAAAGGACACGTTTTCTAGATTAGTTAAATTAATTTTTAAAACGAAATATTTGCACCCTGTATTTTTCTGCTTTTCTGTCTCACTTTTCTAAAACCTGATTACAATAAACTTGATTGATTTTGTACGTACTAATACTTGGTTTAGATATTATATAAATCTACAAAACTTATAGATACATCTGCGTGTATCTCAGCATTGTATCTTTACACTTTTATTTTTTAAAACATGATTCAATCAACAATATTGCCTGAAACAAAACCTAAATACTTTCAATGTGTATAAACAAAATTAATCTCAGATAAGCCTTACAATTTTATACACACTTACCTGAGATTAACATTTACATTTACCTTCTCTAGTACTCTTTTTGGTCTTTTAATAAAAATTGTATTTGTATTGTTTCTCTTGATTTTTCTACAGTATTTTTTTAAATAATTTTTTATAAATATTTTCTATCTTTTTCATACATTTAAGTAGGCTTGCGCAAACAAAGAATCAGCTGAGCAGGAAAAGAAATATTATATGAATTTTATCAATGGCCCCACACGAACTAGTAGTATATAAAAACGTTGGGGAGTGAAGGTAAAAGAAAGAAAATATAATAGAAAAATTGAGATGAAAATAAATGAAATATTATATGAGGGTGAATGTATTCACTATTCTCATATTATTATTTGTTTCATATAATGAAAAATGAAACATTTTTCTTTGGGAATGTTTAATGCCATAATATTATATTATACATGCACATAATGTTACTGTATCTGTTTCTTTTTGTTTTCCATTGCTGAAAAAAAAAAATATATGTAGTGTAACACAAAGAAAAATCATCATATCTATAGACTTTGTACTTTTTCTTTGTTTTTGTTTTACATCTGCTTCAGTACATCTGCACCGAAAATGTACTTAAAAATATTTTTAAATCGAGGACATATGCACTTAAAACAGTGAGTGAATGGCCGCACAGTAAACAAACGTTAGTACCAAAATATATTAGCCCAGAGATCTTGTGGACTTATATAGTGTATAAAATATGAAAAGTGTGTGTAATTATTGTTTTTGTCTTTTTTTTTTTGATTCGTTATAAAATCATATAAAAATGATAATTCCATAGAAATTCATTATTGTATACTAATCATCAGAAATTGTGTAATTTTGTGTGTAATATGCTTAATTTTTTTTTATATTTTTTTTAAATTATTATTATAGGAAGCCATAAATTGAAGGCTTTTTTAAACAAAAGCGGTGTAGAATTATTAAAATAAATTGAAAAAAAAATTATTTAATAAATGTCATCTATGTTTAATAAGTTCAAAAGTAGATACACATACATTCTACATATATGTATCTATACTGTCTATTAGTTATTTGAAAATAGAAAAAGTATTAAAAAAAAATACAAGAATTAGATGAAAAAAAAAAAAAAAAGAAACAAATTTAAAATGTACTTATTATGAAATCAATCAATGAGTATAGGTGCAAATTTAATTAATAAAATAGTTCTAGTTTTATGGGAATAAAAAACATTGAAGGAACTTTACATCTTTTTTTTTTTTTTTCGTTTTTCTATTCTAACTAATTTTTTTTTTCCCACGTGACTCAACAAAGTACGAATATTAATTAAAAAACTGGAAATGACTATGTGGTAGGTTTTATTTTTTTTTTTAACGTCTTTGAGGATTGTAAATTAATTTGAAAAAAAAAAAAAGAAGTTTTAATTGATCTGTCATCTAAAAAGTTTTTTTTTTTTTTGTAGATGATTTTCTGTACAAACAAAGGAAATGACATATGTGTACCGACAAGTTTTTGGTTTTTTTGTTTTTTTGTTTTTTTGCATTTGAAAAAATAAATAAATTTCAATTATGAGAATAAATGTTTCAAATTACTCGTTAAAAAAAAAAAAAAATTTATATTTGTATATTCTAAAACATATATGTGCCTACATTTAACCAATTTAACTGAATAATAGCCATATTTTAAAGTCAGACAGGAAATTTGTTATGTTTTTTCTGTACTCAAGCAATACACATTTTTCTTTTTTTTTTAATGATTTTTAATTGCATTACATAATATATACATAATTGGAATTTTAAGCATGCGTGATAAATTTTTTTTTTCTTTTTTTTTTCACAAAATTCAAACACACACACCACAAGACCTATAAGTTTATATGTGCAATTGTTTATTTTGTATTTGTTCTTGATTCTGATGATTTTGCAAAAATAAATAAAATATTATTCATCATTTTGAATTCAATAGTTTTTTAATTTTTAAATTGTTTTTTTTTTTTTTTTTTTTCTGAAAGAATTTGAAAAATCAAATTTATTAGTTTTTAAAATGCACAATATAGCGTTTGTACTCTTCAATTTTTATTTCAGAAACTTTTTAAAGTGCATGTACTTAACTCCATAATTGAAAAAAGAAAAAAAAGAAAATTATAAGTATTATGTACTGTAGAGATGAAGAAGTTCATTAACCGACAACAAAACAAGCTTAACAACTTACCCCTTACACAATCTATTGTATTATATATACGGGAAGTGAGGAAAGCTTAAGCTTTAATAATGAAAATATAAATAGCAAAGTAGATATTCAGATTGATGAAAAAAAAAGGATATTTGCAAACAAAAACTATGTGTTATTTGATTCATAAGACAAAAAATCATCTTATAATCTTTTTTTTTTACTTTTTGAGAAAAAAAAGCTAAATAAAATTTTCAATTAACTTTTGATTACATGTCTGACTGAGAATTATGATTCATTTTTTTTTTTAAATTAATTTTAAGGTTCAGTGATACCGAAAATACAAAAAAATACCAATAAATACAGAAGAAAAAATAATGAATCAGCACAAACGCCGATAGTTTGAAAGTTGAATGTCTTTTTTTTTTTTTTTTGATTTTTTTTTACTGGTAAAAAGATAGGAGTTCAATTCAACAGAGCTTAACAGTAAGGAAATAAGGTATAATTTTTTTTTTTTCAAATAAAAGATTTTTATTTATTTAAAAAAAAACAAGAAAATTTTAAAAATTTTGCAAATACAAAAAAAAACAAACACTTTAATCTATGAAATTCACTTATTTATCTTTTTTTTTTTGGCTTTTTTTTTTTAACTTTTTTTAGGGTAAATGATTATGAACGAAATCTGTACGTACAATATCTTCAATTGAATTTGCATTTTTGAAGAATTGACTTTTTTCTTTATTTAATCGTAAAATTACATTTGCTGCTTCATTATTCCAATTCCAAAAGATTATATCACAGTTAAGTAGTTTGAGATCTTCACAGGCAGATAAGAAATTCTAAAAAGAAATTAAAAAGAAATTTTAAATGTTTCTTTACTTTATAAATTTTTATGAAAATTTGAGTAAAAAAAAAAAATTATTACCAATGCAACTGTTGAATCAATCGAACATATTTCATTGCCCTGAATGAATGCGTATTTAATACTTTTATTACTTTTCATTACATGTTTTAGGATTTGTTGTTTTATAAATTCACCCGATGAATATAATAAGCCATGATGAATTTTAACTAAAAGGACTTCAACACCGTCAACCTTAAAAAATTAAAAACAATAAATATTAATAAATTTTTTACCAATGAAAAAAGGAAAGAAAATAAAGTTAATGAAATTCACCTTTTCTTTTGAAATTTCCATTTCTGGTCTAGCACTTTTATATAAAATAAATGTCAAATTAACTAAAACTCCAATTAAAATTCCATATTCTAATCCTAAAAATAGGCAGGCAACTAAAGTCAATATAAATGGAATGATATCAATCCCTACAAAAAAAAAAAAAAAAAAATTTTAACCATGAATAAATCAAAGAAAATATCACCCACTTTTAGCTGTCCATATTGTTGATATTTTTTTATGTTCAATCATAAAAATCATAGCTGAAATAATGATTGCTGCTAATGTTGCTTTTGGTATATAATAAAATGTTTTTGTTAAAAATGCTAAAGCCAATAAAACTAAACAACCAGTAAGTACACCACCTAATGGTGTTTGTACACCACTTGCATTATTTACGGCAGTTCTTGTAAATGAACCAGTAATTGGCATTGAACAAACAAATGAACCCATTAAATTACACATTCCAAGTGCTATCATTTCTTGTGAAGCATTTATGATTTTTCCTTTTGCTAAAAAAATTTTTAAAAAATATAACAAAATTTAATTTTTTTCTGTATACTTGATTAAATTGTGGATAACATTTTGAAAGATTAGTAAAACATTTCGATTTTAAAGAATACAAATTCTAGAAAAAGGATATAAAATTTACAGTTAGTTTATTGTGATAATCACAATATATCATAAAATGCTAAAATTAACAAATTTCTTAAAAGATCTTAAATTGTTCATTTCAAACATTTTTTTTTTTTTTTTGTAATACTTATGTAGTACTATATCACTTATTATGTTCTCGAATCTTTCAAATTTGCATTCTCTTATCCTTAAAATTAAATTATAATTAACTTACAGAAAGCTTTTGCAATAGCAATTGATTCTAAAATTGCAATAAGTGGAATTGTAATTAAAGATGATCCTAATTGGAATATCATTTCACTGAATGGTATATGAGTACCATTAATATTTGTTGAAAATGGTGGTAATTCAAAGGGTGGTAAACCAGCTTCAACTTTACCAGTCAATCTAAATGGTTCATAGCCATCACTGCTTAATGTAAAAGCCAATACTGTTCCAATTATAACAGCAAGTGCATTTCTTGATAATGAAATGTATTTACCAATCACTTTATATCTTCCTGGTAAGTCTTTAACTTGCTGTAAAAGTACATTAAGTATAAATGGAAATTTTAAGTTGTATGTATGTTAAAAAAAAATACAGTTTATTGTTCATCATGTTCAATAACTAACGTATCAATCGATCAATTTTAAAGTAGAATTTTATCTTAATTACATTTTTTTTTCTACTTAAAATTTCATTTAAAACGTTAGATTTTTTTTTTTTTTTTTGTAATTTGTTGAAATAATGAATGATAGATATATGTATGTATAGTATGTACTCTTACCCTTAGAGCAAGCAAACTAATTAATGTTAAAACTCCTAATAAAGAGTCATTCAACTTTGTTTGAGAAATGTTTTTAAATAAATTTTCCCAAGATTTTAGAAAATCATTTGAAGAACCTTAAAATGAAAAAAAAAAAAACAAAAAAACAAAAAAATTAAATATCGATTTTTAATATGTATATAATTTTATTTTTTTTTCATATTCCATAATTATACACCTACTCTTTATTCCTAAAAGTGAATTTATTTGACCACTAGCAATTGTTATTGCTGCAGCTGTTGTAAATCCAGCTGTAACTGGAACTGAAATAAATTGAATCAAAAATCCTAAATTAATAATTCCACATAATGTTATTATAATTCCTGAAATGAAACATGCTAAAACAGCATAATCTGAACTTTTTAATGCATAATGTTGTACCATTAATGCCATAATAGCTGTTGGTCCTGTACCAAAAAAAAAACAGACAAAAAAAATTTAATTATAAAATTCATAAAATATGCTTTTTTTTTTTGAAAATTTTCTAATAAATTACCAACTGTTATATCTTTACAACTTCCAAATATTGTATAAATAAAACATCCCATAAATGCTGAATATAATCCATATTCAGGACCTAATCCTGCAACAACACCATATGCAATACTTTGTGGTATTGCTGTTAAACCGACTGTTATACCAGCAACAAAATCAGAAAATAAATATGAACGTAATTCATAATTTGGTAACCATTTTAATATTGGTAAACGTTTTGTTATTGTATTCCATCTAAATGTATTACGTATACCATTTCGTAATAAATCTTTTAAATTTGGAAATTGTTCCTTATGATCTATGCCTGTAAATTAGATAAAAAAATAAAAAGAAAAATACATTTTATTTACTTTTTTTTTTTTTTACGAAATTAATTTAAAAAATAATAAAAAAATATAATTTCTGTTTTTCACATTCAAATATTAAAAAAACTAACTGATAAATTTTACGAATCTTAAAAATTTTGTAGGTGTTTTTAAAATAAACCATAAAAAAATTATTTTTATTTATTTATTTATTTTTTTTTTAAATTTATTTTTCATTATTATTAAATTTGTCTGCTGAATAAGTTATAAAATATATAATGAATGTATATTTGTTTTATTTTGAAATTTTTGTTTGGAATCTATAAAACGGTAATAAAAAATTATATTTAACACGAAAATAATTGTGTTTTTTTTTTTTACTCATATGTTATTAAAATTATTTTTATCTGTTTTTTATTTTTATTTTTCAAATAAAATAACTGAAAGCTATTTCATTTCTCGTATTTGAAAGAATAAAACGATTTTCAAAAATAGTTCAATTATATGAAAAAATTAAATTAATTTAAACTTAAAGCTAAAAAAAAAAAAACAAAAACAAAAGAATATTGCTTTTTTTTAAAAAAAAAATTTTGTTTGAGAATAAAATTATTCAAAGTATCTACATTCAGAAAAGAAATTGAATAAACGAAGGTTATATCTTTTTTTTTACTCGGCATGGTAGGCAGTAGCAGAAAAGCAATAATAACTAAGCTGAATAATTTATTTGCATTATCTAACAAAAGAAAAACTCTAGATAGTACATTTTAATAAGTACAAACACACAGAAAAATGTAGTTTATTTTTTTTTTTTAAAAGAAACAAAAAAATAAAGACAAAAAAAAACTGAAAAAAGACTGTTGCAATGCAAGGACTGCAATATTTTATGGCTTTCAGATTTATTTCTTGTTTTATATTTAATGTTCAACAGACAATAAAATTTCGCATGTCAAATGTAATAAAAAAAATGTTTTTAAGAAAGTTCTTCGTCCTCAAGAAAAAATCATGCAAAATAATTATGAAAAAAAAAAGAATAATCATAATAATTAATTCAAAAGGAATATATTACACTTTTTTTTTTCCAGGAACATTTTCTTATTTATTTTTTAAATGATAAATGCTTTGTTTATCATGATAAAATATGATAATGATAATTTCTTCAGGTTCAGTAACCATTTTATCATGCGATTATTTTCAAATGATATTTGATGTTTTGTATGTTAAGACTTACAACAATCCATTCTCTCTTGTTACATACATATGTATGACTTCTTGAAGATTGTTTCTATTTAAAGTATTTTCAATCGATAAAATTTTTCAAATATCACACGAGATGGATGAAAAATGAACTTTTCATGGTTATTGTACGGAGAAATAATTTTGCAATTGTAATTAATTTATGATATCCTTTTATCCGAGTTTCTGAATACATGAATATCGTGATTTTGGTTCAATGAATTTTTAAATATGAAAAATGTACATACATACTATCATACTATTTAAAATTAATGCATATGATATTAAAAATCTGTATTACGAAATTTCAAATAAATTTTGTGCAATTTGTAGTACAAAAATTCATCCAATTTTAAATTATATTGTAAAGTTTCGTTGTCATCTTGTTTGTCGATTTTGAAAAAAAAAAAAAAACAAACAAACACAAAAGACAATTATAATTTGTTTTTCTTAAAATATTACAATGTTATCATGGTCAAATTTTATTATCATACTGGCATACTTAATTACCCGAAAACTACGTCAGTATACAGAAAGATAGTTGCTGAAATCAACAAGTGTTACAGATAAGAGCGAATATAAAATGTATAAATTATCAAATTTTTTTTCACCGCAAGTAGGGTAACAATACCATAAGAAGATTTTAATCTCATTCATAAATTTTGTATCGTCATTTTTTGATATAAATGTCGATAGCCTTTGTTACTATTGGAATATTGGGCATTTCCATTCACATTTCACACAAATAATTAGGGAATTCATGTCACTTTTCAGTTTGTCGTAGTTTTTCAGCTTTGAAGTTTCGTAGTTCAATCGACATGAACGACATCGACATGACAGTTCTACGAAAAATTCAACTTAAAAGTTTTTTATCTGAAAATTGTGACACATAACAGTAACACTGTTATATAAGAAATTATTATTCATGATTAGTTGCCTGTTTGAACAAATAGTTTAAGGTATTAGTCCATTGTCAATATAAAAGAGAAACTCTCACTCACTAGTCTCTATAGCTGTCCAGCACTGGCCAGAACAAAGTATTGGATAATGGAAAGTTTCTTATTTAAGGACATTAACGATATATCAAATGTAAGAAAGAGTTGATTGAGGATATGGTGCGATTTGCTAAAGTAGGTTTGGTATCAAGACAGTACTTTTGGTGGTAATTGGATTTTCGGCAGCATCCGAAGATCGTCACGTAAATTAATTAATCAACCATTTCCTATCAATGTAGAATGTTTCTTTATACAAATAAAAAGTACTAAAAAATATATCTAAACTTAAGTGCTTAGACAATTTTACACGATAAAATAAGATATGACTAAAATGTAAGCACATAAAGTATTGAGTGTTTTATTGTTCAATTTTTTATAAATTCTATTTTTCAACTATATGTACTTTGTCCTATTTCAATGGAACTACCTTATACTAAATTTGATTTGATTTTCTTGCAATTTTTATCTACATACACTCGAAAGAATGGGTCTTAAAATTAAAATATTTCAAAACTTATAGGTATGTACATACATATACATTTAGATATTGACAAAAGTTCAATAAAATCGATTCAATGAAAATAATAAATTATTACTCCTATTAAATTTAAATAAATATTTGAAAACGTGGTAGAGTTGCTGAGTGTACTATTGTGTAGTGAATTTGTTTAATATTTAATTTATATCTTAAATAAAATTGTCAAAAAGTGTTAAAGATCTAAATTGGAAGTAATGAACTATATGTACGATGTGTAACTAAATTATTCAACAAATAGGACGTTTTTAATTATTCAAGCTTGACTTTACAAACTTGAGATAAAATCTACATCATAAAAACTTGCAAACTATAGTTATAGTAAACGTAAACTTCTATCTATTAAAACTGAGTTACCATCATAGGAAGGTAAAATATTTTAAAAATATTAAAATGAGTAGCACCGCAATAAAAAAAATGATTAAAATTTGTAAGTGCGAACATAATATTAGAAGAATGCTCCATAAACTCAAGAAGTTTTATGTAGTACAAGCTGCTGTTAATCTAACTTATGATAATAGCAAGCTTGAATCAATTAAGTCAATATAAAGTTAAGTTTAATTAATTGAAGTCTATGAAAAGTTAAGCTTGAAACAAAATTAAATAAATTGAAAACAGCCATATTCCTTAAAGTCTAAAGAGCGATCGTTTCTAATATTGTTTTAATTTTATGATCAACAAAGTTCAACAGTTCTTTTAAGAGGGTTATTTACTGGTGTCGTGCACCCTACTGATTTTTTTTTCTTCTCTTTATTCAAATAATTAACAAGTTAATAAATAAAATTTATATGAAAAAGAAAATTATGCACACATGAATATTCATGATTTTTTTAAAACTAATTTGAATATACATAATTTTTTTTTATATATTTTATTTATTATCGTGACCGGTTTTTTTTTTTTTTTTTTTTTAAATTCAAAAATAAAGTCTAGAAAAAAATGTTTTCACTTTTCATACATAATATTATGTGTACGTACATTTAATATGCATAATATATATTGGAAAGATTCAGGTTAGTAGCTTGCTTGTATTAAAATTAAAAGACAAGTTCATTGTCAAGTGTGCATTTTATAGATTGAAAATGCATTTAAAGAAAAGAAGATGAAAAAAAAATATATGTACCTATGTAATGCAACTAAGTACATACTTTCTTAATGTACACAATTTATATTTATTATTAATTAACTAATCCATGATAATTTCAGTTTATTAGCTTTTGCTTTATTGTAGATACTATGAAAATTAATGGCGCTGATAAAACGTATTAATAAAAAAAAGATAAAGTCTAAATATATTTTTAGCATGTGATAAATTCATTTTGTACAACGTGTCGTTGTAGTAAAAAAAAATTATAATATTAGGTATAAATAATTTAAAATTATTATTTTAGATATTGTTTACACTTTACATGCTGAGAACTTTACATATTTTACGGTATGCTATGTACCAGTACTCAATTACACATTGCGTGCAATTGAATAAATTTTACTTTTTAAAGTAAACAATTTCAATTTACTTTACAATTACATTGTTTTTTCGTAGGTGGGAAAGTTTAAACATAAAAATATTTAATATGTGCACGCTTAATACAGATAAATTATTCAATTCACATATAAGGCCAACATCAGAATCAAGTATTTCAACTTCCACATCAGAATTTATGTAAAATGTAATACAAATTTAAAGCCTTGGATACAATGATGAAAGCAAAACAAGTTTTCTTGAACAGAAAATTTTGTGAAATATTTTAATGTTTTTAAAATTGAAGAAAAAAAAAACCAAAATGTGACAAACTTCTATTTATGTGAAACGTATACCACACAAATAATATTTTCAATTTCTCCAATCTACTCTTTTATGTAAACTAGGAACAGTTTGAACGACTTTATCGAGCACAATAGAATACAGTAAATAATAAACTCTTAATAAAAAAATAAAAAAATAAAAAAAATAAAGGCATTTGAAATTTGGACAGAATATTCTCTTGAACGGTTTTCTACCAAAAAAACTAGAACAAAAATTATAGGGTAAAATGCACAACAATGTCATTTTTCGAAAAATCATCATAGTACTTTTTATTTGACTCAAATCGGTGCAATACAGCCTGAGATAATAACATTCCAGATTTGGCAAGTCTCAATTTTCCCAAAACTTTACAAAAATTTTGAAAATAATAATATAATCTATAATTTGTACATAAAAGGTATTATCTATTTGAAAACTGATATCAGTATAATACTGATAATTATGAAAGATCACAGAAAAGGTGATTTTTCGAAAATTAAATATTCAAAGATAGATAACTTTTTTTTTTTTCGAATTCGAAAATTATTTCACAGTTTCCGATTAAAAAACATACGTATATGATCGATATGTATCGGTTTTCATTTGTTTATGAAAAAAGTAAATACATAGGTATCTAATATATTGTTTGAAGTAATTTATCATAAATTCAGTCAAGCGATACTTATTGAAAGCAATTTTTGTATAAAAAAAAATCTACTAGAATGTTTAATATTTACGAGTAGATATTTAGATATATTCACTAAACATAAAAAAAAATATATGAAAATATTTATCTCTGACGTCACTTAAGAATTCTTTATACTTGGTTAATAATACTGATAAGCTGGATTTTTTTTTTTCTTATTTTTTAATTTAAAGGCATATGTACCCTTTTCACATATGTACATATATTTTCACTTTTCTCTTCCACAACACAATTTTTTTTTTATTATTTAAAATTTCATCAAAAAAATGTGATACAAATCTCTTTTTGTTTTTTTTTTGAAGTGCCTTTTAGATACTTTTAAAGTTGTTAAATTTTTTTTTTATTTTACTTATTTTTTTTTTTTTTGTCAATTAATCGATATCATGCGATATATCATGTAATTAAAACTTGTTTTATTAGCAAAAAATACAATAAGATTTTCAATTCAAAAAAAAAACCAAAGAAAAAAAATTAATAATAATTACCTCTTCTTGGAATATTATCCATTTCCATTTTTGTATACACACATACACACACAATTTAATTATATCAATTATTATTTTATTAAATCAAAAGTAAAAATAATTATAAATAATAATTTTGTTGACCAATACCGGCACAACAACATCTTACATCACAAGTTAAGAATGAACTGTTGATAGGTCTTGTGTATTAATAATAATGTTGAATTAAATTTTTTTTTTATTTTTTTTTTATATGAAATGAAAATAAATCGTATAAGTAGAGTATGTAGACCGGTATTATACCTTATGTGCGAATGTTAAAAATTATTTTAATAAAAATAATATCTGTTAATAAAAAAAAAAAAAAAAAAAAACACTACTTAATGAAGAGTATATATAATGTATTAAAAAGTTAGATATAATTATCTCGGTGTTTTTTATTTCACCGTTGATATATCACAACACACATTGGGGTTTTTTTGTTTTTTTTTTTTTTTTTTTTTTTTTGATAACACACAAAAATTTAATTTTATTAATTAATTATTTTGTTGTCAATTTTTCACATATCATGTGTCGTCAATTTATACATATGTGAATTTTGTTGACAATTTTTTTTTTTTTTTTTTGGAAAGAACATACATATTAAATTTCATTTGGTTAATTTTTTTGTTTTTTTTTTTTTTTTGGTGTCTTACCTAGACGTAAAGTTGAAAAAAAAAAAAAATGTGCTATGGTAAAATATTAAGTTATTATTGTTGTTGTTTTTTTGTACATATTTATTTAATTTAATTCTACAAATATATAATTTATCTTTTAAAAGTAAACAATAATTCACGTGCTTTATAATTTTATATTTTTATTATTTTATTATTATTATTGTAAAAAAAAAAAAAAACAAAAAAAAAACAAAAAGTAATAATAAAAAACAATAAATCTTTAATAAAACACCACAAATTTAGAAATATTTAAACATTGCTGTGTCACTGACTTCGATGAAGTTTAAAATATTTACTTATATTGAGAAAAAAAAATGAAATGCAATTTCTTTTTAATTAAAGAGGCACATATGTACACTTAACAAATACAAGAAATACAGAAAAAAAAATAAAAAAACAAATTTCTCTAAAAGAAATGTAAGAAAAAAATAATAAAGAAATAAAATATGTAGATATACCTACATACATATGTATGTATGTATATAAGTATATATGAATTGCTGATAACCGGTTTTAATTTCTTCTAATTGAAAAACTGGTAAAAGAAAGTGAAATATTTTCTTTCTTATATATCTAATATTTATTTTATTTATGTATCTTATGACATATATAAATGTATCTTTACTGTTAAATAGGTGTAATTAAAATAATTGATATTAGGTATTTTGTTTTACGTGTTTAGATAAAAGTAGAAAAAAAAAAACATTTTGATAACATTTTTTTTTTTTATATATTATTAATGAAAAAAAAAAATATTTAACTTCCTATTCAAGCACTTCTCTCTCCATTTTTTTTTTCAAATTTATTACAATTTTTTCCACTTAATAAATAATATTGACATTATCTTAAAATTTTAATCAAATTAATAATTATTAATTGCGTAATCTTATTTTTTAAAGTACATCTTATTGTTTATCAGCATAATGTCGATTTTAAGTAGCATTCATGACATTGTAGAGGCAAACAAAAAAAACCTTAATTTTTGCTATTTTAATAGTCGATACTTCAAAGTTTTAATGAAAAAAAAAAATACTTATTGTTATTAAAAATCGCCAATAATTGAGAAAAAAAAATATATAATATATCTTGCGATAAATAAAAACAATTCAATATTATTCATAAAGCAAATGACACTTAAGTTCGTTACACTGGCGCGGTAAAAATCATATAAAATATGATTATTTGTTTTGTTTTAAAGTGTGTGTGTTTTTTTTTTAAGTAGGTACATCAATGTATCACACACATAATTTTCAATTATATTTAACTTAACACATGTGATCAAATCATAAAAGTAGATTATTTTTTTTATTTCTTTAGTCATTGAATTAAATAAATATGTGTTTTCTTTTGTTTTAAGAGTATGATCATTAACAGGTAATTTATGTAGAAGGAAAAATTAATAAAAAAAAAAAAAAACATGGAAAATATTTCTTAGTGCCCAAAAGTATACTAAACATATTGCAATAATATGAGATTTGAAAAAGCAAAAAATATTTAAGTATTTTCAAATCGAGATATTAGAAAAAATATTAGCAATTAAGTGAAAAATCAAAGTTCAAAATGAAAATTTATGAATTTTTTTTTTTTTTAAATCTAAAAATTACCATATTAAATACTTTAGGAGTTGAAAAAAAAAATAGAATAATATTAAAAAACAACATGAAAAATTCAATTTGTCATAGACATGTGATAATTTTAAAAGAAATAAATATGATAGAATTATTTATACATAATTATTGACTTAATTGACTTTTATAAGTCAAAATCTATAGACTATTTTGTACATTATATATTATTTTATTTTTCTTTCATTTTATTTTGATATATCATATTATAAAAGTAAGATTTAAGCTTTTAAAATATCCATCAAATACATAGTGTTCGGTGGCTTAGTTGTCATTACGTTGGTTTTCTATGCGGGAGGTCCCGAGTTCAAATCATCATCAAGCCCACTCAGCTGCTTTTGAGAAATCAAAAAAAATGAGTATCAACCAATTTATTAGAAATTGGGAATTGCCAATGAAGAAGAAGAAGAAGTAGATCGAACTGCTTTAAAAATTATCCACGAATATAAGCGAGTTCACAAATCTGCATTGCATAATCATCTTTTCATCGGCAATTTTAACCAAAAATACGAAAATCAGACAAAACACTGTTTTCGATTTATATTCCCTAGTTTCTTTCTTTACCCATTCACCTCTTTTCGACCACGACTTCAAGCTACTTGAATAAAAAGATTCTCCGCAATCATTATTGAAATCTAAAAACAAATTTCCGTCAAACTCATCTGAAAAGCATGTCAGTAAATTCATTTATTTCCATTTCCTAGGATGATTTTCCTTTTCTAAAATCTTCATTATGTTTTTCAATCTGTTCAACATTTGAAAAAAATGCTTGTTTGTGAGATTTTTTTTATTTTTCATTTCAGTACGATGTCAAATAATTATGACAACAAATTGGAAATATTTTCTTTTTCTTCTTCCAATTGAGCCTTGGCTTTCTCTAACTTGAGGTTCCGTAACAAGATTTCTATCATACATGCACTTACCTAAGTAGGAAATCCCATTAAAAAGTAATAGAACTAACAAGAAAAAAGATGCATATTTTTTTTTACCTTGCGTCCTCCTAATTATTTTATTTTTAATTGGCAAAACCTTAGATAGAACATGACAAAAAATTTGACATACTTTTTAATTATAGATGCAGCAAATTACTTTTTTCTTTTGTTAACCGCCTGTAAAAAATAAATTTTCTCAATTAGCTAGTAGTTGTCATGTGACGACCGACGTGAAGTGAAATTATTTGAATTTTTTCTAAACAATGATATGCTGTAATGTAACGTCTGCAATATAACCGGTTAAAATTTTATACTCGTCATACATTTTTTATAAAAGTTATATGGAATTTAATAGTGCATAATGAGTTGTAATTTTTCACAAAGCACAAGTGAATATATCATAATATACATAAGTATGTACATATATGCAATGACTCACATGATTTTTCTGAATAATTAACATGTTTAAAACTTGTAATAATAATTTAACATTAAAAGCTCATTTGAAATCAGAAACCAATTTATATGGAATTTAATGCCAACAAAACAATTTAATAGGTAATGTAACGATTAAAGAGTCTTTGATTACACTGATATTGCTTGACTTGTGTTTCAAACAGAACCCAACATAAAAAATTAACCCTCCATTATTATTTTGATTTAAAATTTTAGAAGAACAACAATGGGAAACTATATTTTTCTGCTTAATTGTCCAATAACATTTAATGTATAACAATATTCCTTTACTGCACTTTAGATCAGCGCAGAAAAATTACGCATGAAAATGCCAAAAGTGGATGGAGAAAGTTAAGGAATAAAAAAAAAGGAAGTGTTGACGAGTGTCCCATTTAAGCTTCTTAGAGCAATAGATTGAAGGGTTAAAAAAACAATATTAACAAAATACTTTTTTCTAATATAAGTAGTTAATTGAATGGATGATTTGATCTTTGACGTACTTACACAGTTAATGATATGTCATCGCCGTTGACCGTTTGTAATGTTTTTGCTTGTGTATTTTGTAGATTTATTAAAAAAGCAAGATACGTGATCATTTTTAAGAACATGTGCACTGAAATCTGAACTAATATGTATAGATATGTAATTATCAAATTGGACTTTGACATCATATTTTGCTTTTGAAAACATGAAATGAAAAAACCTTGAAAATGAATTATATGATATAAGATTATTATAGAAAAACAAATTATTGTCAAACGGATACATGATTACTTAAAAATTTATTAACTTTGATTTTCTTCATAAATTTAAAAAAAAAACATTTTCGAAATAAAAATAGGTATACTACCTCTGTTACATTATTTAACCTACACTTCAGTTTTTTCATCATAGAGTTTTCAATTATGAAGAAAATCATTAAGGTTTTTCCTTAAAATTGATACGACTCTTTTTCTAAATTTTCTACATAAAATTAGCTAAAAACATTTAGATTGGAAATCCTGGATTAGAATAATATTCTTAATGAAGGATTTTGTGATAGGACTCTCATTTTCGAAGATATGAATTTTAAATAAATTATTCCATATTTTATTTTAGAGGCTGGTGGTTCAAATTCATATAGGACGTGTTTTTAGGCTTCTGAAAGTTTTCTCCCAGAAGGAAATACACTTTTGAAATATTTCTGAAGGTTTTTGAAAATTCTTCGACATGAAAATTGCATTTTTTTTTTAAGTTTACAAGATTTTTATGAAAAGGAAATGATGACTTGGAATTCTTTGATCCTAAATTAATAGACTTTTCTATATACAATTTTATTTTTGGAGATACGAATTTTTTGAAGCCACAAAAATCTTATAATGTTGCAATATTTTTATTTAGAGGTTAAATTCTATATGTAAACTAGACTTATTGATTTATTGTTTTGTTATTTTTTTTTTTAGCTAACGGAAAACATGAAAATGAAAATCCATACATAATTAGAATTCTTATGTTTTTTTTCAACAATGCGGAAGAACAAATGAATATTTTCATTATTTTCAACATTTCCGAATAGAAAATTCCTATATTTCCTTATTATGAATATAAAATGAACGAAGTAGATACATAAGTAATTACAAGAAAAACAAATAAAGAACCAGAAAAAAAAACACAATTGTACTCATATAGTAAATGACGTATATTGAAACAATGAAATGCATCATCATTTCTAATCACAATAGATACGTTTAGTAGGTTATTTATTGTATGAAAGATTAATTTTCTGTTTTCAAGTTTTTTTTTTTTTATTTTTTTTTTTTAATGTACAGTTTCACTTAATAAATATTTTATTTAAATAATTTTAACTTATTTATCGGGTTAAGGGTTCTAATAAAATATTTATGTTTCAATTTAATGAACCGATTATGGCTAAAAATTTCAGACTAATTTTATTGAATTATTCAATGGGTGGATTATACAAATTTATGTTGTTTATTTGATTAGAAAATTTTGTTATTGTTGTTTTTTTTAATTTTTTTATACATAAATAATTCCTAGAAATTGGAATTCCACATGAAAGTAGTGAAAATGTGAGCACGTGTAGTTTTGATAATTTTTTAATCAAAATTTTCAATTAAAAATAAAATCTTCGGTTTATTATTTAGTCAATAATTAATTTTCTCATGAGTTTTAACTTATTACACGTGAATAAAACTGTGTTGTAAATTATGATAAAAAAATTTTATGATAAATTGAATGTCAAAAGTTTAATAAACATGTTTAAATAAAATTGAAGATGAAAATTCACATATCCATATATATTAACTATACTTTTGCAATGTATCAAAAAACAAAATTCTGAATACAGAAGTCAAATTGAAAGATTCTGATTAAAATTGAAATACCTGCCTTACAAATGAATAGATATATTTTTTTTTTTTGTTATTTTCAATTTAATTAATCAATCTGATTATTTTTCCTTTTCGTTTTTTCTTTAATTGATGGTAACAACATATAATTTTATCCATAATTACTTATATCCCTCAGAACTAGTTCTTTATTAATAAACAAAAGTTCAACAATTCAAATAAATTGTATTCAGGTGTTCTACCTTTATAACACGTTAACAATTGATCTTAAATTTACCCTTGAGTTACATACATTGAAATCAAAATCTAAATAAAGCGGATTATAAAATGCAATAATTTCAATTCAATTCCAATTTTATAATCAAAATAATATCATAAGGAAAAAAAATAATTTTTTTTTCTGTGTGTGTGTGTATGTTATGTATTTTTTTAACGTCATGCAACAAGATTTTCTTTGTTTGGCCTAACAATGATTATCTATCGAGTTGTACTAAATGCACTTTCAAAAATAAAACAAAACAAATAAAATCAACTTACAGATAATGACTTACAACATTATAAAATACTATACATAAATATACATAAATACTCATACATTGTATGTATATAAAGCTTCAATAAAACAAAGAAATTTTATATAAAATACATAAAATGGGTGATTCTCTAAGTGGTTTTATGGGTGATCTTATGGTTTATTTTATGGGTGATTTTATGACCTTTCTTTCACTAAAAGTTAAAATGGCAAATAATATGAAATATTTTTAATAGCTTAATCCTTCAGAATACTAGAAACAAAAAAATATTTATCATTCTCCTTATAATTTCTAAAACATACATATGTATGTATGTATGTACAAAAATATTTACTAACCAGAAGCAAGTACACAAATATCAGTACCAGCCCTGTCATACGAATAAATTCGTTCTCTTTCAACAAATTTGGTTGTTCGCATTACACTCAAAAAACTCCAGCTGCATATATGACAGAAATATTGTCACTAAAACTCAAATTAACTTGAGTAGGTCCTGGTTCACATTGAGCTGTTGTTTCGTTAATAATGATTATAATTTTCCATGAATTATTAAAATTTTCTCACTTACCACTAAAAATCATATCATAGTTTTGTCCAATTTTTGTCTTTTTAATTTTAATTCTCAGAGAATCACCCAAATACCATATTGTATAAAAGAAGTACATAAATGACTAAACAAAAACTGAATTAAAATGTTGTGAATTAAATTGTTTGAGGATTCAATTCGAGAGCCTACCGTGTAATTGATTGAGCTGATTGGGACATACTATATGCACATATTCTTGGGTAAGACTAAATGATATTTGTCTTTCATTTTTTCCTGTATTTAGTTTAAAAGGGCTTAACTATTAATTATTTGTACAAAGAAAAACTAGAAAAAAAAAATGAGGAAGTAACTGCAAGTAATTGCAAAATGAAAATTAAAAAGAGTTTCGTGATTCAAAATGTTTTTGTTTAAATGGATAAGTGAGTTAATCACTTCCTATAGCTTATAATGACCACATGATTCATAAGCTATACCTTATTAATATCTTAAGAATTTCTTGAAAACATAAACAACGTCAGTAAAATTAGGCCTCAAAAACGATGACTTCTATTATCTTTAATTTAAAAAGATCCTACAAATTATAATAATAGCATTTGACGACATCATTAAAAAATAAAATAACCAAAATTTCTTCAAGATGCTGATAATGTTGCTTATATGATGATTATGGTAGATTTTGACAAGTTCTATGGAAAATATTTTCCGCGATAGTCCCAATAAAAAAATATATAATATTTTTTTAAAAATTAAAACGCAAACAAAAATATGATTTATTATCATACTCACTTTAAATTAAATTACATAAATTATTCAATCACCCTATTGAAAAATTCCACAATTAATGAATGGAACAACAAGACAACAAAATACTACACGATAACAAAATTGTGATCATAAATTAAAGAAAAAATACAAATAAAATTTGACACAATTTAGAGAAGAATTAACTTAGGACATTTGTACTTAAATTATTGTATATCCTTAAGTTTAACAGCACCTAAAATGTTTCTAAGATCTTATTAATGTTGATTAACTGTTGAGGGATATTGTAAAAGCTCTTAAAATTTTTCAATTGAAACCATCAAATTCTCCAAAAATTAAAAAAAAAAAAACGATAATAAAAAAAGAAATATGTATATGTATGTAAAAAGGACTTTAAATGCTTACTATTATTAATTCTTGTATAACTTTCTGTGGATCTCATCTTTTCTTCAAATTTTAATGTCCTTATTTATTAAATAATCTTTCAAAATTATTTTTCTTTTCACTTTTTTAAATCATGACACAATTTTAAGTACCATCTTTTTTGTTTTCTCCAAAAAATATTAAATTCTAATAACAAAGAAAATGTTTCTCTACATTGCTGCTACGTATTCATGTATCTATTTATTTACTTTGAAACATTGTGTCTATTTGTGTATTATTTAAAAAAAAAAAAAAAAAATACAATAAATTTACGTTATATTTCATTTGAAAAACTCTCAGTACATATGTACTTAGATTGCGTAAACAAAACCACAAAACTGTAGTTGCGCTTTATATTTTCATACTGTTTTTTTTTTTCTCATTTATTTATAAACATTTTTTTAAATTTATAAAATATATAAGTTTGCGTTCCCATTTTCATAATATAAAATATTTGATCACAATCATATTGAGTATATCTCTCACTTCACATTACAACTACATATGGTAGAAAAAAACACATATTTGTTGTTTTTTTGTTCGTATTTATTCAACTTTCGATTTTTTTTCTTTTTAAATTGTATATATATTTCAAAATATATATTATATAGTCATAGATACAAAAATAAAAAGATACATCGACTATTACAAATACTAAAAGCGAACTTTTGAAAAAGAAAAAACGATTTTTTTTTATCGAGTTTCTTTGGTTGCGGAGAATCCAAGTCCCCACAGTGCAGAAAATGTAATCAACACGGTAGCAACATTTAGTTAAAGAAAATGTTAAAAGTGTACTTTAGTGTTTTTTAAATCTGCAATTTAATATTAGAAAAATTTATCACTTTTTTTTTTTCACATTTTTATTCTTTTCACTCTTTTAAAAAGCACTATTTGATTTTTTTCGTAATTTGTTTTTTTTTTTTGGAAAACGTCGGTTTCGATTGAAAAAAAAAAATAGTCACGATTTTTAATTACATAGTTCAATTTTTGTTTTTTCATATAAAAAAAAAAAAGTTTGTAATTTTATAATCGAGTGTCACATAATATTACAGACTAGCTAGATTTTCTCACAATATTTCAATAATTTTGTAGAAAATTTGCGTAACTAAAATTTAAAAAAAAAAAAAAGAATATAAATTAGTTTCTTCCGAAATAAGGAAGATTAGTTTTTACGAAAAAAAAAAAAAATAATAAGTGTGTTACAGAAAAACTTGAGTAGGTATAATGAAATTGCAAAAGCGCATACTCAACAAAATATATAGTGAAACAGCAGCATCACAAAAACATTAGAATAATATATTGTTTAATTTTTTGTTCTGTAATTTTTTTATTCAATAAGAACAATTCACACAAAAATAGACATATTATTTGCTGAATATCTGAAAAATTTTCTCTATTTTAATAAAACACAAAACAAAAAAAAAAAAAAAAAAGAAAGGTTCTTACTACTTTCTCAGAGTTTTTCATAGGAAATTTGAAACAATTTTTCTTTCACTTGTTTTTTTTGTTTTTTTTTTTTGCTTTCAATAAATTACAAGTTCTACGTTTCACATTTTATATATTATTAAATATCTCATTCGTCTGTATACCAACTAAATAAAATCGTGTGTATTTTGTAATATATGTAAAATAAAAATAAATATCTAGAAAAAAAAAAAAAACATCATAATTTATAATAAAATCTTAAAATGTGTTGAAGAAGCGAAAAAAAAAAAGCAAAACAGACAGCAAAATAAAAAAAAAAAAAATATGATTATTTTGTAATAAAACAATCAGTAATTATTTTCTACATTTAGATAATTAAAATATTTTGCGTCATCCAAACAGTACTGAGAAAAAAAAAAAATATGTGCAAATAAACAAGAAAATAAAAATATTTGATTTAAAAAAAAAAAAAACAAAACAAATAATAATAATTACAATCTGCATTATAAATACCATAAACCATTAGAAATATATTTTCTTAATAATTATTAATTTTGTTCTTCTTTAATTTATTTTTTTTTTTAAATTTAATATTATAAAAATTAAAAAAAAAATTTTTTTTTTCTCTTATAACACAGGTTTTACTCATTAAAGATTGTCGGAAAAAAATATTAAATTGGAAAATTGCCAATAATAAATTTTTGTAAGGAGAAATAAAAAAAAAATGAAAATATTAACAAAAATATCAAAAAAAAATGTTGTGTGTGTGTGAAATGTTTTAACTTTTTAAGGATGGAAAAAAAATAAAATTATCTTAATCAAAAAATATCTATGAAATTAGTTAATAAATAATAATTACAGTGTGTGATTTTTTTTTTTTTTTTGGGTCTTTGTTGTTTTTTTTTTTTGCAACGATTGGAAAATCTCAATTAAATACAACTGCCTAATCGTGTGTACCTATAAATTTATATTAGAAAAAAAAGAGTTATTTAAATAAAATATTTAAAAATTAAAAGAAAATAAAAGTAATAAATCATAAAAGATAATTAAAAAAAAAAAATAATAATAATAATGATAAAGTGATAAATGTTCTAGTATTATTATGTAGATGACAAACAAAGAAAAAGATAGGAAATTACAAGTTATTTAAAATATTTTAAAACAACAAACAAACCACAATAAAAAAAAAAACAAAAAAAAAAAAACATTATGAGTCAATGTCTACGAGTTCATATATAATATAATTTAAATTTTGTGTTATTTCTTTCTCATGATTTTGATTTCTGGTATAAAATTCAGATAAAAATGTAGAAAAAAATTCTCAGAAAAAGAAATACAAAAAGAGAGATAATAAAATTGTTAACTTATAAAATTTTGTGCTGTATAAGCAAAAACCAAAAAAAAAAAAAAAAAAAAAAAATTATCAATTTAACACAAAAATAAAAGATTAAAAAAAAAATCGCACTTCACAACAAAAAAAAAAAATATATCTATACAATTTATTCTCTTTTTTAAAAGTTTAACAACAAAACATTTAAAAAAAAGATATTAATCAACAAAAATTACAAAAGTCAACAAAAAATAAAGTAAAAATCCATCATTAAAGCTAAAGGTGAGTGTATTGCTAATGCATGATGAATGTGTCATTATTCTTTTGAATGACCTGTTTTTTTTTTTTTTAATACAAATTATTTTTTATGTTTAATTTTATTGATTAATCAAACTTAAAAATATGAATAAAAAACTACAAATTTTTTTTTCTTTGCATTTAAAATGTCATTGAATTACCAGTTAACAAGAAAAAAATTGTGTAAGATATAGATATTATGTGAGAAAAAAAATACCACTACAAAGAGAAAGATAAATTCGAAGAAAAAAGAAACCAAAACAAACAAACAAACAAAAAAACAAAAATAAAAAGCTAAAAACAGGAAAATATTGTTAAAAATGTGAAATATTTCATTTATTATTTGTTTTTTGATATTATTTTTGTGTGATTCTTGCTTTTCTGTTTTGTTTTTATCAATTCAGATTTTGTGTCATCCTCGTAAATACTCGTATGTAGTTTGAAAACTTAAGAACAAACTGTATCTTTTTTTTTTTCTTGCGAAATATATAAGTTTAAAATACTCCAAGAATATGTTTTTTTAGTTTAAATGATAGTATATAGACAAAAAGATACAAAAAGATTTAATTCATGAATGTGAAAAAAAAGAAATAACCTTAAACTTTCATTCAATATTTTATCCTTGTTTTTAGTTGTAAAAAGTACTTATAATTCTCAAAGATATGTGTGGTGTAGATGAACAAAAAAATACATATACATATATGTATGTATGTATAAGATAAAATTTATTATAAGACAAAAGTGTAACAATGATAATAGCAATTTCCTTAAATGTACTCAACTCATCGTTTTAAGTATTGGGGGGTTTTTTTTTTGTTCCTTATAGTTTTTGTTTGTTAGTACTAACAGATTTTTCTTTTGTGAATTTTCATTGAAAGGGATTAAACTTTAAAAAAAATTGGAAACAAAAATAGTTCTATATAAGAAAAGGATATGAGTCTGAAACTGAAAATGTTTAAGATTTAGGTTTGAAAACGAAAAAAAAAAGAAGAAAAAACAGTAAGACAAAATAAAAAGTACATATTTTCAAAAATAATAGTCAAAGGAGAGTAATTTGACCGTTTTTTCATTATATAAACCTTTCATTACGCAAAGGATTTCAATTATATACAACAGATTGACTTTCAAAAGCTCCTTATTTTTTTCTTCTTAATTTCAATAATTATTACTTAGTTCCCAAAAGGATGAACGACCTAAGACCTATGTAGTCCTTTATTTTACTTGACTTTTCAAGGTAAATGCTCATTATATTCTTTTTATGATAATTTTTGTTCAAATAGAAAATCCTTATTAGAATTTTCAATGAAAATAATTATTTACCGATTTTTAATTATTTAAAAATCCTTGAAAATCTTCTACAATTTCGGCACTTTTCATTTCGAAGGACATTTTTGTTAACTAGAAATTGTTCTATAACACCAATTTAAAAGTATCTATTTTAGCATCTTCTTTTTCATTAAGGTGAAATCAGTTTTTTTTTTACGTTACCATGTCCCTATTGTCTATTTCATTCAATTTAATTAGGAATATAGCCAAACAAAATAACAGGATTCAAACGTTTCCGTTTCACACGCAATAATAATTTAGAAAAAAAAATGAAAACGCAATTATTCTAATTTCTATCATGCGACCAAGTATTCTAGATATAGAGAATACATTCTGTTTGCTTCTATGCTGCTCGTAGAACATAACATAGAAAAGCATTCTTAGAATTTTTCTAACTAAACGATTAGAAAAACAATTTATTTCACTAACAATAAAAAAAAAATTTTTATTGACAAAAGGAATTCTGAAATTTGATAAAATTCAATTAAATCAAAATTCCTCAAAAGTTTCATTTTTCGTTATGTAAAAAAAAAAAAACATTACATTTAATCCATTTTTTTTATCACTTCAAACTCTAATTTAATCCATAAAAGGATATCTAAATTTTGTTTTTTTTTTTAAAAAAAAGGAATACAAGATATTTTTCATTTTTTTTTTATTCGATTATTGTAATTAGATTTTTATTTCTTTTTCATTTTCCCTTTCTTATCGTTGCTAAAATGTTTTGTTATCCTTTCCAGATAATAATTCTGTTGTGTTCTAATAAAATATCAAGGAAATATTTCCGTTTTTCTTACTCAGAATAATTGAGTATTTTAATTAAAATAATTTAATTGTGTGTTAATGTGACACCATTAGAATGATATCATAGTGAAATAATGAAATTCTTCTCGGAAATTTAAAACTATAATTTTTTTTTTTTTAAATTTAGCTGCAGGATATTTTCAATAAACAAATAATTCAAATCTTCTCACTTTTTTTTGACATTCCTTGAAAAAAAAGAAAAAAAGAAATATATAAAAAAAAACTCTATCAGATTTTATGATTGTCATGATAGAATTTCTCTCCATAAAAATATTAAAGTGTTTTTTTTTTTAATTTTATGCTCCACATATTAAAAACATATCCTTTAATTTCTTCTTCATTTCCTTATTATTTCCTGTACACATACATTATATGTTTTTCGTATATGTATGTATAAACATTTCATAATTTTTAACTGTGCAAATGACATTTTTTTTTCTCTTGTGGGTGTGTGGGTTTTTTTTTGTTGTTGCTGAAATTATTTTATTTAGTATTTTCTATCAGGTAATTGTTCTGGTCAATAAATTGGACGATATAGTTAAATTTACACACCTTAGATTACATGTGAAATTGTCAAAATTTGAAGGTACATAATATATTAAAGCACATTCAAAATAGAACTAAATAATTAATTCTATATATTGTTAGGTAGACCGAGGGTATTGCCTAATCTGTTATTGTGCTTATTTCTGTTATTGTTTGATTGTCATTTGTCGGCTTACTGTGTAGTTCATAAACGCATCAAAGAGGGCCATGCGCCATTTTCAAGTTATGTTCATAATATGTATATAATTTCTTTAAATTTTCGACTTAGACCACTTTCATAATTAACACTAAATGAATTCCATATAATATTGAAATTACAACCATTATCTAATTGAATTAATTTAGTTTAAAATAATGTGTTGTGAAATAACTGATAAACTCATTTTTTTTTAAATTTTGACTTAGACCACTTTCATAATTATGGGCACATTTATATTGTCAGTGAAGTAATTTAACAAAAAAAGTTCATGATATTAAACAAATATGGATTTTCGCTATGGCTTTCTTTTATTTTTTTTTAAAGTTAGGGCAGTTGAGACTAAAGTGTGAAACATTTCTACTTTATTGTATTATAACTCGTAAGTTGATATTTTTCTTCATAAGATAAAAATCATATCGATTAACAAAATAAAAAAAAATAAAAGAATAAAAAAATGCTACATGGTTTAATTACTTACAAGCTCTATTTTCTAAGATGTACCGATCATTCAGTAGGGTGCCGAAAACTACTATATATGCTTTTACCTTATTCATGTAATTATTTGTTGAATGAAATAAGATTAATTGAAGAGTAAACGAAAAAAGTAAAAAAAAAAATATATAAGGCTATTTATAAAATCAATTACTTGTAATTAGCTTTTCAAATTGACATAAACAAACAACATCAAAATTATAGTTTCATTTTAATTAACTTCAATTGATTGAGGATCAACAAACTTAAATTATTCGTATGTTAAACAAGAACATGTTAGGGTTCTAAGGTTTTTTGTATATGTAGTGATGCTGCATCACTGATTTGTTGCGATGACTTATGATTATACTTTTCACATCATTTTAAAAATTCTTCAAATTTATCGATTATTCTATTCAAAAATTCTTGATAATTGTTTCAAAATCATCTAATGTATTCATATAATTTTTTTTAGAATATTTTTTGTTGTTGTAATTATTAGAAAATCGTGTCTTTAATAATTTAAAAAGCACAAAATTTCATCCAAAACATAAAAATAAAAAATAATAAAACACAATAGTTTTTTTTTTGATAAAATGACAAATTTTCAAAATTCATTGAATTTAAAAAAAAAAATACACATATATTATCGACACGAGTATAATGATCAATTTTCAAGAGAATAATTTGCTAATATGTATAGAAATGTATACATATAATTAAGTCACGTGTAACAGAAAATTTATATATGTACACATACATACATATATTGTTATGAATATCCTTTCTAATCAATAAATTTTCATGTTACTGTGTATTTTGATTAAAATACAATAGTAACGGGGTGGTAAATGCCAGTATGTATAAAAAAATTGTCGAGCATCATGTTGTTGTTTAAAAATAATAATAATAAAAATTTTTAGGAAATTTATTTTATTGATTTAGATATACTAAAGTTAATTAAGTGTTTTGATAGTTTTAGTAGATGTAATATCTTTAAAACTTAATTAATTGATAATAATAATAATTGGTTGTTTAGTCTTTTTTTATGAATTCTAGTGTGTCATCATATGAATAATTATAAGTGTTATACATAAGTATGTATATGTGAATTAATCTTTTACGTAATTGAACGTGTATAGGCCTCGTCAAAAAACTTGTTTTGTTTTTTGTTTTTTTCAAATGAATATCACATAAAAAAGAAAAACAAAACTATCAAGGTCCATTTATCTTTTCCGCAATAATTTTTCTAGTTTTAATGTTATTAAAACTGTTTAACCCTTTTATTTATTTCTTTTTTATTGTCAATTAACAGTAACAATATATTACTTTCTTAAAGACGAGATCTGTACAAATATTCAAAAGTTTCTTATTTCAGATGATTTTGGTATTTTAGTTTTGCATGTTAAAATATAAAAAAATTTTAAAATATATTAAAAGCAATATATTTACATATTGCTGAATTAAAGATACTAGCTTGCCAATATTTTATGCATTTTAATGATTGACCTTTCTTTACTCCCAAAGAAAAATACTAAATACTAAATTCTGTTAAATTCTCTTGAATAAAGAATATGAGGTTGGTTACTATCGTCCTATAGAGAAACTATAGAGATTAATTAATTAATTTTCTAGGAATTATTTCTTAAATTCTCATTCATTTATGAGATTTTTCATTGTAAAAAAGTTTAAATTTATTTTAATTAAAATAATTTATGTGGAAAATTGTATTATTTGTCAAAAAATAATTTTTATAATAAAACAAATTTCAATTTAAACAAAAATTCATCAAAATGAAACCAATTAACTTCTCTCTGTTTTAAATTTTTCTGTTATTTCTTTTTCCTCGAATTCTTGTTTTTGTATAAAAGTTAAAAATTTTCTACAATTTAAAAAAAACTTTATAAAAAAATTGTGTGGTTTTTGTTTTTTCTTTCCTTTTTAATTAAATGTAAAGTTTTTGTTTTTTGCTAGAAAATCCTTGATGCTTTTTAGAATAAATAAAGTTTAGCATTCATTATTCAGTGAGTTATAAGAGAATAACATGTTTACTAAAAAAGGAAACAACAACAAAAAAAAAAACAACAACAACAAGAAATGTAAAATAAAAAATAAAATAATCAAGTACATCACCAAACGCAGAGTGACAAAATAGTGATGTAAATTGAGTACTTGTTTGTAATCGATATGCGTCTTTTTTTTTTGTCTGATTTTGCATTCTTAATAATTGCTATTAATTTGCAAATTTATAAGTACACATGCACTGTGCTATTTCATTTCAATTATTTAAAAACTTCGTGGAAAACGGTCATACTATAATTATTACTAAGCCACATATGTAAGTATATATGTATGTAGATAAGAGCTTTATCTTGTGTGATTAATTTTTGGTATTTGAAAAAAAAAATGTAATTTAAAAGAAAATTGATATTTTTACAAAAACTATTTGAACAATTTATAAGAATTTTTTTAATTTTTTTTGTATAAAGTGCAATAATTAAATTTTCATATTGTGCAATTCTTAAAAAAATATTATTGTTCTAAAATTTCTGTATTTTTTTCATATTTCTCATATTTTAAATATTTTTCTTTGCTCAATAAAACGAAATTAAATCAAAAAATATTTGAAATTTATCAAGAAAAATAGTTGAAAAATTTGTTTTAAATTTTTGTTCATTTGCCTAATCTTTGTGAATGTAGATTTTTTTAATGTGAAAAACAACAATATACTACCTATATATCCTCGGATTTTGTGTATTATTTGCTCAAACTATAAGGATTAATAAAAGTTAATCTTCATAAGGTGCGTAATTTTTTAACATAATTTTTCAATAAAAACATGTTTTAAACTAGTATTCATTCTTTAAAAAAGCTCCATGAATTCATAGTTTTTCTCATATTTTGTAGGCCAATAATGTTCTTCTGTAAAAAAGAAAACTAAATTTTCCCAAAAAACGTGCCTTTTACAATTTCTGTTTGACAGTACTTTGACAGTATGATTGTTTTAAGTTAACAAATTACACAACTTTGCAAAAATTCAGTATATCTCGACAAATGTAATTTTAACCCTAAGTTTTTGCCAAATGAGGAAAGCAAAAAATATATTTGTCGAGAATAAATAAACTTTTGCCAAAAATAAAAACTTATTTTATGACTTCCGTTAAAGGTATGAACTCTCTTACCCTACGGGCCTACGGGAACGTATTTTTTTAAAGGATAAAATATTTTGTCTACAAAATTTGCAGACGTTCATGAATCTATAAAGTTTTTTGTTGTTCTGTTAATCGTATCCTGATAAAGAAATCTTTTTCATGAGAAAAGGGAAAGGAAATATATATGATTTTTGGATTTGCCACTTATGTAGAACACCTTGTATTCTATGATATTCATTATTCACGATGGTTTCAACATAATTAAAGTTTTTATCATGTTCAAAATAAAATTGTATGAATGCAGAGCTATTACTATATTTTACTTCGATCTTCATATGCATACATGCTCTTCTGTGATTACTTGGTAAGTCCTTTAAAATGCTTTAAGGCTATCCTAGAATGTGTTCCTTTAGTCACAAAAATTTTCTTTACATTTAACTTGCAATAATATAAAAAAAAAAAACCAATTCGAAATGATAACAAAAAAAAATTTTCCATAGTAAATTCTGTTGTTTTTTATCTAAAATTTTTTTTTCTGTAATTTTAAATTGGGTCATCTTTTCAATTTTTTTTTTTTATGTATTATCATTTCAATGTTAAAACGAAATTTAAAAGAAGAAAAAAAAAAAACGACATCATTTTCATCTCTTAAGGAGAATGTGTGTACCTGAGGAAAAAGCTTTTAAACTTATAAAAACTTTTATATAAAACTCTTATGTGAATTTTAATGCAATGTTGTTGTTGTTTTTTTCATCCTTATTCACTTGTAGTAAATTTTGTTTATTGTCTAAATTTCTTAAAGAAATGAATTCCGAATTTTTTTTTTATTTGTGTAATAACTACTTGAGGGCTGAATGTTTAGTTGTAGGTTGAGTTTTTAACAATCAAGAATTTTTTTCTTTTTTTTCCTGAATTTCACATGGTCGATATAACATTTCACTTATATTTGACTTTTTAAAATTTTCGATATTCCTTTTTTTTTTTTTTGTAATTTATATTTTATTTTTTTTAATAATATATTGTATCAATTGTATCAGTTGTGGAAATTGTATAATTTTTTCTTTTCTTTTCAATATATGCCGTAGATTTTCTATAGATTATGTAAAAGATATAATTTCTGGCAAAATTCCAAGTTGCAAGTTTATTTTTTATGTGAAATACAGAAAGTGGTATAGGTAAGAATAATTGAACTAAGAATATTCATGTAACAATAATAAATAATTTTGTAAACTAATTTTTTTTCTTCTTTTGCATATGTAAGGTATCTTTACTTTCATACTAAATTAATATTTTATTATGTGTATAGCGTGATTATTATAAAAAAAAAAAACATACAAGAAGTCAGTTAGAAAGTCAGGGGCATCACAAACTGCTTTTTTTTTAGTTTGTTATGAAACTTTTATGACGAAAAAGAGAGGGGGCCAAAATATGTAAATAAAGGATTAAAAATTTATTTTAAAATTTTATAATGCGGACAGTTTCTGTATTAACCTTTTTGTACTTTTGTTTCGAATGTGATTTGACATCAGTTTCACTCAAAGCTATTTCTAAGTCGAATCACATTCGAGAATTTTTCAATTACCAGTTTAACACTTTATTCAAAATTTGACAGATCGTATTTTTTAGTTTTACTTTAAAGAGCTCAATCATAGAATTCTATGAGACTAAAAACTGCTATTTTTCGATGAAAATATTTGTTGAAGAATTCTATTCAAAATTGTCCTGTATGTAAAATGTGTTAACACTTTTAAACTTGTCTTGCAATCTAAATAGAACAATTCATGAAGTTTGAAGGATTGTAGGTACATCAAAAAAGGTTTTACCTATATATTCAAAATAAGGCTTGAAGGATTGGTCAACATAAAAGAGCAAGTAAAAACAAAAATACAAACATAAGTAAATAACAGGAATGAAGATAAATACGTAATAAAACATCTAAGTCAAAGGGTTAAAGCATCATAAAATTGAAAAAGATAATCTGTTTAAATTAAATTTAAAAAAAAAAAAATTAATTAAATAAAAACTTTAAACAATAAAATCTCAAATTATATTTTAAATTAAAATAAAAATTAAGTTCATTTGTACTCAAAAATGAATTATTAAAACAAAAACTTTTTTTCTTCTTCTTCTTCTTCTTTTTATGTAATAAAAATCATAAAATACACATTTCTTTACATTCATATTTATTCTGAATATGTATTCAATGGTCTTTTAAAATGTATATACATAGTGCTTTGCACTTAAAGTAGAACTTTTTAGATAGCGTGTAAAAAAAAATTATGCAGCTTGCAGTATTTATGCATACATAAAAATCCTATGTCAGATATTTTTTGAAATAATTTCGTGAGAAAAAAATATGTAAACAAGAAAAAAAAAATTTATATGGGAAAAAATATTCTAGAAAGTAGGATAAAAGTGTTTTAACTAGAACAATACTTGTCCTACTTTAAATGAACATTTTTCAATTTTTATATGAAACAAAAAATGCATTTTTTATTTGTGCTTTTTATATTCTACAGTCAGAATATAATTTTTAAGTTTTTTAGTTTTTTTATTTTTTTTGTTTTTCATTTAAACTTGAATTGCAATTATTAGCATGCATGTTAAAAATTGTTAGGAGGTTTTTTTTTTAACACTTTCATAATATATATTTCCTTTAATTGATATTTTTGTTTTTGTAATTTTTATATTGCCAGTTAAAAAAATTTCATAGAGGAGAAAAATGATATTTTTACATAATTTGAAATTTTACGTAAAAAGTTTGAAAATGATATTCTTTTGAGCCTAATGAAAATTAGAAATTTAAGTATTTGACCTTTTTTGTCAAAAGTAGAATACACATATTAAGTTCATAAAGTTCACATTTTCGAAATATAAAAACGGACTTTCAAATTTGATTGGTATTTAGAAACACGAAATGAAACAAAATATTTTTGAATGTTGAATGTCATTTCCATAAAAAATTTCTATTGCTAAGCAATTTGTATGAAAACACTTTATTCGAAAAGTAATCCCGTAGAAGTGCGTATATTTTCCTAAATTTACCTATGATTGGAGCTTCAAAATATTCATATCAGTGAAATCGATTTCACTTTAGTGAATTGTAGAACCCCTAAATTCACTTTTACACTTTATTTCACTGTGAAATAAAATCTGGAACATGACATGGCTGATTAACTTTTTTTTTTTTTTTTCATTTTTTGTTTCTTCTGCAGTTTTTACCCTTCAACTTTGCCTTTACAATTACAACATTAAATATTATTAATTGAAATTAAAAGTGGAATATTAATCACTTAACACATGAAATGAATCTTCAGTTCCTGTATAATACTTTATATTTTATTCACTACTGCTAGTTGACATAAATTTTAACCTAAAGGCTCTCATGAAATAATTTTATTTTTTTTTTTATTAAAGAAAAATATTTAATTACTCATTCAATCATACAATTTCGATTTTTCTTTTTCATTTTAATTTTTAATGAATTTAATTACTTAATAATTGAGTTAAACTTAACGAAAAAATAAGTGTTGTTTTCCATATGCGAATTTCACATGGGTACTAAATATTATATAATAGTTTATTGGAATTAAAATTTTTTTTTTCGTTTCATGGCACACACATTTAATATTGTATATGTTTTTTATTCAACAAATGAAAAAAAAAAAATAAATAAATAATGAATAAGTAAAAAATAAAGTGATTGTTTTTTTTTTTATATCTTTTTTTTAAATTTTAATGTATTTTTCTGACTTTTCTTTTTTAATTTCAGATCAATAAAATATTAACAAAATTTCGATTACAATATATACATTGTTGTACAATACACAGATTATTGAACATCCAGATGTATTATATAAATTGAACAAGAGTGTAACAGTACAAGAGAAAATTACGATATTTTAATTTAGAATATCAAAAAAAAATCAACAACAACAAAAAAAGATAAATAAATTATTATCGTGATGTACGAATATAAATATCGATCGATTTTAAAGAAGAACAAAAAAAAAATAACACAAGAAGAATCATAAAAGTACTTATCATAAAATTCATTTTTCTCATGTGTAATAAAAACATATGTATGTACTTACATATACACATATTTAATATGTAAAATATATGAGAATATAATCTATAAACATACACCTAAGTATAAGCTCATAACTACTTTAACCTTTTTTTTTTTAGTTTCCTTCTAATCTTTGATATTTTCTTACAGAAAAAACAAAAAAAAAAAAAAAAAAAAAAAACAATAATATAATATATGTATTTAGAAAAATTTGTATACCTAATATAAAAATAAAATACGTTGATTGTAGCTGAATGTAAAAAATATATACATACATACATAAAAAAAAAAATTGCCAAAGAAATACTGTTTAAGTTTTAAAATATATACATATATATAAAAAAAAGAAAAAAACAAATCACTGATCTCGAATTTTTATAATTTATTTAGAAAAAACAAAATGTGATACAAAGCAAAATAAGAAAGAAAAAAAAAAATTGAAATTTTAAATTAAAATATTATAATAAAATTCGTAAGATAACGGTAAATTCAAGTAAAAAAGAGCATAAAATACAATAAACAAAAAATAAACAAATTTAAATTGCATTACACAATACGTTATAATCCTTTTATATATGCAGATTTCATAACAGTAAAATAAAATATATAAAAAAAAAAAAAGTAATATAGTAAAAAATAAAATATAAAAAACAAGGAAAAAAAAGATATTTCATGAAAATATGGATGAAGGAAAATTCAATTTACCTCTTGTTGGTAGAGAGGATACAAATATAGCTGTTATTTTACCAGTAGGAACAGTTAGTTATCAAACAAATTTTCAACAACAGCAGCAACATCAGCCGCATCAACAACAACAACTACAACTACAACAACAACAACAACAGCATCATCAATATAATTTATCACCACCACCACATCCTTCATCATTAAGTGGAATTTGTAGCGTTGGCGGTGGTGGAGGTGGTGGAAGCATATCAAAAATGCAGCCTGATTTCGTAGAGAATAATTTTAAAAATGGTTCATTCAATAATGAAGGGTAAGTAAATGCTTTACATTATTATTTATTTTTTTTTTTAGTCTTTTGTTTTTGGTCAAAAAAAGAAAAATGAATGAAATTAAAATATTTAGAAAAGTTTTTCAAATCATGTTCTTTAACAAGAAAGAAAATATATAGGAACTTGAACAACAAAGATTTATTTTTGATAACTTGTGAACCTTCTGAAAAGTTCTTGATGATTTTTGTAGTATAGCTTTAGAAAAATTCAAAGTTCATTTTTTTTTAATATTTCATCTCATCTTTTATATAATTTTGAAGAAGATTTCATTTTTCCTGAATATAAAATACTTTATTTCAGTAGACGCCCCTAAAACTGCATTAAGCATAATTTTACTTTACCACGGCCGGCTATAACACTTGCTAAAGCGTGCTTCCACTCTATAACCGATCAATAATGTGTTCATAATATTTGAAAAAAAAAAAAACTATTATTTTAAAACAACATATTTTTTTTTTATAAAAAAGTATAAACTAGTATTTTCATTAATTTTTTATCATATTATCTATTTTTTTCCCTCTTTTAATGCTTAAAAAGGATTTCATTGAACTATACGTCAACAACTAAAAAAAAAAGACCCAATTTAATAAAAGCTTTTTCATGTTCTAAATTTAAATTTGTATATAATAACATACACTAATTTTTTTTAACCAGTTGGCATGTGTACTAACATTTTGACAATATATGTATATAAAAAAAAATACAATTTACCATTATCAAAGGGTAGTTTTTTTATGTGAAAAAAAGGAATTTGTAATAATAAAAAATTGGATACGTACATTTATAAAAAAAAAAATATATATTTTTATCTAAAAATTTTTTATTAGTAAATTTAAAAAAAGCTCATATTTTTAAATTAATAAAATTCAATAAAACTACAACAAAAAAGCGATAACAAAGAAAACATATTTATATACAACATAAACCACATGTGTGATGTGAGTGGGTTGTTTTAAAAAATTTTAAAAAATATATATATATTGAAAAACTTAATGAAATTGCCCCAGAGAAGAACATGCTGTCAATCATCATTTGGCTTTTCTTTTTGTATATTTATGCCATTTTATTTTTCTTTTGTCGGTTCAATTTTTAGTTTTTTCTTAAAAATAAACATAAATTTAAAATACATAAAAAAATAAAATAAAAAAATAAAAATAAACTCACAAGCCGCACAACATGACAGAAAATGTGTCAACAAAACACTTTCCAAATTATACCTATTGTTTTCGCTTCATAGTAATTATTCTTGAGTGAAAGTTATAAATTATATGTATCTAAAAAATAAAAAAAAAACCAAAATACATATTGTGATGTACATATACATATGTACATACATATTTTGTTAATGTTATTACATGTTCTTTTCTTGTCATCATGATTTTTTTGGGGCTTATATAGTATAATATTTGAAATAAAAGAATTTAAATTTTTTTTTTGAGTCATGTGAATTGAAAAAAAAAAAACAATATATAATTTTCAAACTACTCAAACTTATTAAATCTTAATCCTAAATAATTCATGGGTGTTCTTAACATTAAATTTTGGAATGTTTTTTTCTTAATTTTTTTTTTCGATGTACCTATGTAATTTTATTTTTGTTCTTTTGTTATAAAAATTTTTATTATCCAATTTATCTACTAAATTAAACAATCAGTAAATATTTGAATTTTAGTTTACAATTTTTTTTTTACGTAATTATATCTATTCTGGTATTTTTCAAGTACATTTTAGGTGCAATTGTACTCTTGTAAAAAAAAGCTTTGACTGTGAATATTTCAGATTTTTTTTTTTTTTTTATTTTTTTTGTGAATATATTATTGTATGTACGTATATATAGAATTTTTTAAAAGCTTTTCATTCAGTAGGGAATATTTAATTTAATCATTGACTATACACAAAACACCAACTAAAATATATATTTTTTTTTATTATATACCTATAGTTATTTAATTTTAAAATTTTACCCTTTCATATATAGATTTTACCTCTGCTGCATTATGCATTCAATTATAATAAAACTTATTGTATCTTTATAAAAACCAGATATATCTAGCTACATACATCTGTTTTTTTTTTATTATTATTTTTTTTAATTTTTATTAAATAATCTGAATTTACTGCTGTGTGTCCTACTGTTGTATACCTATATTATACCTATATATACATAGATATATCTGTACAAATAAAAATTGGTGTACAAAATATATTCCCTGTTGGAATCAAAATTAATTTTATTTTTGACGTCAATTTAGAATCAATATTTGTAAAATAAAAAAGACATAGAAGTGCATTGATAGAAAAAAATAAAAATAAAACATAAGAATTAGGAATTAAATATTTAAATTTTTAATTAAAAATAAAATTGCAATTGATGTCACATTTTGAACTAATCGTCATTTTTTGTTGTTGTTGCATTTAATGCGTTTACAAATCAAAAATTAAATAACGCAGAATTGGCTATTTTTTTTTTTTTTTAAATACACAGTAAAAAAAATTATATTAATTAATACAATACAAGTGAGCCGTCTATGCCTATATTCAAAATTGTCTTTTACGGTTCTTTACGGTATTTTTTACACACTTCTTTTGATTTTCAAGATAAAATTCAAAAATAGATAGTATTGAAAATCCTGACGTAATATAGAT